>OZ038380.1:66411590-67011590 GCA_964036045.1 Eutreptiella sp. 'Long Island Sound 2002' | reverse complement strand
AATCACGACAAAACTTAACCAGGAGGTGAGCTCCTCCTGTGCTGACATACCTTAGGGCCCACGCATCATGTGTATGCTGAAGGATATCGAACTCAAGGGCAACCCCAAGCGTTTAAACAACCCTGGAGCGAATTATAAACCACCCTAAGCGATTAATGCATCGTGTGTATCATGCATGCACTTCTCACCTTGCCTCCTACAGGAGAAAGAGAGGGAATGGGGAGCAATTGCGAAGCGCAAAACAAAGCCTAAGCGTTTGAAAGAACCCTATATTAACGCTACAGCGAGGCAAGCATGAGCAAGCACTTTCCTTTTTGACCTGTGAACAAAAAGGTAGGTAGGGTAGGTCATATCGGGACTGGGGTTGCCCCGGAGGGGGGTCTTACCAAGGGGTTTTTTTTCACCCACCCACGGCGCTACTGCACGTGCCCCCACAAAGCGGCTCCCCCACATGGCAGAAGGGTGCGGTCGCCGCGAGCAGTACCATACAGCGGGTTGTGCCCAGAGAGGTAACCCATGTACGACCAAAGTCTCAAATTCCTCTCCTTCGGGTGGATGATACGTCGGGGAGGGTTCCATCGCACATCCTCATCAACCTCCGGATTCCGGGGCCCAGGGGCCCGGAGCCAGGCCAACGGCCCTGTGCTGCAGGCACCCCCACCTGGGTTGGTTTTCAGTAGGCGTGAGGTGACTTGAAGAAGCATGTGCTACGGGACTCACATGCCGTGGCGCACACTCGCGCCTCCTGACTCGGTTGAGCTTGCGCTGTCCCGGGGGGCCGGGGTTTCGAAGCAGGTCGTTGTGGTTGGTTGGTTGGTCGTGTAATGGTTCGGTGTAGTTTGTTAATGTTGGTTGCTCGGCTGCGTGATGGTAGAGTCACGACGTTCTGTCTTGTTCGAGGGTATGGTCGTCGGCGGGCGTGGCGCATCATGGTGTGGCCAACCCGTTGGACGCCCTTCCCATTTTGACCCGTGCACGCCTGGCTGCTTTGATGGTAGCCGGCTTGCGTGTGGTCTGTTTACGGTCAGGTCGCGGCTGGAGCTGCGCTGTGGTTTGTGCACGGTTGTCCTGGCCGCCTCATGGTTGGCTCGGTTTGCGTGCGTTCCGTCGCGCTGCTGCCGTTGGTTTTTATAGCCGAATGTTGTTTGTGTAGCTGGCACGTCCGTTTCAATGCCGGTTAGTTGCGTCTTGGTTTGTCCAAGTGTAGTGTGGTGCAGTTGTTGAATGTTGGTTGGTCGGGTTCGTGATGGTAGAGTTGAGGTGTTCTGTTGTGCTTTTGGGTATGGTGGTCGGCGGACGTGGCGCAGCATGTTGCTGCCAGCCCATGGGACGCTGTTCCCGTTTCGACCCTTGCATGCCTGGCCGGTTGGGTGTTGGCCGGCTTGCGTGTGGTCTGTTCATTGGCGGGTCGTTGTCCTGCAGCAGTCTGATCGGCAGCCGGTCGTGTAGCCCGCGCCCATGTAGTCGGACGTGGTTCTCGTTGTCTTCCCGATTTGTTCCGAGGGTTGCTGCGGCCTGCCTGTCCGGTGCGGTGGATGTGTCGCGACCAGGGCATGCCCGGTGCATGGTGTTGGTTCGCCGGCGTTTGTTCGTTAGTGGTCGGCCTGTCTAGGTTGCGTGGTGGCCCGTATGGGCCCGGCTGGCCGTGTTTGGTCGCTGTAGGTGTCCCTACGTCGCTGGTTTCCCGTCGGGGCTGTTTTTTCGCGGTGTGCCCAGTTTCGGAACGTCTGCGCGTGTGGTTGTTGTGTTGTTGGCATTACTGTGGTTGGTACGTCATCGTCTGCGCTGCCCAATGGCCGGCTTGTCCTGCGGTTGGATGCGTTGGGCCGTTTCGGTCGTGTAGGGTCTGTACCGGTTGTTCCAGTTGCGCTCGGTTGGTACGGTACATTGCAACTGTGCGCCGCCCCCTCATGGTGGGGCGTGTCCTCAGGGAAAGAGGGGTAGCGACAATTGGTACGACCGCGAGCGAAAAGTTTTGAAATTCAGTACGACACGCCCTGTACGGCCCTGGGGGCATCTTCACACGCACAATTCATCACCTGGTATTTCGCAATGCCCTTCGGCTGTCCTTTCAGCTGTGCTTGTGCCGGTCATATGTACGGCCCCGCCGGTGGCAAGGCCCCTTTGGTCCCCCTCGGTGCATCCCTGCGCTCCCCATGGGAGCCTCAGGGTGCCGCTCTGGCTCGGTGGTGCAGTGCTCGTGCTCGTGTTTGCCTGCCTGTCGTGTGACGTATCGTGCCGTGTCTTGCGGGTTCTGTGGCTGGCGTGTCGGTTCCGTAGTGCGGTGTCCGGAGATTAGGGTGCCCTGGCTCGTGCTCTGGTGTCGGGTCGTCCCGTCTGGCGCGGCAGGGTGGGCTCGGCGTAAGACTCCCGTGTTCGCCGCCATGAGCTGGCGGGCTCGTGGGTCCCGTGTGGCGAGCTCTTGGCCCCTTGCGTGCTCCTGGTAGGGGTCCGGAGGAAGGGAATACTGGTCAGTGTTGAGGCCCCCCTCTCGTCCCTTGACGCTGTTAACTTTCTGGGCTGCGGGGAATGTGTCCCTCGCACCATTCTCCCAAGTTACATGTGCCGAAAACGTTCCAGCGTCCCAGGTGTTTAACTTTCTCGGGGGAGGTGCGCGCCGGTTCCAGTCGCGCACGTATCCTTTGATCCTCGCCTTGGAAGGTAACGTTCTTGACGACTTTTTGATAACATTCCCGTGGTCATCGGTCAGGCAGTGGGTCCCGTGTGTTTGGCTGCCCCCTTGGCCCGGTCCATCGTCTGTCTGGTTTGTGGGAGAGGAGGGTGAGGTGGAAGGACAGGTCGGTGTGGGGCCTCGTCCCCTTCTCTGACGTGGGCGGATTGCGGGGGTCCGGAGAGCGTGGCTCCCGCCCGGGGGATGTGGGAGGATTTTGTTGGGTCATTGTTTGTGTTCGACATCATGGGCCGCTAAGGCTAGCCCATATTCGTTGGGTGTCTGCTGCATGTGCCGGGCAGGGCGATGCCTTTCCTGCCGGCGTGCCCGACCGACAGGCGTTGGTGGAGTGTGTCGCGCGGTCGCGCGTTGTCGGGTTGTACGAGGGGGTTTGACGCCCCTCCGGCGAGACGAGGTGATCCCGGGGCTGCTGTATCGGCTCCCCACTTGCAGGTGGCCGATGTGGGATTTGCGCCGCGCGTGCGCGGCGGTGCTTTGTCGCTGCACTGCCGGTGACCGGGTGCGGTGGGCAGGACACGCACGTGCCGCGTCGGTTGGGGCGGGGCGGTCCCGACAGTGTTGCCCCCGTGTTCATGAGGGTGTGTTCGCGGTTCTGGCTCGCGGTGGATTAGGGCCTTGAGGGTTTTCCCACGCGCCGCACAAGAGCGCTGTGGAGGGCACTGAGGATTTCGTGCACAAGGGCCGCGTATGCCGCCTGGGCCTCCGTCTCAGTGCGGATGGCGGGCTGCTGTTGCTTGCCATCGCCAGCGCCCGGATCTGGTGGATCGCGAAGATGGAGCACAGGCTGGTCGCTGTGGGGCTCTCTGCCCTCCGCTCGCGCTGGGGGATGGCCTCCAGCTGCTGCCGGCCGTCCAGGTGGAACCTCCATGTCGCCGTCCAGTCCCTGGTGTGCGGCCAGCGCCCACCGTCAGAGGCAGTAGAGGGCATGGCCTGGGTGCCAGGTGCCAGCTGTCCCCGACACGATGGCCGCTAGGGGGTCCGGGGGCTGGTCGTTGGGCAGGGAGCTGGGGCTGTCCGGCAGGGCTGTGGCTGCCGGGAGCATGGAGTCGACGGCCTCCAGGCTCCAGTAGCTCTCTTTCGGGTGCGGGGTGATCCGCACTTGGTAGTAGTGGCCACTTTCCGACACGATCATGGCGATGTTGCTGTGGTCTCGCTCGCGTGGTTGGGGCGCTGCGCGTGCCGTCTCCAGGTACCGCTCCACCATGCTCGTGAGGTTACGCCGCCTGTTGCGGGCTGTCCTGCTTTCCGATTCTGCCAGGCTCTCGTACGGTGGGATGCGGAGGGTTTCGGCTCTCGATGGCGGGGCGGCCCGCTTGCGGCCCCCGGTGCTGGGCGCGGACCTGAAGTCGGTGGTGCTATGAGCGTGTGTGCCCAGCCCAGGTGTGGGACCCATATGAGTAAGAAAAAGTCACTGCCATGTCTTTCTTGGAGGGCTTGATCCAGGCTAAGCCCCCCTTAAAACCCTTTGTTGATGCTGAGACAAACTTAAGTGTTTTTATCTCTATTGTTGCCTAAAGTACACTTTCTCAAAGTAACTAGGGTTGTGACCCTAGCCCCCCCATGAAGTTCACCCCTACCACTCAACTGAGCGGAGGTACCTTCCTTCATGGAGGACATACCAAAATAAATCAGCCATTTCATGCTTGTGGGCCTTGGAGGTTAAGCCTAAGTGGTCTCCCACCCCAGGACCCCTATACTCAATTGATTCTACCACTTATTGTGGTCCTACTTTGTAACTGTTTCTGAATTCAGTTGCTTGGCCAAGTCATTTTCTGTGTGGTCCTGACATCTATGCCCCTCAGTCCTAACCAGCACCATTTCACCCAAGAGAGTGCACATGAAGTGCCTATTGCAACCTCTGAGGCTAGAGTCTGACCAATTTTCATATAAAAACTTTTGTATTATCCATTTGTGATTGAATCTATGTGCATATACCTGCTTTGTCTATCTGCAGCCCTTCTGTGTTACACTGGATTCCAAAACCAATCATTGATTCGATCAATATTCAGTCCTTGCTCTACTTGCTGCTTTGGTTTGGGGTTTTCAACTACAAAACCTGCAGGAATACATCAAAAGACCTAGGGCATAATTCAAGGACATCTTTCCGGTAGCAGAGACAGTCCCTTGTGACCTTTTGAACCGACCCTGAGAAGAAGTGCAGAACAAAAGCTCAACAACAAGTCCAACATGTCCACGCCAAGCGTCAGGACCTGGCCTATCCGAACTGTCCAAGTACAAATGGGCAGCGTGGTCCACCCAATGAGTGAACCACCACACCGAGCACCACATCACCTCAGTGGCGCATCTGGGTCCCAAGGAGATCCAGAACGCAGAAGGGCGGAAGAGAATAAAGGCCTTACCACCGAGGCCTTAGCAGCACACGGTGGAGACAGCTTCAGTCACCTCCACAGACGTGTGGCTGCTTCAGTATCAAGATCCAATTGTCCAGCTTCTTCCTGTACTGCCATTGAAGGACCTGAGGAATATGAGAAGCTGAAGATGAAGATGGATGAGTACATCATGCATGAGGAGTACTATAAATCCATCCGTGGGGAAGATGGAGAGGAGCCCTTGGCTGTACATGGATCCAGACCACGTACAGATCTAGGGTCCTACGCACACTCTGGTCCCCCGTCCACAGCATCCCTGCCAAGACGACTACGACCTGAGTACCCAACCCCAAGGGCTCCCGAAGTGGGCCCAACACGAGTCGAAGAACATCATCCAAGGCCAACCTACGGTGCCCTGGATCAAACGGCCGAGCTGCTGGCCAAATTCCTGTCTGGATCAGAAGATCCAGATGTGACGGCCTTATCAGAGGCCATTAAGGCTAAACTGGGTATTGCAGAACCCTTACCCAAGCCTGAGTTCCTTTCTCTCTCTCCAGGGCTGAGTACCCTGGCCGAAGATCTCAAGAGATCGAGGGTCTCAAGGCTGTTGCCTAAGGTTACCTGCCCCAGCCCCTTTCACCCCCGTGCCAGGACTGTGTCTATGGCGGATCTACAGGACGTGCCTGTCACAGAGAGTGAGAGAAGAGGGCTGTCAGCCCTGGCCCCTCTTGCCGGCGTGTCGCCCACAGGCCTAACTCCGGGGGGTGGGAAGACGGGCAGACCAATTGCCCAGGCGAACATCCAGCTGGAACTGCCGGAGTTCGACCCCAAAAATCTGCCTGAATGGGCAGAAGAATTTGCGGAGTTCCTTTTGTTGACTGGCCAATCCCATGTGGATGTGGCCACCAAATGTTCACTGCTAAAACGCTCTTGCAAAAGGAATTTTTTGCAAAAACAGGTCAAACAGATTGTGAAAACCTGTTCTACCTGGGCAGAGGTACTCCTGAGGTTAGAGAAAACATTTCCAGTCTATGAGACTGACCTCAGCGTACGCACACAGATCGAGGAGCTACCTATGCTCCCGGAGTTTCCATCCGCTGCGCGAATTTCTGAGTATGTGTGCGACTTGGAGTACTTATTTTCGAGGATGAATGTGGGCTCCTACGGAGCCACTGAGCCCCACCTGTGGCTCATGAGTAAGATCCCCCAGCGTACGTGGGATGATTGCCGCTCCACCTCTGAGAGGAAGAGCAGGACCCACTCGTATGATACACTGGTGGATCTCTTGATTGAGCTAGCTCTTGAGAGAGAGAACGACTCCCACATGGAGAAGTTCCTCAAGAAGCATTTGGGACGAGGTGGTACCCCTACCCCCGAACGTGGCGAAGGGAAGGGGCATAAAAATCCCACTAACACCAACCAGGGAGGCGGTAAAGGGAGGGGCAACCTACGTGCCATGAACGAGGTTCCAACTGATGCAGGCACCCCCCCCCTGTTTTACTGCCGACCTGTCAATGACAAGGGGGGACCTTGTCATGCCTCTGACTGCGATCTCCGCAGTGGCTGTATGCTGCAGATGAAACGTCAGCAGCATACTAAAGATGGGAAAACTGTGACCCATCAGGACCACTTCAGGTGTACCATCACCTGTGGTTACTGTGGCAAACGTCGTCACTATGAAGACGAATGCCACATCAAGAAACGCGAGAGTGACAAACTCAAGCGTCAGGAGGCGGAGCGCCAGAAGACCCCGACGCCCGCCAGAAATCCCCCGAATGGGGATAAAGGTAAAGGAGGTGGCAAGGGGGGTGGCAAAACTGGACCCCCTAACCCCTAGAGGCGCTCATCAGCGCCCGTTGCTACACCTACTCCTGCTGCCACACCCGCTCCTGCCGCAGGTGTCCCCCAGAAGCGCCCCCAAGGGGATAACGCTACCCCTGAGGGGAATAATTCTAAGAAGAGGCGCTTGGCCTGGATGGCCAAGTCCCTCATGGCTGCAGGAGTGGATGTGAAATTCCCTGATGAGGAATAGGGGGGCGGCTCCGAAGAGCAGGACTTGGTTTTCTGGATCCTCGTGAAAATCGGGGATCAGGTTTTTCGAGCAGTGCTTGATACCGGAGCAACACTTTCCATAGTGGCCTGGCGCCTGCTTAAAACTTTCAGGAAAACTAAGACCGTGGCCATAAGAGTAGGGGGTGGGCGTACCATCCATTTCTTTGGGGGGGTCGATGTGACCATATGTCTGGGCGACGAAACCGTGACCCAACACTGCAGAGTGTTGGACACTGACGCCTTTGACATTGTCATTGGCACTGACTTTCTAAGAAGAAACCCCCAGGTTAAAATGCTGTCCCTACAGCGTCCTTACTCTTTGCACTGCGACTTTGGCAGTGGGCTATTCTCCGTTCTTTTGGAGCTGTCAGGACGAAAAGAGTCTGGGCTGCGCTACGCAGCCAAGACGAACTATCGTACTGAAAACTACCAACTGGCCCGTCATGTTCTCGAAAATGGACTGGCGGCCCTTCAGGTAAACCTGGATGAGATCCAGGTGGAATTGTTTGCGAGCCAACAACAGCACATCATGCAGTTGTACTGCTCGAAACAAATGAACAATTCTTTCCGTTTCTTCTGGAAAGCAATGGGCCTAGCGTATGCTAACCCTCCCTTCTCCCTGCTCGCGAAGGTTCTAACCAAGATCGCTTATGAGGGAGGAAGGGTTGTTATGTGCACCCCTGACTGGGGTTGCTCTGGTGAACATGCTTACTGGCGCCGTATGCTTGACCGAATGACCGTGGGGAGAGTGCAACTCCCCGACGGCCCCATCTATGTGCCCGAGGACTCAGACACAGCTATGCAGGCCCCTGAGTGGGCCAGTTTCCTGTCCATCATCGATGGATCTCTCAATCCTGTACCCCTGTGTGACCTGGACCAGGTGCTACTAAAAGAGGTCATGGCCGAAAATCGTGCCTTGACCCTTTATGATCTCAAAAATCGATCTCCTGAGCACCTATCTGCCACACTTACAGGGTGTGAGTCTCCTGATGAGTATCTGGAACCTGCAGCTGTAAAAGAGGATGCTGACGACCAACTGTCTGAGATCGCCAGCACTATTCCCTCTGTTGATCCCAGCTGTGTTGACTTAAAACATAGTACTTTCCTGGCCCAGCTGTTGCTAGAGGAGGTAGATCTAGAGTCAACCTCTGAACCCGTTTCCTCTGTTGGGAAACCAGTGCTACACATGCAGCCTGTGCACACAGGTGAACCCGTGGCCCGGAGTACTGATGCTCTGGCACGGCCTGCTGCTAATAACATGCCATTGTCTGAGCATGAACTCCGACGGCTGTTGTACCTGAAGGCCGAAGGTATTGAGCGCCAAGAGCGGCTGCAATACCTCAGACAGACCTGGAAATACTCCATCTGGTCTGAAGAGGACGATGAGTCCTATACGCTGCCTGATCCTGAGATACCTCTAGTGTATTCTCTACACTATGGGCAGCAATGTCCCCCTGAGTGGGACAATGGTACTGTACCTGCCGAAACTGCTGATCGGCATAAAAAGAAAGAACATGGAAAAAGCAACCTCCATGCTGAGGAGGATTTCCTTCAGAAAGTCGAGAGTCTTAACCTTGACCCCCGCCTGAAGAAACTGCTTATAACCTATGAGGAGGTGTTCGGCGCCTTGCCGCCTCCCCTATCTTGTAAAAAACTGGTCCAGATGGACCTGAAATTGAAACCCGAATTTGAAAAGACGCGAGTGAGGCGTCGTCCCTATCCCGCTCCACAGGAACAGGTTGAAGAAATCGAGCGCCAGATCCAAGAATGCATTGATGCTGGCCTCGTTGAAGAGTATAAACATGGGGACTATCCCCATCACTGCAGCCCCTGTTTCCTTGTTGCTAAACCAGGGTCGACTGCTCTACGTCTTGTTGTAGTCTATGGTGAGGGCAACAAGAAAACCCAGAACCACTCAGGGAGTATTCCTAACATGGAAAACACCCTGGAGCGTATTGCCAAATGCAGGTATAAGACCAAAATGGACAAACGCTCTGGTTTCTGGCAGGTTGACCTAACCGCCGCAACTCAGGAGCTGCTTGCCTTTATAACCCCTAAGGGTCGTGTCTTCAAGTGGAAGGTTATGCCTTTCGGGGTGGCTAACGCCCCAGCGCTCTTCCAGGAGCTTATGAACAAAATTTTGTACATACTGAGGCGCAGGCCTCTAGTACAAGAGTTGATTTCTCGGGGTGCAGAAATGGAGGCTCACATCGACGACGTGAGTTTGGGTACTAATACCAAAGAGGACCATGTCCTTCTCCTCCGTGAATTCTTCACTGTCTGTCAAGAAAACCATCTCCGAATCAAAGTCGAAAAATGTGAGTTCATGAAAGTGGAGATGGAGTGTTTGGGTTTCGACGTGGGGTATGGCTGGTGGAAACCAGCCGCGTCTAAGATGCAGCCCCTACAGGACATGCAGATTCGCGATGACCCTAAGAAGGGTCTACACGATGTGAGGAGTTTTGTGGGCGCCTGTAATTTCTATCGGCGTCACATCCACAATTTTACTTACTCCTCTGCACCCCTCACTGACCTGATCAAGAAAACTACTCCCTGGAGATGGACCTCCAGAGAGGAAGAGTGTTTCCAGGAGTTGAAGAAGAAGATTGCCTCCTCCAACTGCCTGGGAGTGCCCCGCCCTGAGGGCGAGATAGTCCTGATCACTGATGCCAGTGATGTAGGGGGGGGAGGTACGATCTACCAATGGCAGGAGCCTAACCCCGCTGAACTAACCCACTGCCATTATCGTACTACTGGACTGAACCGTGATGGTTCGTTGAAACATGACTATCCTACCAGTGAGTGGCGACTGGTGCCACTGGGACACTGGAATTGGAAATGGAACCAAGCACGTTCCAACTACAGCACCTATGACCAGGAACTCCTGGCCGGTATGTAGGTGCTATCGTCACAATCCCGACTCCTGGGGTCTAACCCTATTGTCTGGCTGTGTGACCAGGAGCCTGTGAAGTCTTTTCAGAAGGGCCCACCACCAGAAAAAGCGAAGCTAAAACGGTGGTGGACTTACCTGGGCCAGTTCAGGCTGACAGTGCATCATATCCCCGGGATTAAGAATGAACTGTCTGACTATATATCGCGCAACAACTTCGATGCGCTTATTGGTGAGAGCTCTGAGGCGCTCGCCAAAGAGGCTTTCCAGCGTATGGATGTCCAGCTTGACCTATCCATGCGCACTGCTGGAATCCTGGAGGGTTGGAGTCTAACCGACTATCAGTCAGGGTATGAAGAAATTCTCCAAACCCTCAGCACTGGTCTCGAACCCCGTGTCATTGACGGGCACCAGTGGTATAAAAACAATCAGTACCTCTTCTACGAGGACCGAATTGTTGTCCCTGAGGCACGACTGGATGGGTGCCTACAGTGGTCCAATCTCAGTTCTGGTCACACTGGCGCTAATCGCTCAGTGGACTTCTTCCGTGAGTGTTTCTACTCTAGTCTAACCCTGACTGAACTTAGGTCGCGTATGCAGACCATTGTGGATGCTTGTGGCTGTCATGCCAGCAAGCAGAGCTACAGTAGGGATAGGGGCCTGATCTCCAGCTTACCCATACCCTATTGTGCTAACTCTCTTCTCTACGTGGACTACATCCACGGCCTACCACGCTTTGGCGGCTATGATAGTTGCCTCGTGGTCACCTGTGGCCTATCTCGCTTCACCCGTGTGTTCCCTTGCAATAAGAAAATCACAGGTGAGCAGACTGTAAAAATGTTGGTCGAACAATGGTTCGAACCCTATGGAGCACCTAAACAGGTGCACTCTGATGAAGATGTACGCATCCGCAGTGAGACTGGGTGGTACAAACGAGTGCTAAATGCCCTCAACGTGGAGGTAACCACAGGTGTGCCCTACACTCACACGTCTAACCCTCTCTGTGAGAGACAGAACCGTGTGGTGGAGCAAAACTTAAGAATCCTGATGAAACAGGAGCGCACTAAGGACTGGGTACGCCTAGTGCCCTGGGCAGTTCTGTCCATGAACTCACAGCGGAGCTCTTCTACGGGTTTCACCCCCCACGAACTGTTCCATGGAGGACGACCTGCTTGGTTCTTCAAAACCCCCTTTCCTGAGGACTTCAAGAGTCCTGTGGAAGATTGGCTGGAACACAAGCAGTCTCTGGCTAACCAGGCTGGTACCAACCTGAGGCACATTCGTGACCGTGAACAGAGCCGACGGAACCGCCTACGGCGACCTGCCAGCTTCAAGGTTGGTGACCTTGTTTTGGTACACCATTCACGCCTACCCTCCTGGCCACGTAACTGCCTACAGGACCCTTACCTTGGACCCTATCGTATCATCAGGATACATGGATCCAGGATCCATGTCAGGTGCAGTCCACGTCTAGGTGGTGAACTGCTATGTGCTCCTAAGCAGTTGGGCACTATCACTCCCCTGACGACTTGTCTTGGGATGAGTGGCGCCTCAGCGACAGTGAGATTGAACGTATAGACCTAGAGAACGCTGCCAGTCCAGAGGAGGCAGACGAACTCGAAGAGATGACTGCCGATGAGATGGCAGTCGATGGTTACTACGTGGTTGCAGGTATTGCTCGCCACGAGTATAAACAGGGCTGGAAATTCCTTACCCTGTGGGATGGCTATGGGTTGTCCGAGGCGACCTGGGAACCTATGTCAGCCTTCATACAACCAGATGGGAGTATCAACCCCATCTTCCGCACCTACCTCGTTGAGAACAACGAGGGGCAGCTACTAACCCGTGCTGAGACTATGTCCCAGCGTAAGAAGCGAAACTAATTACCCTGTGTCAGTCTACTGACCCTGTCTGTGCCCTGCAGACCCACGCCTATGGTTTCCAGCGTGAGCCAGGTGGCCGCTTATCAAGATTGCAGCCACCCAGCGAGTGTTTGCCTTGTTGACCATGTGTTGCATGGGTACTGCCCTAATGTAATGACCTTGGTGAGCCAACGAAGAACGGTGGCTTTCTACACCAGGGGGGAATGACAAGCAAGGTGTTATGAGGCAAGGTGTGTCTTCCCTCCTTGGGGACAAGCGAGCCCACAGTTAGGACCCCTGACTGGTCCAGACCCATGGGGTTCTACCCTTCCTTACAGGGTTTACCATACCCCTAAGTGTGCTACGTATGTCTGTATGTGTCTCACTTCTCTCCCCAGCGTGGCTCCCAGAGACCGGGCTTCGCTGACGTCGGACCGAAGGTCCTAATCAGGTACTATTACCACTCCTATGGCGCCCAATTTCTGTGCTGGCGCCTAACCTTGGGGTAAGCGGCAAAAGCCCTACCTACTAAGAGGGGAGGGGTGGCCAAGTGTGCTAAGGGCATACAAAACGCCCATTTTTGCTACAGGCCAAAAGCTAACGCACTCCCCTGCCCACGAGGAAAAGCACGCGGGACAGGAGACACCACTACACTACACTCACTAACGCCAGCACCGGCCTTCGAAGGCAGGGTGAGCACTCATCACTTGCACTCACCTCCTGCCAGGCCTGCTGACCCTAACCCCTACACACGCTACTGGGTGCAGCTGTCGAACGTCACTCAGGCCCTAGTGGCCCTCCTGTGAAAAGGACGAGAGAACACAGCGCTCCTAAGCAGCTGTGGC
This sequence comes from Eutreptiella sp. 'Long Island Sound 2002', assembly GCA_964036045.1. Lineage (NCBI taxonomy): Eukaryota > Euglenozoa > Euglenophyceae > Eutreptiales > Eutreptiaceae > Eutreptiella > Eutreptiella sp. 'Long Island Sound 2002'. The sequence goes on along the minus strand of OZ038380.1, from coordinate 66,998,919 downwards.
CTAACAGGGGACGCCACAACGCGTTTCCCCTGCTAGGGCTTGGAGGGAAGGGGTGCTCTCGTTGCGTGCACAGCGCAGATGTCGTTGAGGTCGAACTGTCCTCGCCAGTACTGGCTGAGGCAGAGTGATTTGATTTGTGATCAGCGCCCCTGTTTTGCTGGGGCAGAAAAATGGTAGCCGCCGAAGGCAGCTGCTGCGTGCACCGATCACCCTTAACCTCTCCCACCTGTACAAAAGAGGCAGATGAAGGGGCGTTTGCGACTGAGGAACCAAGCCACACTCCAGGTATTATACCCTTCTCAGTGTGACCTATAATACACTGTTCGCAAACACGCTGCAGATGCAGCTACCCCTGTCAAGCAAGCAAGCTTTAAGAAACTCCTCGGGTTCTATTAAAGAACGTACCGAGGAGCCTCTGGGTAACCTAAACAAGGTTTACCGTGCGCAATTCGCCTGGCCTACCCTTTAATGCATCATGTGCACGCAGGGAAAGGAGGCTGAACCACAGACTCAACCAGGAGGTGAGCTCCTCCTGGGCTAACCTACCTTACTCACCATGCATCGTTTGAATGCCGCATTGAAACGAACACAAAACAAACCTAAGCATTTTAAGCAACTCAACTTGAACGCCACGGCCGCACACGAACAAACGCTTACCTGTGAAGAAGGAAACAAGGGTGAATTAGGGATACAGGTGAAGCGACACAGCGTGTGGATGCCTGGATTAGGCACATGCATCGCGAGCACAGCGCATATACTAACCCTACGTGCGCGCTGCGCGCTCCATTCGCATCACATACCTTTCATTCCTGCTTTCACCTGTGCAGAGCACGAGAGATGAACACCCGACACCCCAACGAGCACAGCGTTGACAACTCTAACGTTTTGACGGAACAACCAACACGAACGCAATGCGTGAGTGTGAAGTGACACAGACATACCTGAGAGACGGGTTGTTGAACTGCTCTGTGGTGTGGGCTGATTTTGAATACTTTACTCTGAAGTTTATAAAAATTTTGATGCAACTGTGCAAAAATTTTCTTTAAAACTTTAAAAACTACGGCTCATACCTTCTTTTCCAAAAGCCGTTTTCGCTTGCGCAACCCTTTTCTTGGCGTCCGCTTCCTTTGCGCTTGTCTGCGACTTTAAGTTATGTGTAAAAATGACGATTTCCCGCGTGGTTTCGTCGATTTTCAACGATTTCACTTGCTAAATCGCAACCCCTTCCGCAAAACCGCAGGAATCACTCCCTGCTGGTTCCATTTTCTATTTTTTCCAGCTCCTGGGGGTTTGTGTCCTCCATTGGGAGTATTGCTCCGCCCTGGCACTTGGTCAGGACGTTTACTAAAACGCTGTTTATACGGCGATAGCCGTCCGCATTAGAGCGTTCGACTGTACCCTGGTGGACAGACACATGTGCTCTGGACAGGGAGTCCTGGGTTCAATTCCCACTGCCCCCACACTTTTTCCAAAAGTTTTCGCCGCACGCCGGCGACTTTTGAGGAATGTTCCTTCGAAGGGACATCATTCACGGTACATTACACTGTTTTTCAAGGGTCCCTACAGTGTGATAGGCTTCTATGAAGTGATGAGAATGTTTTTGGTAAGTTTAATGCATTTTTGTTGAGGTAACTTTGGGAATATTTGAGCCTTTTTCCTTGGTCCTACTAGCTTAGCTAACTAGTACTCCAGGGGGGAGTAAGAAAAAGTCACTGCCATGTCTTTCTTGGAGGGCTTGATCCAGGCTAAGCCCCCCTTAAAACCCTTTGTTGATGCTGAGACAAACTTAAGTGTTTTTATCTCTATTGTTGCCTAAAGTACACTTTCTCAAATTAACTAGGGTTGTGACCCTAGCCCCCCCATGAAGTTCACCCCTACCACTCAACTGAGCGGAGGTACCTTCCTTCATGGAGGACATACCAAAATAAATCAGGCATTTCATGCTTGTGGGCCTTGGAGGTTAAGCCTAAGTGGTCTCCCACCCCAGGACCCCTATACTCAATTGATTCTACCACTTATTGTGGTCCTACTTTGTAACTGTTTCTGAATTCAGTTGCTTGGCCAAGTCATTTTCTGTGTGGTCCTGACATCTATGCCCCTCAGTCCTAACCAGCACCATTTCACCCAAAAGAGTGCACATGAAGTGCCTATTGCAACCTCTGAGGCTAGAGTCTGACCAATTTTCATATAAAAACTTTTGTATTATCCATTTGTGATTGAATCTATGTGCATATACCTGCTTTGTCTATCTGCAGCCCTTCTGTGTTACACTGGATTCCAAAACCAATCATTGATTCGATCCATATTCAGTCCTTGCTCTACTTGCTGCTTTGGTTTGGGGTTTTCAACTACAAAACCTGCAGGAATACATCAAAAGACCTAGGGCATGATTCAAGGACATCTTTCTATATGCCTCCCTGGTCCGGCTGGTGGGTGTTGAACCACCAGATCCACGCGTCAACAAGGTCGTCCGTAATCTGTGTCCCGGGGGCCACGAGCGCCTGGAGCTGCCGCACAAAGATTTCGGTTGTTGCGGCGTGCAGCAGGGGGACCACGGCGAAGATCCTGCTCGGGTTGACGTCCTTGAGGTATTCCCGGAGGGCTGCCACTAGCTCGCCCGAGGGTGCGGTGGCGTGGATGCCGTAGAGCGCCCGCAGTTCCGCGTCGTCAAAGGGACCCGTGTTCCTCCGTTGCTGTGGTCGGGGAGGTGGGGGGGGCATGGTCTCCTGGTCCTGGTCCGGTGTGGCGCCAGTCGGGGAGGGGTGCCCTGGGCTGCTGCCAGGGTCTCCCCCAGGCACGTACCGCGTGGAGGGCTCCCGTTGGTGGGGCATCGAGCAGGCCACGGCGGCAGGCAGTGGGTCACCGGACTCCCGACGGCCGGAGGTGTCTGTCATTTCTGCGTCCGCTCCTGGGCCGCTCGTGTCCTGCTCCCGTTGTTGCGGTGCGTCCTCCACGCCCTGGTGGTTTGGCCGTGTTGCAGCTGGGGTGGGGAACCCCGTGGTGCACGGGCCTGGTTGGTCCAGTGGCCGCCGCCCGTGTCCGGGACTGGTTTCATCGCGCCCTGCTCGCGGGGGGGGGGTGTTGGGGGGTTGTCCCCCCACCCTTGTGCAGGCCCTTGGTCGGCCGCGGGTTCCCTTTGCCGTGTGTCAATGGCGTGCTGTCCCCCCTGCAGCGGGCCGGCCGCCGACCCTGGGAGGGAGGTGGTGGATGAGGGGGACGCTCCGTCTGCTGCCCGGTGGGGGCGCGTGTGACGCGCTGCCTGTCACTCCCGCTCGGCTGGCATCGGAATGGTGGGGATGTGCGCCCGTTCGGCGCGGGGCCTCTTGGACCGGCGTCGGGGATCGGTGGTGGATGATGTCCGTTGGGCGTGGAGGTCGTTTGGACCTCCATGGCCTCTGTCTGTATCCTCGTGGAAGACGACTCGCCGTGACGCGGGAGGTGGCTTGCGGCTGCGCCGCCTGGAGCGGCTAGGATTCCTTGTCTCCTGGTGCTGCTCTGGCGTGCCACCTTGCATCCATGTGGTGTGAGGACTGCCTTGGCCCCTCCGCGGGGCGAACGGTCGGAGGGGGCTTCTGTACATGCCAGAGGGGGAACCCTTTCCGGGTGGTGGCCCCCATTGGCGTTCTTGGGAGTTACGGCGCGCCGCCTGCCTGGAGGGCTCCGGGACGTCTTGGGACCGCGGCCGCCGGTGGCCTGAGGCGTGCCCCTGGTAGCCCGGGGATCCAGGGATGTCCCAGATGTTGCGTCTTTGCATGGCCGCACGGATGCGCAGGGCTGCGCACTGGTGTCATTGCCAGTGTAGTCCGTTCATTTCGTCCGGGCTGTAGGCCCCCATATGCGCCATGAGCCGGGTGGCCACATAGTGCCATTGGCCGGGGTGGTCCATGGTGGCGGGGGGCGTGTGCCCCATCCGATGGCCGAAGGTGATGTCTGCCATGATGCGGGTTCCCTCCCCGAGGTAGCGGGACCGCGCAGTAAGCAGCCATCGGATGCTGACTGCCAGGGCAAGCTGCTCCCCTGTGGTAAGCCTGTCGATCCACATGCCCAGGTCTTGGGCCGCCGCCTGTTCCGCGTGGTTGCCCCGGTGGTGGGCGTCGCCTTCCAAGCGTGCGTAGTCCAGATGCCCCCGCCCCCAGGGCAGAGCGGTCCCCGGTGGTTGGTCGGAAGGCTCCTTAGCGGTGTTGGTGCCCGCCTCCACGCGAGTCCCGTTTCCTGGGGCGCCGCGCTTGTCTGGTGCCTGGTCAGCTGCCCCGCTTGTGGTCGCGGGCCCGTCATCCGTGGCGGTAGCATGCTCAGTTTGCCCGAGGGCGGTGTAATCGCGCTGGAGGTGTGCCTGGCGAGACACCGTGAGGGGTGTGCCCTCTGCATAGTCGCGTCGTGGCTCCGGGCGGACGCGCGGGGCTGCCGGCGTTGAGACCGCGTGGGGGTCACTCATGCAGGACTCCATGAAGGCATCGAAAGGGTCTTCATCGCGGTTGAGTCCGCTGGGCGACATTTCCCTGTCAGCCGCGTGCTGGGGCGTGTCCGGCGTGGTTTCCCGGGCGTCTGACTTCGCGCAGGTTTCAGGTGGGCCCCGTGGCGGCGCCTCCCCTGGCGTGTTGGCGTCAGCGTGATGCGCCGAGGTTGCCAACGGGGCGGCGTCCGCGCGACCTGGGGGTTGTGTCCCCTGGGGGGATGGTGGGTGGAGCCCGGCCTCATGCCAGGCGTCCGGCATTGGTTCCTCAGGTTCTGCAAAAGGTTGGCCAGCGGTCGATGCCTCGCCGCTTCCACCTGCCGCCGTGCCCCGTGGGTCGGCATGCTTTATTGCTGGCTGGTCCACCCCCCCGCTGGGTTTCCCCGGTTGGGGTGGGCCCGCCGCTGGTGGTGGCGTGTCTGTCCGCTGTGGGGGTCCCCCCATTTCCTCCGTGGCGTCCACCGTGGGCTCCTCGCGTTGTGGCTGGGCTGGCGCTGGGAGCAGCGTGGCTGCGTCGCCCGTCGGTCCCGTCGCCTCTCGGGCGTGGCCTTCCGACACGGGCGACGGCCCGGGCTGGCTTCCCGGGCCTGTGGACCGCGGGGTGTCAGCCGGGACGGTGGTGTGTACCGGGTCCGGGTCTGGGCCCGGGCCCGGGTTGGGGGCCGGGCGACTGACAGATGACGGTTCTGTGGGCCGTACTGCCGGCCCGGCTGGTGGGGCATGGTGCCGCTGGGACGCCGGTTCGGCTTGTGCCGGGCCCCGCAGATCGTCTCCTGGGGCCGTTGCGCTGGGCCTCGCCGGAGCCTTGGGATTGGGGCTCTCGGTGGGGTTTTGGGCGTGGGGTTGCACGGTGCCGGAAAGCCGGGTGTTGGTGGTGTCGGTCGGGGTAGCGGTACGTGTCTGCGTGGGAAGGCCTTCGGGTGGCGCGTATGCTGGGCCCTTTGTCGGCCGGTCAGGTGTGCCATGGGGTGGGCAGGGCTTCAGGTGGGCCTGTGTCACCGCTGCCTGGCTGGCTGCCGGCTGGCAACTGCGTGTGGACGCGCCGGACGGTGTTTGGGGTTGTGGAGCCGGGCTTCCTGTGGGGGCCCGGGGCTGGGCCCATGGGCGGGTGTGCGGTGCCAGGGGGTAGCTCGGGTCGGGTGCCTACTGCCGCCGTATTCGTGGGGCTGGGCACGGCTCCGCTCCCGGCAGGTGGCGCGGGGTGCCCCTGGATCCCTGCGGCCGCGTGGTGTTGTGGCTGGTGTCGTTGTGCCGCCTGTTTGGACGCACGCTCTTGTCGGGGGCTTTGTTGTGTGCCGGCCCTCGATGGTCCCGGAACAACCGTCGTCCGCGTGGCGTCGGCGGCGTGCTGTCGCTGTGGTGAGGTGACGGATGCGTGGGGGGTGGAGGTGAATGGGCCGGAGGTCGTGGAGGCCGTTGGGCCTTGTGGCGCGCCGACGCCCGATGGTGCCAGAGCCTGTACATTGGTGGCCCTGGTTGCTGCTGTGGCGCGTGATCAGGGCGGGAGGGTGGTGATGGTCGCGGTTCTCCGGGAGGAGGAGGGGAAGCTGTGGTGCCTGGCAGCTCCGGCCATTATTCTGGCCACTGCCGCATTGCCGTACGTGCCCGACCGCGGCGGTGGGACCTGCGGCTGTTGGGCGCGCCGTGCCGATGATTTGAGGCTGCGGGGGAGGGGTATGCCCCTCCATGTGAGATAGGCCGCCATCAGCCTCAGTAAGGGAAAGTGCTTTTCCAATGCTTTGAGGCATATTCTAGTTGTATTGAGATGCACTGAGCACACAGGCATTTCTCTCTTAGTATTGGCCCAACCAAAAATGGTGATAACACATTTTGACCTATGGAACCAAACACTAAATCAGGATATGGAGTGGACCCCTTAATCCCCTATCAATGTGAGTCAATTCATCTTTTCCTGAGTCGACTGAGAACTGACATATCCAGGGCAGAGCCTATGAATTTATCTATGTTTCCTCATGAATTCTTAGCTGTCCTAGTGGTATACACCCTAGGGGGCTGGGCACCTCTTTTTGAGAGGTCCTGGGTTCAATTCCTGGTCAGCCTAGCTAAGTAGGAAGATCCCATGTGACATGGCAGTGACCTCATCGCCACATGCCCTGCCACCTCAGCACATATGGGACCCAAAACAAAGAGTGCACATCTCCTGAGATGGCACTATGGAGATTGAGTGACCATGGGGCAGTTTTCGAACTCTTTTTCCAAAACATTTCAGCTATCTGTGTGAATATGCAATCCGATTTGACCTGAGTTGCAGTTTCTGTGAATATTCTAACAGCTTTCACTGTTTACACTGCAGCCCTTCATGCTCTGATCCTGATTCTCTTCTACGTGCTTATCTCTGGCTTGGGCTATCCTGGATTGATTGTATTTCAGCAACTAAAACATTTTCCTCTTCAAAAACAAGCAGCAGGAAACCCTACACCAGCAGCAAGCAGCAGGAGAGGCACAAACACAGTGTTGAAATCACTATAAAACCTTCTGGTAGCAAGAGGCAGACTGTCTCTGCGTATCGGCAGCAACCCCGTGCCGTACAACCAGTGTGCCGAGATCAGTCATATATAAGCAGAAGGGCAAACGAAGATGGACACAAAGAAGGAGGACACCGACGTGAAGACAGCGCCTGAGGCACCAGCAATGCCAGCACCTGGTGAACCTGGACCTGGACCTAACGCTGTACCTTCGGAGGCCTTACATGGGCCAGTGGACGTGGCGGAGGATTCGTTGGAAGGACTCCAGTCGGCCTTCCGGGCCCTCTCAGTCGAGGAGGTGGTCACTCATCTTGTGAAGAGGAAGAGAGAGAGCGAGAAGGATGCTGGAGATAGCATAGCAGACGAAGGAGAACACCAAGGGCAAGACCTGACAAATGATCCTACCTTCGAAGGCACACCAAGAGCTTCTGGCCTCCACGCATCACCCTCTCCTATAACCACCACACTCCCAATTCCAGACCCAGCCGCTGCAACATCCACACCCATAACCAACCCGCGAATGGCAGAGGGCACAGGCTTTACTGGTATGCCTACCTACCCTGCCTATGGTTTGGGCCCACCTACCACTGCGTTTCCTGAGGCAACTACTGCCAGTTAGCCGGTGACCTCCAGTGCTGCGCCGCGATGGTATGGGCTGGACTATCACCATCCTCTACCCGCTACGGGAACCTATGTGGATGTTCCTGGGTATGCAACCTTGAGTGGGTTGAGGAGAGGACCTGAGTCTCTTGGAGGCAGGAGTGGAGGATCGGGGAGATCCTTCAACAGGTCCCTGACGCGGTCCGACATCAACAAGGTGCTCCGAGGAGCCACCTCTAAAATTTTTGGCGACCTCACTCAAGAGATTCGAGAGAAACTGGAGCCCCTGATGATACCGCCCCAAGCGTCACCTACCACGGTGGGAGTGTCACCCCATCGAGTACAGGCCAACCACCTGGTGGCAGGGCTGACAAACACCCCGCGGAGCCTGAGGAGCCGACCGATGCCGAACCCTGCAGCGATACCGAGAAGCCCTTTCATACCCAGAACGGCCGAGCCGCCCTACAGCCACGTGACGAATTCTACGAGAGTCGAGCTGGACCGGCTCTGGCTGACAGCCTTGAGGGCAATGGGTGACGTGGAGCCCTATGGCTCCAGTGATCTAGGCGGATACCCCTCCGATGATGAGCCGCCGTCGATGACTTCTGCTTCGCCCTCGGAGGACGACGACCCGGAGGACCCCGAGAACCCAAATGGGAAGAAGAAGAAGAAGAAGAGGAAGACCCGACGCCCTGAGGGACGCAGGTCTCAGGAGGCCAAGGCTATTGCCACCTCCAAGATCGTGTTGAACCTGCCTGAGTTCACGGGCAAGGACCTCAGCGAGTTCGCTGAGAATTTCAGCGGCCCTCTCCGATTGACCGGCCAAACCCACGCTAGTGGACGGGTCAAGTGCAATCTGCTCCTGCAGTGCTGCAAGACCAAGTACCTGGAGAAGCAGGTCAGACAGATCGTGACTAATTCCGCCACCTTTGCCGATGTGTTGGTTGCCTTGGAGAGGCAGTACCCGACCTATGAAACCGACCTCTCCATCAGGGCCCAGATCCAGAACCTGCCCGTGCTGGCCAACAACCCCAAACCTGGCAGGGTCTCTGAGCTGTTGGCTGACCTGGATCACTGGGCTGGACGATTGACGCCCGGTTCCTACAGCAACGACGACCTGCTTTTCTGGTTGGTGGCTAAGCTCCCTCGAGAGCAGTGGGACGAGTGCCGTTCGACGGCAGAGCGCAAGGCTAGATCCCTCCGCTACGAGGATCTATAAGTGCTACACCTGGAGCTGGCGCTGGAGAAAGAAAGCGACCAGCACCTGAACAACTACCGTCCTTGAGGTGGAGGCTCTGGAAGCCATGGCAAAGGGTACCAAGGATTCAGACCTGGGCAGGGGACTACCCCCAAACACACCCACGCCCGTATCATGGAAAACGTCAAGGAGCTCTTCTGGTGTGATGCCAGAGACGAGCAGGGACACCTGCAGCACGCCCCTGACTGCGAGCAGCGAGACTGCTTCATAGTCCAGGGGAAGCAGCAGGAGAAGAACACCGGCGCCAAAGCGAAGCTGCCGGATCATTACAGGTGCACCATCTCGTGTGCCTTCTGTGGGAAGAGGAAGCAGTACGAGGATGAGTGCTACCACAAGCAACGCCTATCGACGAAGCCTAAGGGTGAAGATCCTGGCAAAGGCTCAGGCAAAGGTGGAGGCAAAGGCAAAGGCAAAGACCCCGGCAAGGGCAAGTCGAAAGGACGAGGACAAGGGCAAGACAAGAATCAAGGTGGACGAGGATGAGGCGCTAACCACCAGCCAGACAAGGACAACAAGAACACCGACAAGAACGGAGGCAACCCCAACACTAATCCAGGGGGGAACTCCGAGCCCTCTGGAGGGCAGTCTGGTCCTACCACACGCTCACAGACGCAGGCCAAGAAAGAACAAGGGGCCAAGCGGGAGCATGAAGGTGGTGATGAAGGCAACGCTAAGAAGAGAAGCCTTTTCATGAGGATGGCCCGCAAGCTGCGGAACAAGGGGTTCGAGGTGACCTGTCCCGCAGAGTTCTGACGGGGACGCTCCGGTGGCACCCAAGACCTGGTGTTTGGGGTACGTATCCAACTAGGGGGACGTGAATACCTGGGGGTATTGGATACTGGCGCCACCATATCTATAGTGGCCAAGGAAACTTTACCTTGTGGGAGCCTGAAGAACACCATGACCACCGCGGCTATACGAATGGGGGATGGACATGCGGTGCACAGCTGCGGGGACTGTGAAGTGGAGGTACCTATGGGCTCCCGGACTATCGCCCATCGGTTCTATGTGATGGAGACTGAGGCCTTCGACTTTGTATTGGGGACTGACTTCTTCGTACAGCACTCCCAGATACTATCCCTGACGCTGCAAGCGCCCTACCTCCTCTACGTGGACCACGGCAGTGGCAGAGAGTCTGTGCCACTGGATCAGTCGGAACATACCTCGAGCTACCTGAGGCTATCGAAGGAGGACCCTTGGAACATGATGGCGGCCTCCAAAACTGAGGACTATCAACTATTGGGGGAAGTCCTAGACCAAGATCTGAAGGAGTTGGGTTACTCTAGAGAAGACCTGAATGTGGAGTTGTTCGCCAGCGACAAGCAGCATGTACTGGACCTTTACTGCAGCAAGGGGAAGAACTGCAACTACAAATTTTACTGGCCCTCATTCGGGATGGCCTACGGGAACCCCAGATTCAGTGAACTGGGGAAGGTCCTGACCAAGGTGGCCTTGGAACGTTCGCGTATGGTCCTGTGTTCCCCCGATTGGCGAGCCCATGGGGGCAACGAGTACTGGCGAAACCTCCTGGACAGGCTGACTATCAGCTCTGTTCGGTTACCTGATGAGGCCATCTACGTGCCTCTGGGGCGTAAGACGCCTATTGGGAAACCCGGATGGGGGAGTATGCTCAGCGTGGTGGACGGAGGTCTTACCTCCATCCCCTGGGAGGATCTGACCCGGACACTGGTCCAGGCTCTACAACCAGAAAGCGATGGGCTCGCCTTGGGTGACTTGAAGGATTGACTACGACCTCAAGATGCTATTGAGACTATACCCGGAGGAGATGAGTACGTCGTGACTGACACCAACGCCCCCAACTCTCCCTGTCATGTACCTGTTCCTGATGGAGTCTCTGAGTGTGGACTATCCGAGCTACCTAGCTCTGTCCACTCAGATGACAAAACTGAGCACGACGCCCTCTTCGTGCAGACCTCTGTGGAGGAAGTGTAGAACGCTGAGTACGTCGCCCCACTGCAACCCCTACTCTCCATGAGGGCGGAAGACCCCGTGGACGAAGAGCTTGACCCTCGATCCAGGCTAAAGGAGTATGTGGACTCCGAGAGGAAGTTGGTGGCGAAAAAGCTATGCTACGCTAAGCCTACCAGCAGCTCATGGGCACTGAAGCAAGGACGTATGGGAGATCTCTCCCAATTGAAGGAGGACCTCGAACAGAAGATCACCACCTGGCAAAGGGAGGTAGATCTTAAGCTCATTAAGAGCGTGTGGGGCGCCCATGTGAGGACCCCAGAGGAGGACGACCTCTCGGAGGAATTCGTATGTGAACCCCCTCGAGTGTGCCTATGTTGCCATCGTCCATCGGAGATGGTTGAACAAGACCTTCTATATGCCTACCAAGGGTTGAAGGACACTACCAAGGGCGAAGAGTCGGTGGAGGATCACCTCCCAACTTCTATTACTCAGGGGGCAAGCAACTTACACTCTGACGAGGACATGGAGGACAGGATCAAGCTATTGGACCCGCGGGTGCAGAAGCTTATAAGGACCTATCTGGAGGTGTTCGGAAAACTACCCCCTCCAGCCTCATATGACAAGCTGGTACAGATGGACCTCAAGCTGAAACCCGAGTTCATGGGTCAAAAGATCCGGAAGAGACCCTATCCAGCTCCTAAAGAGCAGGCCGACGAGATTGAGCAACAGATACAAGAATGTATCCACGCTGGCCTAGTCCTGGAGTACAAGGACGGGGACTACCCCCTACACTGCAGCCCCTCTTTCCTGGTGGCTAAACCTCGGTCTACAGTCAAACGGCTGGTAGTGGACTACGGAGAGCTGAAAAAGAAAACGTTGAACCACTCAGGGTCCATTCCCAATATGGAGTCTACCCTGGAGAAGATAGCCTCCTGTCGCTACAAGACCAAGATGGACAAGAGGAGCGGATTCTGGCAAGTGGACCTGACGCCCAACGCTCAGGAGCTACTGGCCTTCATCAGCCCTCAGGGGAGGGTGTTCAAGTGGAAGGTCATGCCATTTGGCGTGGCCAACGCACCCGCTCTATTCCAAGAGCTGATAAACAAGATCTTGTCCATCCTACGAAGGAGACCTAAGGTGCAGGAGCTTATATCCCGTGAAGCCCAGATGTAAACTCACATCGACGATGTATGCCTCGGGACCAATACCCAGGAGGACCACCTAATCCTCTTGGGTGAGTTCTTTGCGGTCTGCCAGGAGAACAACACACGACTCAAGCTGGAGAAAGCCACAGAAACCGACCACCGCCCTGAACGCAAGCCGCGGACCACCCACACACAGACCCACGCCAACCACCACCAGCATCGGCAGCGTCCGAGACGCCGAGAACCATAGCGACACCCACAACGACCTCACCACCGGCATCACCGACACCGACACCGGCAGTACGGCCTCAGCACCGACAAACCAGAGCGTCAACGGCAATCGCCACGGCAACACCGCCTGGTACGACACCATCGGCATCAACAACACCAAGGGAGCCAACACACAGGCCAGCGACACCCATGGGTACCTCCACCAGGAGTGGCGAGGTCCCACCCCCGCCGTCAGAACACCACCATCCACCAGGGCAACACCCGCAGCGCCCACATCGGCCGCAGCTCCACCGGCGGCGCCCTCGCCAACACCGTCACCAACACCGCGACGGCCAGCCACGAGTGGCACGCCCGGAACCGCCGACCACCCAAACACAGGCCGCGCCCAGCACCAACACCAACAACGCCCACGCCAACAGACCACCACAACACACGCCAACCACCAAGTAACACATAAGGCACCCTCGCCTTCGGCAACACCAACGCCACCAACACCCACGGCACTATCCACACCACCACCAACCCCACCAACGACGGGCCGAGGTGCCGTCACCTACAACGCCCCCAACACCACCACCACGGCCCCGCCACCTAGGGCAACCCCACCAACGGCGTCACCACGGACGCCAGCACGGCTAGCGAACGAACGCCACCGAGCCCTCAGCCAGGAGAGGCGAACGCCCGCACCCAGCAACACCCGAACGGCCACGCCCAGACCCAGGGCCAGGAACTGCGACACCCGCACCGCCGCCAGCACCCAAACCGAACACCACAACACCCTCACCAACGGGGACGCCCGGAACCAACAACGGACCAACAGCGGCCAAGTTACACCCAAGGCGTTCCAACCGCGCCACCCACCGGCCCGCACCCAGAACCACCACCAGCACCAGCAACAGCCACTGACAACCCACACACAGACCCACACCAACCACCAGCAGCATCAACAACATCAGCGACACCGTGAACCATAGCAGCGCCCGCAACGACCTCACCACGGGCACCACCGACGGCGCCACCGGCAGTGCGACCTCACCGACAGCAACCCGGAGCATCCCCCATCCCGCGTCCCGGTGAGACACCATCGGCAGCAAGGACACCGAGGGGGCCAAGGCCAACCCACCAGCCAACGACGCACGTGGGAACCTCCGCCAGGAGTGGCGAGGTCCCCCCTCCGCCGTCAGAACACCGCCAGGGCAGCACTTACAACACCCTACAACGCCAACACACACAGCTCCCCCGGCAGCACCCCCACCAACGCCAACACCGGCACCACCGACAGCGGCAACACGGCGACACCACCACCCAACCGCAGCAAGGTCACCCTAAACCGCAACCGCAGCAACACCTGTCACTACGGACCCACGGACAGCCGACACCACCAGGACCACAGACCGGCCAAACACCAGCCACGAATGGCACGCCCGGAACCACCGAACACCAGCACACAGGCCACCGGACCACCGCGAGACACACCACCGCCCCTAACACCCCTAACACCACCACCAGGACCCCAGCACAGAGTAACACCTAGGGCGCCCCCATCGACGACACCACCCAGGACGCCACCACGGCTGGCGAACAAACGCCACCAGCGCCGCCCACCAGGCCCCCAACCAAGGGTAGAAACAACAACGCCACACGCCATCGCACCCACCGCATCGAAATCACCCGGAGCAACGTCAACATCAACCAGGGGTCCCCACCACCCACCCAAGCAGCACAAAACACCACAGCAACACCACCACACCCTCACCACCAGCGACACCACCGCCAGCACCCTCCGCCAGGAATGGCGAGGAGAAGGCCCAACAGCGCGGACCCACCCAACGTCCCCGGCACCCTCACCATCGGACCGTCACCACCGGCGCCGACCCCCAACACACCACCGTCACCAACGCCACCGACCCCGGACGCAAAAATCACACAGCCCGCACACACGGCACCAGCCAGAGCAACGCCGACACCACTCCCGGCCAACTCACACGAACACCACCGGAAGCACCACCGTCGACCGAACACCACGGCGACCCCAGGGTACGAGTCCCCCCCACCATCTGCACGGCCAGCGACGCCGTCACCGGCACCAACCGGAACACCGACAACGACAGCCTCACCAACAACCGACACCCCCCTACCGCTGCCACCCACCAGTCACGCCACCCGCCGTCAAAGCCACCCACCAATGCCGCACCCCGAACCACACTTACACCCGAAACCGGCACCAGCACGCCCGGCCGAACCGTCAATGGCACCACCGCCATGACACCGCCTACGCTCACCACCGCCACCACCACCCCACGCGAGACCAGGAACCCCCGCCGTCGCCAACGGCCTCAACGAGCACCGACACCACCAACACCACCACCGCCGGACAGGGACTACCCACAAACCAGGAACATCTCCACCACCAACAACCAATACACCACCCGCGGCACCCCACCATCGCCGACACCACCACGGCACCCATCACACCTCCACCACCGGAGGCGACGTGGGCCACACCACCCGTCAACTACAGCACCCTCGCGACCACCGCCACATCCGGCCCACGAACGTTACCGCCGACAACACCACATACGCCCATACGTCACCCACGCCATGCTCACCGACCATCACCTCGTCATCAGAGACACCAACACCACCGGCGACGACGACAGCGACAACAGCTGACCCACCAGCTAACCACCATCAACCATAGCCCAGCACCAGCTTCATCTACTCTAACGCCCATACCACCCTCGCCAACAGCGCCGCCACCGACACAATCATCCACTCCGGCGCCCACACCACCCTCACCACCAACATCACCAACACCACCACCCCCAAGGTCAGGGCCCGCGGGAAACAGAACGGCAGAGCGAGCACGCTACCACCCGCACGCGTCGCCCACCCTATCGTACACCGCTCCGCAACACGCCCCCCCCGGCTTCCCCTGACAGGGCGTGCGCTCCAGCCCACTGCTGGGAAGACGACTTCGACATCCTCCCGGCCATCCGACACCTACTGGCAGCCACGGCCCCGCGCCCACAAGCCCACCAGCAACCCACGGAACCGCAAGAGCCCGACCACCCCATGCCACCACGCTCCATATCCCCCGCGTCCACCGCAGACCGGAACGCGGAACACCAGCGAGAGGAGCCCGACCCCGGCCGCGCCGCCACGCCCCCACCGCCCCCCCCCCCCAAAGGACATCTACGCCACGCTGGCCAGCACCCTAGCCCCCATGGACGCCGAGCAGTACTACCAGTCCGTCCAACGAGACCTCCCTGAGGACCACGCGACCCTCCAGGGGTGGAAGCAGGAGAAAAGGTACGACAACGAGTGGGGCACAGAGGAAGACCTTCTCTGGGACGACACCTGGAAAGGCACCGCGGACACCTTCCTGGAGGCAGCAGCCGAAACCTACCCCCGCCCGCCCGGGGACACCAGACACGGCCTCCACGCCCTCCCAGCGTTCCACAGCTGGAAACACCGCCACACCGTCACCCTCCACCCCCTCGACCACAATCCGCACCGATGGACACCTGAAGACGACGCCACAGCCACCATCACCGTACAGCAAAGCCCCGAGAACCCGGAGGAATACCACATCACCTGGGACGATCCGGCACCCCACCCCCCCGCCTCCCCCGCCCTCCCAGATGTCTTCGCCGCCATCAGTGCAGAGCTCCAGGAGGCCAAAGCCCCCCACCAACTGGACGAAGACATGCCCCAGGCACCATCACCATCAACCACACAAGACCAACCCCGCACAGAGCCCCTCACCCACCCCATCACCACAATGGAGCTCCCCCCACAACACCGCACCACCCCAGACCGAAACGGGTTTCGAGACCTGCCGCGGGAATGGGCGGTCCACAACGGCACACTCCGATGGGACGAAATCACACCGGGCCTCCAGGCCATCCGCCTCCACTCAATCGCAGAGCCCACCACCACCTGGGCACTACCGACGGACCGCCACCACCTCCTCCTCACCGTCCAAGGCGATGCCACGATCACACCCACGGAAGGAGACCCCGTAACAGCAGCCGCCGCCCACGCCGTCCACATACCCCCGCAAGCATCGTCGGCACCTATGACGGTGCATCCAGGCCCCACCCCTTGGCAGGCCATCGTCGTCACCTACCCCGCCCCCAATGACCACACACATACCTGGCAGCAACGATGGGAGGACATCCGAGGGGACCTCCTCCAAGAACACCTAGGGCTCACACGCACCCACCACACCCTACAACCGATACGAGGAGTAGGCCAAGCGTCACACGGCATACACGCCCCGGGAGTATGGGCCTACGCCACACCCATAAACCCACAAGCAGCGGAGGACATCAAGACCGCCCTATCCATCCAGCAAGCCCAGACCCAAACCCCGCACCGCAACGGCCAACGAGGCTACACAATTTGGTGGGCGTACCAAGACCATGACACCCTCACCCCCCAACCGGGGGCCCCCCCTCTAGACACCAACACCACCGCCCTCCTCCAAGCCGCAACAGCGGCAGCCACACAGGTAGGGGCCCCGGAAACCTGGGGCCCACAATACCTGGTCGAAACCAAAGTGGCGCCCCACGCGAAGGGCCAAGACAAGCCCCAAACACCGAAGCCGCTCCACCCCCCGCTCAAGCTAGACCCGACGGAGCACACCCCCCAGGATGAATGGGCGACCCACTACATCATCCCCCACACCACCACCCGCAAGAACGACGCCGCCAAGATCACCGTCACCCGCCACCTCCCCCACACCACACAGGTGTATGAGCTGACGGCCCCCAACGTCCTCGTCACCCGTCGCCGACACGACGAGCGATACACCATACAGGCGGAAGGGGCCGCCGCGACCACCCTGTACACATGGGCAACACGGGGGAACCTCCCACACCCCAACCCCCACCACGCCCCCTCCTGGCCCACCCCCTTCCACACAGCGGACCGCCCCAACAAGAAGCCCAAACACACGGGTGTGCACACCCACGCCCAGGAGGCCCAACACCGACACGAAGCAAGGCGCAAGGCCCGCACCCTCCACGACGACCACACCATCCCCCGCATCGGCGCCCCCCCCGCCAGGGTATCAGATACCACCCACAACCGCACGATCACAGGCATCACCACGGACTGCCTGAACCCAGCGGCGTCGCGGGCAGACGCCGTATGGATCAGCGAAGGGCGCTCCCACACACGGGCGGTGGCGCGCCTCCACAACATCCAACCCCACAAACTCCAGCGCGCCGTTGGACCCTTCGCCGTACACGTCGGCCCGTACGGCATCGACCACCCCCGGTGTGAGCACCATGACCCGCCCTGCTCCACCCCATGCACCTCGCCCCTCCGCCAACCGGTGCCGGCCCCCACCATCACGGGCAACATGTACCTGGGCACCGTACCGGGAGACCCGGGCATATACATCCTGCCCAACAGGTCCAGGGAACACGCCATCCCCCTCCACTGTGTGGAATCCCTCGCCCTGGGACCACCCCCACCAAAACACCAACACCAACACATCCCGGGGGACAAACGGACACAGGCCCCAGACGGGGGAAAAAAGGCCCACCAACGCGCCCTGGCCCACATCACCCTCCACCCCGCAGCCCACCTACCGAAGGACTTCGGCACGGAGCGCCACATCGTCCTGGAGGGCCAAGCCCACCACATCATCACCGCCGCCCTGTACACCCTCGCCGCCCACGAACGCCACTGGGACCCCACAACCATCCCAGCAATGCCCCCACCGCCCCAAGGCCCCAACGATCCCGTCACCCCCTTCCACATCGATCAACTCCTAAGCCGCAAGGCCCCCCCACACCTCCACCCCTCCAGGATACCACTAGCCATTGCATCGTGGGACACCCTGGACACCCCCCCCCAACAACCCGCCATCCACATCCTCAAAGCGGACACCCAATGGTGGGTCCTCCACTGGGCACACGGAGTCCTCATGGCGGCCCAGGCCTATACCCCGGAAATGGACCCGGAAGACCCCCCACGGGGCCAGCAGCGACTCCTCCAAGCCACCACCCTCACAGGCCGCGAAGGCGCCCCCTGGGAAGCCCTCCACACAGCACTCTACTGGGCTCAAGGCTCCCCCAACGGCCCGGACACACCGGAACCCACAGAGGCCTGGGTCAGGCAGGCCAAGGCCATGAGGAACTACCACCTACACCACCCCTTCGACGACAGCCCCGCCGCACTGCCATGGCCAACAGATCCCCCGGAGACCGTACGCAAGCTCGCCGACATCGTACGCAGCCACGCGAAAGCGAAAATGCAAACACCGGCAGAACCCCCACTGAGGGATCCAGACCAGCAAGCAACGCACCCCTTCTTCCAACCCCATGCCCCCCCAGCCCCGCCACCTCCAGTCCCACCCAAGCGAACGAGACGACAAAAGGGCGCACCCGCCCCCAGCCAAGCCGGAAAAGCAGCAACCTCCCGACCCCCCGCATCCCACCCGACCCACCCGACGAACCCAGACCAAGCATCCTCGTCATCCTCCCTCCCACCACTACCACCGCCCCACCCGGACCAGGCATCCTCATCATCCTCCCTCCCGCCACCAGCACAGGCCCCGCCCAAAGCGTACCCAGGGTTCGAAAAAGGTGCGAAGGTCCAACAGCCCTTCCGCAACGACCACACAGGCGACTGGATCTGGTGTGAGGGCACGATCCAGTACCGCCTCAAGGGACAAGGGGACAACGGGGGGCCACAGATCCGGGTAATCTGGCACCGCCAAAAGGAGCTAGACCAGGGCAACAGCGCCCCGGACAAACCACTCGGCGACACCGTGGAACTCACCAGCGCCCACCCCATCCGGCTCCGCACCGAAGAGAACAAGGCCCACACAGGCACCAAATACACTGGGGAGCTCCCCCCGGAGTGGAGCCAAGGCCTCCCCCCGCCGCGCCTACCCAAACGCCCACGAACCGGCAAAAAGTCCCCAACCCCCAGTCCCCCTCCCTGACGGGGCAAGGGCCGAGGGCACAAGCCTCCACAGCCCCGGCCCGCCCCCACCGAGGCCACCGTCAACCTCCTCGACCTCAACCACCCGGCCGTCACATACTCCAAGGACGCCACAACCGCCCTCCAAGAGCTCCCGATGGCACAGGGGCCGGGGTGGGTCCCCCACCTCCTCACCTTCCAGGAACAAGGCCTACAGCGCGACGACCCCCCGGAAACCACCCCCATGTATACCCCGGACCAGAAAGCGTACAAATGCTACTGGCACAAGGGGACCCCCCTATACGCCCAAACCGGCATCCACGTCCACCTCGTCCACCACCTCAGCGTCCCAGGGAGGCTAGGTGTCTATGAGGTCGTCGGGGACGGATGGCAACTCAACGTCATCAACACCCACGTCCCCTTCGGCGAAGCC
This sequence comes from Eutreptiella sp. 'Long Island Sound 2002', assembly GCA_964036045.1. NCBI lineage: Eukaryota > Euglenozoa > Euglenophyceae > Eutreptiales > Eutreptiaceae > Eutreptiella > Eutreptiella sp. 'Long Island Sound 2002'. The sequence goes on along the minus strand of OZ038380.1, from coordinate 66,979,439 downwards.
ACGGAACCCTTCCTCCAGGCCCTGGCCGAGGCGTACCGCCAAATGGCCATGCTCGCCCCCACAGTCATCATCGGCGACATGAACGCCGCCCCCACCCCAGCGGACCGAGGAGGACAGGCCACACCCCAGGACCAAGCAGTCCGCGACACCATCGAAATGCTGGGGCTCGTGGACCTAACAGCCAGCCTCGAAGGCCAACCATCCCACTTCCCCCACCAAACAGATGCCGCCCCATCCCGCATCGACGTATGCTATGGCGACCCCACCACCATCATCCGAGCGGAGGCCCGATATGGACCCCTCCCGCTGGGACCCACAGGCCATAGCCCCCTGCACATCCGCCTCACCATCCCCAACCTTCCCCCCAGCCCCCCAGAAGATGCGGACCAAGGCCTACCACCCCCCCTGAAGATGCCCCCGCTGCATGACAAGCATGCCTGGTCCCAATATCACAGGGCCATAGACCGCGCCCGGCGCATCCAACCAGACCCCACCGACCTACTCACAGCCATGCGCACGGCTGCCGTCGCCTGCGGCTTCCAGCAACACCCCCACACAGACGACAACCAACCACCCACGGCCCTGGGGGACATGCTCCATGACCTCTGGCATGCGAAGCAACAACTGGCGACCCTCCTCCACACCGACACCCCCCAAACCCGCCGCCAGATACACCACTGCAGGACACACATAGCCCAAATCAGGGCGGACCTGCAGCGGTGGCACATCCACAGGCAACAGCGCATCGCCCAGGAACACGAACGGTATGCGCAACACGAACTCCCCTACAAGGCCATCCGCCACCTCAACGACGCCATGACCGATACCGGCCACCGCACCATCACCACGGTCCGGCAGGAGGACGGCTCCCTCACCAACGACCCAGCCACAGTGCTCCAAGCCACCCAAGACAGCTTCCTCCGGCAACACACCCCCACCCAAGACACACTGGACCCGGACACCCAGGCCAAAATCGACCGCCTCCCTCGGGTCTTCAACCACGCCCAGAGGAGGCACCTGGAAAAACGCCCCTTCACCATCCACGAAGTCCGGAAGGCCATCCACAGTCTCCGGCAACACAAAACCCCAGGCTACGACGGCCTCCCTGCAGAGGCATACTACCACCTCCCCGCCCACCTCCTCCGCGTCCTCGCCCACCGCCTCTGGGACATCGTCACGGGGCGGACCCCCCTGCCACCAGACTGGGCAAACGTTGTCCGCCCCCTCTACAAAAAAGGGGACTGGGCGAACCCGGACAACTGGCGCCCCATAGTCTGTGCGGTCACGGAGGTCAAAATCGTCTGGACCATCCTCCTGCGCCGCATCCGCCCCCACCTGGACCCCCACATACCAGCGAGCCTCTGGGGGGCAATCCCAGGCCGCTCCCCACACGAGGCCATCTTCCTCCAGGACACCATCGCGGACATGGACCCGGTGGACCTCATCATCGCCTCCCTCGACGTCAAGGGAGCCTTCCCGAACACCCCCTGGCTCCTTCTAGAAGCGGTGTGGAAACGCCTAGGCCTCCCCTTCTACAACTTCACCTCCGACTACATCCGCACCCGCAAATACACGGTCCGCACAGGAGCAGGCCTCACCCCCTTCCTGGAGCCAGGCAGCGGGGTCCCCGAAGGGGGAGCAGAGGGCCCCTTCCTGTACCTTCTAGTGACGCTCCCCCTGGCCCTCGCAATCGAGCAGGATTACCCGGCCTACGCACCCTACCCCCTCCTCTCCCCCCTGGTCGGCTTCGCGGACGACACCAACCTCACCGTCGCGCACACCCCACACGACCCCCATGCCCCGGACCCCGGACCAACGGTCACCCAACAGGCCAACGACTTACTGGACGTGACCGTCTCCTACCTCTCCCACAACAACCTCATCGTCCACCCCACAAAGTCAGTGGCCATGATCAAGGGGTCTGCCACACCTCCCACCCTGGGGCCACAAGGGCCCCCCATGCAAGTCGTGACGACCACCACCCACCTGGGGGTAGTCCAGGCCGCCAACCCTGAGGACGCCACCCTCCCTCCCAAGTTGCAGTCACACCTCGCCCATCTCCCCAGATATGCGTCCCCGACCACCAAGGCCCTCTCCCTGTCCCACCAGAGCCTGGCGTACTACCTCACCGGGGTCTTGAACGCCTCCATAGGCTTCCAAGCACTCCACCTAACACACCCCACCACCGCCCTCCAGCCGGCCACACGCGCCGTGACCAAGGCATGGGCAGCACACGGGGGCTGGCCCACCTCCATACCCACCCGCGCCATCCGAGCGGCATGGCCCCACTATGGAGACGCCATAGGGGACGAGGTGAAAGCGGCCTATACCAGACACACCGCCCTCCTCCTTCACCGCATGACCCACAACCACTCACCGGAGGTCCGCGAGGTCACTGCCATCCGCCTCCAAGCCGCACAACGGGCCCGCAACACATGCCCGCGCTGGGTACTCCACCAGACGGGCATGCCCACCAACATGAACACCCGCCTGTGGAACCACCTGCAGCTTCTGCTCCCATCCCCACACCACGCCATACTCACCAACCACACGTGCCCAGAGAAAGGGCCACTAGCGGTCCTCTGCGGGGACCTCCACCACCACCCCAAGGGCACCATCCACACCATAGACCTTGTCGGGGCCTCCATCACCGTAGTATACGTCACCCTCGCCCAAATGCGGGTCCTGCACCACAGCGGGGCACACCACACCCCCTTTCTACAGCTTCCTGAATGGCCACAATACCGCCTCTTCCACCAGTACCTCACACAGACGGCACGAACAGCGGGACACACTCTACCGGGCAGCAAAGACATGCGCATAGCCTACCGAGAATTCACAAGGCAACACCCGCGACCCATCCCAGAGACACCGCCCTACGCACCCACCGGATCGAAACACGAACCCGTCCCCCCAGTAACGGGCCCACTCCCACCACTAACCCTACTACTGGCCCCGAATGAAGCCAAACCCACGCAGACCACCGTCATCCACCACGGGGCAAAATGGCGCATACCGAAACACCACATGACCGCCCGAGACCTACCAAAGGTCCCCCAAGATTCCCAGAGCATGCCACGCACATGTTGGGCCTGTGACCCCGAGGCACCAACCGCACCATGGCCCGTGCTACACCTCATAGCACGCCACCACACCCACCCCACGACCCACCTACCACCACAGGCCTACGCATGGATAGCCCCATGGTTCCACCGCACCGACACTAACCCCACGGTAGCATGGAACCCCGACCACGCGCCCAAATGGCTCTTCACCACTACACCCACATGCCCCCGCCCCGACCCGGCACTGGTCGCCATCGGTTACAGCATGTACGAGCCAGGCAGAACGGGCAAACACGAGCACCCCTACTATCCACTCCACCACTCCTGCCACACACCGGAGCACCGAACACAAACCCTCACATGCCACGACCTAAACCCCGACACAGCCTACATCCTCCACTACATCTACTCCTACCTCACACAAGGACAGCCGGAGCAGGGACTCATAGCCCTGTCCCCCCAAGCAAAGCACATCATCTCCAAAGGAATAGGGGTGTACGCCACCCCCATCCTACAGCCCACAACCCCAGTAGCCCACCTCGCCACGGGCCTTGCCATATACGCCTACCTGCCCATGAACCCATGCCGCCTCCCACAACCATCACCGGCGGACCGGCTCTTCTTCACCGACGCCTCAGGCGAATTCGCCCTCACGCCCATCACCGGGGGGGCCACCCTGCAACTAACCCACACCGGGGAACACTACCACATGGACCACCACACGGGCCACACCACCTATGGGGCCTCTTCCCACGGGGAGCTAGGGGCCATGGCCGACGCCATCACCGAGGTCGCGGCCCACCTACCCGCCCACTCCCCGCACATCGTCCGGGTCTGGTTCGTGGTAGACGCCACTGTCGACACGCACCTGCTCCTCCGCATAGCAAGGCAACCACTTCACAAAGCAACCGCGACGAGCCTCGGCACCCAGGCACTGCTACTCTGGAAAGCCCTACGCAGCCTTCCCCCCTACGTCCAACTCCACATCGTGAAACAAGAGTCCCACAGGCACCAATACGGAAATGGTAGTGTCGACAACCAGGCAGTACACCAGCGCACAACACACCTACCAGCCCTCCAGATCCCTGACCTCGGCCGCAACCACACACACCTCCAACACGTGCCCCCTGTACCCGAGCCCCATCAGACCCCGGACTGGGTACCAGAGGACGCCCCCTATTCCTCCCACGACAGAGCGTACCACTACCCCAACCCCGTCCAACATCTCGCCCGCGTGCTCGGCGACGCAGACAGCCGGGCGCACATCCAGGAGCTCCAGGACAGACTGCAAGTCCCCCTCTACCACTCAGCGCTCCGCCCAGCAAACGTCCCAGCCCACCTCCAGAAACGACGCATCCAGCTCCTCAGGGAGCAACTGCCTTTCCTCACCAGGGTCGCCAGATGGCTCGCCCGCAAGCACATCTACGTCCCCGACGAACACACCCGTTGCCCATGCGACCACACCACCCCGGAGGACTGGGAACACTTCAAGAAATGCCCCCTCCATACAGACAGGGACACCCTAGTGGGCTGGTCCCCGGCGGAAACCCTGCGGCAACACGAAGGATGGCCAGCCCACAGCCACGCACACCAGGCCACCGAACACCTCTTCCGGGACCCCCTGATCAAAGAAGCCACCATGAGAGGGGCAGTGACACAGGCCCTGCACCGACACCTCACCAAACACACGGAAAGCCCCATGGAAACAGCAGCACACCTCCAGCTAGAAGCGGTCCGCAGAGCAGCAGCCCAAATGGTACACCGCAAACACCTCCTGCTAACACACGCGGAACAACTCACCGACCCCACCGCCAGGGAACACATGCAGCGTCTCATCCATTACCATGCCGTGCATGACCCAGACGTCCACTAACCCGCTCCGCGCCCCGCACGCGCCCCCCGTCTCCATCCACAGGTCTCCAAGGCACCACCACAGCGCCCGGAGACCCGTCTCGCACCCAAGAAGCCAGCCGGCACCGCCCAGTCCGGCCGAACCCAGCCAGGGCCAACCATCCATCGACGTAGACGCGCAAGACCCCGGCAGCCCATCCAGCCCACCCCCCCCGGACCCGGGACACCCTCCCCTCACACCGGCCACCATCCGCGACCCCGACCTCCTCCGAGCGACCCTCCAAGACAGGGCCCCGACCACCCCCCTGGGCTGGTACCGCCTACAAGAGGACTGGACCAAGCTCACCGTCAAAGCCCTCCGGGACCTGACCACCCCAGGCAGCGGCCTCCACGAGACCATAGTAGACCTCGTGCTCTGGCGAGCCCGCAAACACACCCGGGGCCAGCCCATCTGGATCCCCCCCATCGAGTGGGGCCAGGCCCTGACGCACGACACCGGCAGCAACGTCACGCGTCGAGGGACCGTACGCCTACGGCGGGCCCAAGCGGAGACGGACCACCCAGCGGACCCGAACCACCCGGAGCAGTGGGAACAGGCCACCGCGCCCAACCGCGACACCGCCCTCCGCGCCGCCGGCCTCCGCACCCCGGACGACGACCTCCCCCCCCCACCTACAGACAGTGACCACCCCCCGCCGGAGGTCTGGGTTACAGTCCTCGAGCGCGGCCACTACTACGTGATAGCCGCTATGGCTACGTCCCACGGCCCGCAATGGATCATCCAGGGGACAGACACCATGTTCGCCCCGGAGACCGCCCCACCAAGGGGCAGTGGGGGACCCCACCACCCAGCACAGGATCCTCAGGGGTCTCCTCCAGCCAGGGGACACGCCCCCAGCCCGCGCCCTGGCCCAAATCACCTCAGGGAAGGCGGGCTACCACCTGGGATTGTCCATGCTCTGCCTAACCCACTGGATCCAGCGCCACTGGCCACCCACGGGGACCGTGCCCTGGGTTTGGGCCATCCCCACCGCCCACAGACAAGTCGAAGCAGGCCCGGACACACGACCAAACCCCCCCCCCAGGCCGCAGCAGTCCCTCACCTGCGGGTACCACGCCATCCACAGGGTCCTCAACCGCGCGGGTCTTAGCCCAAAGCTAGCATGCCCCCTTCCCACCACTGACCAAGAGGTCCACCAGATACGAACGCTCGTCTGCGAAATCCTTGCGGCGGCAGCAGAAGACGGCAAGCTTCTCCTCCAAACCGCCCGGCCTACAACTGCCCACGCAAGCGCGCAGCGAGCGGACACATACACCGGCGCAGCACAACCCCCCGCACAATCCCCGCCCATGCCCCCCCCCTCTCGCTGCTCAACCGGAGACCCACACACGCCCACTATCGCGCGCACCCCCGGGCCCCGCGACACGGGCCTCCCCCACCCGCCCGAACACCAGCACACGCCCGCCACACACCCACCCACCGGCCACCCTTCACCGCCCCCCACACTCGACAACCCACACACACCCGCCAAGGGGAGCCCCACGCCCCGCGGCACGCCCACCCCACCCAGTGGCCCGCCCACGCCCCCCACACACACCCCAGAGGACCCAGGCCCACCCCCCCCGGCCCCTGAATGCAGCCCACGCGAACTGTTCCCCCCCGCTGACACAAACCCACACGACCTCGCACATTGCAGGACCCGGGCCCAGCCGAGCCCAGAAAGAGAAGGCCGCAGCCCCGCGCCTCCCTCCCCCGCCGCAGCCGACCAGATCGGCCCGCCGGGCCGCCAGGTCACGACCGGGCCCCCCCAGCCGCCCGCCCCCAACCTACAACCCGGGGACATGCCCTCCATCCTCCCCGCCGTGGCCGCGACAGAAGCCGCCGCCCGCAAGCCCGCCCGCATCACAGCCCAACCCGCGTCCACCACCTCCTCCTCGTCCTCAGCCTCGTCCACCTCCTCCACCTCATCCTCCGACCCCCCCCTCCCCGCCAAACTCATCCTCAAGGCCACGGCGAAAGCCAAAGCCGCGGCCGCACGCACCAACCCCCCAACCCCCACACAGGCGACTCAGGCACCCCGGCAACCCACCGGGACGACCCCCGACCCGGCATCGACGCCCTCACACCTCCGGACAGAGGTACTCCTCAACCTGGAACCGGACCCCGACCCCAAACCCGACCCCAAACCCAAACCGGACCCCAACCCCAAACCCAACCCCAAACCCAAGCCGGCGCCCACGCGACCACACACAACACCGCATACGCAACGACACAAAACCACCCGATACCACCCCCGCCCAGGCCCTCGCCCAAGCCAGGACCCCCCACCCACCACGACCCGCGCCCCCCTCCCGCCGGCACCCACCACCACCGCGGAGACGGCCACCCCGCACGACCCCCTCCAAACCCTCGTCAAAATCCCCGTCATCAAGCGCCCCGTCATCCATCCCCCACAAACCACCACCACCGCCGGCCAAACCGACCCAGGGACGTGGGACCCCTCAACCATCGTCACCGTCAAGCTCGGCCCCCAACCCTTCCTCCATGCCCACCACATAGTGCAGCCCCGGGGACTGCCCACGATGCCCAACCCCCCACCCCCACAAGGGGGACCGGAAAACCCACAAGGACTCCATGGGCCATACCCGCAACACCAACCCCACCACTACACACACCACCACCACCAGCGGCCCGAACACCACCACTACCAACACCACCCCCACCACTACCACTGCCCACCGCCCTACCCCACCGGACCACAACCCCCCGTACACCAACAGCACCAGCGGACGGGATGGCAGCCGCCGAACGCCCCGCCCGCATACCCACCCCCCCCGTACCAGCCACCACCCCCGTACCAGCCGTACCCCCGCGGCCACCATCCGATGGCCGAGGGGGCCCCATGGACGACGGGGGATCTCCCCCCCCAACCAGCACCGCGTGACGCCCCGTACCCCCCCGGCCACCATCCGATGGCCGAAGGGGCCCCAAGGACGACGGGGGACCTCCCCCCCCAAGCGGCGCCGCGCGAGCCCCCCCAGAGGCCGCCGACCCTTCCGGACTGGCCCGACTCGAGCGACGAGGGCCGGTCCCGCAAGCGGCGGCGCTCCCGCTCCCCCCCCGCACGGCACACTCGCCCACGGCGCCCACACTCCCACCGCGCCTCAACCACCCACTCGCGCCGCTCCCGCTCCCCCAGGTACCACCACGACCCCCAGGGACCCCGCTCCCGTCGCTCCCGCTCCCCCGGGCACCACCACGAGCGCCACCGCCGCCCCATGTCCCCCTCCCCCTCCCCCCACCGGCCACCCAGCCCCCGCCACCACCACTCCCGCTCCCCCCGACGCAGCCAGGCATGCCGCCGCCGCCCCACGTCCACCTCCCCCTCCCCCCACACGCCCCGCCAGGCTCCCCGTTCCCCCCGCCAACCGTACCCATCCACCACCCCCAGCCCCCGCCACCACCACTCGCGCTCCCCCGGACGCCACCGAGCGCGCCACCGCCGCCCCATGTCCACCTCCCCCTCCCGCTCCCCCCTCCGCCCGTACCCGTCCTCCACCCCCAGCCCCCGCCGCCGCCGCTCCCGCTCCCCCAGGCACCGCCACCCCCGCCACCACCGCAGGTCCACATCTTCCCCCCGCCGCTCCAGGACCCCAGGCACGGACCCCTCCCCCCCCCGGGCCCCCGCCTACCTCGCCTGGTGGTCTCCCTCCGCTCTGCAGGAGCTCCGCCGCTGGGTGAAATGGGCCGGGGGAGCGGGAAGGCACAGAGGGGTGCACACGGTGCATACCTTCGAGGAGGTGCGCACCCGCACCCCCGCAAACCCCAATGAGGCCGCCCCGGAGGCCATCATGCCGCAAGCGGCATGGGAGGCCCTCCTCCGCGATGCGGTCCAGGGCCTCCGCCCCCCCTACACCCCCCAAGCCCTCCGCCGGTGGCTCCAGGCCACCCACCCCCAAGCCTGGGCCACCGGCGCCCCCTCCCCACCCCGCCCCTCCGACCAACACCACACCAGGAAGGGGCAGGACAAGGGCAAGGGAAGGGCAAGGGACACCAAGGACCACACAGGCAAGAGGGCACGGAAGGGCCCCAAGTGAGGGCAGGCACACGCAGGGACAGGGCGCCGGAAGCGACACCACATGGGGTCAGGACACCACCCAAGAACCAGGAAGGAACGGGAACGGGGACCAAGACACGGAGGAAAAGGGCACCACGACAGCTGCCACGACCCACACCGAAGGGGAGACCAGCGCCGCCCCACCCCCACCAAACACCCCAACACACACCACCGAAGCAAACATCGTACGCCATGCGGATCACACCAGCGCACGCCCACCGGCCACCGGAAACCACACGGAGAACGGAGGGCACACCTACACGGGGAGAACGGACCACACCCACAGAGGAGGCCGCAGGGAACACCGCCGCACGGCACACCACCATGCCCTCACCGCCAGCCTACGACCCCGACCACCACGAAGGCCAACTCACAGGCACCGGAAGAGGACGAAAGCACGGCCGCGGCACCCACGACTACGGACCGACACCCCCAGAGGACACGAGACCAAGGCACAGGCCCCCAGGGAGGGCAGCCCCACGGACCGTCACGCGACCACACCATGGGCTATAAGGGCCGGGCTGCGCTACCGTCGCGGTTTGACGCAGAGTATTGCTACGGGGGCTTGATCTCGGCTGGTCTCACGTCCGTGAGGGCGTCCGTCACCAACCTGTTGCGTCCAGTGGAGGAATGGCACTGCGGCGGCGCACCGATCCGGTCCATGATGAATATCGAGCATCGCAAGGGAAAGCGAAACGCTGTGATCGATCGCGAAGGCTTTGGTGCTGCTGGACGGTGCCCCCCTTCAACGCCATCTCCGAGCGCCGTGAAGACCGGAAGTACCAAGAATACTACCGATGCCCCGGACCCCAGCAGTCCAGCACCGGAGATATGGACATCCCCCTGACCCTACAGTGTGAGCTCATCCCTGCCGGCGGCACCGACCCGGACCCTGCCAGCGCAGCCGAGCTGCAGTGAAAGCCATTCGCCACTCAAACAGCGTTCGGAAGCCACCTCCACCGTCCGACTCCTGATGTCTGTTTGTCTGCCTTGGAGAAGGAACGCTTTTCCTACACCCCGAGTACACCTGCCTGTCTGCGAGGCCCGGTGAAGATTGAGTCCATGGGTGAGAGTCAGTGTGCACGCCCCAAGGACACCGTGATCATTCAGCAGAATTTCCCGAAGACCTAACCGACCCACACAGGCCAGGCTGACCTCCACTGACCCACCGCGGCACCACGCGAGACCACGGCACACCGCACCACAGCGCGCCACAGAGCAACGCACCACAGCACGACGCGACGCGACGCGGCACAGAGCGGCACAACACCACACAACTGACCCTAACCTGAGGGACTAACCGAAGCCAGCCACCGCACACCCGGGAAGGCGCCGCGCCACCACGCCACACACCGGCACCACAGGCCACACACGGGACCACAGCGCGCCAGGCGACAACGGTGACGGACCACCCAGAAGATTACAGCCGGCACCGCGGAGGGGTAAGGACACGAGCAACCCCAGCCCCCTAACCAAAACCACAAGCAGCCGCCTGGCGCAGCCGCCCAGCAGGCAGAGCCAGGACCTAACCCAGCAAGAAGGGGCGCCGAGCCCACAGTGTACAGAGCCCACCCGACCCATGGGGCCGGAACATGGCCACACAGAACGCAACTCAAAACAGCAGCCCGGAAGACAACACTGAATACAGGCCAGTGCGTGCGCCAGCCCAGGGAAGGCAGAGGGAGGAACAGGCAAGCCCCCCCCCCAAAAAAAAAAAAAAGGAGGGGGGAAGGGGAAAAGGCACGAAAACAGCCCACAGCCGCCCAACCATCCGCCAACACCACCACAGGCGGCCAGGCCCCCCCCCCAGAAAAAAAAAAAAAAAAAAAAAAGGGGGGGGCCCCCGCAGAGGCACAGGCGAACCACCCACCCAAAACCGGCAACACCAAGCCAGTAACAGCGGACCACGGGGAAAAGGGACAGAAAAAAAAAAAAAAAAAGAGAGCCACCAGCCCAGCCCGAAAGAAAGGGGAAGGAGGGACAGGGACCACAAAGCCCAAAAAAAAAAAAAAAAGAAAAGAAAAAACCAAAGCAAAAAAAAAAAAAAAAAAACACACCCCGACAACCCAGCCAAGACGGACTGGGCACAGGCGAGACCCGGGCCTGGCACACACGCCCACACCGCGCGCCGGAACCGGAAACGGCGGGGGGCAAGCGGGGCGCCCACGAAACCACACACGTCCCAAAAGCAGACCGAAACCGAAGCCCAACCACGAACACCACAAATAGCCGACACTAGGGGGACAACACCACAAATCGAGCCCAAAAACACCCACCCTAAACCCCAGCCAGGACAGACGGGGTTAACAAAACCCGCACCCAACCGCCAACCGGACCCAAACACAAACACCACACAACAGTAGGAAACCCAGTGCCCACAGCCCGGGCACTGAGGCAGCCCGTGCCATGCAGGTGACCCGGCCAAACGAGATCCGGAGCCCGGGGGTAAGGCTGCATCCTAAGGCCTGCGCTACTTTGGGACTCGAGGCGGAGCGTGCGACACCCAAGCGCCTCGGAACCCTAGTACCAGGAACGTGCATGCACGCCTTGGGAACGGGATACGCCAGGAAGTCCGGTGAACCCCCAGGGTTCCGCCCAAAGGAGGGGACGTGCGCAAGCACGGGGGCACACCCTCCCGGCGAGACAAGCATGTCACGCTGGCGGCGATCAGCCCTCCCGGCGTAGCCCAGGGCCGCTTTGTCCGGGGCCAACAGTCAGGTCTAGCGGGAAGTAAGCCGCCTCCCCTCTTCACGCGCGAAGCCTCTTCCTGTTCGTCACAGGGGCGACGCCAGGGGGAACCATGGGGCGCCTCTCCACGACCGAGTGCACCTACCTACCTACCTCAAGCTGGAGAAGTGTGAGTTCATGCAGGAGACCATGCAGTACCTGGGGTTTGACGTTGGCTATCGGTGGTGGACCCCAGCGGCCTCTAAGGCCAAACCCCTGATGGATGCCAAGGTACGACACGAAGACCCCAAGAAAGGACTTCATGATGTACGCAGTTTCATCGGGGCATGCAACTTCTATGGCCGCCATATCAAAAACTTCACCTACACCAGCGCCATTCTGACGGACTTGATCAAGAAGAGTACTACTTGGCGCTGGGGCCCACAAGAGCAACAAGCGTTTGACGAGCTCAAAGACAAGGTGGCCAACGCTAAGTGCTTGGGCGTGCCTAGCGCACAGGGGGAGATTATCCTGGTGACCGACGCCAGCAATGTGGGCGGTGGTGGAACGTTGTTCCAATGGCAGCCACTAGAGAAGGAGGAGTTCGACTCGGCCATTTCCCAATGGGGGACGGAAGGTCTCAACCGAGATGGAACCCTCAAGCACAGCTACCCTGACGACAAGTGGGTCCTAGTACCTCTGGGCCACTGGAACTGGAAATGGAACCAGGCGAGGGGGAACTACTCCACTTATGAGCAGGAACTCCTTGCGGGTATGCTAGTGCTATCCTCACAAGTACGACTGTTGGGGAGTAACCCTGGGATCTTGCTGTGCGACCAAGAACCGGTCCGCAGTTTCCAGAAGGGCCCCCCACCTGAGAAGGCCAAGCTACGGCGCTGGTGGACCTACCTCAGTCAACTACGGCTGACAGTACACCATATCCAGAGAGTGAAGAACGAGTGTGCAGACAACATCAGCCGCAACAACTTCTACGCCCTGGTTCGTGCCCGGTCTGAAGCGCTGGCTAAGGAGGCGTTCAGCCGTATGGACGTCCACTTGGACCTCAACATGACGATGATACGCCCCCTGGATGGACTCCAACAATCAGAGTACCTGAAGGAGTTTGGGGATATCTACAAGCGCCTAGAGAAACGCCTTGAACCCCTCCTGGTCAACCAAGATCAGTGGAAGAGGGACAAGAGCTACCTCCGGCACGAGGACCGCATCGTGGTGCCTAGTGACAGAGTCCCAGCACTGCTGAAGTGGACCCATGAATCCAGCGGTCATGTGGGTGCTGACCGTACCCTGTGGTTGTTCAAGCAGTGGTTCCACACTACGTGGACTGACGACCAACTGCGGAAAACTCTACAGCCCATCGTGGACAAGTGCCCGTGCAGGTCCTGCAAACCAGGGGATATCAGGGACAGAGGTCTCTACTCGACCCTGCCCATCCCTCACTGTGCTAACAGTGTTCTATACGTGGACCACACGGAGATGCCGAAGTTCGGGGGCTATGACTTCACCCTCGTGGTAGCCTGTGGGTTGACCAGGTTTACCAGGGTGTTCCCATGTACCAAGCACAATACCGGGGAGGAGACTATCAAGATACTCCTGGAGGAGTGGTTCTGTGTCTATGGGGCGCCGAAAGAGATCATCTCCGATGAGGACGTACGAGTACGATCAGATACTGGGTGGTACAAGAGGGTCCTGAGATCCCTCAATGTCCAGGTGTCTACGGGGATTCCCTACTCGCACACGAGCAACCCTCTATGTGAGCGACAGATCAGTGTCCTCAAGGAGAATGTAAGGATATGGTGCAAAACTGAACGCACCAGAGACTGGGTGAGATTAACCCCCGTCATATCCTTGATGATGAACTCCCAAGAGAGTTCAGCTACTGGCTACTCGCCCCATGAGCTATTCCTAGGGTGCCCGGCATGGTTCCTACATGCCCCCTATGCAGAGGCCAGCCATTCTTCTGTGGGTGAATGGGTCCAAGAGCAACAAGCGAAGGTGGACAAGGCCAAGGCTATGCTCCAGAGAGTGAGGGAGCGTCAGTGGAACAAGAAGAACAACCACCGAGTACCAGCCGCCTACCAAGAGGGGGACTGGGTGCTGGTGCACCACAGTCGACTACCTGCCTGGCCACGCTCTACCAGCGATGACCCATACTTCGGGCCGTACAAGATTCTATCAGTGGATGGACACCGTATCACGGTGCGGTGTTCTCCCCGTCTAGGGGGGACCCTCGTGTGTGCTGCTCAACACCTGAAGCGCTACTATGATCCTGAAGACCTCTGTGGGGAGGAGTGGGAGCTGAACGATGAGGAAATCGCCGCCCTAGACCTACAAGGGGCTGCCAGCCCTATGGAAGTTGAAGGGGAACTCCCCGACATGAACGCCGAGGAGATGGCTAAGGAGGCCTTCTACCTGGTGAAGTCTGTCCTACGCCACCGCTATCGCCAGGGTTGGCGCTTCCTCACCCTCTGGGAAGGGTTTGGAGTCGAAGAGGCCACCTGGGAGCCCTTCTCTGCGTTTGTTCTACCTGAGGGACGCCTAAACTCAGTTCTGGTTGACTACGTGTCCCAGAACAACCTTGGTGAGTTGCTGAGGTTCGCTGAGACGCTTGCCTCCAAGACTAAAGCTAGGGACTGAACCTTACCCCTAAGTGTGCTACGTATGTCTATGTGTGTCTCACTTTCCATCGGGCGTGGCTCCCGGAGACCGGGCCTCGCTGATGTCGGACCGAAGGTCCTAGTCACGTACTGGTACCACTCCTAGGGCGCCCAATTTCTGTGCTGGCGCCTATCCTTGGGGGAAGACGGCAAAAGCCCTACCTACTATAGGGGAGGGGTGGCCAAGTGTGCTAAGGGCATACAAAACGCCCATTTTTGCTAAAGGTCAAAAGCTAACGCACTCCCCTGCCCACGAGGAAAAGCACGCGGGACAGGAGACACCACTACACTACACACCCTACCTACAGTGGCACCATCCTGGTGGGCGAGCACTTCTGCAACTGGCTCAAGCCCCCACTCAGGATTACCACTCCTACACTCACGCTCTACTGGGTGTTGTTGGAGGTCAAATGGTGAGTCCTAATGACCCTCCTGTGAAGAAGGCAAGAGAACACAGCGCTGCTAAGCAACTGTGGCCTAACAGGGGACGCCACAACGCGTTTCTCCTGCTAGGGCTTGGAGGGAAGAGGTGCTCTTGATGCGTGCACCGCTTGGATGTCGATGGAGTCGAACTGCCCCCACCACTCCTGGCGGAGGTGCAGTCAATTGTTTGTGTGATCAGCGCCCTTGTATAGCAGGGCTAGAAAAAAATGGTATGCTGCTGCACCAATCACCCTACCTGCCCACCTGTAAAGCAAAGACCAATGAAGGGGTGTTTGCGGCTGTTGAACCAAGCCACACTCCGCGTATGATACGCTTCTAAGTGTGACCCATAATACACTGTCCTCAAACACGCCCTGTCAAGCAAGCAAGCGTTAAGAGACTCCTCAGGTTCTCTTAAAGAACGTACCGAGGAGCCCCTGGGTAACCTAAACAAGGTTTACCGTGCGCATTTTGCGTGGCCTACCCTTTAATGCGTGTGTGAATGCACAAGCATGCACGAGTTTGTGAACAACCTGTTCCAATCGCTGCCTAACCTTACCCACAATCACGAACTCCACCAGGGGGTGACCCCACCTGGGCTTACCTACCTTACCTACCGCTGCAGAGTGAAGCAAGGTGAGGAGAAAGACGAGGCGCAAGCAAAAACGTCGCTATGCACTTGTGTGTATGTCTAATCACCCTGATCTGACCTCTAATCATCTGCAATCTATCTAATCTAGCCCTCTATCGTTTGTTAGCGCTGCTACCAGACTCGTTCACGGAGACACGAGACGAGCAATGAGCATGCTGCATACGAGACAAGCACACCTGAGGTTTATACGTGATTCAGCGAAGTCTTTTCGTTGATTTTCGAATTCTTGATTTTTGACTCTTACTGGCAGTGTGGGTGGAATCTGTATGTTTATTTATTAATGTGTGTCTCGTCATTTTTCTGTCTACGTGAGACATACGTTTATAATCTCATTATTTCTGTATTTTCCGGCGCTTCGCTAGGAGCCGCTCCTGCGCGCCGCCTTTTTATGCGTAGGAATTTCTTGATTTAAAAAATCGAGAGATGACTACAATTCTTACAAAAATGTGCTCCTGATGCACAATTGGATTCTGCTCAGGTGTGTTGTCTTAGAAAAATTGTAGGCCGTCATTTGACAGATTTAGGTGTTGTCGCTTCACGCTTGCGTGTATTCGTCCATAATTCTCCCATTCCTGCCTCTGCAGATATCCTCGCGAAAGCGTCGCTGAGTAGACCGCTTTCTGGGCCGAAAAGCAGCAGCCAGGAGACTGAGCAGAACCCAAGACCCCATCAAGGGCCAATTTAATTTCTTGACGACTCCCTTCGCCCTAAGATCAAGACAGCAGGTCGCCAGCAGGTTTTGACAACCGGAGCGGATGTCCATACAGAGTCTGGCGTTGGGTTAGTGTCGCGCTGCGTCTTGGAGGGAGGGATGCACATGCACATGGTTTTGGCATGCTCCCAACCTAACCCAACCAAGCCACAGGAACCCCGGCAGCGCCATGAGTGCTGAGCTTTCTGTGGGAAATGTTACAAACAAAGCAGCAAAAAGGCGCCAGCCATGGTGAGCGCCCATTTTTCTGTGTGAGGGAAACTATAGGTATTTTAGAGTAGATGTCGAAACCAAGGAAAGGCCAAGGAAAAAATCCCTCTTTCCTGAACGTGCGACAGTGATGGCCACCACAGCACAAGGGGGGAGTAAGAAAAAGTGCTTTTCCAATGCTTTGAGGCATACTCTAGTTGTATTGAAGATGCACTGAGCACACAGGCATTTCTATCTTAGTATTGGCCCAACCAAAAATGGTGATAACACATTTTGACCTATGGAACCAAACACTAAATCAGGATATGGAGTGGACCCCTTAATCCCCTATCAATGTGAGGCAATTCATCTTTTCCTGAGTCGACTGAGAACTGACATATCCAGGGCAGAGCCTATGAATTTATCTATGCTTTCCCATGAATTCCTAGCTGTCCTACTGGTATGCACCCTAGGGGGCTGGGCACCTCTTTTTGAGAGGTCCTGGGTTCAATTCCTGGTCAGCCTAGCTAAGTAGGAAGATCCCATGTGACATGGCAGTGACCTCATCGCCACATGCGCTGCCACCTCAGCACATATGGGACCCAAAACAAAGAGTGCATAACTCCTGAGATGGCACTATGGAGATTGAGTGACCATGGGGCAGTTTTCCAACTCTTTCTCCAAAACATTTCAGCTATCTTTGTGAATATGCAATCCGATTTGACCTGAGGTGCAGTTTCTGTGAATATTCTAACAGCTTTCACTGTTTACACTGCAGCCCTTCATGCTTTGATCCTGATTCTCTTCTACTTGCTTATCTCTGGCTTGGGCTATCCTGGATTGATTGTATTTCAGCAACTAAAACCTTTTAATCTTCAAAAACAAGCAGCAGGAAACCCTCCACCAGCAGCAAGCAGCAGGAGAGGCACAAACACAGTGTTGAAATCACTATAAAGCCTTCTGCCTCTCAGTTGCCCCCTCGGTCAGGGCCCCGCTGCGGTGGAAGAAATCCCCCCATTTGCGGCGATGGGCGCCGCGGACGACCCCCATCGCCCATTCCGCGTCCCCTACCAGCCAGCTGAGGGCGAACGGGAGGCGGCTGGTGAGGGTGACGACGGTGGTGCAATAGTTGTTGAGGTTCATGGCGCTGACAGGGCCCCAACCGTCTGGCAAATTGCCAACGGGGGGTAGACTGCCCCGTGGCGTGTCCTCATAATGTTCGTAGTCTGCGACATAAATCGTGGAGTGCGCCCCCTCAACTGGCAGCGCCCATGTTGGTGCGCGCCAGGGGGGGCAGGGTGGCGGTGTCGCCGGGTCCTTGTCTGTGAGGACATCTAACCACGCAACGTCCGGGCTGTCCCCGGCGCCATTGTTCCAGACATTCTGCTGAATTAGGGTGCGCAGTGTGTGGAGCGGCGCATCGGCGGAGCTGTGCAGAGTGGATGCGGTCGTCGGCAAAGTGGGCATGACCACAAGTTCGTGATGCACGGACTGCAGAACCAGTGCAGCTGCTCGGTGCTGCCGCATCCCAGGTCATGCCCAAGGAGCGGAGAGCCATTCTAGTCGTTCACCTCCAAGCATACCCCGCACGGGTTTCCCAGCCGCGGATGTGGAGCTTCACCTTCGCACATCATGAGGAGAGGTATTGTTCGCGGGACGATCGGGTCTCTATATGGGAGTGCGCGCGCTTCGGTGCAGTGCGGTGTGGTGGGTGGTGCGGTGGCAGTTCCCCGGTGGCTGCCCCGTGCTCGTGTGTGTGGTTAGCCGCTGGGCTGTGCCTGTTGGTAATGGATGAGGATGTTTTAATGAAGCGGTACCCAGAACCCCATGAAGCCCGGTGAGAGCCCGGCAGGACCGGCAAACTGCCATTTGCCGGTATCTTACTATTTCACGCCAATCTGCCCCGCACTGCCTTCGGCCGTCGATTCGGCAACCTAACCCTAACAACAGATGTAGGTAAGACGTGTTTGTGTGAGAGATCTGGGCATTTCAGCTATTAGCGGCCGCATCGGCAACCGATGCGTCGCCCGCTGAGATTTACACATCAGATTATCAGGAATCAACAGGGTTTTTTTTTCATATTGTTTCCGTAAATTTTCACGCTTCCGTTCTGATAATCAATGTTTTGACTGCTGGCGGTTGGCTCGCGACTTTAGCGTAACCGCCAGTTTAACTGTTATTTACAGACATTTTAGCGCAATCCGTGACGAAGACTCTAAAGTCTTCAGGAATTGCATTGATGCATCTGCAATTTTCACATTGTACACTCGCAACCTTAATCCGAATTTTTCAGGATGTCGAAATCAGATTTTCGACTTCGACATCCCCGCACTTGATTTGACCTCTTTGGAGTGAACCTACGTGCTTCCCTATGCAGGAATCAACTTTCCTTTTGTCTTGCCCTCCATTTGTCTTAGAGATATGGGCAAAACAAAGTTGATTCATGAGGCCACTTGTGAGGGTCATATCTCGTGCTGCTTGCGAGGAATGACAATAAGGAAGCATGGGATGTATTCACAATACTCCTGACGTAATTTAGGCAGCTTTATATGCCTTGCGTCTCCACACGTGCGCGCTAGCGTAATGGATCATGGTCAAGAGGGTAGAGTTTGCGTTATAACTCTTTGGCCATGATAGTGCGTGCGTTAAGATAACTTCTGAGTGTAGCGCGCGAGTGTTGGTGTTGCATAAGAAATTTTCTTTGAGTTCCTATGAGCGATTGACATAATGTTATGCCCTTGGAGGGGCATGACATATCGTGGGGGGAGCTACCTTTTTGGGCAGTATGTGGTATGTGCCATTTTTTGTATTGCGTGCCCATTTGGCGGGTTTGGCTAAGAGCGATACACCCACCAATGGACCTCATATTGCACGAGGCCCTTCCTCATACTCTCCACGATCAATTGCAAGCCTAACCTTTGTGGAGAGAAGCTTGTGTGGCGATCCCAAAGCGATGCGTTGGGAGCAAGGTGTGTGTTTTGCAATTTTACATATTTTTATGTGCCCACTTGGGAAGTAGCGCTCGTGACCTTTCAAAGCGCCCCAAGTGGAGCACATATGTGGAATCGGAGGTCATTGGTGTCAAGTCATTGTGTTTAGAAGGATTGGTCGATTACTCAATCCAAGCTGAAGATATTATAATATATTTGTGCGCCTTTCAAGGCCCTTTTGGGTATGTTTTTTCGCCAATATTGCTGTTTTTTTGCCTGTCATGATGTCAAGTGGCGACCGTGTATCTCAACGTTGCGCTCAATTGACATCATGACCCAAGTATGTTATGGGGGAGCATACTTCAGTGCCCAACATATCTTGGACCCGGCGAATAAATCCTCTTGGGCTTGGCGTACTGTGGCCGCCATGTTTGCGATTTGGGACCATCCCAAATCATGGGCTCACTTGGCGACCCTGCCATTCCCGAGACTGGAGGAGTTGGGCGACGCCCAAAAGATATGTTGGACGCATATGACTTGATACGAATCATATGGCACTCTCCGGTCCAAGTCGGGCATGTGCCTCATTTACCCCAACCATGAGTGTGCGCATTTACGGCCATTTTGAGCAATTTCCCACATTTTCTGCCCGCCGTGCACCATGTTCAGCCACCTCGTGCACGCCGGACTCATGGAACGATGAACCATATATGACATGGGTGTGATGGACATTGGTCCCCATGGTTCACACACCACGTGGGCGAAGCGGAGCAACCTTCGTTAGGGTGCTAGCCCAAAGTGAGTGTGAACAATTTTGACATTTTCGCATTTGTGGACCCAATTGGGATTGTCACCACGCCGAGTGGCATGAAGATCTTTGAGAGCCAAGTGCATGGGAGTCCTTGTTGCACTCCTGGTGGGTCGCGTATGGAGGGGCGGATACGATCCCCAAGCCGGCATGGAGATATACTATTGGTAGCACCCCTGAATTTTGGCTCATTTTGAGTAGCCAAAATGACCCCCTTTTGGCACCCCAATTTCACCCCCCCGTGTGGTCAATTGGTGGCCCCATATCTCTATGCCCACAGGGAGCCCGGACCTAATTTCAAATTGTACACTCAGATAGAAGTCTGAGGGTCTGCCTCCCACCCTGTGAGCCATTGGCTCTGCCCGGGCCGGGCGAGCCACGCGTGAGAATGATGCCGGCTTTGGTGATTTTGGCATCATGACCCCACTTGACGAACCCGTGGTGCCCATTTTCTGCCCGCCGTGCACCATGTTCAGCCACATCGTGCACACCGGACTCATGGACCGATGGACCATATATGTCATGGGTGTTTTGGACATTGGTCCCCATGGTTCACACACCACGTGGGCGAAGCGGAGCAACCTTCGTTAGGGTGCTAGCCCAAAGTGAGTGTGGACAATTTTGCCATTTTCGCATTTGTGGACCCATTTGGGATTGTCACCACGCCGAGTGGCATGAAGATCTACGAGAGCCAAGTGCATGGGAGTCTCTGTTGCACTCCCGGTGGATTGCGTATGGAGAGGCGGATACGATCTCCAAGCCGGCATGGAGATATACTATTGGGAGCACCCCTGAATTTTGGCTCATTTTGAGTGGCCAAAAATGACCCCCTTTTGGCACCCCAATTTCACCCCCCCGTGTGGTCAATTGGTGGCCCCAAATCTCTATGCCCACAGGGAGCCTGGACCCAATTCCAAGTTGTACACTTAGATAGGAGTCCCAGGGTCTGCCTCCCACCTTCTGAGCCATTGGCCTTGCCCAGGCCGGGCGAGCCACGCGTGAGAATGATGCCGATTTTGGTGATTTTGGCCTCATGACCCCACTTGACGAACCCGTGGTGCCCTGATGCCGTGACCTCAGAGGGAACCAGGTTGGATGAGGGCTCCAGGAAGTCCGTCTTTGAAGGGCAGAGGGTCAGTTGCCTCGTCCCTACCTCTGGCGGGTCCGGAGGAAGGGTCAATGTTGGAGATTTTTGAGCTAATATCAGTTTGGGCTGAAACAGCCCATTTTCAGCTACCAACTCCTAGGGGATAATGGCAGGGCCATATCTCTCGCTCAGAGATGAGTTGCGACCTGCAGTTGAGGGAGCATAGGAAAGCATTGTCGGTCCGCTTTCAGGTACCTTGGTTCCCAGGAACTCGCCTGTGGCCGGGCGGGGCACCTCCCCTATTGGCAGGGTTTCAGGGTCCGGACTGAGCAGGGCATGGGTTGTGTTTGAGCCCCCGCCCCAACCAGCCACTGAGAGGGTCGGACCTGGGATAGGGATATGAGTTGGGACTGAGTGTCTATTGTCCTGTGATGCCCTCACCCCAGTCTGGTGTTCACCCTATGTGTACATATCCTGATGTGTTGCTGTACATGTTTTTGTTCCCTTGTTTCAGAGTGGCAAGGATCCTGAAACGCTTTGTCTCATGACACGAGCGTAATTGATGCCCCTGTGAGCGCAGTGCTTTGCCTGCCTGCTTGCTTGTGCGTGTCACCGCAGCGTCCCGTGGCCAGGCTTCCCACGGGAACGCGTCAAAAGCGTTTCACCGCCGTGGCGTTACCCATCCCTCGCGTGCCACTCGGGGCCACCAACTCCGAGCAGCGCGGCGCAGCAGCTCGCAGCTCGCAGCTCGCAACGCATCGCGGCGGCTCGCAGCGCCGCCCAACGAAAGCGCCGCGACCCTGAAGGAGGTGGACAGACCAGGACTCCCTCATCAGCGAGTCCTATCGGCCGACCAGCAAGGCCACACACCCAGTCGCGTCACCCACCTCCACAACCACCGGCCGACCAGTACCGGCCGCACTCCCAGTCCAGTGCTACATCACCCACCTCAACAACCACCCCAGGACCACTCCATCGAGAGCACCGATGGTGAACTGGGACGAGGCGGGCAAGATGTGGCCGCAGCCCCACCCCCATGCGGCGCGCCTACTGCGTGGGTTGCTGTGGGGGCAGCAATACCGCCACAGCAATCCCCAGTGCGAAGGCGGCATGCACGGGAGCTTCGAGCTCCGCGAGGACATGGGCGAGGACCGCCTGCAGGCAGTGGAGGAATGGCTGCGGGCGGAAGGGTATGAGTACCGCTGCCGCCGCAAGCGCTGGAGGACCTGGACCCGCCCGGACAGGCCCGGCGAAGGGCTGCGCCCCGACGGGATTCGGGAGGACGAGAAGCCCAACAAGTACCCGTCGGGCGCCTCGATCAATGTCTCCATGTGGAACATGATCGAGAAGGAGTTCCCAGAGCTGGGGAACGAGCGCAGGCTGCAGAGCAGCAGCAGCGCGTCTCATGGGAAGGAGAAGCGTTCCGCCGGGGACAGGAGGCGGGACAGGAAGTGGCGGGAGTACCAGGAGTCCCTGGCCGCCGAAGCCGCCCAAGGCGCCAAGGGCGGAACCTCAGCCCGCAGTCCCCAACGGGCCAGTGGTGGTCACCGGCCCGGCCACACCACCCTCGGCAACTTCCTCCAAGTCGCCAAGCAGGCCAAGGCCAAGCCCCGTCCGCTGCTCCTGAGGAAGTCAGGCCCCAGCAGCGACGTGGAGTCGGCCGACCGCGGGAGGATGCCGGCTGACCAGGCCAGCTCCAGCAGCAGCGTCGCTCCCGACCAAAGGGACGTGGCGCGCGCCTGTGAGCGCGCCTGTGGGGTGCCCTGCAACCTTTGGGTACCCGGCAACGGGCCACGCAGCACAGCGCTACCATGGAGGGCGCCCTCGGCATCTCCCAGCGGGAGGCTGCGGAGTGGGCGCATGGCATGGCCATCCACGCCTCGACCGCGGCGGCCATTGCGGCCGGACTCACGGCCGCAGCCGCCCATGAGGCAGCGACTGCCCAGGTCAAGGGTGAGGTGGCGGTAGCCGACGAGGAAGCCCGCCTGACGCAGGAGGCCATTGCCTGCAAGGAGGCCGAGGTAAGGGCGCTGGAAGAGGCGCTTGCCCAAGAGAGGGCAAAGAAGGAGGCGGAGGAAAGGGCCCACGCCGAAGCAACGGCCCAGGCCCAGGCGGACGCCGCCAAGAAGGACGCCATCGAGGCCGCGCGACGGAAGGTCGCTGAGGAGAGGGCCAAGACGGAGGCGGAGTTGGCGGCGTTGGAAGCGGAGAAGGCTCGGCTGCAGCAGGCCCGGGAAGCCGAAGCAGCCCGTGCCTGGGAGGAAGCCGAAGGGCGAGCTGCCGCAGCCACAGCCGCCGCAATGGCGGAGGCGGAGGCCAAGCTCCGCCGCGAGACTCCCCCGGGAGGATCCCGAGTGGAGACCCTTCGAAAGCTTTTCGAAGGGGACACCTCCTCCAAGATGGCGCTGGATCCGGAGGAGGTGGACACGGGCAGCAGTGGGACCAGTGGCCCCACTGCCCATCGACGGAGGAAGGGCAAGGGGAAGACCCCCGAGAAGTCACGGAGGCCAGCGGGTGGACACCCCCACGACAGCGACCCCTTCTTCACCGCCAGCGAGGGGGATGAACGAGGCCGCCCACATCGCCGAGGAGTTGGTCGCGGAGGAGGGAGGTACGTCCCCATGCAGCCGGAAGATGAGGATGAGGATCTCCCCCCTCCCTACCGGAGCTCAGAGTCTTCCGAGACCGAGACGCCCAGGTGGGGCGACATGGACGAGGATGACGACATGGACTTCGACATCACGAAGAAGTGCCCATCCTCGGACCCACGGAGGCGACCCGGCAGAGACCCACCGGGATCCCCTGGCGGAGGACGATCAGGACTCCGTGGAGGACGCCCACCAGGTGGACCCGCCGGAGGCGGACCCCGTGGCAGAGGAGGACCCCCTGGACCGGGCGGACCCGGCGAAGGCCCTCCTGGAGGACCCCCTGGGGAATCAGACGACCCACCAGGGGACGGCGACCCGGATGACACCCGGCGGTGGATTGTCTACCTCCGCAGGAGGGTCCAGTCCCTCGAGCGCGAGGTAGACACGGGCAAGGGCGAGATGACTCGCATCGCCAGGGTCGCCGCGCGCGCTCAGAGAGAGCTGGACATCGCCAAGATCGAGATGGTCAAGAGCGCCAACGTCGCCAGCGCCACCCAGAGGCAGCTGGACATCGCCAGGAGCGAGACCAGGCAGCTGAACAAGGTCATCAGCGGCCTGCAGCAGAGGCTGGACGCGCTGGAAGCCCGTGGGAGCGTCGGCAGCGACCACCCACCCCTGGAGTCTGGCTCATCGGACGACGGCTGGGGACCCGGACCAGGTCCAGGCAGACCGCACGCCCCCGGCGGAGCCCCCAGGAGTCGCCCCAGCGCCAGTGCCCCCTCTCTCACCGCCCCCTCTCACCACAGCGCGGGCCGCCGCAACGAGCGCGTGCCGCCCGGCAGTGGCAGTGAGGATTGGCGTGATGAGTGGCTCAGCGCGGAGTACCACAACCGCCGTGCTCCACCGCGGACACCGGTACGCCCCCGACGCCCTGCAGTAGACCCAGAGCCCATCCCAATGGCTGGCGGACGTTATGGTGGACTCAGGGATGAGGTTCCCGGAGGAGACGTGGAGTGGGACGTCGGCGGGGGTGAGGACCTGGATCTGGACCTGGAGGAGTTCGACATTTCCCCGCCGCGTGGTGTACGACGGGAGGCCGCTGAACGCAGCCGCCGGCGCCGTGATGAGGAGGCATACATGGAAGGAGTACGGCGTGAACATCTAGGTTCAGCGTACATGGAGGAACCAGGGCTTGGCCACGCGGATACCTGGGAGGAGATGGAAGTGGCAGCCGTGGGAGTTCGTGGGAGAGGCCGATGGGAACCTCGGTCGACCTCGCGGCCGGCGTTCATGATCTTTGAGGCTGCGGATGCCGCCGTGTGGGAAGACTTGAAGGACATCAAGCCCCCCATGTACGATGGCAACCCCCTCAACCTCGACCGCTTCTTGGAGAAGCTGGACGAATGGGGGGTGACCGTCACTGAAGACATGGATCCTGCAGATGCGGAGAAATATGTCTTCAGACGGTTCAGGTACCGCCTGCCGGAAGTGCTCCAAGAGCTATACTTCGTGGCGACCAAGGAGGGGAAAATCAAGACCCTCAAGGAAGCCAAGAAGTGGCTCAACGAGCAGGAGCGGGTGGATGCTCCGCAGGTGGCTGCCAAGCGGTGGAAGTCCATCAAGCTTCAGCATGATGGACGGGAGATCCGCCTACGGGACTGGCGAGACTTCCGAGGGCAATACACCCTCTTCCGCCGCAACGTGGAGGACTGGAACGAGGGTGACGAGCAGGCTCGCCTGCTCTGCATGCTGCCGGAAGCATGGATCAAGAGGGTCACCAAGGAATAAAGCCAAGAGGGCCAAGTCCAACCACACGGTCAAGATGATGCTCCCCAAAGAGTATAATACGAACGTGGTGGCTTGGACGAGGAAGAACGTGGCCCGGGATGTCAAACGGCACTCCCTGCGGAACGCTCTCCTCATCACTGTCTTGGGCGATCGCGAGAAGACCGCGATGTGGCGCCTTGACGAGTGTGACGGGAGCGGCCAGACCATCCGTCTGCAGGCCATCCCGGCGCGGATGAGCTGCGACGAGATCCTGGAGTGGGTTGGAGAGGAAGTACTCAAGGAGTACCGGAACCTCCACCACACCCGCGGGTTGAGGCCCGGCGACCGCGACGTCAACTACGTTGGCGAGGGGCCTGGCGGGGAAGCTGCCATGGAACCAGCGGGAGCCGATGGCGATGAAGCTCTCGTCGACGATGACGACGACGATGAGCCCGCCGAGATGGCCGTTTGTGCCTTCGTGGCCCACAACTGCGCGGGGAGCAACCGGGGAAGCTGGAAGCCCCTGCAGCCGGGTTGGAAGAAGAAGGAGAAGAGGGACCCCCGCCGCATTGGCGACCCTCTGCTGTCATTTGGGGAGTTCATACGAGCTCACCCTCAGGGCTGTTTCGTGTGTTATGGGAGGAAGAAAGGCTTCAACCATGACCACTGAACATGCCCTACCCACCAGGCCGACACGGAGGCCTACAAGAAGGCGCACGGGTCGAAGAAGCGTGCACCCGCGGGCATCCAGGAGGCCAAAGTGGAGGTCGACAAGGACGAGTTCCCCAAGCTGATGTCGGTGGGGACCGAGTTAGCCAAGGAGATCCAGGAGATCAAGAGGAACTGGGTCCCCAGGTCGGACAACACGAACAAGGAGAACAAGGAGAACGACCAGAACAAGGACAAGGACAAGAAGCCTAGGAATAGGAGGAAGAAGGGTGTCAACGAGGTTGATGCGGAGGAGAATACCCCTACTTCCACAACCGACGCCCCCTGGCGGAGCCCCTGCAGCCAAGGGCCCCAGCTAGGGCGGTCGCAGGATGGTGTCGTGGGAAGCGCCACACCATCCCAATCGGGAGTCGGTAAGCACAAAGGGACTGCCGCGGGCGGAAGGCCCGGTCCGGCACCCGACAGTCGCGGTGGCGGGGTGAGGGCAAGTGAGGGCACGAACCCTTGCACCCGTCCATCCTTCGCGACCAAGAATGTGTTTGATGTACTTCAAGATCTATCCGAGAGTATCGGAGGATCACCCGGACCGCCGCTGGATGCTGCAGATGGGCAGCCTGAGCCCATTGTCCACGACCTGCATCAGTCGCTTGTTGAGCTTCTGGAACGGCCGGAGATCCTGAGCTTGCACGCCGTGCGCCGAGTGGGGCGTGAGCGGCAGTTGCACCTTAAGGTCCGTGCCTTATGCGGGGAAGTGGAAAAGGTCTTCGATGTGTTGGTTGACACGAAAGCACAGGTCAGCTTGGTCAAGGCTGGCCTACTTCCGCCAGAGTGTCCGACCGACAGTCGGAAACCTGTCAGGCTGAAGGTGGCGAACGGCCAGTACATGGTGGGAGGCACGAAGGAAGCGGCCATTGGGCTGCAGTTCGTGAACCACCGTGAGCTGAGCTGCCCAGACCTCGGCAAGGAAGTCCTCCTGCAAGGTCGACTCTACGAGGCCGAGATGGACTGGGACATGATCGTTGGGTACGACTTCATGATGGAGACGGACTCCGGCGTCCTCCCGGCCCAGGCCTCAATGACCCTGTACCAGGACAACCAGCTCTCGTTGCTTTCGTCACCTGAGCACCATGTGGAATGCCAATGGATCCACCCGGAGAGCAATCAGCTCGAAGTGGCCGCGCCGGACACTGAGCCAACTGGGCCAGCAAACGAAGAGTACGGCGTAATGCCGGAAGTGGCGAACCGAGTGGTTGCGGACCTGGGAGCTTCGGATCTGGCCCTGGATGCGTTCTCTTCAGGAACCTCCGCCCATCTTCGGGTCTGTGAGAAGTACTGGAGCGCCCAGGACTCCGCGTGGAAGAAGCACTGGGGTCCGCATCAGGGCTTGATGTGGATCCATTGCCCCCGATGGGACATTCCGAGGGCGATAGCGAAGATTCGCAAGGACCGCTCCAAGGCAGTGCTGGTTGTTCCTATCGGATGCACCGAGGAGGAAAGTACCCGACATTGGGTAGTCTCATTGACCAACATGACCTTAAACAAGATCGTCCTACCGGCTGGAGAGAGTGTCTATCAGGACGCCAAGGGACAGCCCATGCCACCCCAGAGATGGCCAACGGAATTCAACTATGTGGATGGGGGCCTTGATCAGGCCGACACCACGGATTTGGTGTGTGTCAACCGCATCGTAGCGGAGCCATGGAGGCAATGCTTTGCGGTTTCCCCTGTTGACATCGGAGAATCGGAAGACCCCCTCACTGAAGAGGAGTTGGATCTGGTTCAGGGATATATGGATCAGCCCTTTCACGACTGGGGAAGCCAGCGTGAGGGCAAAGGCCAGGACAAAGCCTGGTGGGAAGTTGACGCCATCGTCTCTGGTTCCTATGATGGAGATACCTTAGTAAGGAGGGTACTGGACCACTTGTCCAGCCAGAACGAGCCAATCGGCGGTAACCCACCCATCTACGGCGATCTGTTCCGAGGCAAGACCAGAGATGGCCCTTTGGGCCAACTGGGAAGACCACCTGAGCCGAAACCGAGCGGGGTCGCTACCCCTCAAGTAAGCCCCGTGGTCCAGGTGCCCGGAAAAGCCAAGGCGGAGTCCGATGATTGCCCCAAGATCCAGGCATTGAGCGCCAGGCTGAAGCAGAAGTATGGTGACACCTTCTTCAGCGGAAAGCCTGTGTTTCCCCCACCGGTGCGTGGACCGTATGGCGAGGCCAAGATACGACTGAAGCAGGACCCCCGTGTGTATCGTCACCGGGAGTTTGCCCTGAGGGGCGAGAGGAAGGAGGCCATGGAGAAGATCCTCCGGGACTTCATCGAGAGAGGCTGGCTCGAGCCGTGCCACTCCGAATGGGCCTCTCTGTGCCTCGTCTTCCCGAAGAAAGGGGCCGGTGAGTGGCGGCTCGTGGTCGACTACCGCGGCCTAAACGCCCAAACGCAGCACGACAGCTATACGCTGCCCCTCATTGAGGACATGCTGCAAAAACAACACCGGCGGAGGATCCTCACGATAATTGATCTGAAACATGGTTATCATCAGATGCCTCTCGCCGAGGAGTCCTGTGCCTGCACAGCCATGAGCACCCCACTTGGACCTCTCCAGTGGGAGGTGATGCCCATGGGCGTTACCAACAGCAATGCGGCTTTTCAGCGGATGCTGGAGAACCTGCTTGAGCCAGTGCGCGACTGTGTGGACCCCTTTTGTGGACGACGTGATCATCGCGTCCGGGGACCCCAGTATGAGCTACGAGGAGCTCCTGGAGGCACATGAGAGGGACGTCACTCAAGTGCTGGACCTTCTTGTTCGGCACAAACTCACGGGCAGCAGTGACAAGGCCACCATTACGGTAAGCGAGGTGGTCTTCGCTGGCCACGTAGTTGGGAACGGGCAGCGAAAGCCCATACCTGGCAAGGTGGCTGCGATTGAGCACTGGGGAAAGGCCAAAACGGTCTCTGAGCTACGGGCGTGTCTGGGGTTCTGCAACTACTACTCGGGGTATATCAAGATGTATGCCGAGTATGCAGCCCCCATGACGACCATGCTCAAGGGCAACCGAGAGGAGACCAAGAAGGGGTCCAAGAAGGCTCTGGTCTGGACTGCTGAGTCCGACCGTGCCTTTGAAATGATGAAGCAGGCGCTGCTATCCGCAGTGGGTATGCACCTCGTGGATCCCGACCGAGGGTTCGTCCTGCGCACCGACGCTTCCAACTACGCCGTTGACGCTGTGTTGGAGCAAGTGCTTGACGATGGAAGGCACGTGCCCGTGGCCTGCTGGAGCCGAGTCCTGGCGGAAGGCCAGAGACGGACGTGGACGCCCCGAGAAAAGGAGGCGTATGCCATCGTCATGGCTCTCAGGAAATGGGCTGGGTACATAGCCCTTCATCCTGTCACCGTCTACACCGACCATCAGAGTCTGCAGTCGTGGCACAAAGAGCACGTGGACACCCCCTCTGGTCCCGCCTCCCGACGGGCAAGATGGCATGAGACCTTGGCCAAGTTCGACCTCACGGTTGTGTATGTTCCTGGAAAGGACAACACCGTGCCGGACTGTCTCAGTAGGTGGGCCTATCCTGCCAGCAAGGGCATGACGGATGTCTCTGCCCATGGCGATGAGGCTGAGACCGCTGAAGCCAAGAGGATCATTGAAAGGGAGCGTCTGATGGAGGAGGAGGGTGTTAAATGCTTCGTCGTCATGGCTGCGGATGCTCCCCTCGGAACGAGGATGGGCAGAGCGGTCAGAGTACTCGCCCCTGATCGAGCTGAGTCCGACAAGCACCTCTTCCCTGAGTCTTGCCTCCAGGACGACTGGATCGACGACTACGCTAAGTCTGAGGCCTTTGCGGCCGAGTATAGGGCTGTGACAGACCCTGATGACGCGCAGGAGTGGCTAAAGGGGCTGACTGAGGAAGATGGCAAGCTCTACCGGAACGGTAAGCTGCTAGTACCAGAGTCCCGAGTGCTCGAGCTATGTGAAGCTTGGCACCACCACATGCTGCACCCAGGGGTCAAGAAGCAAGCCCTTGACATGCAGCGCCGGTTCAAGATCGACCAGATCGGTCTCTACACCGCCATCAAGAAGGTCAGGAAGGGTTGCTCGGTCTGTCAGGCCTGCAATCCCGATAACCGGAACGTCAAGGGGGAAGCCCAATGGACCCCGGTTCCTGACCAGCCCATGGAGAGCGTGGCCATGGACGTCTTCTCCATGCCCGAAGTGCACATTGGCAAGGAGACCTTTGACTGTGTGGTTCTTTGTGTGGATCGCCACAGTGGCTACGTAGTAGCCGTTCCGGCACGCAAAAAGGGGTTGCTTGCCAAGGAAGTGGCAGTCACGATGATTCGTCATTGGCTGACCGTCTTTGACATCCCCCGCACCATTTGCAGCGACCGAGGGCCCCAGTTTCCTGGTGGCTGGTTCAAGGCTATGTGTTCCCTTATGGGAATACGTCATGCCAAGAGCGTCGCCTACCTCAGCCGGTCTAACGGCCGGGCTGAAGTGGCTGGACGGCAGCTGTTCGAGAAGCTGCGCAAGATTCACATCACCAATCCACGTCGGAACTGGTTTGAGGAGATGTGGCCCGCTCTAAAGGCCCATCATGACACCCCCACTCCTGGTGGTTTGTCCCCTCACCAGATTCTGTTCGGCAGGGACCCCCATGGTCGGGGACTTCCCTTGTCTGGTGATGGCATGGCCATGGACGCCAAGGAATTCTTCGCGCGGCAAGAGCAAACAGCGCGGGACATCCGCCAGCAGCTCGAGAAGGAGCATTCTGAGCGTCAGAAGTCCGCCCCGAGCTCGACAGCGCAGAAGTTCAGGGTGGGAGACCCGGTGTGGGTGATCAGACCCCGCCCCATGGGCACCCACCGCACCAAGACGTGGTTCACACCCAGAGAGGTGGTCCGCAGGATTGGTGAGGACACCTACCGCATCAAGGTGGGTCACGGACAGTTCTGGAAGCGCCACGAGAGTCAACTCCGTGTGCGGGAACCCGACCTCCGTGGCCAACATGTGTCCCTGAGCTACGCCGCACATGAGGCTGATTCGGACGGCGATTATGCTGAGCAGGACGACTATACAGTCGACAAGATCCTGGCCCAGCGTCCGAACGCCTCGACACCCGGAGGCCTGGAGTTCAAGGTTCGTTGGCGAGGCTATGGGCCGTCCCACGACACCTGGGAACCCGTCTCCTCGTTCGTGCCGCGGGTCAATACCCCCTTCATGGACTACATCCGCAAGCACAAAACCAAGATCCATGTCTCGGACTTGGCAGCACTCACCCGGGCAATTGCAGCCAGGGGCGCCTGATCAGCGTCCTGAGCTCTCCCCTGATGCGTTTTGAGCGCTTGTGAGGTCGACGGATCGTCCCTTACTTGCTTGCTCTCTTCCATCTTCCGGTGACCTGCCATCAGAGTGGCCATATACCCCCCCCTGCTGAATCCAGGGGAGGATGACCCCTCTCTTCTACTCCTATTTGTCACTCCCCCCCTGCTGAATCCTTCGGATACCAGGCTGGGCGACTGACCTTCACATTTTCTGAGCTCTTGGGGCCTTGAAGCCCATACGACGTTGCGCAACGGATGCCGCTGTCATTGGCATTGCGCTTTTTTTGGTGTGTGGTCTGGTTTCATGGCATTTGCGGGATCCAGACCAGCCGACGTGTGTCTGCAGACTATATATGGCCTGAACTCAGGCGTTTTCCTGTCCACCCTCCTGCATATGCCTTATCCTAACCGGGGCGTGGTTTGGCGCTCTGTCCAGAGTGTGTTTACACGCCTATTACCCCGCTTATTGCTTGTTTTTCTGTTCCCCAGGATATGTGCATCTGTATGTTAAGTGTTATCAGCCCATCACGGAGATGTGGACTGTTTCCCCCCCCCCGAGGGGATGCGAATCGGAATACGGGGGCGCCTTGAGTCGCCGTTTACATGCTCTTACGTAAGGTCCAGCCTGGACCAGTACCAAGTACAGATTCTTCTGTTTGAGTGCCTGTGATACCGTGTGCCCTAGTGGCTGTGGTGTGCGGAGATCCTGATGCCGCCAGGCGGGAAGCCCAGTTGCCTGACTACACTCCCAGCGGTCCGCCACTGTCAGTCCCAGTGTGAGCCTACCGACTCGCAGACGCACTTGCAGTCGGGTGGTGACCTCCTGTGTTCCTGACCTCGGTTAGTCTGCCTGGGAAACTGGTGGTTTGAGGAGTCGACGCCTCCGCCCACACTGCATGAGGACTCCCTCATGTATGGCCTTCGTGGTAACAGGGCGAGGGAAAAGACGGCCTTGATGCCCGATCCCTTAAGGAGGAGCTCGTTCGGCTGTACCACTCTGGACTCGCGTCGTGGATATGGACATGGTGCGCCCGAGGAAGGACCTGTGGGGACTCTCCCCCAGCCGGCGGGCCTTAGGAAGGCTGGGGTAGCCTGATGGATCTTTGTGGTCGCTTTCGACCTGTGGGACCACCTCGGTCGTCGTGTGACGCCTATGTTGGCCGTGTATGCCACTGCCACTGTGGTAGTGACCGTCGCAGCCGGCACCCGGTGCGCCTGGTCTGGGTTAACGGGTCCTTTGGATGCCGAACAAATGCCGCCAGGACCCGGGACTTGATACTTGATACTATACTTGCGGTTACTAACAGCTACAGCACCGTACCTGTCTTACTGTGGGATTTGGGCAGCCTAACCTGCGAATCAGCCTGAAGTGAGGATGTGACACCCCCCCCCTTCAGGGGATGGTCCTGGGTACCCGCTGCCATGCTTTGGTGTTATCAAGCCCCCCCCAGGGTTTGCTCTAAGGAGGGGGGTGAAGCGGTACCCAGAACCCCATGAAGCCCCGTGAGAGCCCCGCAGGACCGGCAAACTGCCATTTGCCGGTATCTTACTATTTCACGCCAATCTGCCCCGCACCGCCTTGGGCCGTCGATTCGGCAACCTAACCCTAACAACAGATGTAGGTAAGACGTGTTTGTGTGAGAGATCTGGGCATTTCAGCTATTAGCGGCCGCATCGGCAACCAATGCGTCGCCCGCTGAGATTTACCCATCAGAACAGGGTTTTATTTTCATATTGTTTCCGTAAATTTTCACGCTTCCGTTCTGATAATCAATGTTTTGACTGCTGGCGGTTGGCTCGCGACTTTAGCGTAACCGCCAGTTTAACTGTTATTTACAGACATTTTAGCGCAATCCGTGACGAAGACTCTAAAGTCTTCAGGAATTGCATTGACGCATCTGCAATTTTCACATTGTACACTCGCAACCTTAATCCGAATTTTTCAGGATGTCGAAATCGGATTTTCGACTTCGACAACCCCGCACTTGATTTGACCTCTTTCGAGTGGACCTACGTGCTTCCCTATGCACGCATCAACTTTCCTTTTGTCTTGCCCTCCATTTGTCTTAGAGATATGGGCAAAACAAAGTTGATTCGTGAGGCCACTTGTGTGGGTCATATCTCGTGCTGCTTGCGAGGAATGACAATAAGAAGGCATGGGATGTATTCACAATACTCCTGACGTAATTTAAGAAGCTTTATACGCCTTGCGTCTCCACACGTGCGCGCTAGCGTAATGGATCATGGTCAAGAGGGTAGAGTTTGCGTTATAACTCTTTGGCCATGATATTGCGTGCGTTAAGATAACTTTCGAGTCTAGCGCGCGAGTGTTTGTGTTGCATAGGAACTTTCTTTGAGTTCCTATGAGCGATTGACACAAAGCTATGCCCTACGAGGGGTTCGACACATCCTGGGGGGAGCTACCTTCTTCCGGCAGTATGTGGTATGTGCCATGTGTTGTATTCCGTGCCCATTTGGCGGGTTTGGCTAAGAGCGATACACCCACCAATGGACCTCATATTGCACGGGGCCCTTCCTCATACTCCCCACGATCAATTGCGAGCCTAACCTTCGTTGAGGGAAGCTTGTGTGGCGATCCCAAAGCGATGCGTTGGGAGCAAGGTGTGTTTTTTGCAATTTTCCATCCTTTTATGTGCCCACTTGGGAAGTAGCGCTTGTGACCTTTCAAAGCGCCCTAAGTGGAGCACATATGTGGAATCGAAGGTCATTGGTGTCAAGTCATTGTGTTTGGAAGGATTGGTCGATTACTCAATCCAAGCCGAAGATATTATAATATATTTGTGCGCCTTTCAAGGCCCTTTTGGGTATGTTTTTTCGCCAATATTGCTGTTTTTTTGCCTGTCATGATGTCAAGTGGCGACCGTGTATCTCAACGTTGCGCTCAATTGACATCATGACCCAAGTATGTTATGAGGGAACATACTTCCGTGCCCAACATATCTTAGACCCGGCGAATAACTCTCCTTGGGCGTACGATGGCCGCCATGTTGGCGATTTGGGACCATCCCAAATCATGGGCTCACTTGGCGACCCTGCCATTCCCGAAACCGGAGGAGTTGGGCGACGCCCAAAAGATATGTTGAACGCAAATGACTTGATACGAATCATATGGCACTCTCCGGTCCAAGTCGTGCATGTACCTCATTTGCCCGAACCATGAGTGTGCGCATTTTCGGCCATTTTGAGCAATTTCCCACATTTTCTGCCCGCCGTGCACCATGTTCAGCCACCTCGTGCACGCCGGACTCATGGACCAATGGACCATATATGACATGGGTGTTATGGACATTGGTCCCCATGGTTCACACACCACGTGGGCGAAGCGGAGCAACCTTCGTTGGGGTGCTAGCCCAAAGTGAGTGTGGACAATTTTGCCATTTTGGCATTTGTGGCCCCAATTGGGATTGTCACCACGCCGAGTGGCATTGAGATTTTTGAGAGCCAAGTGCATGGGAGTCTTTGTTGACTTCCGGGTGGATCGCGTATGGAGAGGCGGATACGATCTCCAAGCCGGCCCGGAGATATACTATCGGGAGCACCCCTGAATTTTGGCTCAGTTTGAGTAGCCAAAATGACCCCCTTTTGGGACCCCAATTTCACCCCCCCGTGGGGTCATTTGGTGGCCCCATATCTCTTCGCCCACAGAGAGCCCGGACCTAATTCCAAGTTGTACACTCAGAAAGGAGTCCTAGGTTCTGCCTCTGAGCCTGTGGGCCATTGGCCTTGCCCAGGCCGCTCGAGCCACGCATGAGAATGCGGCCAATTTTGGTGATTTTGACATCATGACCCCACTTCACGAACCCGTGGTGCCGTGATGCCGTGACCTCAGAGGGAACCAGGTTGGATGAGGGCTCCAGGGAGTCTGTGCTTCAAGATAATGGGGTCAGGTGCCTCGTCCCTACCTCTGGCGGGTCCGGATGAGGGGTCAATTTCGGAGATTTTTGAGCTAATATCAGTTTGGGCTGAAACAGCCCATTTTCAGCTACCAGCTCCTAGGGGATAATGGCGGGGCCATCTCTCTGGCTCAGACAGGAGTTGGGACCCGCCGTTAAGGGAGCATGGGAAGCCACTGTCGATTGGTCCCAAAGCTGCTTGGTTACCAGGAAATCGCCTGTGGCTGGGCGGGGCACCTCCCCTATTGGCACGGTTTCAGGGTCCGGACTGAGCAGGGCATGGGTTGTGTTTGAGCCCCCGCCCCCACCAGCCACTGAAAGGGTCGGACCTGGGATAGGGATATGAGTTGGGACTGAGTGTCTATTGTCCTGTGATGCCCTTACCCCAGTCCAGTCTTAACCCTATGTGTACATATCCTGATGTGTTGCTGTACATACTTTTGTTCCCTTGTTTCAGAGTGGCAAGGATCCTGAAACGCTTTGTCTCATGACACGAGCGTAATTGATGCCCCTGTGAGCGCAGTGCTTTGCCTGCCTGCTTGCTTGTGCGTGTCACCGCAGCGTCCCGTGGCCAGGCCCCCCACAAGAACGCGTCAGTAATACATACGGCGGTCGTGGGATGTTTGTTGTGCTTCTTGTGCGTACACCTGGACGCGGTGCTGTAGCTGTGCCTCTGCTCTCTTGACGGCGGTGAGTTGCATGTGACGCATTGTGGCCCTGGGTTCTGGGGCGTGGTCGGCGATGACCCTGTAGAGTTGGAGTGGCACCGCTCCCCTGAGCACCGCTTCCTTGATCTCCGGTTGCCGCATCAGGCGCCGAACCTCATTTGCCGGTACCGTGGCCGGGGCCCCATCCGGCGTGTTGTGCTATGGTGTCCTCTGGCGTCCACGTAGCCAGGTGGTTGCCTCCTTGGGCCAACGGGCATGGTTTGAAGTGTTCCCATGTCTCTGGCTGTTGGAGATGGCAGGGGCATATGGCGTATTCCGGGGGTATGTCCATACCCCGTCGGCCATACCAGCGTGCCACCCTATCTAGGAGGGGCAATTGTCCGTACAAGAGTTGGGAACGTCATGTTTGTAGGTGTACTGGCAGTAGGGATGGGTCAAGAGCTGAGAAGTACAATGCGGTTTGCAGCTTATGATGGAGGTGGTTTTTTAGGGTGTTGTCGGCTTGGCTGCTTCGGATGTGCGCCATGGTGCGGATGGGTTGCGGGTAGTGGTATGCCCGTCCCGTGTCGTTGTAGATTCGGTCATCCGGCACCCAGGCTGGTGGTTCCCCGGGGTGTGGGATCCGCAGTGGGTGTTGGAGGTGCGTGTGCATGTGGTCCTGCAGCGGCGGGTTCTCGCCGTCCGGCATATGTTCGGCAAGCTGGTTGTGCGCGTGTAAGTCTATGTGTCCGTTGCCTAGGCTA
Organism: Eutreptiella sp. 'Long Island Sound 2002'; assembly: GCA_964036045.1. NCBI lineage: Eukaryota > Euglenozoa > Euglenophyceae > Eutreptiales > Eutreptiaceae > Eutreptiella > Eutreptiella sp. 'Long Island Sound 2002'. Next base: position 66,942,587 of record OZ038380.1, on the reverse strand, counting down.
TACCGATGGGACTCTTGTTTGACGAGGTGTAAGACGACGTGTTTGGGGAGGTGCCGCAAGGACGCCCAGAGGTGTAGGGCCTGGGTGCCCAGGCTGGAGTCGGTTGCTTTGTGTAGGGGCTGCCGTGCCAGTTTGCGGACGATCTAGAAGTCTACTGCCGCGTCTACTACGACCCACATATGGTGCGCGTGGTCACGCGGTTCCTGGTGGGTGTCATTGACGGCGTCCACGATGACCGCCAGTTTTTTCAGTTCCCCTGAGAGAAGGCCCCGAGGATGGTGGCCCCTGTGAGGTGGTGTTGGTGCAGTTGGACTGCCGCGTCCGTCCTCAATTCTGAAGCTGCCCCCCGAGCTGCTGGGGTGAGGCTTGTGGTGCCGGAGGCATCCGCAAAAATGATTGTGTTGTGGTCGTCCGGGCACAGCAGGCGGCACAGCGTCAATGGCTGGTAGGCGTGGACGCATGCTCTCTGTTCCGTGGTTGCCCACGGTTTGGTGGTGGCCAGTTGGAGTCTCCGGGTAGCATACACGCCCACCCCCTGGCGGATGATCTCGGTTGCCGCTGGGTTCATGCCTACATAGTCATTGTTCCCCTCGTGGCCTTTTGTGAGGTAGCCGTACACATATTCGAGCAGGTACGCTTTCTGTGGGTGGAATGTGGTCCATCCGACCGTCTGCCAGTCCTGGACTTGGAAGCAGCGGTGTTTAACCGAGTAGGCGGGGGCCTCTGGTGTGGTGCTGCGGTGTTTGGCCAGCACCGGGAAGGTGATGGCTGGGTGCTTGGTGTCCAGCGTTCCCGGGTGGAATCTCCATTCCGCCGCGGCGCTGGGGCCCCACGCCACTGTGGCCGTGTTCATCTCTGCGGCCCGTTCGAAGTGCGTGTGCAGCCACCGGTGTTGTTCCGCGGTAGCGTGGGTCGTTGGTATGTTGTGATAGCGCGCCAGTAACTGGAGGAGGGGCCACGGAGTGGCTAGTGCTTGGGGCCCACATCTCCAGCAAGTGGTGGGGTCGCCCGTCAGCTTGTTCTGCGGCAGTGGTGGCGGGCAGAAGGGGCGTGCTGTGGCTGGTGGCAGCATCCACAAGGTGCTGCGTGCTCTGCCAGGTCGCAAAGTGGTTTTGAGTCCATTGGGTGCCAGGAGGAGAACCGCTGGCACTGTGGCGTCTGGTACATACTCCACTTGTTCTGGTGACCGGTGTTGGGCCTGGCTCCCGCGTGGTGGGCCCGGCGGCAGTTGCCGCTTGTGCGTGCTCCAAACCAGGTTGTACGCCTCACGCACTTCCCCATCGGTCGGCTGTGGGTGTCACGTTTGTGTGGCTGCGTTGCGCATGTGACTTTGCAGGACTGACTTGTTGGGCCACTCCGGGTGTTGTAGGAAGGCGACGTGGTGTGTGCCCACCCGCTGGAGGGCCCGCATCTGGTTTGGGGTGACTCGTACGAGCTGTAGGGTGGTGCCAACCTGGTCCAGAGTGGTGCTGCTTCCCGTTGGCCCTCTACCAACATCGGTGTGTAGGACCGCCACAGGGCCGGTCTCTCCGCACCGATGGTTCGTTTGGATGCCATGTTGGTGTTTGGGTAGCAGGAGTTGTAGGTGGTTCCATACGCGGGTCCCCACCTTGGTGGGGAGGCCCGACTGGTGAAGTATTAATTGGGTGCAGGTGTTGCGATGGTACTCGGCCTCTCGCAGTGTCAGCGTGAAGACTTCCTTCACCTCCGGTTCATGATTGTGCATGAGACAGTGCAGGTGGGCCGCGGTGTGAGCTGTGTACGCGTTGTTGACGAGGTGATCGCTGTTGTATCCGTATTGTGGTGGCGACGCCGCGCGTACCGGCGCGGGTAGTGATGTGGGCAGGTGGCCATGGATGGTCCACACTCGCCGTACCGTGGTAGTGGCCGCTTGTAGCATGTGTTTGAGGTGCGTTAGGTGTAAGGCCTGGAAGCCTAGAGCTGCTTGGAGCACGGCTTGTAGGAAGTGCGCCAGAGCCTGGGTGGAGAGTGCCACAATGCGCGCTATCACTCGCGTCTGTGTCAGCTGCCGTATCAGGTTCGGTTGTAGGGTGCCCCCGTTGGCGGTGGCCGCTTGTTGGACCCCCAGGTAGATGGCCGTGCATACTGGGTTAATGGGCGGGTCCCCGGGGCAGAGGGGTGGCGGCGGTGCATTGTGCACCATGGTGGCAGACTTGACATTGTGTAGCAGTAGCTGGTTGCCCTCCAGATAGTTGGTGACGGCGTGGGGTACTTTGGTGGCCCTGGTGGGGTCCGGGGTAGTTCACAGGGGTTGACGGGCGGTGGCGGTCACCACCGCCATGTCGTCCGCAAATGCCAGGAGCGTGGTCCATAGGGGGTATGGTGCCACGTCCGGGTATGTGCGTCGGATGTAAAACACCAGCGGGAGGGTGACGAGTAGGAAGAGGAATGGGCCTTCCGCACCCCCTTGCGGGACTCCACTGGCGGGGTGGACCCATGGGGTGGTGCCCGGATGGGCTTTTACTGCATACATGCGGTCGGCGATGTTTGCTTGTAGGAAACCCTGGGAGGGGAGTTTCTTGTGTTACCAGACAGCCTGTAGGAGGCGGTGCGGGGTGTTGGGGAAGGCCCGCTTGACATCCAGGAACGTGATGATGAGGCTGATCGGGTCCATGTCCACCACGGCGTCTTGCGTAAATATGGCCTGCAACGGCGACCTACCTGGTATGGCTCCCCACATCGTGGGCGGTATAGCTTGGTACACCGCCGGGGCCACTCGTTTGAGGATGAGCATCCATATGACTTTGGCTTCCGTGGTGGCGCATACTATGGGTTTCCAGTTGTCTCGGTTCCCCCAGTCGCCCTACTTATACAGCGGGTGTACCAGGATCGCCCAGTCGGGTGGTACGTCCGTTTTTCCGATGGCGATATCCCACAGGCGCGCAGCCAAGTGTCTCTTCAGGTTCAGCGGGAGCCTGCGGTAGAGTTCCGCCGGGAGTCCGTCCACCCCCGGGGTTTTTCCCGGTTGCAGTTTGTACAGCACTTGATCGAGTTCCCGAATGGTGAACGGGGTTTGGTGCATGTCTCGTCGCTGTGTTTGGTTGTAGAGCTTCGCCACGTGCGATATCAATTCCTCTGTGTACGCTAATAGCTCACCATCCTTGGTGTTGTGTTGGCGCTGGTAGCTGTTGAGGACTTCCTCCAGGACAACTTTGGGATCGTTGGTCACCTTGCCGTCTTGAAGGCCTACTGCCTTGATGCCTCGGTGGCCTGTCTCTCCCAGGACTTTGTCCATGTGTTTTAAGGACTTGTAGGGTTGGGGTTTTGAAAGTAGCGTTGTTGTTCTTGTGCTAGTTCCTTTGCCCGGCGGACGTGCCATTCCCTGAGTTGCTGGCGCGTGGTGTCCAGCCGTGCGGCAATTTCCTGGGCGTCATGTTGGGCCTGCGGGTCATGTGAGTGCACTGCCGTGTGTAGTGCCCGCTTGTCGCGCCATATCGCTGTAACCAGGGATTGTAGGTCTTGATGCGGGGAGGCGTCCTCCTGTGCGCACCGGTGTTTTCCGTGGAGGCCGCACGCCGTGGCTGCTTGTTGCATGGCAAGGTTGAGGTCTGTCTCGTCTTGTTGGCCCAGGATGCGCTGCACCGTGCGGTAATACGCCATCCATTTGTGTGTGTCGTGCTCGTCTGGTGGTCTAATGGGTGGTTGACCTTCGTGGTCCATGTCTTTCGTGGAGGCCGGGGGTACTTGAAGTACCTTGATTTGTACCTCCAGGGGCCGATGTCCGGTAATCTTGGACGGCAGGTCGTGGTATTGCGGCCGTGCCGATTCGACGTGTGCCGAGTCCACGTAGCAGATGTCGATGCGGGAATCTGCCGAGCCAGGCTGCGGTGGTCGGTGCGAGGGCTTTCCTCGCAGAGAAGCTGTGACGTCCTACAGGGCGATATGTTGCATGGCCATTTGCACCGCTGTGTCCTCGGGCGTCTTTCGCCCCCCGAGATCGTCCGCTGAGGGGGCCGCGTTGAAGTCACCTATGATGACTGTTGGCCCCATCATGGCAAGTTGCCGCCAGGCCTCCATGACGTGTTCGATGAATGTGTCCTTGGTGTGTCAAAAGGAACATGTACGTTGATGACATTCAGCTGCCATGTTGGGCCGACCAGTTCATATGGCGCCAGGCGGCCTTCTACGCCCAGGTGGTGGTGGATGTGTACTTGGACCTCACTTTTGCCGGATATGGGCACTCTCTTGACCCACGTGGTGCCGTATTGGTGTCGCCTCCGGGTGAGGACGGGGGTTAAGCTGGGGTGGGCTGCCTGGGTTTTGAGGGCTTGTTCTAGCAACACCATGGCATCTGGGTCGCATCTGGCCATGACAGGCACATCCTGTAGGTCTGGAGCTTTGGCTGCCTCGTACAGGGCGCCTGGTTCGTTGAGGGACATGAGAGTGACGAGCGCATTGGTGATTCCGTGGTCGTGCGCCTTGGTGGCCCCTGGGGGGCCTCTGGCGCGGCGTGGTAGTAGTCATTGTCCCAGGTGCAGTTTGAGGTTGATCGCTGTTGCCACTCTTTGCTCCGCTGGTACGTCCGCCTCCTCCAGCCATGTCTGCGGCACAACACCTGTCCAAAACGGTGCCTGGCGGTACCTGGTTGGCGGGTGTGCGGAGCTGCACCGGGCACTCCGGAAACTGCCTGTCAACCCAGAGTTCGAGGATTGAGGTTTCCGCTTCGCCCCACTCCGGGAGTGCCTGCCATTTGATCTTCAGGTACAGGTTGCCATGTTGGCCAGGTGTGGCCAGTCTGCCCTGTATCTTGTCCCGGAACCATACCAATTGCTTCGGTTGACCTCTAAGCGTGGCCCCGAATACCCCCTGTACTTCCGCGCCGTCTGGCCATTTGGGCTGCATGGCGGCACGTTCCGCCGCTGTGAAGAATGGGCACGTTTGGGCCTTTGCTTCGGTTGTGGATCAGGCGGTGGTGGCGCTGGGGCCGCTTTCGGTTCCGGTTTGGGCCGTTTGGCCCAGCGGGCCGAGGTGTCCGCTCCCCCTGGACGAGGCCTCGGCTTGGGCCGGGGTTGTTCCGGTGCCGGTTTGGGGGCCGGCTTCGGCGCGTTGCCGTTTTGAAAGATGCTGTATGCCTGTTCTTGCCCCTCTCGTGGTTGGTGCATACCCCGAAGTTGGTTCGCGTGTTCTTGCAGGTTGGTGGTGCGAAGTTTCAGGGTTCGTTCCGTGTCCGTGGGCCAGGACATCCAGCGTTCCGCCCTCGCTGTCCCATGTTTTCGTATGTAGGCTGCCAGGTTGCGAGCGAGTGTGAGCCTCGTCGCGAGCAGCGCGGTGTCTGCGGCTGGGGCATCCACTGTCCAGTGCATCGCCGTTTTGAGGGCTAAACAGTGCGGCCGGGGGTAGTTGGTGTGGTGGGTGGAGTGTTTAAAACGGCCCCCCAGTGCCAGTGGGGTTGCTGTTTTCGTTTCCGGTGTGAACGTGTGGACTCTGTCTGTTGTCCCGTAACGTTCCATTGTGCTACCCACCAGGTGTGTTGGTGGCACGTTAGTGTCACCGTGGGGGTATCTGGGGGCCTGTAAATAAAGACTGTCCAATCTTAGACCTTCGGACCCTCGGTTTTTCGGTTCTGCTGCTCCGGTGGGCTGGTTAGGTTCACCAGATGGTTCACAAGGTCCGGTGTCAGGGTGTCTTCTGTTTCCTGCACCCTGTCCTTATGTGCCGTGGGGTGCCCCACGGCATCGTCCCAGGCGTCCGTGGTGGCCGCCAGGGTGTTGGTCACTAGGGTGATGATATCGTCCCTTAGGCCTTCCACGATGAAGTACTTTTCTCCCGCCAGAGTGGCCAGAAGTTTGGCCGTGTGTTTCATGCTGGGGTGTAGCAGCGCCCTGTCGGGGCCCGGGGCGTTTGCGTCCGCGGGCCTGGGGTCCCGTGCGCCGTGTCCCGCCAAGGGGTGCCGTGGCTTGTCGGTGTTGGGTAGTCGTGGCCCCATCGCATGTTGTGCACCTCATCGAGGGGTACGCCTTGGCTCGTGGTGTCTCCCGTCGTGAGGTACACTCCTTTGGCGCCTGTTACCGTGTTTAGGTAGATACTCGGGAGTGGCGCGGGCGGTGGGGGCAAAGGCTGGAACAGGGTGTGGGGGCAGGGGTGCCCGCAGGGGGATCCCCCGGCCGGAGCCCTGGGCAGTGGTCATCAATGCCCTGGGGCACGGGGTATAGTATGTGGGGCCCTGCCACCCTGCGCAGTTTTTGAGGGTTTAGGGTGTTCAACCAGCCCCCCACCCTGATGGTAACAGAGCCTTGGTCGATCCAGTGGCTTGGTCGCGGTCGATGTGGTGGTGTAGGGCCCTTCTGATGATACCCCACGTCCTGCGGTGGGTGGTGTCATCTGAGCTGGGGCATCCCGTGTCGATGAGAGGCATCCTGGCGTTTGCGAGAGCGGAGTTGATGATTCTGGGGGGGGACGAGTTGCCGTGGGCACCGGTGGCCCTGCTCCTCACGGCCTTGATGCCTTGACGGCCCACTCACTTCCCATGGAGGGTTTGCTGCCAGGACGGGTCCGGGTGCCAGATGGGGGCTGGCAGGTCTGTGTATCGTGCCCAGGTGTACACCGTGTACGCTGTGCCTTCGGTGTCGGCCAGCAGTCTGTACGTGGACTTCCGTGCTTCGCCGTGGGTGACGAGCATATTTCAGGTGGGGACGGCGTAGTTGAGGTGCGTATGCGCCAGGGTGTGTGTGATTCGCACTCCCGTGCCTTTCTGATTTTCCCCGTGGTCTTCTAGTATGAAGTGTACCATCGACGGGCTGTGGACCTGGAAGTTACCGTCTTTGTCGCGTATCGGTGGGTGTATTTGGCGCCCTGCCTGCTGTGCTTTGTTGGCGTTGTGGTGGGCGCGTTGCTCGACGAGGACGTTCGGCGTCCAGTCCTGCGGGGCATCCTCCCTGAGCGCCAGGGCTTGGGCCGCCTTGGCGAGTGCCGTGACGGTGGGCGGCGGTGGGGGCTCGGCGCCCTCCGGCACCATGCCGGTGTCTGTTGGGAAGTTCCAGTATATTGTGACCATCCCCGGCCGGTGGGCGTTGTGGGTGTCCGGGGGGGTCAGAGAGAGCACCTCCTTGATCTGGGTTACCGCCTCTGGTTGTATGGTGGTGGGGTAGTGCCAGAGGGTGTGCTTGGTGCGGTTCAGGTGTGTACAGGCGGCACGTCCCGCGGGCTCCATGGCCTGCGCTGTGAGGGTGTCGTGGAGGGCGACATTGTCGAGGCGGTTGACTTCAGCGGCCAACCTTATCTGCCAGTCCGTCAGCGTGGGGTCGCTACCGGCACAGTCCAGGGTATAGTGGATAGCCGTCCAGTCCGGGTCGGGGTCGACGGCAATGTCGGTGCCCGCTGTTGCGTTTATCCAGACACATTGTGTGGGTCTCGCCTGGGGGGTTCGGTTGTCGTCTCCCAGGGCTGTGCCTTCAATGGTGGCCGTGCCCTGGGTGGTTATAAAGAGGTGCATGGCCTGCGTTAGTTGTACTTGCTGTGGTGTGAGGAGGCGCATGACTTCCATCGTTGTTACCCCTGGGAGGATTTTCTTCCAATCGATGGTGCCCGTCGGTAATTGCCATGTCGTTGCTGTGCCCCTTGTGTGGTTCCCCCCTCGGGGTAGTTGGTAGTTGTCTGGGATGTGACACGAGGTGAGGGGCTTGTCGAGTTGTTGGACGTTTGTGGTGGTGCTGGGGGGTTCGGTCCTTTTGTGGGCTGGTGGGCTGTGCCCTCTTTGCGGAGGTTCGTGTTTGTTTTGCGGGGGCGTTTGGGGTTTTGTTGGGCTGGGGGGTATGTTTGGCTCCGGTATCGGTTGTGGCACTATTGGCCGAAGGCTGGTGATGCCGTGCGCCACGGTGTTTGCATCTTCGTGCAAGTAGAACTCCAGCGCTGTTGGTGCAACAGGGTGCCACTCGCATGGGTCGTCGTGCCGGGTGTGGAGGTGGATGCTTTGCTGAGTGGACCAGCTGTGGTAGGCCAGGATGGCGTTCGTGACGGCGAGGTCGTTGTTGTCCCCAAACGGGTGGTCCGGCCTTGAGCAGTCTTCGAAGGTGGTGCGAACGGTCGTAGCCAGTGCCCCGATGTCTCCGTCTGGCACTACGTTGTCCCACGTTGTACGGGACGTGGTATCTGGGGGGCCCGTGTGTCACTGCAGGACCTCCGTTTCGTACTTGGTCCAGTCTTGTAGCATGCGTTCCACGTACGCGGCTTCTGTGTACGGTTGGATACTGTGCTCCCCTAGGGTGCGGGCATGGGCCAGCTGCTTGTACAGGTTCCTGTGTCAGGGGACCGTTCTCGGTGGGGGGGTCGTGGCTGGCTCGGGCGTGGGCTCCTTCTTCTCGGTTCCCCTGTGTCCGTGTTGGGTGGCGTGCACCAGGGTGTATTCGTCATCTTCCTGTTCGGGTGTCCATTCTAGGTGGGCTTCACCCGTGGACGCGTTGGTCGGTCTGCATGTTGCGATGCGTGCGTAGGGAGGGCCTGCAAAGCAGAGAGGCCCCGCAACTCAAGCCATGGGGGTGAGGCGATCGTACCGTAGACTCGCGGGAGCAGTACCCCCTGTAGTGAGAGATACCCCAAACGGCTGGGCAGCCCGCCAGAGCTGCCGCCCAAAGGAGGGGCCATGTGACCCTACTCATGGACACATGTGGAGACACCCTCCGACCTGGGACACCTGGACTGGGTGGTCCCTTTTGTCATGCAAAACGATGGTGTGGCCCTGCGTCCAACTGTGCAGGGTCAGGACGAGAGCCGCCGCTGTTTCCTCGAGGGTTGCTGGCGGTGGGGCGTCCGATTCTTGGATGAAGGTCAGGGCCTCCTGTGCGCGCCATCTTCCTCCAAGACACAATCGCCGACATGGACCCGGTAGACCTCATCATGGACTTTCTCGACGTCAAGGGAGCCCTCCCGAACGGCCCCTGGCTCCTTCTGGAGGTGGTGTGGAAACGCATGGGCCTCCCCTTCTACAACGTTGCCTCCGGCTACATCCGCACCCGCAAGTACACAGTCCGCACTGGAGCAAGCCTCACCCCCTTCCTGGAGCCAGGCAGCGGGGTCCCCCAAGGAGCAACGGAAAGCCCCTTCCTGTACCTCCTCGTGACACTCCCCCTGGCCCTCACAATCGAACAGGATTACCTGGCCTACGCACCCTACCTCCTCCTCTCCCCCCTGGTGGGCTTCGCGGACGGCACCAACCTCACGGTTGCACACACCCGGCACGAACCCCACACCCCAGACCCCGGACCAACGGTCACCCAGCAAGCCAACGACTTATTAGACTTGACCATCTCCTAGCTCTCCTGCAACAACCTCATCGTCCACCCCACAAAGTCGGTGGCCATGATCAAGGGGTCTGCCGCAGCCCACACCCTAGGGCCACAAGGACCCCCCATGCAAGTCGTGACAACCACCGACCACCTGGGGGTGATCCAGGCAGCCAACCCTGAGGACACCACCCTCCCTCCCAAGTTGCAGTCACACCTAGCCCATCTTTCCAGATATGCGTCCCCGACCACGAGGGCCCTCTCTCTATCCCAAAATAGCCTGGCGTACTACCTCACCGGGGTCTTGAACGCCTCCATAGGCTTCCAGGCACTCCACCTGACACACCCCACCACCACCCTCCAGCTGGCCACACGTGCCGTCACCAAGGCATGGGCAGCACACAGGGGCTGGCCCACCTCCATACCAACTCGCGCCATCCGGGCGGCGTGGCCCCACTATTGGGACGCAATAGGGGACGAGGTGAAAGCGGCCTACACCAAACACACCGCCCTCCTCCTTCACCGCATGACCCACAACCACTCGCCGGAGGTCCGCGAAGTCGCCACAATCTGCCTCCAAGCAGCACAACGGGCCCGCAACACATGCCGACGCTGGATGCTCCACCAGACCGGCATGCCCACCAACATGAACACCCGCCTGTGGAACCACCTGCAGCTCCTCATCCCTTTTCCGCACCACGCCATACTCACCAACCACACTTTCTCGGTGGAAGGGCCCCTGGCGGTCCTCTGCGGGGACCTCCGGCATCATACCAAAGGCACCATCAACACCATAGACCTCGTTGGGGCCTCCATCACCGTAGTATACGTCACCCTTCCCCAAATGCGGGTCCTTCACCACAATGGAGCCCACAACATTCCTTCCTGCAACTTCCCGAATGGCCTGAATACCGCCTCTTCCACCAGTACCTCACGCAGACAGCACGAGCAGCGGGACACACTCTGCCAGGAAGCAAAGACATGCAAGCAGCCTACCAGGACGTTAAAAAGAAGCACCCCCCACCCATCCCAGCGACACCGTCCTACGCACCCACCGGCTCGAAACACAAACCCGTCCCCCCGGTGGCGGACCCAGTCCCACCGCTAACCCTACTACTGGCCCCAAATGAAGCCAAACCCACACAGACCACCGTCATCCACCACGGGGCAAAATGGCGCATACCGAAGCACCACATGACCGCCCGAGACCTATCAAAGGTCCCCCACAACTCCCAGAGCATGCCACGCACACATTGGGCCTGTGACCCCGAGGCAACCACAACGCCGTGGCCCATATTGCACCTCGTAGCACACCACTACACCCACCCCACAACCCATGTGCCACCACAAGCCTACGCATGGGTAGCCCCATGGTTGCACCGCACAGACACGAACCCCACGGTGGCGTGGAACCCCGACCACACACCCCAATGGCTGTTCAACACAACGCCCACCTAGCCCCGCCCCGACCCGACAGGGGTTGCCATCCATTACAGCATGTACGAACAAGGCAGAACAGGCAAGCACGAGCACCGCTACTATCCGCTCCACCACTGCTGCCACGCACCGGAGCACCGAACACAAACCCTCACATGCCGCAACCGTAACCCAGACACGGCCTACATCCTCCACTACATCTACTCCTACCTTAGACAAGGACAGCAAGAACAGGGACTCATAGCCCTGTCCCTCCAAAGAAAAGCACATCATGTCCAGAGGAGTAGGGCTGTACGCCACCCGCATCCTGCAGCCCACAACCCCGGTGGCCCACCTCACAACGGGCCTCGTAATATAAGCCTACCTGCTCATGAACCCATGCCGCCTCCCACTAACCCTCACTGGCGGACCTACTCTTCTTCACCGACGCCTGAGGCGAATCCGCCCCAACACCCTTCACCAGGGGGGCCACCCTGCAGCTAACCCTCACCGAGGGACACTACCACATGGACCACCACACGGGCCACACCACCTACGGGGCCTCCGCCCACGGGGAACTGGGAGCTGTGGCCGACGCCATCGCCGAAATCGCGGCCCACCTACCCGCCCACCTCCGGCACATCGTTCGGCTCTGGTTCGTGGTGGACGCCACTGTCGACACACACCTACTCATCCGCAAAGCAAGACAACCACCCCACGAAGCCACCGCGGGGAGCCTCGGCACCCAACCACTGCTACTCTGGAAAGCCCTTCGCAGCCCTCCCCCCTATGTCAAACTTCACATCGTGAAACAAGAATCCCACACGCACCAATACAGAAATGGTAAGGTTGACAACCAAGCAGTACACCAGCGCACAACGCACCTGCTGACCCTCCAAGTCCCCGACCTCGGCCAAAACCACACACACCTCCAACACATACCCCCCAAACCGGAGCCCCATCGGACCCCGCTCTGGGTACCAGAGAACGCCCCCTATACCTCCCACGACAGAGCCTACCATTACCCCAACCCCAATCGCACATCTCCCCCGCGTGCTCGGCGAGACAGACAGCCGAGCACACATCCAAGAGCTCCAGGAGAGACTGCAAGTCCCCCTCTACCACTTGGCACTGCGCCCAGCAAACGTCCCAGCCCACCTCCAGAAACAACGCATCCAGCTCCTCAGGGAGCAACTACCATTCCTCACCAGGGTCGCAAGATCTTAGGCGGCTCAAGTTGCATGGTCAAAAACGAAGGAAAAGGTAGGAAAATGACTGGTTTCCAAAGGCATCAAAAAATAGTTGTTTTGATGGATATTTTAAAACCGTCGCAAACAAGTATGGCGGAATAAATTCGTCTATAAGAATGACGTGTCCCATGGGCGAGACAGGGAAAAGTATTGTTTGGTGACCATTCTTTGCACGAGGCCTCGCGCAAAGACGTTCGTTTGCGTCAGATGTTTGTGCTAGAGCACGACGCATTAGGCAGGTTGTCGAAAAATGGAACCCTGTCGTATTTATACACGTAACTTAGTACCATTATCAGGATTGCGTGATAGAGATGGATCTATTAACGAATAAACTGCAACAATGGTGTACCCAAGAATCTTGAAAAGTATAAATGTTCCGGAACAAACTGCAGTTTCAAGCGCGAGGCCTCGCGCATGGAACGGCGCATGAGAAACATTAAAGTTTCGGTGATCATTGCGTGAGGCCTCGCGCAATGGATCTCATAACCGCTCAAAGAAACCAAAAATGAAACAGATCCACCAACTACACAGCATGTGCATTCCCTTGATGCGGCGCTGCTGCATGGGCGCCCATACAGGTCCCGCCGGCATCTCCAGTTTTCATACTGTGGTCACCGCTGGCTTCACTGCCCAACAGCGATGGTAGCGCGCCGCAACTGGCTACCGCAATCAGGATTAACTAGTCAAATGTGGGATCCCGAGACAGTTACAGTTAACCTAAAATCGTGCATGCGACAAGCGAATCACAGAATACATGGTCGCGCGAAAACTGTGTGACAGGCTGATGTTTCAAATCAAGAAAGTTTTTCCAACAGCGATCTTTACGTAGATACAGGTACGCAATTGTTCTTCACAGCAACAATGCTCCTGCGAAAAGAGGTGCACCTTGAGAAGACAGTGGCCGCAGCATCTGGAGTTTTCCGCGATGTCTGCTCAGAGGAAACGCCGTACCACACAGCAGAAGAACTGTGGGAAGGGCTAAAACAGGGGGACGAGGGCGCGGAATTGTTGTTTGTGTTTTTTCTGCGTCTGAGCAAAAATGAACGGACGCGTTGCAGCGTTGAAAAGGCGATTGCGGCAGAAGGCAAGAGATGGGTTGGTGTTTTGATAGAGGAGGCCTGGCGCCTTTATTTGCTGATGCGCCACCGCGCAGTTCCATACCAGGGAAAACCAAAGTCAGTTGTTGCGGTAGAGGGAAGTAGGGCGCAGCGTCGCATTTTAGCAAGGTCAGGTCTGGCGCGATACAGCGCACCTTCGCTGAAGGAGAAGGCCGCAGTCAGGTTACAGACTACATGGAACAAGATACACCAACAGTGGGTTGTGTTGTGGATGGACAACTGGTACAACAAACAATTTACCACAAATCCTGACAAGAACGACAAAAGCCTGAACGCAACAGCGTTGGCTGTGTTGCTACTGAAGGATGCACCGCGCTACTGGCATGGTCATCCTAGCCTGAAAGAGCTTGAACGGCGTGTTCCTGTTGTTGCACGCATGCTGGGGAACACCGAGGGAACATTTGCACGTATCCTGCGCGATATAGGATTTGCAAGCACGCGACCTGTTGTTCGAAACATTAGGGCGCCGCTTGACATTATTCGCCCTGTACCTGCCAAGAGACCACATTGGCGACCCCTTTGTGTAAGTAAAAAAAAGGTGAGCGGCAATTTCTCGCTGCTTAATCTCTTGCAATTCACTGGGGACTTGGCGCAGCACACTCGACCAGTCGTGCCTGTTTTATGTGATGAGAACATCCATTACTGCATTTGTAAGATGATGTACGGTGAAAAAACAACGAGTTGAAATGTCCGGCTTTTCTTGCGGTCACACCCTATATTGTATGGTTTCTGGCACGCGTACAAGTTTTGCGTTACACAAACGTTTCGCTCATTTTGGCCGATCGTGACTTTCTTCCGTAAAGGTTTGTTGCGCAGCGGTGAGACAGTCCCCTGTTTTCCCAAGCTGATCACAATAGAGATAACTGTTGGCGCACTGCTGTTGGGTATGGGCCCCCACATACGGCGCCTTAACAGAAAATGTCATTCCCTTGGGCTGGCACGTCCTGTAAATCAGCGAGGACGCCTCCGTTACGCTGTGTGTAAGGACATACAGGTTCTGTTAACACAATACCGCCCTGTGTTACTATACCTAGGTCACCTCGTTAGACAGTGCAATTGGGCCGGGGAGACGGCCAACACGGGTTTTTTTGCTTCTGAGGGATTGCAGATTGTTATGTGTCTGTTAGACCGTTTGAACATGGGGGACACACTTTTAAAATACAAACGCACTGTTGCAACTGCGCTATTGTGCCACACTGCATGGCACACAGCCATGCCTGGACAGGCTTTTGCTGAGGAGTTTTGTGAAAGTCTGCCTTCCAGCCTTGTGACAAAGAAGGGCCAAAACAGAGGTGTAGTAACCATTGAAGATGTTCACGATCTTTATCATCTCATCACTATCCGCAAAGAAGGTCACAAGGTGAACGTCTTGACGCGTTCCCGTGGGGGGCCTGGCCACGGGACGCTGCGGTGACACGCACAGGCAAGCAGGCAGGCAAAGCACTGCGCTCACAGGGGCATCATTGCGCTTGTGTCATGAGACAAAGCGTTTCAGGATCCTTGCCACTCTGAAACAAGGGAAAAAAAGTATGTACAGCAACACATCAGGATATGTACACATGGGGTTGAGACTGGACTGGGGTAAGTGCATCACAGGACAATAGACACTCAGTCCCAACTCATATCCCAATCCCAGGTCCGACCCTCCCAGTGGCTTGTGGGGGCGGGGGCTCAAACACAACCCATGCCCTGCTCAGTCCGGACCCTGAAACCCTGCCAATAGGGGGGCTGTCGCGCCCAGCCACAGGCGAGTTCCTGGGAGCCAAGGGGCTGCAAGGCGGACTGACAGTAGCTCCCCATGCTCCCTAAACGACAAGTCCTAACTCCTGTCTGGGACAGAGATAGGGCCCCGCCATTATCCTCTAGGAGTTGGTAGCTGAAAATGGGCTGTTTCAGCCCAAACTGATGATAGCGCCCAAAACTCCAAAATTGACCCCTGGTCTGGACCCGCCAGAGGTAGGGACGAGGCAACTGACCCTATGCCCTTCGCATACGAACCTCCTGGAGCCCTCACCCAACCTGGTTTTCTCTGAGGTCCCGGCATCAGGGCACCACGGGTTCGTCAAGTGGGGTCATAATTGCCAAAACGGCAAAATCGGCCGTCTCGGGCGACCGTCCAGGGTAGGAAATCTTGGCGACATTGACGCGCCAAGCCTCGATTCACAACCCTTGATATCCCCTCTGGTCCGATACCCTTGGTTATCGCTTGCTGTCACGCTGGCTGCTTACTGTTCACCGAGGGGATGACCACACGGACCGGGCAGAAAGCAATATGCGGTGCAAAGGGGGGGATCGTGGATCGCACCAAAAGTTGAATAACTCCGGATGAGCCGAAGGAGCAAATACGAAACACAATGGCATTCGACCCTTGGTCATATGCTACAATATTCGCCCTTCCTTCCTGGCTACATCCCGTGCCCCATGGAGATATGGTAATTCCAATGTGGCATACAATGGCAGAAACAGCGAAATTTGGCCAAAATGGCCCGCACTCATGATTCCATATCTCCATGGCCACGGTGAGGATTCCTCCAACGAAAAATGCTATAAACACATGGGACTTAGGTCCCAATATATGCCACTTGCCAACCCTCATGATCGCCCATAGCTATTTTTCCCATTGGAGGGAAAGTGAGTCACAAATGGGGCAGAATGGCAACATACCCCAAATTGGGTGACTCACAACTCTCCCATTGAGAGGAGAGGCCACATGGGGAAACACCCCATTCGATGCGGGTTTGTGTGCCCTCTCCGAATTGCCCTTACCCTTGGTCAAGTGGCGCAAGCAACCTCGGGGGTGAAATCAGGGGGAGAAGGAGTTTGTGGCCATTTTGGGCAAAACGGCCAAAATTCACCCAAAAGCGGTCCCTCCAAATATCGTATCTCCGTATCACGAGATAAAGGAGCCTCAGGCTTTTGCATGGATGCAAACCGAAGCTTTGCTTCCCTTTTTCAACAAGGGTTGAGGTTCAAAGCAAAAAGAAAGCATTTTTAACACCTCAATCCTTGAAGCACACTATTTATGGGAAAAAGTGCATATATCGGCGATATTGGCATGAACAAAATTTTGGGTCATTGAGGAACAAAAAAATGAGCAAACACCTTTGGAGTAGGCCCATAGTATGTGCTTTCAAATATGCACACCATGGTTAGATTGTCTCCGCCCACTCGTGTCAATAGTGCTTGCATATGAGCGCGTGTGCAAAGAGGCAATATGGTACGCGTGCTCACAAGGCGAAATTATGTAAAATGGAAGACAAGGTTGTACAAAGCAACCAAGCCGTCCACGATGTTCTTCGTGGTCTCTACTTTACATATTGCCTTGGTTCGAGGCTCAACTCCCCAGAGGCTTCGGGTACGAGCATCGGGGGTTTGGCCATTTAGGCCTAATTTTCGACCAAAACTTGCCCTTTTTCGAAAATAGAGTTTTGGTACGCATGGAATTGCGTGGAGCCATCGTTGAGTTGCCTCGAAAATCATAAATGGCCTCGGGCTTTTGGTCTTGTGACCATTGTGTCCGGTTTTTAACGTTCATGCTCACAAGGCCACAAAGTTAGCGTTTACGCACGCAAACGACTTGGGTTTGCGAGACCCATAGGCTGCCTAAAACACCGCCATTGCCCGCTTCCCTATACAAGATGATATGCCCGCGTGAAAGGGGCATGGATGAAAGACATAGGGGGGAGATGTAGGGTTCCGTCCGAACTCATGGTCCTTGAGAAGCATGAGTTCGCACGATCGACGGAAAGCCTTGCGCGCTGATTTTCTCGAAAACGCAACGGCGAAAAATTCTGGTGAACACACCAGATGAAAGTACATTAAATACCCTCTAGATTCAGCCCTTAAGTTCTCTTAGAACCTCACAGGTACTCGAGAAAAGTCAATCACAAAACTCGCCACGGAGAAGCGACGAAGGTGCGCGAACAGGCGACATCAGGCGGCGATTTCACGACAGTTAGAAATCGCGGTAGAAATCGGGCATTTCACCGATTTCCGACCGAAAATCGCCTAAGACAATAAAATTATGGTCATTCTACATCGATTTATTGCTTAGAAATCGGATTCCAGATTCCGCGGGTTAGAGAACAGGGATATCCCGCTGACAGCCGGTGTCGACGGCTTCCGCACGGGTGTGACGGCTCACAGGCCTCCGGGCCATGGGCCATAGGTTCTGGGTACCGCTTCACCCCCCTCCTTAGAGCAAACCCTGGGGGGGGCTCGATAATACCCAAGCATGGCAGCGGGTACCCAGGACCATCTCCTGAAGGGGGGGGGGTTACATCCTCACTTCAGGCCGATTCGCAGGTTAGGCTGCCCTAATCCCACAGTAAGACAGGTACGGTGCTGTAGCTGTTAGTAACTGCAAGTATAGTGTCAAGTATCAAGTCCCGGGTCCTGGCGGCATTTGTTCGGCATCCAAAGGACCCGTTAACCCAGACCAGGCGCACCGGGTGCCGGCTGCTACGGTCACTACCACAGTGGCAGTGGCATACACGGCCAACATAGGCGTCACGCGACGACCGAGGTGGTCCCACAGGTCGAGAGCGACCACAAAGATCCATTAGGCTACCCCAAGCTTCCCAAGGCCCGCCGGCTGGGGGAGAGTCCCCACGGGTCCTTCCTCGGGCGCACCATGTCCATATCCACGAAGCGAGACCAGAGTGGTACAGCCAAACGAGCTCCTCCTTAAGGGATCGGGCATCAAGGCCGTCTTTTCCCTCGCCCTATTACCACGAAGGCCATACATGAGGGAGTCCTCATGCAGTGTGGGCGGAGGCGTCGACTCCTCAAACCACCAGTTTCCCAGGCAAACCTTCCCCATCTGACTGCAAGTGCGTCTGCGAGTCGGCAGGCTCACACTGGGACTGACAGTGGCGGACCGCTGGGAGTGTAGTCAGGCAACTGGGCTTCCCGCCTGGCGCCATCAGGATCTCCACATCACAGCGAATAGGGCACACGGTATCACGGGCACTCAAACAGAAGAATCTGTTCTTAGGTACTGGTCCAGGCTGGACCTTAAGTAAAAGCATGTAAACGGCGACTCAGGGCGCCTTCGTAGTCGATTCGCATCCCGTCGGGGGGGAAAAACAGTCCACAATCCAGTGATGGGCTGACATACAGATGCACATATCCTGGGGAACAGAAAGACAAGCAATAAGCGGGGTAATAGGCGTGTAAACACACTCTGGACAGAGCGCCAAACCACGCCCTGGTTAGGATAAGGCATGTGCAGGAGGGTGGACAGGAAAACGCCTGAGTTCAGGCCATATATAGTCAGCTGACACACGTAGACTGGTCTGGATCCCGCAAGTTCCATGGGACCAGACCACACACCAAAATAACGCAATGCCGATGACAGCGGCATCCGTTGCGCAACGTCGTATGGGCTTCAAGGCGCCAAGAGCTCAAAGTGTGTTGCCGTCAGTCGCCCTACCTGGTTTCCCAAGGATTCAGCAGGGGGGGGAGTGACGAATAGAAGTTGAAGAGAGGGGGCATCCTCCTCTGGATTCAGCACGGGGCGGTATATGGCCACTCTGATGGCAGGTCACCAGAAGATGGAAGAGAGCAAGCAAGCAAGGGACGATCCGTCGGCCTCACAAGCGCTCAAACTGCATCAGGGGAGAGCTCAGGGCGCTGATCAGGCACCCCTGGCTGCAATCGCCCAGGTGAGTGCTGCTAAGTCCGAGACGTGGATCTTGGTCTTGTGCTTGCGGATGTACTCCATGAAGGGAGTATTGACCCGCGGCATGAACGAGCAGATGGGTTCTGGGTTGTCGTGGGACGGCCCATAGCCTCGCCAACGAACCTTGAACCCCAGGCCTCCGGGTGCCGAGGCGTTCGGACGCTGAGCAAGGATCTTCTCGACTGTATAGTCGTCCTGCTCAGCATAGTCGTCGTCCGAATCAGCCTCATGTGCGGCGTAGCTCAGGGACACATGTTGGCCACGGAGATCGGGTTCTCGCACACGGAGCTGACTCTCGTGGCGCTCCCGGAACTGTCCGTGACCTGCCTTGATGCGGTAGGTGTCCTCACCAATCCTGCGGACCACCTCTCCGGGTGTGAACCAGGTTTTGGTGCGGTGGGTGCCCATAGGGCGGGGTCTGATCACCCACGGCGGGTCTTCCACCCTGAACTTCTGCGCTGTCGAGCTCGGGGCGGACTTTTGACGCTCAGCATGCTCCTTCTCGAGCTGCTGGCGGATGTCCCGCGCCGTTTGCTCTTGCCGCGCGAAGAATTCCTTGGCATCCATGGCCATGCCATCACCAGACAAGGGAAGTCCCCGACTCAGGGGGTCCCTGCCGAACAGAATCTAGTGAGGGGACAAACCACCAGGAGTGGGGGTGTCATGATGGGCCTTCAGAGCGGGCCACATCTCCTCAAACCAGTTCTGACGTGGATTGGTGATGTGAATCTTGCGCAGCTTGTCGAACAGCTGCCGTCCAGCCACTTCAGCACGGTCGTTAGACCGGCTGAGATAGGCGACGCTCTTGGCATGACGTATTCCCATTAGGGAACACATAGCCTTGAACCAGCCACCAGTAAACTGGGGCCCTCGGTCACTGCAAATGGTGCGGGGGATGTCAAAGACGGTCAGCCAATGACGAATCATCATGACTGCCACTTCCTTGGCAAGCAACCCCTTTTTGCGTGCCGGAACGGCTACTACGTAGCCACTGTGGCGATCCACACAAAGAACCACACAGTCAAAGGTCTCCTTGCCTATGTGCACTTCGGGCATGGAGAAGACGTCCATGGCCACGCTCTCCATGGGCTGGTTAGGAACCGGGGTCCATTGGGCTTCCCCCTTGACGTTCCGGTTATCGGGATTGCAGGCCTGGCAGACCGAACAGCCCTTCCTGACCTTCTTGATGGCGGTGTAGAGACCGATATGGTCGATCTCGAACCGGCGCTGCATGTCAAGGGCTTGCTTCTTGACCCCTGGGTGCAGCATGTGGTGGTGCCAAGCTTCACAAAGCTCGAGCACCCGGGACTCCGGTACTAGCAGCTTACCATTCCGGTAGAGCTTGCCATCTTCCTCAGTCAGCCCCTTTGGCCACTTCTGCCCGTCGTCAGAATCGGTCACAGCTCTATACTCGGCCGCAAAGGCCTCAGACCTGGCGTAGTCGTCGGTCCAGTCGTCCTGGAGGCAAGACTCCGGGAAGAGGTGCTTGTTGGACTCGGCCCCCTCAGGGGCGAGTACTCTGACTGCTCTGCCCATCCTCATTCCGAGGGGAGCATCCGCAGCCATGACGACGAAGCATTCCACACCCTCCTCCTCCATCAGGCGCTCCATTTCAATGATCCTCTTGGCTTCAGCGGTCTCAGCCTCATCGCCATGGGCAGAGATGTCCGTCATGCCCTTGCTGGCGGGATAGGCCCACCTGCTGAGACAGTCCGCCACAGTGTTATCCTTTCCAGGAATATACACAACCGTGAGATCGAACTTGGCCAAGGTCTCATGCCATCTTCCCCGTCGGGAGGCGGGACCTGAGGAGGTGTCCACGTGCTCCTTGTGCCACGACTGCAGACTCTGATGGTCGGTGCAGACGGTGACGGGATGGAGGGCTATGTACCCAGCCCATTTCCTGAGAGCCATGACGATGGCATACACCTCCTTTTCTCGGGGCGTCCACGTCCGTCTCTGGCCTTCCGCCAGGACTCGGCTCCAGAAAGCCACGGGCACGTGCCTCCCGTTGTCAAGCACTTGCTCCAACACAGCGCCTACGGCGTAGTCGGAAGCGTCAGTGCGCAGGACGAAAACTCAGTCGGGATCCACGAGGTGCAGACCCACTGCGGATAGCAGCGCCTGCTTCATCCCCTCAAAGGCACGGTGGGAATCAGCATCCCAGACCAGAGCCTTTTTAGACCCCTACTTGGTCTCCTCTCGGTTGCCCTTGAGCATGGTCGTCATGGGGGCTGCATACTCGGCATACATTTTGATATACCCCGAGTAGTAGTTGCAGAACCCCAGATACGCCCGTAGCTCAGAGACCGTCTTGGGCTTTTTCCAGTCCTCAATCGCAGCCACCTTGCCAGGTATGGGCTTTCGCTGCCCGTTCCCGTCTACGTGGCCAGCGAAGACCACCTCGCTTACCGCAATGGTGGCCTTGTCACTGCTGCCCGTGAGTTTGTGCCGAACCGGAAGGTCCGGCACTCGAGTGACATCCCTCTCATGTGCCTCCAGGAGCTCCTCGTAGCTCATACTGGGGTCCCCGGACGCGATGATCACGTCGTCCACGAAGGGGTCCGCACAGTCACGCACTGGCTCAAGCAGGTTCTCCAGCATCCGCTGAAAAGCCGCATTGCCGTTGGTAACGCCCATAGGCATCTCCTTCCACTGGAGAGGTCCAAGTGGGGTGCTCATGGCTGTGCAGGCACGGGACTCCTCGGCGAGAGGCATCTGATGATAACCATGTTTCAGGTCAATCACCGTGAGGATCCTCCGCCGGTGTTGTTTTTGCAGCATATCCTCAATGAGGGGCAGCGTATAGCTGTCGTGCTGCGTTTGGGCGTTTAGGCCGCGGTAGTCGACCACGAGCCGCCACTCACCGGCCACCTTCTTGGGGACGACGAAGCACGCAGAGGCCCACTCGGAGTGCCACAGCTCAAGCCAGCCTCTCTCGATGAAGTCACGGAGGATCCTCTCCATGGCCTCTTTCCTCTCGCCTCTCAGGGCAAACTCCCGGTGACGATACACACGGGGGTCCTGCTTCAGTCGTATCTTGGCCTCGCCATACAGTCCACGCACCGGTGGGGGAAACACAGGCTTTCCGCTGAAGAAGGTGTCGCCATACTTCTGCTTCAGCCTGGCCCTCAACGCCTGGATCTTGGGGCAATCATCAGACTCCGCCTTGGCTTTTCCGGGCACCTGGACCACGGAGCTTACTTGAGGGGTAGCGACCCCGCTCGGCTTCGGCTCAGGCGGTCTTCCCAGGTGGCCCAAAGGGCCATCTCTGGTCTTGCCTCGGAATAGGTCGCCGTAGGTGGGTGGGTTACCCCCGATTGGCTCGTCCTGGCTGGACAGGTGGTCCAACACCCTCTGCACGAAGGTATTCCCATCATAGGAACCAGAGACGATCGAGTCCACTTCAAACCAGGCTTTGTCCTGGCCTTTGCCCTCACGCTGGTTTCCCCAGTCGTGAAAGGGCTGATCCATATACCCGTGAAACAGATCCAACTCCTCTTCAGTGAGGGGGTCTTCCGATTCTCCAATGTCAACAGGGGGAACCGCAAAGCATTGCCTCCAAGGCTCCGCTACGATGGGGTTGACACACACGAAATCCGTGGCGTCGGCCTGATCAAGGCCCCCATCCACATAGTGGAATCCTGCTGGCCATCTCTGGGGTGGCATGGGCTGTCCCTTAGCGTCCTGATAGACACTCTCTCCAGCCGGTAGGACCACCTTGTTTAAGGTCATGTTGGTCAATGAGGCTACCCAATGTCGGGTACTTTCCTCCTCGGTGCATCCCATAGGAACAACCAGCACTGCCTTGGAGCGGTCCTTGCGAATCTCTGCTATCGCTCTTGGAATGTCCCAACGGGGGCAATGGATCCACATCAATCCCTGATGCGGACCCCAGTGCTCCTTCCACGCGGAGTCCTTTGCGCTCCAGTACTTCTCACAAACCCAGAGATGGGCGGAGGTACCTGAAGAGAACGCATCCAGGGCCAGATCCGAAGCTCCCAGGTCCGCAACCACTCGGCCCGCCACTTCCGGCATTACGCCGTACTCCTGGTTTGCTGGCCCAGTTGGCTCAGTGTCCAGCGCGGCTACTTCGAGCTGATTGCGTTCGGGGTGGATCCATTGGCATGCCACATGGTGCTCAGGTGACGAAAGCCACGAGAGCTCGTCGTCCTGGTACAGGGTCATTGAGGCCTGGGCCGGGAGGACGCTGGAGTCCGTCTCCATCATGAAGTCGTACCCAACGATCATGTCCCAGTCCATGTTGGCCACGTAGAAGCGACCTTGCAGGAGGATTTCCTTGCCGAGGTCTGGGCGGCTCAGCTCACGGTGGTTCACGAACTGCAGCCCAATGGCCGCTTCCTCCGTGCCTCCCACCATGTACTGGCCGTTCGCCACCTTCAGCCTGACAGTTTTCCGACTGTCGGTCAGACACTCTGGCGGAAGTAGGCCAGCCTTGACCAAGCTGACTTGAGCTCCCTCGTCGACCAACACGTCGAAGACCTTTTCCACTTCCCCGCATAAGGCACGGACCTTAAGGTGCAACTGCCGCTCACGCCCCACTCGGCGCACGGCGTGCAAGCTCAGGATCTCCGGCCGTTCTAGAAGCTCAACAAGCGACTGGTGCAGGTCGTGGACAATGGGCTAAGGCTGCCCATCTGCAGCGTCCAGCTGCGGTCCGGGTGATCCTCTGATACTCTCGGATAGATCTTGAAGTACATCAAACACATTCTTGGTCGCGAAGGACGGACGGGTGCAAGGGTTCGTGCCTTCAGTTGCCCTCACCCCGCCTCCGCGACTGGGTGCCGGACCGGACCGGGCTATCGAGTCCCGACTGGGATGGTTCGGCGCTTCCCACGTCACCATCCTGCGACCGCCCTAGCTGGGGCCCTTGGCTGCAGGGGCTCCGCTAGGGGGCGTCGGTTGTGGAAGTAGGGGTGTTCTCCTCCGCATAAACCTCGTTGACGCCCTTCTTCCTTCCCCTTCTAGTCTTCTTGTCCTTGTCCGTGTTCTGGTCGTTCCGGTTGTTCTCCTTGTTCTTGTTGTCCGACCTGGGGACCCAGTTCCTCTTGATCTCCTGGATCTCCTTGGCCAACTCGGTCCCCTGCAACATCAGCTTGGAGAGCTCGTCCTTGTCCACCTCCACTTTGGCCTCCCGGATACCCGCAGGTGCACGCTTCTTCGACCCGTGCGCCTTCTTGTAGGCCTCCGTATCGGCCTGGTGGATGGGGCATGTTCGGTGGTCATGGTTGAAGCCTTGCTTCCTCCCATAGCACACGAAACAGCCCTGAGGGTGAGCTCGTATGAACTCCCCAAAGGACAGCGGAGGGCTGCCAATGCGACGAGGGTCCTTCTTCTCCTTCTTCTTCCAACCTGGCTGCAGGGGCTTCCAGCTTCCCTGGTTGCTCCCCGCGCTCAGGTTGTTGGCCACAAAGGCACAAACGGCCACTTCGCGGGCTCATCGTCGTCGTCATCGTCGACGAGAGTCTCATCGCCGCCGGCTCCGGCTGGGTCCATGGCAGCTTCCCCGCCAGGTCCCTCGCCAACATAGTTGACGTCGCGGTCGCCGGGCCTCAACCCGCGGGTGTGGTGGAGGTTCCGGTACTCTTTGAGCACCTCCTCTCAAACCCACTCCAGGATCTCGTCGCAGCTCATCCGCGCCGGGATAGCCTGCAGACGGATGGTCTGGCCGCTCACGTCACACTCGTCAAGGCGCCACAT
Organism: Eutreptiella sp. 'Long Island Sound 2002'; assembly: GCA_964036045.1. NCBI lineage: Eukaryota > Euglenozoa > Euglenophyceae > Eutreptiales > Eutreptiaceae > Eutreptiella > Eutreptiella sp. 'Long Island Sound 2002'. The sequence continues at coordinate 66,918,160 of OZ038380.1, read as the reverse complement.
CGCGGTCTTCTCGCGATCGCCCGAGACGGTGATGAGGAGAGTGTTCCGCAGGGAGTGCCGTTTGACATCCCGGGCCACGTTCTTCCTCGTCCAAGCCACCACGTTCGTATGATACTCTTTGGGGAGCATCATCTTGACCGTGTGGTTGGACTTGGCCCTCTTGGCTTCCTCCTTGGTGACCCTCTTGATCCATGCTTCCGGCAGCATAGAGAGCAGGCGAGCCTGCTCGTCACCCTCATTCCAATCCTCCACGTTGCGGCGGAAGAGGGTGTATTGCCCTCGGAAGTCCCGCCAATCCCGTAGGCGGATCTCCCGTCCATCATGCTGAAGCTTGATGGACTTCCACCGCTTGGCAGCCACCTGCGGAGCGTCCACCCGCTCCTGCTCGTTGAGCCACTTCTTGGCTTCTTTGAGGGTCTTGATTTTCCCCTCCTTGGTGGCCACGAAGTATAGCTCTTGGAGCACTTCCGGCAGGCGGTACCTGAACCGTCTGAAGACATACTTCTCCGCATCAGCAGGATGCATGTCCTCAGTAACGGTTACCCCCCAATCGTCCAGCTTCTCCAAGAAGCGGTCGAAGTTGAGGGGGTTGCCGTCGTACATGGGGGGCTTGATGTCCTTCCAGTCTTCCCACACGGCGGCATCCGCGGCCTTAGAGACCATGAACGCCGGCCGCGAGGTCGACCGAGGTTCCCATCGGCCTCTCCCACGGACTCCCACGGCTGCCACGTCCATCTCCTCCATGGAATCCCTGTGGCTACGCTGCGGTTCCTCCATGTACGCTGAACCTAGATGTTCACGCCGTACTCCTTCCATGTATGCCTCCTCATCACGGCGCCTGCGGCTGCGTTCAGCGGCCTCCCGTCGTACACCACGCGGTGGGCTGATGTCGAACTCCTCCAGGTTCAGATCCAGGTCCTCACCTCCGCCGACATCCCACTCCACGTCTCCTCTGGGGACCTCATCCCTGAGTCCACCATAACATCCACGAGCCATTGGGATTGGCTCCGGGGCTGGTGCGGGGCTTCGGGGGCGTACCGGTGTCCGCGGTGGAGCACGGCGGTTGTGGTACTCCGCGCTGAGCCACTCATCACGCCAATCCTCACTGCCACTGCCGGGCGGCACGCGCTCGTTGCGGCGGCCCGCGCTGTGGTGAGAGGGGGCGCTGAGAGAGGGGACACTGGCGCTGGGGTGACTCCTGGGGGCTCCGCCGGGGGCGTGGGGTCTGCCTGGACCTGGTCCGGGTCCCCAGCCGTCGTCCGACGAGCCAGACTTCAGGGGTGGGTGGTCGCTGCGGACGCTCCCACGGGCTTCCAGCGCGTCCAGCCTCTGCTGCAGGCTGCTGATGACCTTGTTCAGCGACCTGGTCTCGCCCCTGGCGATGTCCAGCAGCTTCTGGGTAGCGGTGGCGACGCCGGCGCTCTTGACCATCTCGAACTTGGCGATGTCCAGCTCTCTCTGTGCGCGCGCGGCGACCCTGGCGATGCGAGTCATCTCGCCCTTGCCCGTGTCTACCTCGCGCTCGAGGAACTGGACCCTCCTGCGGAGGTAGACAATCCACCGCCGGGTGGCATCCGGGTCGCCGTCCCCTGGTGGGTCGTCGGGGTCCCCAGGGGGTCCTCCAGGAGGGCCTCCGCCGGGTCGCCCGGTCCAGGGGGTCCTCCCTCGCCTGGTGGTCCGCCTCCAGGGGGTCCACTTGGTGGGCGTCCTCCAGGGGGTCCTGATGGTGCTCCGCCAGGGGGTCCCGGTGGGTCTCCGCCAGGTCTCCTCGGTGTGTCCGAGGATGGGAGCTTCTTCGTGATGTCGAAGTCCATGTCCAGGAGGCGGACCATGTCGTCATCCTCGTCCATGTCGCCCCACCTGGGTGTCTCGGTCTCGGAAGACTCCGAGCTCCGGTAGGGAGGAGGGGGATCCTCATCCTCACCCTCCGGCTCCATGGGGACGTCTCCGCCTCCTCCGCCAGTGACTCCTTGGCGATGTCGGCGGCCTCGTTCATCTCCTTCGCTGGCGGTGAGAAAGGGGTCGCTGTCTTGGGGGTGTCCGCCCCCTGGCCTCCGTGGCCTCTTGGGGGTCTTCCACTTACCCTTCCTCTGTCGGTAGGCAGTGGGGCCACTGCTCCCACTGCTGCTCGTGTCGGCCTCGTCCAGCGTCATCTTGGAGGAGGCGTCCCCTTCGAAAAGCTTTCGAAGGGTCTTCACTCGTGATCCTCCCGGGGGAGTCTCGCGGCAGAGTTTGGCCTCTGCCTCCTCCATTGCGGCGGCGGTGGCTGCGGCAGCTCGCCTTTCGGCCTTCTCCCGGGCACGGGCCGCCTCGGCTTCCCGGGTCTGCTGCAGCCGAGCCTGCTCCGCCTCCAACGCCGCCAACTCCGCCTCCGTCTTGGCCCTCTCCTCAGCGACCTTCCGTCGCGCGGCCTCGATGGCATCCTTCTTGGCGGCACCGCCTGGGCCTTAGCCGTCGCTTCGGCGTGGGCCCTTTCCTCTGCCTCCTTCTTTGCCCTCTCTTGGGCAAGCGCCTCTTCCAGTGCCTTTACCTCGGCCTCCTTGCAGGCAATGGCCTCCTGCGTCAAGCGGGCTTCCTCGTCGGCTGCCGCCAGCTCACCGTTGACCTGGGCAGTCGCTGCCCCATTGGCGGCTACGGCCGTGAGTCCGGCCGCAATGGCCGCCACGGTCGAGGCGTGGTTGGCCATGCCATGCGCCCACTCCGCAGCCTCCTCCTAGGGGATGCCAACGGCGCCCTCCATGGCAGCGCTGTGCTGCTTGGCACGTTGCCGGGTAACCCGAAGGTTGCAGGGCACCCCACAGGCACGCTCACAGGCGCGCGCCACGTCCCTTTGGTCGGGAGCGACGCTGCTGCTGGCCTGGTCGGCCGGCATCCTCCGGCGGTGGGCGGACTCCACGTCGCTGCTGGGGCCTGACTTCCTCAGGAGCAGCGGACGGGGCTTGGCCTTGGTCTGCTTGGCGACTTGAATGAAGTCGCCAAGGGTGGTGTGGCCGGGGTGGTGACCACCATTGGCCTGTTGGGGGCTGTGGGCTGGGGTTCCGCCCCTGGCGCCTTCGGCGGCTTCGGCGGCCAGGGACTACTGGTACTCCCGCCACTTCCGGTCCCGCTTCCTGTCCCCGGCGGACCGCTTCTCCTTCCCCGGAGACGCGCTGCTGCTGCTGCCCTGCAGCCTGCGCTCGCTCCCCGGTTCCGGGAAGGTCTTCTCGATCATGTCCCACATGGAGACATTGATCGTGGCGCCCGACGGGTACTCGTTGGAGTTCTCGTCCTCCTCAATCCTGTCGGGGCGCAGTCCGGCCGGGTCCAGGTCCTCCAGCGCCTCTGCTGGAAGCGGAAGGCAAACCCTTCCACCCGCAGCCAGTCCTCCACGGCCTGCAGGCGGTCGGGGCTCATGTCTGTGCGGAGCTCGAAGCTCCCGGGCATGCCCCCTTCGCACTGGGGGTGGCTGTGGCGGTAGTGCGGGTCCCAAACCAACCCATGCAGTAGGCGCACTGCATGGGGGTGGGGCCGCGGCCACGTCTTACCCGCTTCTTGCCAGTTTACCATGGCAGCGGGGGCGTAGTTGGTCTTGAGGTCCTTGATGTGCACTCGTTCCGCTCAACGAACTGGTCCTGGTGGTGTTTGTTGAGGCGGGTGCTGCAGCACTGGACTGGGAGTGCGGCCGGTGCTGGTCGGCCGGTGGTTGTGAAAGTGGTTGCTGTAGCTGGGAGTGCGGCCTTGCTGGTCGGCCGACGGAACTCGTTGATGACAGAGTTCTGCTCCCTGCACTTCCTTCACGGTCTCGGCGCTGCTGCCGGGCGGCGCTGCGAGCCGCTGCGCTGCGCTGCGAGCTGCAAGCTGCGAGCTGCTGCGCTGCGCTACTCGGGGGGGCACGCGGGGGATGGGTTACCCCGCGGCGCCGAAACGCTTATGACGCGTTGCCGTGGGGGGCCTGGCCACGGGACGCTGCGGTGACACGCAAAGGCAAGCAGGCAGGCAAAGCACTGCGCTCACAGGGGCATCATTGCGCTTGTGTCATGAGACAAAGCGTTTCAGGATCCTTGCCACTCTGAAACAAGGGAACAAAAGTATGTACAGCAACACATCAGGATATGTACACATGGGGTTAAGACTGGACCGGGGTAAGGGCATCACAGGACAAGACACTCAGTCCCAACTCATATCCCAATTCCATGTCCGACCCTCCCAGTGACTGGTGGGGGCGGAGGCTCAAACACAACCCATGCCCTGCCCAGTCCGGAACCTGAAACCCTGCCAATAGAGGGGGTGTACCGCCCAGCCACAGGCGAGTTCCTGGGAGCCAAGCAGCTGCAAGGCGGACCGACAGTGGCTCCAAATGCTCCCTCAACGGCAGGTCTCCACTCATCTCTGAGACAGAGACATGGCCCCGCCATTATCCCCTAGGAGTTGGTAGCTGAAAATGGGCTGTTTCAGCCCAAACTGATGATAGCTCCCAAAACTCCAAAATTGACCCCTCGTCTGGACCCGCCAGAGGTGGGGACGAGGCAACTGACCCTATGCCCTTCGCAAACGAACTCCCTGGAGCCCTCACCCAACCTGGTTCCCTCTGAGGTCCCGGCATCAGGGCACCATGGGTTCGTCAAGTGGGGTTATAATTGCCAAAACGGCAAAATCGGCTGTCTCGGGCGACCGTCCAGGGTAGAAAATCTTGGCGATATTGACGCGCCAAGCCTCGACTCACAACCCTTAATATCCCCTCTGGTCCCATGCCCTGGGTTATCGCTTGCTGTCACGGTGGCTGCTTACTGTTCACCGAGGGGATGACCACACGGACGGGGCAGAAAGCAACATGCGGTGCAAAGGGGGGGATCGTGGATCGCACCAAAAGTTGAATAACTCCGGATGAGGCGAAGGAGCAGATACGAAACACAATGGCATTCAACCCTTGGTCATATGCTACAATATTCGCCTTTCCTTTTTGGCTACATCCCGTGCCCCATGGAGATATTATAATTACAATATGGCATACAATGGCAAAAACAGCGAAATTTGGCCAAAATGGCCCGCACTCATGATTCCATATCTCCATGGCCACGGTGAGGATTCCTCCAACCAAAAATGCTATAAACACATGGGACTTAGGTCCCAATATATGCCACTTGCCAACCCTCATGATCGCCTATAGTTTTTGTTCCCATTGGAGGGAAAGTGACACACAAATGGGGTAGAATGGCAACATACCCCAAATTGGGTGACTCACAACTCTCCCATTGAGAGGAGAGGCCACATGGGGAAACACCCCATTCGATGCTGGTTTGTGTGCCCTCTCCGAATTGCCCTTACCCTTGGCCAAGTGGCGCACGCAACCTTGGGGGTGAAATCAGGGGGAGAAGGATTTTGTGGCCATTTTGGGCAAAACGGCCAAAATTCACCCAAAAGCGGTCCCTCCAAATATCGTATCTCCGTATCACGAGAGAAAGGAGCCTTGGGCTTTTGCATGGATGCAAACCCAAGCTTTGCTTCCCTTTTTCAACAAGGGTTGAGGTTCAAAGCACAAAGAAAGCATTTTTAACACCTCAATCTTTGAAGCAAACTATTTATGGGAAAAAGTGCATATATCGGCGATATTGGCATGAACATATCTTTGGGTCATTGAGGAACAAAAATATGAGCAAACACCTTTGGAGTAGGCCCATAGTAGGTGCTTTCAAATATGCACACCATGGTTAGATTGTCTCCGCCCACTCGTGTCAATAGTGCTTGCATATGAGCGCGTGTGCAAAGAGGCAATATGGCACGCGTGCTCACAAGGCGAAATTATGTAAAAAAAAAGACCAGGTTGTACAAATCAACCAAGCCGTCCACGATGTTTTTCGTGGTCTCTACTTTACATATTGCCTTGGTTCGAGGCTCAACTCCCCATAGGCTTCGAGTACGAGCCTCGAGGGGTTTGGCCATTTTGGCCTAGTTTTCGACCAAAACTTGCCCTTTTTCGAAAATAGAGTTTTGGTACGCAATGAATTGCGTGGGGCCATCGTTGAGTTGGCTCGAAAATCAAGAATAGCCTAGGGCTTTTGGTCTTGTGATCATTGTGTTCGGTTATTAACGTTCATGCTCACAAGGCCACAAAGTTAGCGTTTGCGCACGCAAACGACTTGGGTTTGCGAGACCCATAGGCTGCCCAAAACACCGCCATTGCCCGCTTCCCTATACAAGATGATATGCCCGCGTGAAAGGGGCAAGGATGAAAGACATAGGGGGGAGATGTAGGGTTCCGTCCGAACTCATGGTCCTTGAGAAGCATGAGTTCGCACGATCGACGGAAAGCCTTGCGCGCTGATTTTCTCGAAAACGCAACGGCGAAAAATTCTGGTGAACACACCAGATGAAAGTACATTAAATACCCTCTAGATTCAGCCCTTAAGTTCTCTTAGAACCTCACAGGTACTCGAGAAAAGTCAATCACAAAACTCGCCACGGAGAAGCGACGAAGGCGCGCGAACAGGCGACATCAGGCGGCGATTTCACGACAATTAGAAATCGCGGTAGAAATCGGGCATTTCACCGACTTCCGACCGAAAATCGCCTAAGACAATAAAATTATGGTCATTCTACATCGATTTATTGGTTAGAAACCGGATTCCAGATTCTGCGGGTTAGAGAACAGGGATATCCCGCTGACAGCCGGTGTCGACGGCTTCCACACGGGTGTGACGGCTCACAGGCCTCCGGGCCATGAGCCATAGGTTCTGGGTCCCGCTTCAGTCTGCAAAATCCCCAATTCCTTTGTGGATTCCGTGCGTCAGCGGTTAACTGCTTACTTGAACGCAGAGCGTGTATATGTGCCTTAGGTTAGGTGGTGTGCTGAGCCTACTTGTACAATTCAGGCGCATTGGCCGCGCAGGGGTGTACCTAACTTTCCACCGTCTCCTCTAATTCCAAAGGGTTCTAACCACTACAAACAAGTCCCTGTGTCTGTGTTGTTGGTGCTAACGAAGCAGGGGCCGCTTAAGGCTGGTTTTAAGCGAAAACTGTCGGAGCTGATCCCCCAACGCAGTGTGTTAGAGGAACAGAGAGAGGCCGACACGCTGCGAAACGTTCGAAGAAGATTGGAGAACATGCAGTGATGCGCGAGGCCTCGCGCAAACAGCATGAAACAACAGGTTAGTACACCCCCTCTCTTGCGCGAGGCCTCGCGCAAGGTTGACAGTCAAAAACAGTGCCGAGCCCCTTCAGTTTTGCATTCTCAACGGTACTGTACTCGTATTCGCTAAAAGCGCCTCACATATGCATTATGGACGACGATTTTAACCCTTTTCAATGTTATGTTTCCTTCAATACAGGCTTTCTTCTTAATCGCAGAATGGCAAGTCCCGCCAAACAAACAGCCGAGGAACGAGAAGATACCGACTATGACCCTGGGACCTCAGGATCGGAGGCCCGAACACCAAAGAAGGCGCGTAAGGAGAAGGAAAAAACAGATCCTGGCTTAACCTTGGGTACTGACATCGAGGACCACCGGAAACCGGATGGGAGGCAGGTGGAGGTTGAGCTGGAGAGCGTGAGAATCGACCAGGAGGAGACAAAGGGGCAGATTAGACGGAAAGATACGAAGTTACTGCAGAAGCGTATTGAGTCACTCGAAGCAGCACCGCCAACAGTCCCATTACAATCTCCGGGAAGATAATAGTATGTTGCCAATCGACTGTTTGCTCTTCTCGTTGCGCGAGACCTTGCGCATAGACGTGTCTCATATTTGCAGGTGGCGATTATTGGTGTGTATCTGGACAGCACAGCGTGGAAGCGATTGCGAATATTCGGGAGAAGCGACGCACAGCGTGTCTGGATCTGCAGCAGTGGTATCCTACATGCGTCGCCGATATTCTGAAGCCTACGACTCCGTGGGCCCTCCGTGCAAAGCTGGCGGGACAAACACAAGGAGCGCACAAGACGTTGGGGCAATACCGCTGTATGAGGCAGCAGATAACCTCATTCGATGTGTTGAAGATCAGCGGCGGCGAGGCCTGGCTGACACGTACAGCAATCTCAAGATCGCCATTGTGGATGCTGTGCAGATGAGTGCCCTGGTTCCAACCGCTGAACTGAAGCAGCCTGGTCAATTCGTATGCTCATTAATCGTTGTTTCGATGCTGTTCTTTGCGCGAGGCCTCGCGCATAACGTTGTCACTTTCAGGACAAAACGTATAAATTATGGAAAGATTTTATGACGTTTGCCTACTATGGTGGTCTCGAAGCTGTGAAAGGTCTGCAGAAGTTCCACGACAAAGGGGATAAAGTCACGAAGAACGCGCTGAAGAAACTGAACGGGATCCTGTTGCCGGAGTTCTACAAGAAAGTGGCAGAAGTGATGCAGGAAGAAAAAACAACCCTTAAATCCTTGCCGAATTCGATTGACGACATCATCCTTGACCAGTGGGTCTCAATGCATCTGGACCACCCGCACAACAGCCAGTACGTTCGACCTGAGAAAGGTGTCTACCATCGACGCGACGTGGGTTCCGCTTCTGCATTGGTGGGCCGCACTTTCTCCATTTCTGTTCTTTAGCCAAAGACATGCGGACCCGCAAAGAGGTTTCTGCACTTGGAAGGCCTGCCCTGAAGGTGACTCTTGGTACATGGGGCTATTGGCGGGAACCTGAAGGCAAAAGTCGAGGTCCATGGCCGGCATGGAAATCCATGATTCGCGCACCACTGTGACAGGTGGCAGAGAAAGCCAAACCCGCCTCCCTGAAAATCCTCAACGTCCAAAAACTCCTGGGTCAAGAGCCTACCAAGAGCCGTGTGGTCCCCCCAGCTGCTGGCGGTACTGGTGACTTCAAGACATTGGAACAGCAGGATCCATTACTGTCAAGTCAAACAATCACAATTAAGGCGACCCGAATTGCAGCGTTGATCCACGATCCCCTGAGGCGGTTTATTGAAATTGACGAGAACCTGACTGTCATCAACGGCGACATATTTGAACATCTTGCTCCAGAGATGATGTGCCCAGCCTGGCTGTATGAAGAGATGGCGTGTGCCGATACCCTTATCTGCGGCTCTCAAACTGTTGTTGACAACATGTTCGACGTGCTGGAGACGGAAACAGATAGGCGTCTCAACGATGATTTCAACGCGCCGCGCATGGCTAACATGTTGCGTGTTCCCATCTTCAGTTGGCCAGTCAAACCGAAGCCTGCAGGGGATCCTACAACGTTTGACGTTCGCTGGTTGCTGATTTCGTCACCGGATAGCTGGCCGAGAAAGGTATAATTATCTCATTACGTCCGCTCTTTGCGCGAGGCCTCGCACAATAACTCCTCCCTCATTACAGATTCCGAATTATCTGATGTTTCGACCTACTCAAGTAGAGCAGATGGATCCTGCACCTATGATTTTAGCAACCATTTTCCCCGAAAATTCAAAGTCATGCATTTTCAGAACGGCGATATCAAACTGTACACAGTAGTACTGTTGTTTTTGCGTTTTGTCAAAATTTTAACAAAATTATGCTGTCGCTCGAGCCCGAGCCGCAGATCAACTGTCAACAACTGCCGCGTACGCGAGTTTCAGATTCCCGAGTGCGGTGCGCAATAGAAAATCGCCAAAAAGTCCACTTATTTTCGCAGTTGGAAGCAAAGTAAAGGCATTAGCTTGTCCCCGAAATCAATACCTTGCTGCTGACCTAAAAAACTCCAGATTGGCAGGCACAGATTTCGAGAAATTTGCACTTTTCTAGCCAAAAACCACTCTTTTTCATGGTTTTAGGGTCTATGGAGGCCATGAAGAGGGCCTTACAGAGGTGGTATAGAGGTGATATATGAACAAATTGTCATCACCATTGGTAGAAGCCTATATGACAAGCGATGTTTTGCCTGTATTCTAGGCGATTCATCTCTTTCTCATGCACCATGGGGCCCAATATCCATATGGTTCATACGTAGGGTTTTGATCACCTATCACCGTCCAGACACATGTTTGGGGCTTGGGTACGTATTGTATGCATTTGAATGATAAGAACTACATAAAATATGATACTATGTGCATAAGAATGGGATGAGGAATGAACATTTGAGGTGTTTTTGGCCCTATTTTGCACCGTTTGTGGTCCATTTCCATATGGTTCATAGGTAGGCTTTTGCGTGCCTATCACCGTACACACACATGTTTGGGGCTTAGGTTGTTATTGTAAGCATTCGTATGATAGGTGCTACATATAATATGATGGTATGTGCATAAGAATGGGATGAACGATGAACATTTGAGGTGTTTTTGGCCCTATTTTGCACCGTTTGTGGTCCAATATCCATATGGTTCATAGGTAGGGTTTTGATCACCTATTACCGTCCACACACATGTTTGGGGCTTGGGTTGGTATTGTGTGCATTTGAATGATAGGAACTACATAAACTATGATCCTACGGGCATGAGAATGGGATGAACAATGTAGATTTGAGGTGTTTTTGGCCCGTTTTTGCACCTTTTGCGCTCCATATCCATATGGTTCATAGGTAGGGTTTTGATCACCTATCACCGTCCACACATATTTTTGGGGCATAGGATGGTATTGTAAGCATTTGAATGCTGGGTAAGAAATAAAATATGATACTACGGGCACAAGCATGGGATGAACGATGTAGTTTTGAGGTGCTTTTGGCCCTCTTTTGCACCATCTGTGCTCCATATCCATATGGTTCATAGGTAGGGTTTTGATCACCTATCACCGTCCACACACATGTTTGGGGCTTGGTTTGGTATTGTATGCTTTTGAATGATAAGAACTACACAAACTATGATACTACGGGCATAAGAATGTGATGAACGATGTAGATTTGAGGTGTTTCTGGCCCGTTTTTGCACCTTTTGCGCTCCATATCTATATGGTTCATAGGTAGGGTTTTGATCACCTATCACCGTCCACACACATGTTTGGGGCATGGGATGGTATTGTAAGCATTTGAATGCTGCGTAAGAAATGAAATATGATACTACGGGCACAAGCATGGGATGAACAATGTAGTGTTGAGGTTTTTTTGGCCCGTTTTTCCACCATTTGTGCTCCATATCCATATGGTTCATAAGTAGGGTTTTGTTCACCTATCACCGTCCACACACATGTTTGGGGCATAAGATGGTATTATAATTATTTGAATGCTAGGTAATAAATGAAATACGATACCCTGTGCACAGGAGTGGGTTGAACAATGTAGATTTGAAGTGTTTTCGGCCCATTTTCGCACCTTTTGTGGTCCATATCCACGGTGGACAAGTATTGCAAATTTCTTGTCATACCTGACGTTGTTCCACACCACATATAATCATATACAATGATTGTCTCACTGCCTTCATGCCATTGTTGCGTGCTTTGTGTGCCAAGAGGCGGTATTTCCTGTGTATTACGCCTTCCGAGGTAGGGTGAGCAAAGGGTGAAAAGACGGTGATCGAACATGACATTGCTGCACACAGGATATTCTAATATACAAAGATTGTCTCACTGCCTTCATGCCCTTGTTGCGTGCTTTTTGTACCAAGAGGAGGCTTGTCCTGTGTATTACGCCTTCCTAGGTAGGGTGAGCAAAGGGTGAAAAGACAGTGAACTAAGGGTGAACGAATGGTCAACAGACAGTGAGGGAATAGTGAATTGCGAGCATGCATGGCAACCAAATGTGATTTCCCTTTGGTACAACCCATAGGGCTAAGCAATGGCTCCTATGCTGACGTAGATGAGGCAGTTTGAGAACATTGTCTGGCTTTGTGTTTGCGCTGCCATTGCTTCATTGCCCACATCGCACTCATATCATGTTTGTGACCTAACGAGGTATGGGGAAAATTTCATCCGGTTTCAAATTGGATGGTTGCCCATGTCATGTGTCTCGTTATGGGCAGATGAAATATCACACACACAACACACACCACACGCACTCAGTGGAATGTACCAATGTGCATTGCAACGCGCGTTGCATGGCAACCCAAAGAGCCGGCTTAGGCAATTTCCTAGAAACACTTGGTGGCAACAATCTCCCAAACAGCTGTATTTGCACTTTTGAACCCACAATGGCTGATTTCATTGCTGTCGCTGTGCTTTTGTGTGATTTGGCATCGATGAAACTTTTCCCTAGAGCTCGGTTAGGCTTGCCAAGCAACAAATTGTGACCCTACATGCCTTTTACTCAAGATAATCTTCCTGAGGGTGCAAAAAGTGCCTCTGAATAGCCATATTTGCACTCTTGAAGCCACAAATGTGGATTAGAGTGATTTTGTTGTGATTTCGTCGTGATTACCAACCTGAGTGATTTGTGGAACCCAACAAGATAACTCCATGCATGCACACACATTTGCATTTGCATATTGATGGTATGTTGGGTGAATTGTATGGGAATGCTTAAATTTGACCCAGTGGTGGAGGACAGAAGCAACCGTTAGGGAGCTTGTGGGTCCATGCTTGAAATATCATAGTTGTAATATCGCAGAGGAAATATCACAGTTGTGTCGGTCAATTTTTGCCCGCCTGTCCCATCGCTCCATTCAAGTGGTGGTTTGGCTTGCCGTTGTGGTGGTTGATAATTCTGCTGCGTTTGCAATCCATGATGCATGATGCATGATGCTCCACTTCTCTTCTCAAAGCAATGTTGTCCATCCCGCAAATTGGCGGTACTCTTCCAGTGTTGGCAAGGGAGCAACTGTGCATGTGGCTGCTGTGTTGGAGTTCCTGAGCAATGAGATGTTGGAGCTTTCGGCCAACGCATCAAGAGAAAACAAGAAGTAGCAACGTATCACGCCTCGGCTCTTGATGGTATGCACTGTGTGCCCCGTGCACATCCCATGTTGCACGCACGCACCAACTGTGCACACTGCGCGCACGCATTGTGCACACTGCATGCACGCACGCATGCACAATATCAGTGTGTCACAATATTTGTGCCTTCTGTCTGCTAAGAGTTTCAGCAAAAACCTCTGGGTCTGGGTGACAGAACACCTTCGCTGTTTGTCCGTTCCCGACTCAGATTATGTCTTTTTGACACTGTGGAGCTTTTGCTCGTGCCTTTGGCATTGCGTCTTGCACTGTGCACACTGCACGCACACATTGTGCACGCTGCACGCACGCGGCAGAGGTGGTGCATGCATGCGTTGTGCGTGCCCTGTGCATGCTTTGTGCATGTTGGGGGGGCTTCGGGGCACAGGGCGGGTGTGTGTCCAAGCATTCCGAAATGATGCCATGAAGGACGCCAGCCAAGTGGCCCTGCACGACCTTGAAATGGAGAGAGATGGGAAAGGATTTTAGGGATGGGTTAAGGAAGCCAAAACTTTCCTCAAGTACACGAAGTATGCACGCACGCACGGTGCACACTGCATGCACGCATTGTGCACACTGCGCGCATCTTATTCTCTTGGCCATCGCCTCTTAACCCATTTTTTTTGTGGGATGGACTCGATGCAAGGCATGCTGGAACGGCGCGTTCCGGACTGCAGATGCAGCAAATTCTGCGATCGCTTTGCGATAAATAGGGTGCCACGTGGGGGCGAAGACACTCGTTCAAGTCATCCTCCAAAATACTGACCCACTGTGAGCACTCCTGCCCGAATGAGCGCTGGCGCAAAAGGAAAGTTGAAGTCTGTTCATTGCGAAAGGCGGCATTGTGACAGACACGCTGATGAGCTTTGCATCCCCTTCTGTGCATCACACAGGGCCAGTCGCCGATACATGTTGCCGTCGGTTCATATGCCACCGTTGAGGCGTTGAGGCCAGATGACGCCTTGGTATTGAGGATGCAAGGGGCCTTGGCGGCGTTCCTCCCCCTCCTGTTCAAGGTGCCGCGTGTCAAAGATACAACATGTGCATGTACCGCATTATTTGGGGACCTGGCTACAAGGGTACTGTTTCATGGGAATCAGTAACATCAGGAATGTGCTGAAGCTGCATTTGACGCTCTCTGGATTGCAATCCTTGGATTCATGACACTGGTGCTGCTGGCAGACACAGAGGGGGAGCCCCTGCTGGAGCACGTTGAGTGGGGCACCCTCTTGTTCTTTGCAGCACTCTTTGTGCTCATGCACGGTCTCGAAAAGCTTGGGCTCATTGAGTGGATTGGAAATGTTGTGGTTACGATCATTGAAGCGGTACGTTGTTGCATTGCGCATTGGTTATCAAGGCAGTAGGAATACGTAATGCCACCGGTTGCAGGGATTCCATTTCATGCGAAAAGGTTGCATGGCCGCAACACATGACAGAATACAGTGATCAGTCTGTGGGTCTCACTGTTTTTTGAATTTTGTTTTGTGCAAGCAGGAATCCAGTTTCTGCCACCCTCGGTACCTACCCCCTTTTGATGGGCGGTCGCTGGCATGACGGTAAGTGAGTCCCTCACCGACTCTCACAACACATTCCAACCTTTCATCCCTAGGAAAAGCAATGGCGGCAGTGGTTGCTATCATGGCAACCACTATGACAGCTTTTTTGATATTTGGGCAAATGGTTACGGCAGCGTCGATTGCAGGGTGGCGTTAACGCAACCAAATGGGGGATGGGGGCTTGATGAAAATGTTTGTAGTGTGCACGCACGCATTGTGCACGCTGCACGCCCGCATTGTGCAAACTGCACGCACGCACTGTGCACACTGCACGCACGCATTGTGCACGCTGCACGCCCGCATTGTGCACACTGCACGCACGCATTGTGCACACTGCAAACATGCATTGTGCACGCTGCACGCAGGCATTGTGCACGCTGCAGGCCCGCATTGTGCATGCTGCACGCACGCATTGTGGACACTGCACGCACGCACTGTGCACGGTGCACGCACGCACTGTGCACGCTGCATTTGACGCTCTCTGGGTTGCAATCCTTGGACTCATGACACTGGTGCTGCTGGCAGACACAGAGAGGGAGCCCCTGCTGGAGCACGTTGAGTGGGGCACCCTCTTGTTCTTTGCAGCACTCTTTGTGCTCATGCACATCTCATGCACGTCTCGAAAAGCTTGGGCTCATTGAGTGGATTAGAAATGTTGTGGTTACGATCATTGAAGCGGTACATTGTTGCATTGTGCATTGGTTATCAAGGCAGTAGGAATACGTAGTGCCACCGCATGCAGGGATTCCATTTCATGCGAAAAACTCGCATGGCCGCAACACATGACAGAATACAGTGATCAGTCTGTGGGTCTCACTGTTTTTTGAATTTTGTTTTGTGCAAGCAGGAATCCAGTTTCTGCCACCCTCGGTACCTAGCCTCTGTGATGCGCGGTCCCTGGCATGGCGGTAAGTGAGTCCCTCAACGCCTCTCACAACACATTCCAACCTTTCATCCCTAGGAAAAGCGATGGCGGCAGTGGTTGCTATCATGGCAACCATTATGACAGCTTTTTTGATATTTGGGCAAATGGTTACGGCAGCGTCGATTGCAGGGTGGCATTAACACAACCAAATGGGGGATGGGGGCTTGATGAAAATGTTTGTAGTGTGCACGCACGCACTGTGCACGCTGCACGCCCGCATTGTGCAAACTGCACGCACGCACTGTGCACACTGCACGCACGCATTGTGCAAACTGGACGCACGCATTGTGCAAACTGCACGCATGCACTGTGCACGCTGCACGCACGCACTGTGCACGCCGCACGCACGCATTGTACACACTGCACGCACTCATAATCGCCCGCATTGTGCACACTGCACGCACACACTGTGAACATTTGCACTGTGCGCATGCACGCATTCCGCACACTTCACACACGCAATGTGAACATGCGCACTGTGCACACCGTACGCATGCACTGTGCACACTGCACTGTCTTTTGGCAGGACCTCTGTATTTACTGATTCTTGTTGGCCATACCTGGGAACATTCTCTATGGGGCATCCGTTCTTGCCTACTCCATGGAGGCCTCCTGGATCTGAAAACAAATCCCACTCCTATTGGGGAGCATGGAGACCGTGGTCGTGAATTTAATTCTGGTGTTTCAGATCATCTTGTTTGGCAAGCCGTCGAGCAAACCTCTGCTAGCCAGTGCATACAGTCCAATGTAGTATGAGTATTGGCCTTGGGTGCAGGAATGCTGTGCTGCCTGGAGGAGGGAGGGACCCCATGGGGCAAATGCATTACTCAGTGCAGGCACTGCTCAGTGCACTATTATGCCCAGAATTTCTTGCTCAAGTTGTTGCTCTTTCCAAATGTCCTCAAATGATCAGTCAACATGTGCGGACCATGGTGCACACAGGGATGGATGCAGGTTCTGTATTTCTCAAGGTGGTCCCCTTCTCCACAAGGAAGACGTCTTGGGCATCATTTGTTGCGTTTGAAAAAAAGATTATCCCAAGCCCCCCCCCCCCATATTTCAGGCTGTACCATTGGTCCAAAATCTCGCCTTTCCCCCCTGAACAACAGGTCAGGGACCCCCCTCCCCTATTTTGAGGGTGCTGGATGCGAAAAAAGAGATTGTAGGGACACACAAATCGTGACTCACACCATTTGCAACATCTGTATGCACCAAAATCTGCCGTTTTTCCATGAAAAAACGGCCAAAAATGGCCGTTTTTGGGTCAAAAATTGAGTTTGTGGGCCTCAGACAAGCACTTGAAGACCCCCCCCCCTATTTTGAGGGTGCTGGATGTGAAAAAGCAAGTTGTAGTCACACACAGGTCCCGCAAACACAATTTACAGCATCCGTATGCACCAAAACTTGCCATTTTTCATGAAAAAAACGGCCAACAATGGCCATTTTTTGCTCAAAAGTTGGGATTTTGGGGCTCTCACCTATTTTGATGGCGCTGGATGCGAAATAGCAGATTGTAGGGACACACAGATCACGCAAACACAATTTACAGCATCCGTATGCACCAAAATGTGCCATTTTTCATGAAAACCGGCCAAAAATGGCGCTTTTTTTGTGAAATATTGATCTTTTGGCTTTGTACAAGCAGTTGAAGGACCCCCCCCCCCCTATTTTGAGGGTGCTGGATGCAAAGAAGCAAGTTGTGGTCACACAAAGATCACAAAAACACATTTTGTAGCATCCGTATGCACCACAATTTGCTGTTTCTCATGGAAAAAACGGCTAAAAATGTCCATTTTTTGGTCAAAAAATGTTTTTTTTGTCCTCAGACAAGCGGTTGAAGACCCCCCCCCTATTTTGAGGGTGCTGGATGTGAAAAGGCAAGTTGTAGTCACACAGAGCTCACGCAAAAACAATTTACAGCATCCATATGCACCAAAGTTTGCCATTTTTCATGAAACAAACGGCCAACAATGGCCATTTTTTGGTCAAAAGTAGAGATTTTTGGGCTCTCCCTAATTTTGAGGGCGCTGGGTGCAAAAAACGGATTGTAGGGACACACAGATCACGCAAACACAATTTACAGCATCCGTACGCACCAAAACATGCTATTTTTCATGAAAACCGGCCCAAAATGTCGCTTTTTTGTCAAATATTGATTTTTCGGCTTTGTACAAGCAGTTTAAGGACCCCCCCCCCCTAATTTGAGGGTGCTGGATGCAAACAAGCAAGTTGTGGTCACATAAAGATCATGACAACACATTTTGTAGCATCCGTATGCACCAAAATTTGCCATTTCTCATGGAACAAACGGCAAAAAATGGCCATTTTTTGGTCAAAAAATGTTTCTTTTTGGCCTCAGACGAGTGGTTGCAGACTGCCCCCCTATTTTGAGGGTGCTGGATACAAAAAAGCAGATTGTAGGGACAGACAGATCACGCAAACACAATTTACAGCATCCGTACGCACCAAAATTAGCCGTTTTTCACGAAAAAACGGCCACAAATGGCCCTTTTCTGGTCACATATTGATTCCTTTTGGCTTCGTACAAGCAGTTGAAAGGATCCCCTCCCCTATTTTGAGGGTGCTGGATGCAAAAAAGCAAGTTGTATGCACGCTCGGACTACAAAAGCACAATCTACAGCATCTGTATGCACCAAAATTTGCTATTTTTCATGGAAAAACTGCCAAAAATGGCCGTTTCTTGGTCAAAAATTGAGTATTTTGGCCTCAGACAGGCAGTTGCAGAGCCCCACCCCCCATTTTGAGGGTGCTGGATGCAAAAAAGCCTGCTGTGTGGACACACGGATTGCTCAAACACAATGTACAGCATTCTGATGCCCCAAAATCTGCCATTTTCGAACAAAATCGGTGAAAAATAGCCATTTTTTGTTCAAAAATTGTTTGTTTTTTTTAGCCTGAAACAAGCAGCTGAAACACCCCCCCTCCCGATTGGAGGGTGGTTGTTGCCAAAAAGCAAAATACACCAAAGAACTACATAAAATATTATACTATGTGCATAAGAATGGGATGAGCGATGAACATTTGAGGTGTTTTTGGCCCTATTTTGCACCGTTTGTGGTCCCTTCCATATGGTTCATAGGTAGGCTTTTGCATGCCTATCACCGTACACAGACATGTTTGAGGCTTAGGTTGTTATGTTTGGTGACCAATGGGGTAGGAGGAACCCCCCCCCTGCTATTTGGGGGGTGTATAATTAAAACAAAAGGTTACTTTTGGTCTATTTGGGTACAAAACCTATTTTCATGGTTTTTTCGTGCCTATACTATACTATACAGGTACACTGGTCTGCAGCACTGTTCTGCTGCACCACCCCGGAGCAGACAAAAATACTCCGAAATAGGCCGAATTCCAGGGTTTTTGATGGTTTGGGAGAAGTCTCGGGCGGGAGGAACCCCCCCATCCCTATTTTTGGGCCAGAGAATCCAAAGAATATTGGAATTTCTGTCGAAAATCCCCTATAGGCAGGTACACTGGTGTGCAGCACTGTTCTGCAGGACCAGCCCAGAGCAGCCAAAAATACCCCAAAAAAGGCCAAATTTCCGGGTTTCTGATTTTTTTGGACAACATTCGGGTAGGAGGAAACTCCCCCCTATTTTGGGGCCCTAGAAACCGAAAAAATAGGTCATTTCTCGCGAAAATCCCCTTTTTGTCGACTTTTTGAATTTTTGGAAAAAACAGCTGCTGAAATCATAGGTGGTTGAATTTGGCGGTCACCTTCAGATAACCACGGTTATGTGGTATTTCGTCACTCACCTCTTTTACCTGAAGCAGGATAAGAGCTTCAAGCCTGCATTTATGTTCATTGATCATCAGCCGGATCTGGTGTGCAAGATCGCGTCCATCGAGCCAGATTCTCGCATGTACCTTCTTGGTGTTACCTCCGACAATCTCTCCGATTGGGTCAACAGAGTGCAGACTCAGTTGAACCACGTCTTGACACAAGGGTCGAAACCGGACGCGTCTGGTGATCGGAACCAGCAGGCCAACTGGTCAAACCGTGGTACTCCCCTTTGGGTTCGCGATGACAAGGTGCGTTCTGATGCGTTGTCGCTGAAGGAGGAAGAGACTGTTGAGAAAGGTCAAGCTGCAGAAGCACTGGCCCCTGCAAAGCAGAAGTCTACTGGTGGGACCAGCCCCCAAGGAGAAGAATACTGCCTCAAAGCCTCAGGCAGCGAAGTTGGTTACCGGTGCAGAATCGGATGAGAGCGATGGGGATGAGGAGGAGCAGAGCGAGGAAGAAGAGGAGGAGGAAGCGCAGGTCTCCCAGGGCAAGGCAGCGAAGAAAGTGGCAGCGAAGCCGAGGTCCGAGGAAACCGGGGCCCGAGCTCCATTCAAGCAGCCAGCCCGTCAGTCCCCACCAAGAAGCGAGCCCGCAGAGCCACCGCCTTGTGTTTAATACTGTGCTTAATACTGTGTTGTGTTTAATACTGCCCCCCCTCCCGTGAACACGCCTGTGTGCACCCCAATCCCCCTCTGTGTCTCTATTTTTTCGCCAACCGTTGGCAGGTTGGCCCTCCCATGGTACACCGACCCCCACCCCTACACCATGCGAGTGGAATGCCACTTTCTTCTTTCCCCTGTGGGCGACCCACCGCGCCCTGGTCGCCCACTACCACCCCCCCCCCCTCCACCGGACCCCCTTGTCTCCCGCCCTATGTACCAGTGTTTTCCACGTATGATCGGATACCCGCTCAGGACAGGAACCCGCCCAGACAGTACCCCCAGATTATCTGCCACTGCCCCCTGGCATGGAGTATGGGGCGACCACTTCTGTGATGTCCACTTTGTAGCATAATTTACTACCTTGCATCGTCCCGCCGCCGCCGTGACCCCAGCCTGCCGACCTGCTGACCCTTGACTTGGGGATGTGGGTGACTCAATGTATATTGGGCTGGCCTCCTGAGAACACTGCAGCTGTGGCTTTGGACTTGTATTACAAAAAAAAAAAAAAAGGAGCAGAGCGAGGAAGAAGAGGAGGAGGAAGCGCAGGTCTCCTAGGGCAAGGCAGCGAAGAAAGTGGCAGCGAAGCCGAGGTCCGAAGAAACCGGGGCCCGAGCTCCATTCAAGCAGCCAGCCCGTCAGTCCCCACCAAGAAGGGAGCCCGCAAAGCCACCGCCTAAGGGTAAGATGTCCGTTGCTAAGGCATTGGGTTCTAAGATGCAAACTGTTTCGAAGAAAAAGTAATTTCTTCGCTTGTTCTGATATATTATGCGCGAGGGCTCGCGCTATGCATTCCTCTTTGACGATCATTATGCTGTCACCTTGTACGGCACATTTTCCTCTGTGATGCATTTCATTGCGCTGTTGTGTTGGTGTTTGTGCGAGGCCTCGCGCAAAGAAGGGGTGCAAAAAAAATGCTTCTTGTCGTGCAGCGTGCAACATGGTTTTCGAAAACTGATTTTCCAAAGTATTGTAAGCTCATGGGTGTTTTTATTGCAAACCATAAGTGGTATAGGAACCAAAAAGTCGTGGTTTTCCCAAAATAGAACTTCATTCTGGTGGAAATAAATCATTTTCCCGGGAAAATGGACCCGTTAATTGCTTTTCACAGGATTTTTGGTTCCTGTGTTTTAGGTCCCCCCGAAAAGGACTTTTTGTTAGCAGTGCCGTGGAGAGGCAGGCTTGGGCGCATTTTGACCATGCAACTTGAGCCGCCTAAGAGGATGGCTCGCCCGCAAGCACATCCACGTCCCAGAGGAACACACCCGCTGCCCGTGCGACCACACCACCCCAGAGGACTGGGAACACTTCAGGAAAGGCCCCCTCCATACGGGCAGGGACACACTAGTGGGCTGGTCCCGGCAGAAACCCTACGGCAACACGAAGGCTTGCCAACCCACAGCCACGCACACCAGGCCACCGAACACCTCTTCAGAGATCCCCTGGTCAAGGTAGCCACCATGAGAGGGGCGGTAACACAGGCCCTACGCCGACACCTCGCCAAACACACAGAAAACCGTATTGGAGGCAGCAGCACACCTCCAGCTAGAAGCAGTCCGCAGAGCAGCGCCCGAAATGGTACACCGCAAACAACTCCTGTTGAGACACACGGAACAACTCACGGACGCCACCGCCAGGAAACAAATGCAACGTCTCATCTTTTAAAATGCCGTGCATGACCCAGAAGTCCACAAACCCACTCCGCGCCCCACACACGCCCCCCCCCCATCTCCATCCGCAGGCCTCCAAGACACCACCAGAGCGCTCCAGAGCCCAGCTCTCACCCAAGAGGCCACTTGGCACCGCCCAGCCCAGCAGATCCCAACTAGGGCGACCGATACGTCCACGTGGACACGCAGGACCCCAGCAACCCAACCAGCCCGCCCCCCCCGGACCCGGAGCACCCCCCCCTCACACCGACCACCATCTGCGACCCCGACCTCCTCCGAGCAACCCTCCAAGGCAGGGCCCTGAGCACTCCCCTGGGCTAGTACCGCCTACAAGAGAGCTGGACCAAGCTCCCCGTCAAAGCCTTCTGGGACCTGACCACCCCAGGTAACGGCCTCCACGAGGGGCCTCTCCATTGTAGACCTCGTACTCATGCAGGCCCGCCAACACGCCCAAGACCAGCACGTCTGGATCCCCCCCATCGAGTGGGGCCAGGCCCTGACACACGACACCGACACCAACGTCACACGTCGAGGGACCATACGCCTATGACGAGCCCCGGCAGAGGACGACCACCCAGCAGACCCGAACCCCCCGGAACAATGAGGACAGGCCACCGCACCAACCCGCGACACCGCCTTCCGCGCCGCCCGCCTCCGCACCCCAGACGTCGACCTCCCTCCCCCACCTACAGACAGCGACCACCCCCCGCCAGAGGTGTGGGTTACAGTCCTCGAGCGCGGGCACTACTACAAAGTGGCCGCTACAGCAACGTCCCCTGGCCCACAATGGCACGTCAAAGGGACAGACACCATGCTCGCCCCGGGGGCCACCCCATCAGGGGCAGTAGGGGACCCCACCACCCCGCACAGAGTCCTCAGGGGCATCCTCCAGCCGGGGGACAAACCCCCGGCCCGCGCCCTGGCCCAAATCACGTCAGAGCGGGCGGGCTACCACCTGGGACTGGCCATGCTCTGCCTGGCCAAATGGATGCAGCGCCGCTGGCCGTCCACGGGGACCGTGCCCTGGATTTGGGCCATCCCCACCGCCCACACACAAATCGAGGCAGGCCCAGACACGCGGAAGGACCACCCCCCCAGGGCCACAGCACTCCCTCACCTGCGGGTACCACGCCATCCACAGGATCCTCCGCCGCGTGGGCCTTAGCCCAGAGCTAGCATACCCTCTTCCCACCACTGACCAAGAGGTGCACCAAATACGCATGCTCGCGTGCGAAATCCTTGCCGCGGCCGCGGAAGACGGCAAGCTTCTCCTCCAGACCAGCTGGCCTACAATTCACCACACAAGCGCGCCGCTGCAAGCGGACACATACAGGGACACCACACATCCGAGCGCAACCCCCGCCCACGCCCCTCCCCCCCTGCTTCCCACCCGGCGGCCCACACACGCCCACCATCGCACGAACCCCTGGGCTCCGCGACACGGGCCTCGCCCACCCGCCTAAACAACAGCACACGCCAGCCATGGACCCAACCGCTGGACACCCCTCACCACCCCCCACATCCGACAATTCGCACACACCCACCACGGCGAGCCCCACGCCCCACGGCACACCCCCCCCTGCCCAGTGGCCCGCACAGGGCCCCCCGCACACACCCCAGATGACCCAGACCCAGCCCCCCGGCCCCAAAATGCAGCTGGGTGAAGTGGGCAGGGGGAGCGGGAAGGCGCAAAGGGGTGCACATGGCACACACTTTCGAGAAGATCCGCACCCGCACCCCGACCAACCCCAACGAGGCGGCCCCGGACGCCACCATGCCGCAGGCGGCATGGAAGGCCCTCCTCCGGGACGCGGTCCAGGGGCTCTGCCCGCCCTACACCCCCCAAACCCTCCTCCAGTCGCTCCAGGCCACCCACCCCCAGGCCTGGGCCATCAGCGCCCGACGGGACCCTTGCCCAACCGACCACCACCACATCGAGAAGGGAAAGGGCACGGGCAAGGGGAGGGCAAGGCACAGAAAGGGACACTCCGGCAAGGGGGCAGGGGAGGGCCCAAAGTGACAGGCAGGCGCCCACAGGGACAGGGCACCGGGAGCGACACAACAGGGGAGCCGGAAACCACCCATGGGCCAGGAAGGGGAAGAAACGTGGACCGAGGCGCAGAGAAAGGGGACAGCACGGCGGGCACCAGGGCCCACACGCATGAAGGGCATGCCACAACGGAGGGACCAGCACCGGCCCACCCCCAGCGGACACCGCACGACAACCGGAGGCGCACGCCCCCAACACACGCCGCCAAAGCACGAATCAGACGCCGTACGGACCACACCGGCTCACGCCCACCAGCGACCAGAAACCACACAGGGGAAGGAGGGCACACCTACACGGGGAGAAAGGGCTACACCCACAGAGGAAGCCGCTGAGAACACCGCCGCGCAGCCCACCACCAGGCTCTCACCGCAAGGCGACGACTCCGGCCACAGCAAGGGCCACTTCACAGGCACCGAAGAGGAAGCAGGCGCGACCAGAGCACCCAGGGCTAGAGGCCAGGACCCCCAGAAGACACGGGACCAAAGCACAGGCCCCCAGGAAGGGCACCCCCATTGACACCTACCCGACCCACCAGCTCGAGCGGCACACCCAGACCCCCACAGCACAGACCAACCGAGCCACCCCACATCTTACCGCATCCGCCGGCCACCAGGCAGCCACACTCCGACCCGCACTCCGCCCCACGACACGGGCCGGACTGACATCGACCGACCCACCACGGCACAACACAAGGGAGAACGGCACACCGCACCGCAGCACGCTACTGTGCAACGCACCACGACAACGCACCCGCAGGCACAACACGCCACAGCACGACGCGACGCCACGCGGCACAGAGCGGCACACCAAGGCAGGACACAGCGCAACACGACGCGACCCAGCAGGGCGCACCGCAACACAACACGGACCAGCACGACGCAGCACAGCGAAACACGGCACGACGCAGCACAGCGCACCACAGCACACGGCAACACCAAAGCAATGGACGCTAAGCTGGAGTCCAACCAAAACAAGCCACCGCACACCTACGGAAGGCGCCGCACCAGCCCGCCACACACCCGCAACGGGCGACCGCGCGCCGGGCAACAACGGTGGCAGTCTGCCCACACAAACCGCCGCCAGAAAGTTAATACCGGCACCGCAGAGGCAAAGGGACACGGAAAGCCCAAGCCCCTCCTAACCCAGGGCCTCACGAAACCGCCTGGCGAAACCGCCCAGCCGGCAGAGCCAGAACCTAACCCAGCAGGAAGGGCCGCCGAGCCCAACGTGTACATAACCCACCCAACCCATGGGGCCGGGCCAAGGCCTGGCAAAACGCAGGCACCAACAGTAACCCGGAAGATCACACCGAATGCCAATCAGTGCGTGCACCAGCCCAGGGAAGCCAGACGAAGGAACAGGCAGATCCCCCTCCCAAAGAAAAACAGGGGGGGGGGGGCATGAGAAAGGCTCACAGCCACGAAACCGCCCACCCACGCCACAAGAGGCGGCCAAACCCCCCAGCCAGACGACACCGAGTACAGGACCCTTCGAAGGGGCACCAGAGGACCACCCAGCCGAAACCGGCAACACCGAACCGGGAGCAGCGGCCCACCGCAATAAGGGACGACCGGAAAAGGCAGACACACACGACGCTCGGGCGGAGAAAAAAAAACAAAAAAACAAAAAACACACGAAGGCGCAGCCCGAACCTGAGGGAAAGGGGGGACCGAGACCACGAGACCCAAGACCAGGACAGCCAGCAACTGACACCACAAACCCAGGACACGACACGCCACGGCCCCCCCCCCCCCCCGAAAAAAAAACAAAAACCAAAGGGGGGGGGCAAACCCCACCCACGACAACAGGCGCACACCCCCACGCCACAGGCAGCCCCCAAGGAAGGACGGGGTACAAGCGGGGCACAAGCACGAACACACACACGTACCCCAACAACCCAACCAAGAGGGCCGGAACACAGCCAAAACCCGAGCCCAGCACGCACGCCCACACGGCACACCCCAGCCAGGAATGGAGGGGTACAAGCGGGGCGCCCACAAGACCACACACACACACGCTTCAACACCCAAGCAAGGAGTGGCGGGGCACGGCAGCCACCCAGGCCACAGCACACACCCCCGCACCGTACCCCCAGCCAGGAGGTGCAGCAGACCACGCGGGACGAGCACACAAACACACAATCACCCCAACACCTCCCCTAGAAGTGGCGGGGCGCAGCCGAAACCCGGACCCCAGCACACACGTCCACACCGCACACCCAAACCAGGAACGGCGGAGTACAGGTGGAGCGCGCACACAGCCACGCACGCCCCAAAACCTCAACCAAGAATGGTGGGGTGCAGGGCAAAACCAAAGCCCAACAGCAAACACCGCGAACGCCAGCCGGGAAAAGAGCAGCGCAACCACAACCAATACGTAAACACACCCAACCAAGACCCCAGCCAGGGCTGGCGGGGTTACCAAAACCCAAACCCAAGCACAACCCGGACCCAAACAGAAACGCCACACAAAAAAAGCACACACAGTAAGAAAAAGTACTTTTCCAGTGCTTCAGGGTATACTTTAGTTGTATTAGAGGTGCTCTAAGCAGTCTTGCATTTTATCTTAGTATTAGCCTAGCCAAAGTGGTTGATAACACATTTTGACCCTAGAGAACCAAACACTAAATCAGGATATTGTGTGGACCGCTTAATCCTCAAGCAATGTGCACTAAAACATCATTTCATGGGTGTCTGAAGCACTGATATACTGAAGGCAGGGCCGATGAGTTTTTCTATGTTTTGTCATGAATTCTTAGCTATCCCAGTGGTATGCACCCTAGAGGGGTGGGCCACCTCTTTTTAAGAGGTCCTGGGTTCAATTCCCAGTCAGCCTAGCTAAGTAGGAATATCCCATGTCACATGGCAGTGACCTCAGCACCACAAGCCATGCCACCTCAGCACCTATGGGACCCAAAAACAAAGAGTGCACATCTCAAGATGGCACTATGGAAGAGTGTGAGCCCTTGTGACATTTTTCCAATCAGTTTTTCTCAAACATGTAAAATATTTCCTCCTGAGTTGCATTGAATGTCGATTGCTGTGGTCTATTGTTGATAGTTATCTTTGTCTAACTCTTTGTGACTGCAGCCCTTCATGCTTTGATCCTGTTTATCTTCTACTTGCCTATCTCTGGCTTGGGGTATCCTGGATTGGTTGTATTTCAACAATAAAACATTTTCATCATCAAAAACAAGCAGCAGGACCCTTACACCAGCAGCAAGCAGCAGGAGAGGCACATCAAAAAACACAGTGCTGAAAACACTATTAAACCTCCTGGTAGCAAGAGGCGGACAGTCTCTGCGTACGGGCAGCGACCCTGTGCCGTACACCCAGTGCGCTGAGTACTGTCCTGAGCAAGAAGGGCGAATATGGACACAAAGAAGGACGACACTGACGCAAAGACAGCGCCTGAGGCACCAGCAATGCCAGTACCCTTGGTGCCCTTACATGGGCCAGTGGACGTGATTGACGACTCGCTGGAAGGACTGCATTCGGCCTTCCGGGCCCTCGCAGTAGAGGAGGTGGACACCAATCCCGTGAAGAGAAAGAGAGAGAGAGCGAAGGATGCAGGAGAAAGCATGGCAGACGAAGGAGTGGACCATGGGCACGACCCGACGAGCGAGTCATCGTTGGAGGGGGCACCAAGCGCCTCTGGCCTCCACGCATCACCCTCTCCTACAACCACCACACTCCCAAATCCAGACCCAGCCGCTGCAACATCCGCACCAATAACTACCCCGCCTATGGCTGAGGGCACAGGCCTTACTGGTATGCGTACCTACGCTGCCTATGGTGTGACCAATCCACCACTGCGTTTTCAGAGGCCACTACTGCCAGTGAGCCAGTGGCTTCTACTTCTGCGCCGCGCTGGTATGCGGCGGACTATCATTATCCTCTACCCGCTACGGGAGCCTATGTGGATGTTCCTGGGTATGCAACCCTGAGTGGTCTGAGGAGAGGCCCTGAGTCATGCGGAAGCAGGAGTAGATGATAGGAGGGATTCTCCAACAGGTCCCTGACGCGGTCCGAGATCAAGGAGGCACTCCGAGGCACCACCTCTGAACTTGTTGGTGATCTTACTCAAGTCATTCGGGCTAAACTGGAGCCCCTGATTCCTCCCCAAGCGTCACCTACCATCGTGGGAGTTTCAGCCCGCCGCGTCCAAGCCAATCACCTGGTGGCGGGGTTGACAAACACCCTGGGGAGCCTGAGGAGCTGAACGATGTGAACCCCTGCTGTGATACCGAGAAGCTCTTTCATACCAAGAACGGCCCAGCCTCCCTACAGCCACGTGGAGAATTCGTCGAGAGCCGAGCTGGACCGGCTGGGGCTGACAGCCCTAAGGGCAATGGTTGACGTGGAGCCCTATGGCTCTAGTGACCTAGGCGGACATCCCTCTGATGATGAGCCGCCGTCCATGACTTCTGCTTCGCCCTCGGAGGAGGACGACCCTGAGGACCCCGAGAACCCAAGTGAGCGGAAGAAGAAGAAGACGAGGAACACCAAGCGCCCTGAGGGACGCAGATCTGAGGAGGCTAAGGCAATTGCCAGCTCCAAAATTGTGGTGAACTTGCCTGAGTTCACAGGCAAGGATCTCAGCGAGTTCGCTGAGAACTTTGACCGGTTCCTCCGAATGACCGGCCAAGCCCATGCTAGTGGGCGAGTCAAGTGTGATCTGCTCCTGCAGTGCTGCAAGACCAAGTACCTGGAGAAGCAGGTCAAGCAGATCGTGACGAAGTCCGCCACCTTTGCCGACGTGTTGGTTGCCTTAGAGAGGCAGTACCCTACCTACGAAACTGACCTCTCCATCAGGGCCGAGATCCAGAACCTGGCCGTGCTGCCCAAGAACCTTAGACCAGCCAGGAGCTCCAAGCTACTGGCGGACCTGGACCACTGGTTGGGACGACCGACGCCCGGTTCTTACGGCAGCGACCAGCTTCTCTTCTGGTTGGTGGCTAAGCTTCCTCGGGAGCTGTGGGACGAGTGCCGGTCAACCGCAGAGCGCAAGGCAAGAGCCCTCAACTACGAGGATTTGTCTGTGCTACTCTTCGAGCTGGCGCTGGAGAAAGAAAGCGACTAGCACCTGAACGCCTATCGTCCTGGAGGAGGAGGCTCTGGGAGCCATGGCAAAGGGTACCAAGGATCCAGACCTGGACAGGGGACTACCCCCAAGCACACCCGTATCATGGGCAATGTCCGGGAGCTCTTCTGGTGTGACGCCAGAGACGAGCATGGTCACCTGCAGCACGCCCCCGACTGCGAGCAGCGAGATTGCTTCGTAGTCCAGGGCAAGAAGCAGGAGACCAACACCGGCGCCAAGCCTAAGATGCCGGATCACTACAGGTGTACTATCACCTGTGCCTTTTGTGGGAAGAGGAAGCAATACGAGGATGAGTGCTACCACAAGCAGCGCCTGTCGGTGAAGCTGAAGGGTGAAGATGGTGGCAAAGGCTCTGGCAAGAGCCGTGGCAAAGGCAACGGCAACGACTCCGGCAAGGGCAAGGCGGAAGGTCGTGGGAAAGGCCAAGACAAGAGCCAAGGTGGACGAGGAGGAGGCGCTAATTGCCAGCCAGTCAAGGACAACAAGAACCAGGACAAGAACGGAGGCCACCCCAACCCTAATCCAGGGGACTCGCAGACACAGGCCCAGCAAGAACAAGGGGCCAAGCGTGAGCATGAAGGTGGTGATGACGGCAACGCCAAGATAAGAAGCCGTTTCATGACGATGGCCCGCACATTGCGGAACAAGGGGTTTGAGGTGATCTTTCCCACAGCGTTCTGACGGGGGCGCTCCGGTGGGGCCCTGGACCTGGTGTTCTGGGTACGTGCCGACTAGGGGGACGTGAATACCTGGGGGTACTGAATACTGGAGCCACCATATCTATAGTGGCCAAGAAAATTTTACCTTGTTGGAGCTTGGCGAACACCATGACCACCGCGGCTATACGAATGGGGGATGGACATGTGGTGCACAGCAGCGGGGACTGTGAAGTGGAGGTACCAATGGGCTCCCGAACTATCGCCCATCGGTTCTCTGTGATGGACACTGAGGCCTTTGACTTTGTATTGGGGACTGACTTCTTCGTGCAGCACTCCCAGATACAATCCCTGACGCTGCAAGCGCCCTACCCCCTCTACCTGGACCACGGCAGTGGCAGAGAGTCCGTGCCACTGGAGCAGTCGGAGTATACCTCGAGCTACCTGAGGGTATCGAAGGAGGAGCCCTGGAACATGATGGCGGCCTCCCAAACCGAGGACTATCAACTATTGGGGGAAGTCCTAGACCAAGGTCTGAAGGAGTTGGGTTACTCCAGAGAAGACCACAGCGTGGAGTTCCCTGCCAGCGACAAGCAACATGTCTTGGACCTCTACTGCAGCAGGGGGGAAAACTGCTGCTACAGATTTTACTGGCCCTCATTCGGGATGGCCGACGGGAACCCCAGGTTCAGTGAACTGGGGAACGTCTTCACCAAGGTGGCCCTGGAAAGTTCCCGCATAGTCCTGTGTTCCACCAACTGGGGAGCCCATGGGGGCAACGAGTACTGGCGAATCCTCCTGGACAGGCTGACTATCAGCTCTGTCCGGTTACTTGATGAGGCCATCTACGTGCCTCTGGGACGCAAGACGCCCATCCGGAAACGCAGGTGGGGAAGTATGCTCAGCGTGGTGGACGGGGGTCTTACCTCTATTCCCTGGGAGGACCTGGACTCGACTCTGGTCCAGGCTATACAACGGGAGAGCAATGGACTCACCCTGGGTGACTTGAAAGATCAAATACGACCTCAAGATGCTATTGAGACTATACCAGGGGGAGATGAATAGGTCGTGACCAACACCAATGATCCCAACCCTCCCTGCGATGAACCTGTTCCTGATGGAGTCTCTGAGTGTGGACTTTCCGAGCTCCCCAGCTCTATCCACTCTGATGACAAAACTGAGCATGACGCCTTCTTCGTGCAGACATGCGTGGAGGAAGTGGAAAACGCCGAGTACATCGCCCCACTGAAACCCCTACTCTCCATGAGGGTGGAAGACCCCGTGGACGAGGAGCTGGACCCCCGATCCAGGCTACGGGAGTATGTGGACTCCAAGAAGAGGTTGGTGGCGAAGAAGCTATGCTACGCTAAGCCTACTCGCAGCTAATGGCCACTGAAGCAAGGACGTATGGGAGATCTATCCCAGTTGAAGGAGGACCTCAAACAGAAGATCACCACGTGGCAAGGGGAGGTGGATCTCAAGCTCGGGAAGAGCGTGTGGGGTGCCCATGTGAGGACCCCGGAGGAGGATGACCGCTCGGAGGAATGTGTATGTGAACCCCCCCAAGCGTGCCTATGTTGCCCTCGTCCACCGGAGATGGTTGATCGAGACCTGCTATATGCCTACCAAGGGTTGAAGGATACTACCAAGGGCGAAGAGTCGGTGGAGGATCACCTATCAGCGTCTATTACTCAGGGGGCAAGCAACTCACACTCTGACGAGGACATGGAGGACAAGATCAAGCTATTGGACCCACGGGTGCAGAAGCTTAAAAGGACCTATCTGGAGGTGATCCGGGAACTACCACCCCCAGCCTCATGTGACAAGCTGGTACAGATGGCCCTCAAGCTCAAACCCGAGTTCGTGGGCCAGAAATTTCCGTGGGAGACCCTACGCCGCTCCTAAAGAGCGGGCCGACGAGATCGAGCGACAGATACAAGAGTGTATCGACGCTGGCCTAGTCCTGGAGTACAAGGACGGGGACTACTCCCAACACTGCAGCCCCTGTTTCCTGGTGGCTAAACGTCGGTCTACAGCCAAACGGCTGGTAGTGGACTATGGAGAGCTGAACAAGAAACCGTTGAACCACTCAGGGTCCATTCCTAAGAATGGAGACTACCCTTGGGAAGATAGCCTCCTGTGCCCACAAGACCAGGATGGACAAGAGAAGTGGATTTTCGCAGGTGGACCTGACCCCCAACGCCCAGGAGCTACTCGCCTTCATCACCCCTCAGGGGAGGGTGTTCAAGTGGAAGGCCAACGCACCCACTCTTTTTCAAGAGCTGATGAACAAGATCCTGTCCATCTTACGACGGAGACCCAAAGTGCAAGAACTCATATCCCGTGGGGCCCAGATGGAAGCGCACATCGACGATGCATGCCTCGGGAACAATACGGAGGAGGATCATCTAATCCTCTTGGGTGAGTTCTTCGCGGTCTGCCAAGACAACCACACACGACTTAAGCTGGAGAAGTGTGAGTTCATGCAGGAGACCATGCAGTACCTCGGGTTTGACGTTGGCTATGGGTGGTGGACCCCAGCGGCCTCTAAGGCCAAACCCCTGATGGCTGCTAAGGTACGACATGAAGACCCCAAGAAAGGACTCCATGATGTACGCAGCTTCATTGGGGCGTGCAACTTCTACTGCCGCCATATCAAGAACTTCACCTACACCAGCGCCATTCTGACGGACGTGATCAAAAAGAGTAGTACTTGGCGGTGGAGCCCACAAGAGCAACAAGCGTTTGACGAGCTCAAAGACAAGGTGGCCAACGCTAAGTGCTTGGGCCAGCCTGGAGCACAAGGTGAGATTATCCTGGTGCCTGACGCCAGCAATGTGGGCGGTGGTGGAACGTTGTTCCAATGGCAAGAATTAGAGAAGGAGGAGTTCAACTCAGCTTTTTCCCAATGGGGGCCGGAAGGTCTCAACCGAGATGGAACTCTCAAGCACAGCTACCCTGACGACAAGTGGGTCCTAGTACCCCTGGGCCACTGGAACTGGAAATGGAACCAGGTCAGGGGGAACTACTCCACCTATGAGCAGGGGTTGCTTCCGGGTATGCTGGTGCTCTCCTCTCAGGCACGACTATTGGGGAGTAACCCTGTGGTCTGGCTGTGCGACCAAGAGCCTGTCCGCACTTTCCAGAAGGGTCCCCCGCCTAGGAAGGCCAAGCTACGGCGCTGGTGGACGTACCTCAGTCAACTACGGCTGACAGTACACCATACCCAGGGAGTGAAGAACGAGTGTGCAGACCATATTAGCCGCAACAACTTCGACGCCCTGATTGGTGCCCGGTCTGAAGCGCTGGCTCAGGAGGCGCTCAACTGTATGGACGTGCACTTGGACCTCAACATGACTATGATACGCCCCCTAGATGGAGGCCAACAAGCGGAATACCTGAAGGAGTTTTGGGATATCTACGAGCGCCTGGAGAAACACCTTGAACCCCTCCTGGTCAACCAAGAGCAGTGGAAGACGGACAAGAGCTACCTTTGTCACGAGGACCGCATCGTGGTACCCAGTGACAGAGTCCCAGCGCTGCTGAAGTGGACCCATCAGCGGTCATGTGGGTGCTGACCGTACCCTGAGGCTATTCAAGCAGTGGTTCCACACTACGTGGACTGATGACCAACTGTGGAAGGCCCTCCAGCCTACCGTGGACAAGTGCCCGTGTAGGTACTGCAAACCTGGGGATATCAGGGACAGGGGTCTCTACTCGACCCTGCCCATCCCCCACTGTGCTAACAGTGTTCTCTATGTGGACTACACGGAGATGCCTAAGTTTGGGGGCTACGACTTTGCCCTCGTGGTGACCTGTGGGTTTACCAGGTTTACCAGGGTGTTCCCATGTACCAAGCACATTACCGGAGAGGAGACTATCAAAATACTCCTGGAGGAGCCGTTTTGTGTCTATGGGGCACCCAGGGAGATCAACTCCGATGAGGACGTACGGGTACGCTCAGATACCGGCTGGTACAAGAGGGTTTTGAGATCCCTTAATGTCGAGGTGTCTACGGGGATCCCCTACTCTCACACTAGCAACCCCCTATGTGAGGGACAGAACCATGTCCTCAAGGAGAATGTAGGGATGTGGTGCAAAAGTGAACGCACCAGAGACTGGGTGAGACTACTCCCCGTCATATCCTTGACGATGAAGTCCCCTGAGAGTTTGACGACTGGCTACTCGCCCCATGAGCTATTCCTAGGGCGCCAGGCGTGGTTCATACATGCTCCCTATCCAGAGGATACCCATTCTTCTGTGGGAAACCGGGTCCAGGAGCAACAAGCGAAGGTGGACAACGCCAAGGCTAGTGAGGGGGCGTCAGTGGAACAAGAAGAACAAGCACCGACCGCCGGCTTCCTACCAAGAAGGGGACTTGGTGCTGGTGCACCACAGCCGACCACCAGCCTGGCCATGCTCTACCAGCGATGACCCCTACTTCGGGCCCTACAAGATTCCATCTGTGGATGGACACTGTATCACAGTTCGGTGTTCTCCCCGTCTAGGGGGGACCCTGGTGTCGGCTGCTCAACACCTAAAGCGCTACTATGATCCTGAAGACCTATGTGGGGAGGAGTGGGAGCTGAACGACAAAGAGGTCGCCGCTCTAGACCTACAGGGGGCTGCCAGCCCTATGGAAGTTAAAGGGGATCTCCCCAACATGAACGCCCAAGAGATGGCAAAGGAAGGCTTCTACCAGGTGAAGTCTGTACTACGCCATGGCTATCGCCTTGGTTGGCGCTTCCTCACCCTCTGGGAAGGCCTTGGAGTCAAGGAGGTCATCTGGGAGCCCTTCTCTGCGTTTGTTCTACCTGAGGGACGCCTAAACTCAGTTCTGGTAGACTACTACGGGTACGCCCCGGGTCTCTCCGCCCCTAAGCGCCAAGTTTCTGTGCTGGCGCAAACCCTTGGGACAATACCCAGCATACTAATCCAGGTGTTGTTTTTCCTACCTATCTGACTACTACAGGGGAGGGGTGGCCAAAAGCTATGAAGGCACCCAAACGCCTTTTTGCTACGATGGCCAAAGTCTAGCCTTACCACTGCCACTGCCCACAAACCCTGCCAAAATTGCAGGAAACGGCTGGGACAGTGACACACGCACTACAGGTCCTACACACTCTGCAGTGGCACCATCCCGGTGGGTGAGAACTTGTTCAACTGGCTCAAGCCCCCACTCAGGACTACCACTCCTTCACGCACGCTCTACTGGGTGGTGTTGGAGAAGATGTCACGAGCCCTAATGGCTCACCTGTGAGATTGCAAGAGAACACAAGGCTACTAAGCATCTGTAGCCTAGCAGGGACGCCACAACGCGTTCTCCTGCTAGGGCTTGGAGGGAAGGAGTGCTCTTTTGGCGTGCACAGCGTGAATGTTGAAGAAGTCAGCCTGCGCTCGCCACTCCTGGCTGAGTCGCAGTTTGTTGTTTGTGTGATCAGCGCCGCATCGTTTAGCACGGCTTGAGACTGCACCAATTCACCCTGACCTTCCCACCTGTAAAGCAAAGGCAGATGACTTGGTTTTGCGGCTGAGGAGCCAAGACTACCTCCACGTATTATATGCTTCTCAGGTAGCCCTATAATACACTGTCGTCAAAGCCAAGTACAAGCAAGCAAACTTAAGGAACCCCACCCGTTCTCGGTATCGTAAACAAGGGTTGTACCGTGCGCACCCCGCGTGGCCTACCCTTTAAAGCGTGTGTGAATGCACGAGCACGGACGAGTTTTCCAACAACCTGGTCCAATCTCTTTTTCCATACCCAATCTTACCCCACAATCACAAACTCCACCAGGGGGTGGCCCCAGCTGGGCTTACCTACCTTACTCACCGCTAGAAAGCGAAAGCAAGTGTGGAAGGAACGAAACACGACGCTATGCATAGTTGTGTATGTTCTAATCAGTGCAGCAAAAAGGGTGGTTGTGCTGTAAAAGCAGTTGTCACGGTTGCCCCGCATTGCACCGCAGGGCAGGACCGGTAGCCCCCCGTGACAACCACTCCCTGGCCGAAGGCCATCTGTTTTTCCCTAATCTCACCTCTAATCACCTGCAATCTTTCTAATCTATCCCTCTATCGTTTGTTAGCGCTGCTACAAGGTTCGTTCACGGAGACACGAGACGGGCAATATGCATGCTGCGTACGAGAGGAGCACACCTGTGGTTTATACCTGATTCATTGAAGTCTCTTCGTTGATTTTCTGAATTCTTGGGTTTTTGGTTCTTGCTGTCAGTGTGGGTGGAATCTTTATGTTTATATATTCATGTCTGTCTCGTTATTTTGGTCATTATACGTAACATACGTTTATGATCTCATTAATTTCTTGTTTCCAGGCGCTTCGCAAAGCCCGCTCCTGCGCGCCGTCTTTTTCTGCGTGGGAATTTCCTGATTTAAAAAATTAGGAGATGACCACAAATTTTATAAAAATGTGCATCTGATGCACAATTGGATTCTGTTCAGGTATGTGCGCTCAGAAAAATTCTAGGCCGTCATTTGACGGATTTAGGTGTTGTCGCTTCGCGTTTGCGTGGATTCGTGCCTCATCCTTCCATTCCTCTGTTGTACAGATATCCTCGCAAAGTGTCACTGAGTAGGCCGCTTTTCGGGCCGGAAAGCAGCAGCAGGAGACTGAACCAGAATCCAAGACCCCTCCAAGGGGCAATTCTAGTTATATAGTCGCACCCTCGCCCCAGTACCAGTACAGGTGTCTCCATTAGGTTCCATGAGACTTAGATCGAGCGTCCTATGAGAGTCTGGCGTTGGGTTGTGTTACGCTGCAGCTTGGAGGGAGGGATGCATATGCACATGGTCTTTGCATGCCCTATTCTAACCCCACCAAGCCACAGGAACCCCTGCAGCGCCAAGAGCGCTGAGCTTTCTGTTGGAAATTGTCATGAACAATGCAGCGATAGTCGCTGGCCATGGTAAAGCGCTCTTTTCTAGTGTTAGGGAAAATATAGGTATTTCAAAGTAGGTGTGGAAACCAAGGAATGGCCAAGAAAAAAATCCCTTTCTCCTGAAAATGCGACAGTGGTGGCCACCACAGCACAATGGGGGAGTGAGAAAAAGTGCTTTTCCACTGCTTTAGGGTATACTTTAGTTGCATTAGCGGTGCTCTAAGCACTCTCGAAATTTTATCTTAGTATTGGCCTAACCAAAATGGGTGATAACACATTTTGACCTACAGAAGCAGACACTAAATCAGGATATCGTGTGGACCCCTCCATTCCCAAGCAATGTGCACTGAACTACCTTTTCCTGAGTGACGGAGGCACTGATATACTGAAGGCAGAGCCTATGAATTTATCTATGTTTTCTCATGAATTCTTAGCTATCCTAGTGGTATGCACCCTAGGGGGCTGGGGCACCCCTTTTCGAGAGGTCCTGGGTTCAATTCCCAGTCAGCCTAGCTGAGTAGGAATATCCAATGGACATGGCAGTGACCTCAGCGCCACAGGCCATGCCACCTCAGCACCTATGCGACCCCAAAAAAAAAAATCCCAAATCTCAAAATGGCACTATGGAAGAGTGTGAGCCCTTGGGACAGTTTTCCGATCAGTTTTTCTCAAACATGTAAAGTCTTTCATCCTGAGTTGCATTGAATGTCTATTGCTGTGGTCCATTGCTGATAGTTCTCTTTATCTAACTCTTTGTGACTGCAGGCCTTCATGCTTTGATCCTGTTTATCTTCTACTTGCTCATCTCTGGCTTGGGTTATCCTGGATTGGTTGTATTTCAACAATACAACATTTTCATCATCAAAAGCAAGCAGCAAGACCCTTACACCAGCAGCAGGCAGCAGGAGAGGCACATCAAAAACACAGTGCTGAAAACACTATAAAACTTTATCACACACCCACACCGCAAAGCCCTGCCAGGAGTGGCGGCGTACAAGCGGGGCGCGCACACAAACACACACACCCCATCAGCCCAGCCAGGAGTGGGCGGGGCGCAGCCGAAACCCGAGCCCAAGCACAACCCAGACCCAAACACAAACGCCACACACCAGTGGGAAACCCAGTGTCCATAGCCCGGGCAGTGAGGCATCCCGTGCCATGCAGGTGACCCGGCCAAACAAGACCCGGAGCCCCGGGGTAAGGCTGCATCCTAACGCCAACGCCGCTTCCGTAGTCCAGGCGGAGCGTGCTACACCCAAGCGCCCCGGAACTCCAGTACCAATAACATGCATGCATGCCTTGGGAACAGGATACGCCAGGAAGTCCGGTGAACCTCTAGGGTTCTGCCCAAAGGAGGGGACGTGCGCAAGCACGTTGGCACACTCTCCTGGCGGGACAAGCACGTCAAGCTGGCGGCAAACAGCCCTTCCGGTGTTGCCCGGGGCCGCTTTGTTGGGGGCCACCAGTTAGGTCTAGCGGGGTGTAAGCCGCCTCTGCTCCTCAAGCGCAGAACCTCTTCCTGTCCGTCACAGGGGTGACGCCACGGGGAACCATGGGGCACCTCTCCACGACCGACTGCACTTACCTACTTACCTACGTACCTGGACCAGCTGTGGTGGGCCGGGAACACGTTCGTGACGACGGGGTCGTTGTTGTCCGCAAACGGGTGGTCGGGCCTTGAGCAGTCTTCAAATGTGGTGCGAAGGGTTGTAGCCAGTGCCCCGAAGTCTCCGTCTGGCACTACGTCGTCCCATGTTGTACCGGACGTGGTATCTCGGGGGTCCGTGTGTCCCTCCAGGACCTCCATATTGTACTTGGTCCAGTCTTGTACCATGAGTTCCACGTACGCAGCTTCCGTGTACGGTTCGATACTGTGCTCCGCTAGGGTGCGGGCATGGGCCAGCTGCTTGTACAGGGTCCGGTGTCAGGGGGCCCGTCTCGGTGGGGGGGTCGCAGCTGGCTCGGGCGTGGGCTCCTTCTTCTCGGTTGCCCTGTGTCGGTGTCGGGTCGCGTGCACCACGGTGTATTCGTCATCTTCTCGTTCGGGTGTCCATTCTATGTGGGCTTCACCCGTGGACGCGTTGGTCGGTCGGCATGTCGCGGTGCGTGCGTAGGGGGGGGGGGCGTTTCGTCATGCAGGACGATGGTGTGACCCCGCGTCCAACTGTGCAGGGTCAGGACGAGAGCTGCCGCTCTTTCCTCGAGGGTTGCTGGCGTGGGGCGTCGGATTGTTGGTTGAAGGTCAGGGCCTCCTGTGCGCGCGGGGACCCTGCGAGGTTCGTCCAGGCTCGAGTTTTGGTTTCACGTCCCTGCACAACCACTCCTTCTGGCGACTGTTGCTGGTCGTTTTGCATGTCCTTTCGCAGTTCCTGGATGTACGCCCCTGGGTCTCGGTTTTCTCCTGTTCCCGTTATCCGTTGGTCCGTGTCGTTGAGTGCCCGGTACAGGCTGCATGTGGGTCGTTGGTGCGCGGCGGCCGCCGTCTGCAGTACTCGTTGGATGCTGTCGTGCAGTGGATCGTTGTCTAGGTCCATGGGGTCGTGGTTCGTGGAGATGTCGAGGCCACTGGGCAGTGATTCCAGGGGCAGGCTAGGGGCTTCAAGAGGGCTGGATACTTGGGAGTGGGTTTTCATCGCCATGTTGGAGGTCCGGATAGTGCTGCTTCGTGTGTGTGGTCCTCTGGCGCGCCCAGCTGCGTTTTTTCCATGACCAACGGCACCGTTTGTGGTTCCAGCCTCAGGGCGTTGTCCCTGTCGCCTTGGTGTTGCGCCTCGTGTTGAGATGTGTGGCAGTGGTCCGTGTTTTGGGCGCTCTACTGACACGGTGTGGTGTTTGTGGTTCGGTTCGTGGTTTCGTCGCTCTAGTCAGTGTGTTGCGACGGGCTGTGGTTGTATTCCGGGTCCTGCCGTCGCTGTGCTCTCTGTCCTCCGGTTGCTCTTTGCCCGTGGCGCCCGGTTGTGCCGGCTGTCTCGGGGCAGCGGTCGGTGTGCCCTTCGGTCGCTGCGTGGGTGTGTCGGGTTTCTTTCTGTTGTGCGCGGTACACCGTGTGTGTGGGGCTGGGGGTGTATGTGTCCGGTGCCCGCCCTCGGCCTCCATCGCTGGGGCTGTTGAGGTCGTTGGAGTCGCGCCGCGGCATGTGGCTGTAGTCTGTGTTTTGGCTATATTCCGTGCGCTCCAGGCTCAGGGTACGCTGGCGTGTCGCGTTGCTTGCGGTTCGGTCTGTGGCGCGGGCGCTGTAGTCGGTACGTTGTGATGGGGTTTGGTCTGGTTCTGGTTCCAGTTGTTGTCATGTCGTTCCCTCTCCTGTAGCCTCCCCCCCTTGGAGCCCGTTTGTGTTCGCAGTGCAGGGGTAATGGGCCGTGCACCACGAGGTTGTTGGTTCCTGGTGCGCGCCGTATACCGTGTGGGCGGGGTTTGGGGTGAGTGTGCCTCGTGCATGTTCCCGGCTCCCTTTTCTGGGGCTCCTGGGTTCATCGCGAGAGGGACAACGAACAGAGGTGGCCAAAGAGGTGTGCCGAGCCGTGTCGAGTGCAAGTAGGATATAAACCTACGCCAAACAACGCACGCTAAGATACGCTGTAACAAGCACAACACGGTATAAAATAGGAGAGGGAAGAACACGTACGAGGCATAAGTAGGTAACATAGCACACCACCGCAAGAGTATGAGATCAACCGAGGATGGCAATGGCAAGATCACATGGCACGACAAAACCCCCGCCGCCGCACGCCCGTTTGCATAGGGAGCACAACGCCGCCGCGACACACGGAACACGCAAAGATGTGGGTGAGATAAGTAAGTTACACCCACGCAAGGAGCATAACGGCGACAAGACACGCATCACACGAAAAGATAAGGAGGGAAAGGAGGGAGCCACGCAAGTATGTTACCATGTCGTGCCCCGCCGCGCACACGAGAGAAGCAACGAGCCCCCGGCCTGCGCCACGAACCGAGACCAACGAAGGTGTGGAACCAACCAGGGAGCAGGGAGAGGAATAGGAAAGAGGACCCCCACCCACGCACGTCTCTCTTTGTATAGGGAGTACAAAGGCACCACGACAAACAACACACGAAAGGGTTTGGGTACGGCAAGAGAGACATAAGCACACCATGGTATGGCACGAAGGGGGAGGAGCGTGCGCACACACGTAGACACAAGTGCGAAGGCAGGTATGTTATACGCCGCGACACCGCAACAGACGTGGTGCCAAAGATGCACGACGAAGGCCCACATACCCCCACCCTTCCTCTTGTCTCACAGGGCGCAACGAGAGAGAAAGCCGGCGAAGAGAAAGACAGAGACACACACCAGGGCGGAGGCAGGGGAAAAATGCATGCCAGGAGAAAATTAGAGCAGAGGAAAGGGAAAAGAGCGACGAAGCCACGAACAAAATAAGGGGTAGCCAGCACCCGCGCAAGGGACGCGCGCAGGGAGGGGGGCACGGCAGGCACACGGCACACGGTGGGCACCAGACCGCACCGAAGCACCGGAGAGGGGAGCACCAGAGGGACAAGAGAAAAGCGGCACCACGTACCACGACACGCCACGCACAGACACCACACACACCGCACACACCCACACCCGCGCCCACAGCACGAGGCCAGCGAGCCCCAGCAGCCCGCCCAGAGGGCAGGCAGCCGGAGGAGGGGGAGCGCCTGACCCCAGACGCCCCTCACAACGGCGGACATCGCCCCCCCCTGGGGACGCCCTACCGCCAGCTTCATGGCGCGCAACGCCGGCCCGCCAGGGCGCGCGCCGTGGGGCCGGTGCTGGGTCCCCACGCCCGCACAGACCGCACCCGGGACACACAGGTCGCAGAACCCCGGCTGACCACCCCAGAGGACGGCCGGTCGGCGGAAGGACAGTACCTGACACCAGACGCCCCTCACAACGGTGGCAGGCCAACCCCCCCGGGGACGGCCCCCGACCACCCCCACGGCAAGCAGCCCCCACAGGGCATGCAGGCCAAGGGGACAGTGTTGGGCCCCCACACCCACACGCCTGCGCCCACAGCATGTGGGTGGCGGACCCGAGCAGCCCGCCAAGTGGGCGGGCAGTTCGGGAAGGGGGAGCGCCTGAGCACAGACGCCCCTGACAACGGTGGAAGGCACCCCCCCGGGAACGCACTTCGACCACCCCCACAGCGAGCAACGCCGGCCCGCAAGGGCGCACGCTGTGGGGCCGGTGCTGGGTCCCGACGCCCGCACAGACCGCACCCGGGACACACGGGTCGCGGAACCCCGGCTACCGGCCCCAGAGGACAGGCGGCCGGGGGAGGCATAGCGCCTGACACCAGACGCCCCTCACAACGGTGGCAGGCCATCCCCCCGGGGACGGCCCCCCACCACCCCCACGGCACGCAGCCCCGACAGGGCATGCAGGCCAAGGGGACCGTGATGGGCCCCAACACCCACACGCCCGCGCCCGCAGCACGTGGGTGGTTGTCCCCAACAGCCCGCCCAGTGGGCGGGCAGTTGGGGGAGGGGGAGCGCCTGACCTCAGACGCCCTTCACAACGGTGGAAGGCAGCCCCCCCCGGGGACGCCCTCCCGCCAGCCCCACTGCGAGCAACGCCGGCCCGCATAGGCGCACGCTGTGGAACGGGTGCTGGGTCCCCACGCCCGCACCGACCGCACCTGGGACACACGGGTCGCGGTACCCCGGGCTGCCCGCCCCAGAGGACGGGCGGTCGGGGAAGGGACAGCGCCTGACACCAGACGCCCCTCACAACAGTGGCAGGCCACCCCCCCCCCGGGGACGTCCCCCCACCACCCCCGCGGCACGCAGCCCCCACAGGGCGTGCAGGCCAAGGGGACGGTGTTGGTCCCCCACACCGGCACGCCCGCGCTCACAGCACGTGGGTAGCGGACCCCAACAGCCCGCCCAGGGGGCGGGCAGTCGGGGGAGGGGGAGCGCCTGACCTCAGACGCCCCTCGCAACGGTCGAAGGCAGCCCTGCCAGGGACGCCCTTCCGCCACCCCCACAGCGAGCAACGCCGGCCCGCAAGGGCGCATGCTGTGGGGCTGGTGGTGGGTCCCCACGCCCGCACCAACCGCGCCCGGGACACACGGGTCGCGGTACCCCGGCCGCCCGCCCCAGAGGACAGGCGGCAGGGGGGGGGGAAGCGCCTGACACCCGGCGCCCCTCACAACAGCGGCATGCCAGCCCCCCGGGGATGGCCCCCCGCCACCCCCGCGGCACGCAGCCCCCACAGGGCATGCAGGCCAAGGGGACAGCATTGGGCCCCCACACCCACACGCCCGCGCCCACAGCATGTGGGTTGCGGACCCCAACAGCCCGCCCAGTGGGCGGGAAGTTCAGGGAGGGGGAGCGCCTGACCACAGACGCCCCTCACAACGGCCGAAGGCACCCCCCTTGGGAACGCCCTTCCGCCATGCCCACAGCGAGCAACGCCGGCCGCCAAGGGCGCACGCTGTGGGGCCGGTGCTGGGTCCCACGCCCGCACCGACCGCACCCGGGACACACGGGTCGCAGAACCCCGGCTGCCCACCCCAGAGGACGGGCGGTCGGCAGAGGGACAGTGCCTGACACCAGACGCCCCTCACAACAGTGGCCGGCCACCCCCCCCGGGGACGGCCCCCCACCAGCCCCACGGCACGCAGCCCCCACAGGGCATGCAGGCAAAGGGGACAGTG
Source organism: Eutreptiella sp. 'Long Island Sound 2002' (assembly GCA_964036045.1). Taxonomy (NCBI): domain Eukaryota; phylum Euglenozoa; class Euglenophyceae; order Eutreptiales; family Eutreptiaceae; genus Eutreptiella; species Eutreptiella sp. 'Long Island Sound 2002'. The sequence goes on along the minus strand of OZ038380.1, from coordinate 66,875,436 downwards.
TTGGGCCCCCACACCCACACGCCCGCCCCCACAGCATGTTGGTGGCAGACCCGAGCAGCCCGCCCAGTGGGCGGGCAGTTCGGGGAGGGAGAGCCTGACCACAGACGCCCCTCACAAAGGTGGAAGGCACCCCCTCGGGAACGCAGTTCCGCCACCCCCACAGCGAGCAACGCCGGCCCGTAAGGGCGCACGCATTGGGGCCGGTGCTGGGTCCCACGCCCGCACGGACCGCACCTGGAACACACAGGTCGTGGAACCCCAGCTGCCCGCCCCAGAGGACGGGCGGTCAGGGGAGGGACAGCGCCTGATACCAGACGCCCCTCACAACGGTGGCGGGCCACCCCCCCCGGGGACGCCCCCCACCACCCCCGCGGCACGCAGCCCCCACAGGCCATCCAGGCCAAGGGGACAGTGATGGGCCCCCACACCCACACGCCTGCGCCCGCAGCACGTGGGTGACGGACCCCAACAGCCCGCCGAGTGGGCGGGCAGTCGGGGGAGGGGGAGCGCCTGACCTCAGACGCCCCTCATGACGGTGTCAGGCACCCCCCGCGGGGACGCCCTTTCCGCCACTCCCACAGCGAGCAACGCCGGTCCGCAAGGGCGCACGCTGTGGGGCCGGTGCTGGGTCCCCACGCCCGCACGGACGGCACCCGGGACACACGGGTCGCGGAACCCCGGCTACCCGCCCCAGAGTACGGGCGGCCGGGGGAGGGACAGCGCCTGACACCAGACGCCCCTTACAACGGTGGCAGGCCGTCCCCCCGGGGACGGCCCCCCACCACCCCCACGGCACGCAGACCCCACAGGGCATGCAGGCCAAGGGGACCGTGATGGGCCGCCACACCCACACGCCCGCGCCCGCAGCACGTGGGTGGCGGACCCCAACAGCCCGCCCAGTGGGCGGGCAGTCGGGGGAGGGGGAGCGCCTGACCTCAGACGCCCCTCACAAGGGTGGAAGGCACCCCCTCGGAGACGCCCTTCCGCCAGCCCCACTGCGAGCAACGCCGGCCCGCAAGGGCGCACGCTGTGGGGCCGGTGCTGGGTCCCCACGCCCGCACCGACCGCACCTGGGACACACGGGTCGCGGAACCCCGGCTGCCCGCCCCAGAGGACGGGCGGCCGGGGGAGGGACAGCGCCTGACACCAGACGCCCCCCACAACGGTGGCAGGCCACCCCCCCCGGGGACGGCCTCCCACCACCCCCGCGGCACGCAGCCCCCACAGGGCGTGCAGGCCAAGGGGACAGTGTTGGGCCCCCACACCCACACGCCCGCTCCCACAGCCGTGGGTAGCGGACCCCAACTGCCCGCCCAGTGAGCGGGCAGTCGGGGGAGGGGGAGCGCCTGACCTCAGACGCCCCTTGCAACGATGGAGGGCAGCCCCCCCAGGGACGCCCTTCCGCCACCCCCACAGCGAGCAACGCCGGCCCGCAAGGGTGCACGCTGTGGGGCCGGTGCTGGGTCCCCACGCCCGCACCGACCGCACCCGGGACACACGGGTCGCGGCCCCCGGCCGCTCGCCCCAGAGGACAGGCGGCAGGGGGAGGGACAGCGCCTGACACCAGACACCCCTCACAATGGTGGCAGGCCAGCCCCCGGGGGACGGCACCCCGCCACCCTCGCGGCTCGCAGCCCCCACAGGGCATGCAGGCCGAGGGGGCAGTGATGGGCCCCCACACCCACACGCCCGCGCCCACAGCATGTGGGTGACGGACCCGAACAGCCCGCCCAGTGGGGGCAGGGGGAGCGCCCGACCTCAGACGCCCCTCACAACCGTGGAAGGCACCCGCCCAGGGGACGCCCTTCCGCCACCCCCACAGCGAGCAACGCCGGCCCGCAAGGGCGCACGCTGTGGAACCGGTGCTGGGTCCCCACGCCCGCACCGACAGCAACCGGAACACACGGCTCGCAGAACCCCGGCCGCCCGCCCCAGAGGACGGGGGGGCAGCGCCTGACACCAGGCTCCCCTCACAACAGCGGCAGGCCACCCCCCCGGGGACGGCCCCCCGCCACCCCCGCGGCAAGCAGCCCCCACAGGACATGCAGGCCAAGGGGACAGCGTTGGGCCCCCACACCGACACGCCTGCGCCCACAGCACGTGCGTAGTGGACCCCAACAGCCCGCCCAGTGGGCGGGCAGTCGGGAGAGGGGGGGCGCCTGACATCAGATGCCCCTCGCAACCAGACCAGGTAGGGGGGAACCGGGACCGGACTGCCCCCCTCAAGCACGCCAGACGGAGCAAGGGACCGGGGCAGGACACGCGGAGGGGCACGGACTGCGTGGAAAGGCCCTACCAGCGCCCAGTGCCGGGATTGCGTGAGGTGCGCATGCCACACCACCCAGGAGGGGGAGGGAGCGGACGCCGCAGGAGCGCCAGCGCACACACACGCAGGGGGCACGCGGGAACTACCAGAAGGGCAACCGATTCGAGCTCGCGGAACGCACAGACCGCGTGGAATGGCGTACCAACGAGCGAGGGTAGAGGACACCCGGACAGGACGGGCCGCGAGCGCCGCGCACACACGGACGGAGCACTGCACCCGCCAAGGCAGTAGTGGCGCTATGCACCACGCCCCGACCCCTAGGCTAGGCAGCCTCCGCGCCAGCCCAAGGGGTTCCCACTGGCGACAAGCCAGTAGCACGGGCCCGGCAGTGCCGGCGCCCCGGGCGACCACGTATTAGGGGGGCGACGCGGTGGGTAAGCGCCCGCAGCCACGGCTGCGAATTGATGCACTGACCGGGGAGTGGCGAAACGGGGAGGCCGGGGAGGGACGGGGCTCCGAGCCCTGTGAACCCGGGGGACTTTGCCACCAGGCAGGAGGTGCGTCTTGGAGGGCCCTCCACTAGGACCCGGTGGGGAGGATATCACCTGGCCCTACCAGGTGGCCCCCCGGGGCCGAAAGGCGTCTAGTACCCGCAAAATCAAACCTCAAACCTCAAACCTCTACCAGGATGATACAGAGGTAGGTCTCCATACTCCGCCTTCTCCCGGTCGTACAGGTCCGCCCACTTGTGTAATCGAATCTGCAGTTTGCGTCGAACGGGGTCAAGCCAGTCATTGTCATCGCTGGCTTGCATTTTGTACATTTCATCGACCGGCACTGCGGGTCGAGGCATGCAGCACAAAAATACTTGATCCCCCCTGAGATCAGCTCGACGGATCTCTCTTTCGAGTTTCGGTAACAAAAAGTACTCAATCTCCATATCACTGCACCCCTCATCCGTGATACAATCTTCCGTCTCGGACTCATCGTACATGTCAGTACCGTGCTGGACGTGTGTCGACGAGTGTAGGTCGGAGCGTTCTTTGGCATGTGGGATAAGATTTCCACCCGGACTTGCTTTCGAGGCAATGAATGAAAGTATCGAAACGAGGTCCAGCTCCGAAGCGGCTTGAAACTGTAGCTGGGTGGAATGCCTTGAGTCGGCAAAAAACAACCCGAACAAATTCGAACCAAGTTGGATGTCTGCGTACCGTTCCTTTTAGTTGACAGTCGGATTGTAGCTTCGAAGCCATGGCAGTCCAAGTACCACATCCGGCAGAATCTCCAAGACCTTGAAGTGATGTCGAAATACAAGTTACCCAACTCGAACATAGGCTCTCGTGTAGTACCGTACTTTGACTTGGACACCTCCGGCTGTCAAGACGTGTCCAGTGTTTCTCAGTTTATGGAGGGGAAGTCGCGCCCTCTTTGCAGTCTGCATTGACATGAAGTCACTGGTCGCCCCACAGTCGACCAATAATTCTACGCTCGAGTCAAAGGAGTCTTCACGACATGCGCAAATGCGCCCTCGAACCGTGAACAGAGACGCATGCTCAGGTTCGGTTCCTTCGACATTGACACCTCCAAGTGTCGAATTCCTCTCGGGTTTCTTGGTGCTGATGTTCGGTACCGCAGGCCGCCACCCAGAAGGGGAGCAGGGAGGCCGCGGCGCAACCCCCCCCCCCCCCACCCCCCCCACCAGCCGGCAAGCCGCGGGGGCCCCGCCCCCCACCCCCCGAGGCAAAGGGGGTTGGTCCCCCCCCCGCCAGAGAGAGGAGCCGGAGCGCGACCCGCCGCCCCGCCCCAGCCGCCGGCTCCCACAGGGGCCGCGTAGAACAAGGGAGCCCGCGCCAACGCGCCAGGACGCCGCACAGATCGCACCCAGAGAAGGTGGGCGAGCACGAACCGGAGTGGTATGGGGGGCCACGCCCCCCATGGACAGAACGACGCCAGTTACACCCGCATTGTTGCCTGCCCAGGGAAGGCAGAGGGACGGGACGAGGCAGAACGACCCCCCGCCCTACAGGCCCCCCCCGGACGCACAAACGGGGGCTACGACGCACGCCCCCCCCCCCCCAGCCCGCCCTCCGGCACACGAACGCCACAGACCCGCCCCGCGGCGCGCAGCCCCCACAGGGCGTGCAGGCCGAGGAGACAGAGAAGGGCCCCCACACCCGCACGCCCGCGCCCACAACACTTGGATAGCGGACCCCAACAGCCCGCCCAGTGGGCGGGCAGTCGGGGGAGGGGGAGCGCCTGACCCCAGACACCCCTCACAAAAGTGGAAGGCACCCCCCCTGTGGGCGCCCTACCGCCACCCCCACAACCCCAAGCCAAGTAGGGGGGAACCTGGAACGGACCGCCCCCCCCCAAGCACGCCAGACGGAGCAAGGGACCGGGGCAGGACACGCGGAGGTGCACGGTCCACGTGGAACGGCCCTACCAGGGCCCAGTGCCGGGACCGCGCGAGGTGCGCACGCCACACCACCCAGGAGGGGGGGGAGCGGACGCCCCGGGGGCGCGAGCGCACACACACGCAAAGGGCACGCGGGGACTACCAGAAGGGCAACCGGACCGAGCGCGCGGAACGCACAGACCGCGTGGAATGGCGTACCAGCGAGCGAGGGTAAGGGACACCCGGACTGGGCGCCCCGCAACACGCAGCGCGGAACACGCGGGGCGGGAAGGAGGAAACGAGAGAGAACCAACACCAGGTACCGGCCCGAACCCCCCGAACTGGCCGCGAGCGCCGCGCACACACGGACGGGGCACTCCACCTGCCAAGGCAGTAGTGGCGCACAGCGCCACGCCCCAACCCCTAGGCTAGGCAGCCTCCGCGCCAGCCCAAGGGGGTCCCACTGGCGACAAGCCAGTAGCGCGGGCCCGGCGGCGCCGGCGCCCCTGGCGGCCACGCATTAGGGGGGCGACGCGGTGGTTAAGCGCCTGCAGCCAGGGCTGCGAATTGATGCACTGACCAGGGAGTGGCGAAACGGGGAAGCCAGGGAAAGGACGGGGCTCCGAGCCCTGTGAACCCGGGGGACTCCGCCACCAGGCAGCAGGTGCGTCTTGGAGGGCCCCCCGCTAGGACCCGGTGGGCAGGATATCACCTGGCCCAACCAGGTGGCCCCCCGGGGCCAACAGGCGTCTAGTACCCGCAAAATCAAACCTCAAACCTGAAACCTGATGGTGGTGTTCAGCTCTTCTCGGGAACGTCCGCCACCAGGTCTTCGGAAATGTCTTCTAGGCCGTTGTGGGCCTTTCTCTGCTTTTGAAGCGGGATCAAAACTGTCCCTTGCTATTTCGACTTTGATCTTGTCTCGGCCTGTTCGACCTTGATTCCCGACGCTCTTGGCCTCGGGATGGCGGTCGATGCTTTGGACAGTCGCGGGCCAATTGACCTTGTTCGCCACAATTGTAGCAACGCCTACTTACTTGACCATCTTGGCGTCCACCATCTTGGCGTCTGAACCGTTCATTACGACGTTCATCAATAGGCATGTAGTTCTTCTCGGAGCTTGGCAATTGCATCAAGGTTCATTGGCTCTGGCACAGTCAAAGCCATGGGGGCTGCAGCTGGAGTCGGCATGGGGTTGACGTGCGGCGTTGGCATAGGGTTGGATGGGAACGTGGGAGTCGAAGTTGGTGGAACCATCATAGGCAGGGGTCTTGACACCGCACGACCCATGCTATCTGATGTCGTTCTCGATGCGTTCCGTACCTCTTCAAACTGATATCCGGCCGCAACGTAGGCTTCTGCGATGGTCTCTACCAAGGTATCAAACCCAAATCGTCTACCAGAACGCCATCTCGAACGGACCTCAACGATATACTGCCAACGAACAGCGTCATTCGACAAACCTTCAACAAATCGAGAGTTGACGAGGTAACCCATCTTGAGGTCACTGGTGTTGACCTTCGACTTAATGACGCAAGTGCGGAATTCCCTGACGTAGTCCGCATGTCGAGGAAACTCAGTTTTTTTCAAGCTTAACATTCTCGACAGGTACACTGGCTCATGGGATATTCAATCGAAACGTTGGCCCAACACACGCATGAGCTCGAACCAGTCATCCTGTACAGCTTTCGTCAAACTATGGTAATACTCGGCAGCATCGCCTTCAAGGAGGAACGATATCGTTGTTACCTGATCGACGGGTGAAGTGATATCCGACAGGATGAAGGCTCGTGACAAGTCCTCCTTCCATGTACGAAACTCTTCAGATCCAGGTCTCCCAGAGAATTCTTTAACCACCTTGTTCAAGCGTGCGACACGACGTCCTAGAATCTCTTGTGTTGGAGCACGCTGGGCTGCAAATTGGTGCGCTGGATGTGGGTCGAAGACAGGTGGTTGTGCAGGTGGTTGTTGTGGAGGGTGAGGTGAACTGCTCGGCGGTGCATACGGCAGAGGGCTCGAGGAAGGCGGTCGCGGTTGTGGTTGTGGTTGTAGCTGTGGTTGTGGTTGTGGTTGTAGCTGTGATTGTGGTTGTGGAAACTGAAAGTTGTTTGAAGGATGTTGGCTTAAAACTCGTACAATTTCGTTGAGAAGGGCATAACATTGCGTTCATGCTCTACGCGTTGAAATTCGCTTACAGCAGCTCGGGTTGCATTCTCCGTCAAGGACTGCAAAGTGTCGGCTCGGTGGTCAGTTGCCGCAGTGGCACTTGCTGCTGTTGTCTGCAACCCATCGATGCGTTGTTCCAATGCGATGACCTTGGCTTGAGTATCTGCAAGCTTCTGCGAACAGCTGTGAAGATCACGAGGGATACATGGAGACCACTTGCTTTCTGGACCTGCGATGCGCTGTGCGATGAACTTTCCTAACGAAATCCAAAATTCGTGATGCAAGAATGCATCGGTTCGAAACAGACTATCTCTGATAAAGTGCAGCATAGCTGCATTGTTGAGAGGCCGCTCCATTGTAAATCAAAATCCAAATCAAGTTGATGGCATCGAAGATTGATCTCGAATATTGATCTCCCCGCCACCTAGCTGGCTACCACCTGTTGTCGTTTGTTTCCTGGGAACTCTCTTGTACTCCTGTGCCTCCTGTTCCTCAAAATCCAAAATCCCAAATCCACAAACCTCGCAGCATCCTTAAACGGGGCACCAATACATAGACACTTCATAAATTTGAAGACAAAAACCCTGTCCAGAGATCGAAGTATCTTACAGCACTTTATTCACACAACTGGCATTCCATGCTTGTTAAGTTTTCACAGACTGCAGTGCGATTGCGACTGCGACTTGCGCGCTCGCTGCGCTGCTGCTGTTCGAAGCCATAAGACGCAGCCCCTGCCGGCTACGTATAGCCGCCGTCCGGATGGACGAGTGCGCGCCCCGCAGCGACGCCCCACACACGCAACACCACACACCGAGCGCGCACACCGGTGTACAGGTGCCAACAGGCTCAGGACACCGCACAGACAACACACAGCACAACACACCGAGCGAGCACACCGGTGAACAGGAGCCAAGAGGCCGAGAACACGGCGCACGCAACAGAACAGGCCGAGCGAGCGCACGGGTGAACAGGAGCCAACTGGCCCACAACACCGCACACGCAACACAACGCACGGCGCTGGCACACCGGTGAACAGAAGCCAGAAGGCCCCAGACACCGCGGACGCGACACAACACACCGAGCGGGCACATCGGAGAACAGGAGCCCAGTGGCCTAGGACAGCGCACACACGCATCGCAGCGCACCGAGCTAGCACACTGGTGAACAGGAACCAAGTGGCCCAGGACACCGCACACGCAACACAACGCGCCAAGCGGGCACACCGGTGAACAGGAGCGAAGTGGCCAAGGACACCGCACATACAACACCAGGCACCGAGCGGGCACACCGCTGATCAGGAGCCAAGTGGCCCAGGACACCACCACAACAACGAAACGCAACAAACATGCGCACTGCTGAACTGGAGCCAAGTGGACCAGGACACCGCACAGGCAACACAACGCGCCAAGCGGCCACACCGGTGAACAGGAGTTAAGTGGCCCAGGACACCGCATACGCACCACAAAACGCCAAGCGAGCACACTGTTGAACAGGAGCCAAGTGGCCCAGGACACCGCACACGCCACACAACGCACGGAGCGAGCACACTGGTGAACTGAAGTCAAGTGGCCCAGGACACCGCACACGCAACACAGAACGGCGAGCGAGCATACCGGTGAACAGGAGCGAAGTGGCCCAGACACGGCACAAGCAACACAACGCACCAAGCGGGCACACCGGTGAACAGGAGTGCAGTGGTCCAGGACACCGCACAACAACACAGGGCACCAAGCGTGTGCACTGGTGAACAGGAGCCAAGTGGCCCAGGACACCGCACATGCAACACAACGCGCCAGGCGGGCACACCGGTGAGCAGGAGTGAAGCGGCCATGGACACTGCACGCGCAACGAAATGCGCCCAGCGAGCAGACCGATGAACAGGAGCCAAGTGGCCCAGGACACCGCACACGCAACACAACACACAGAGTGGGCACAGCGGTAAACAGGAGCCAAGAGGCCGGGGACACTGCACACGAACCACAACACGCCGAGGGAGCACACCGGTGAACAGGAGCCAAGTGGCCCTTGACACCGCACACGCCACACAACGCGCCAAGCGGGCACACCGGTCAACAGAAGCCAAGTGGCCAAGCACACCGCACACGCGACACAACCAACTGAGCGAGCACAACAGTGAACAGGAGCCCAGTGGCTCAGGACACCGCACACGCCACATAACGCACCGAGCGAGCACTTTGGCGAACAGGAGCCAAGTGGCCCAGGACACCGCACAGGCAACACAAATCGCCGAGGGAGCACACCGGTGAACAAAAGCGAAGTGGCCTAGGGCACCGCACATGCAACACAACGCACTGAGAGGGCACATCGGAGATCAGGAGCCAAGTGGCCACAAAAACCCAACGCACCAAGCGTGCGCACTGGTGAACAGGAGCAAAGTGGCCAAGGACACCGCACATAGAACACAGCGCGCCGAGCGGGCACAGAGGCGAACGGGAGCCAAGTGACCCAGGAGACCGCATACTCAACACAAGGGATCGAGCGAGCACACCACTGAACAGGAGCCAAGTTGCGCAGGACACCGCACACGCAACACAACGCACCAAGGAGAGCGGTGAACAGGAGCTAAGAGGCCCAGAACACCGCACAAGCACCACAACACGCCAAGCGAGCACACCAGTGAACAGGAGTCAAGTGGCCGGGGACACCGCACACGCCACACAACGCACTGAGCGAGCACACTGGTGAACGGGAGCCAAGTGGCCCAGGACACCGCACACGCAACACAAAACACTGAGCGAGCACACCGGTGAACAGGAGCGAAGTGGCCCAGGACACGGCACATGCAACACAACGTACCGAGCGGGCACAGCGGTGAGCAGGAGCCGAGTGGCCCTGGACACCGCACAACAGCACAACGCACCAAGCGTGCCCACCAGTGAACAGGAGCCAAGTGGCCCAGGACACCGCACCTGCAACACAAAGCGCCAAGCGGCCACACCGGTGAACAGGAGTTAAGTGGCCCAGGTCACCGCACACGCCACACAATGCACCGAGCGGACACATCAGTGAACAGGAGCCACGTGGCCCAGGACACCGCACACGCGACACAACCCACCGAGCGAGCACACCGGTGAACAGGAGCGAAGTGGCCCAGGACACGGCACACGCAACACAACGCACCGAGCGGGCACAGCGGTGAACAGGAGCCAAGAGGTCCAGGACACTGCACACGCACCACAACACGCCGAGCGAGCACACTGCTGAACAGGAGTCAAGTAGCCCAGGACACGGCACTTGCAACACAGCGCACCGAGTGAGCACACTGGTGAACAAGAGCCAAGTGGCCCAGGACACCGCACAGCAACACAAAACGCCGAGCGAACACAACCCTGAACAGGAGTCAACTGTCCCAGGACACCGCACACGCAACACAACGCGCTGAGATAGCACAGCCGTGAACAGGAGCCAAGTGGCCCAGGACACCGCACACGCAACACAACGCACCGAGCGAGCACACCCTTGAAAAGGAGCCAAGTGGCCTAAGACACCGCACACGCGACACAACCCATCGAGCGAACACACCTCTGAACAGGAGCCAAGTGGCCCAGGACAGCGCACACGCAGGACAGAGCATAGAGCGGGCACACCACTGATCAGGAGCCAAGTGGCCCAGTAAACCGCACACACATCACAAGGCACCGAGGGAGCACACCGGTGAACAGGAACCAAGTATCTGAGGACACCGCACACGCGAGACAGCGCACCGAGCGGGCACACTGGTGAACAGGAGCGGAGTGGCCCAGGACACGGCACATGCAACACAACGTACCGAGCGGGCACAGCGGTGAGCAGGAGCCGAGTGGCCCAGGACACCGCACAACAGCACAACGCACCAAGCGTGTTCACCAGTGAACAGGAGCCAAGTGGCCCAGGACACCGCACCTGCAACACAACGCGCCAAGCGGCCACACCGGTGAACAGGAGTTAAGTGGCCCAGGTCACCGCATACGCCACACAATGCACCGAGCGGACACATCGGTGAACAGGAGCCACGTGGCCCAGGACACCGCACACGCGACACAACCCACCGAGCGAGCACACCGGTGAACAGGAGCGAAGTGGCCCAGGACACGGCACACGCAACACAACGCATTGAGCGGGCACAGCGGTGAACAGGAGCCAAGAGGTCCAGGACACTGCACACGCACCACAACACGCCGAGCGAGCACACCGCTGAACAGGAGTCAAGTAGCCCAGGACACGGCACACGCAACACAGCGCACCGAGTGAGCACACTGGTGAACAAGAGCCAAGTGGCCCAGGACACCGCACAGCAACACAAAACGCCGAGCGAACACAACCCTGAACAGGAGTCAACTGTCCCGGGACACCGCACACGCAACACAACGCGCTGAGATAGCACAGCGGTGAACAGGAGCCAAGTGGCCCAGGACACCGCACACGCAACACAACGCACCGAGCGAGCACACCCTTGAAAAGGAGCCAAGTGGCCTAAGAAACCGCACACGCGACACAACCCATCGAGCGAACACACCAGTGAACAGGATCCAAGTGTCCCAGGACAGCGCACACGCAAGACAGCCACCAAGCAGGCACACTGGGCAACAGGAGCCAAGGGGCCCGGGACACCGCACACGCAGGACAGAGCATACAGCGGGCACACCACTGATCAGGAGCCAAGTGGCCCAGTAAACCGCACACACAACACAAGGCACCGAGGGAGCACACTGGTGAACAGGAACCAAGTGTCTCAGGACACCGCACACGCGAGACAGCGCACCGAGCGGGCACACTGGTGCACAGGAGCCAAGTTGTCCAGGACACCGCACGCGCAAAGCAACACACCGAACAAGCACACCGTTGAACAGGAGCCAAGTGGACCAGGACACCGCACACACGTGCGTGTCTAGGGCGACCGAAAAACGGGTAACAACAAACCAGACCCCATGGGTCGGGCGCAGTGGGGCGACCCAGCCGACCCAACGGGCCAGCAGCAGGGGCGGTACCCCAAGGCCGCTGTTCCGAGCCCGGCTACTCTGCATCGGGGCCCATGGCAAACGCCACCTGGAGCCATGGAAGCAACCGCTGACAGGCGAGCCGGTACACAGTCCAGGAGGGGGTCGCCTGCCAAGCAGCGGGGCCCCGCAACTCGAGCCACAGGGGTGAGGCGGTCGTACCGTAGACCCGCGGGAGCAATGTCCTCTGTGGTGAGAGATACTCCACACAGCTGGGCAGCCCCCATAGCTGCCGCCGAAAGGAGGGGGCATGTGGCCCTACCCATGGACAAATGTGGGGATACCCTCCCACTCGGGACATCTGGACTGGGTGGCCGCGACACTGCCTTCCCAAGCACCTGCGGGAGCGGCTTAAGAGGCACCTGAAATAGGGCAGTGGGAGGGACAGGACGTCCCTCTGGTAAGACATTCTTCCTGCATTGTCAAAGGAGGCATCCCGAGCTCCGGAAGATACCTACCTACCTACCTACCTATGTTGGCGGTGCGAGTTGCTTGGATAGAACCACGGAACGAGGCGGCGCGCCTGAATGCTGCCGAGACCCATGCAAGCCAATAGGGCCATGTTGGTAGCACAGCACAAACTGTCCCTTCCCAAAGAACAAACAGCCACCGGCCGGGAGCGGTTTTCGACTGTTCTTGTTGCATCAATTGCATCATGGCACTATGCAAAGCAGACTATTTGTAGCTCCATTCTTTAGGCTGGAGTTGATCGTTTAGGGCCGCATCATCATCAGTTTGGTCCGGTGTCTAAGATGGCACTTGATGCGAAAGAGGCACGTATTCCTTCGTAAACCCGGGCCTGCATTGTTTCTTCCTTACGATACAAGCAATATGATGGTTGTTAGGATACGCAATATGGCTTCCGAGTGCGCATCGCAGCGTGTTGGGCAACATTGAAAATGCCTCTGTATCGTACACTATACGACAATTTGTACCGGTTCCTGTTCAAACTTTGTGCGAAGTCGCAGTTCCAGAAAGTCTATGGTTTGTAGATGATTCCGTCCTCAAACAAGAGAGGCAGCGCAAACATAGTAGCAATTGTTTACATAGAATTGCGGAGAGCGTTTGCACGCTCATAACGTATGATTATTGTTCATATTGTGCAAAGGGTTTTTGCATCACAGCAACTGAGCGACAACGGAAGCGATCTGTCTTGTTGTGCTAGCCGCGTTTTGCATTAGGGCAATTGCAATGTAGGACTACTTTCCTCACGGCCTTGTGCCGCAATTTACAAAAGCTTAGGAGCATGTGCAACGGTATTGTAGTATCGTCGCACGACTACTAGTAAGGAGTTTTTTCATAAAATGTCTGCCCCCCCCAAAGGTAGGTAGGTAGGTATCTTCGGGAGCTCGGGATGCCTCCTTTGGCAATGCAGAAGAAAGGTCTTATCAAGGGAACGTCCCGTCCCCCCAACTGCCCTAGTTCAGGTGCGTCTTAAGCCGCTGCCGCAGGTGCTTGCGAAAGCAGTGTCGCGGCCAGACGGTCCAGGTGTCCCGTATGGGAGGGTATCCCCACATTTGTCCATGGGTAGGGTCACATGCCCTCTCCTGCGGGCAGCAGCTATGGGGACTGCCCAGCCGTGTCGACTATCTCTCACCACAGCAGGTATTGCTCCCGCGAGTCTACGGTATGTCCGCCTCACCCCTGTGGCACGAGTTGCGGGGCCTCGCTGCTGGGCAGGCGGCCCCTGACTGGGCAGTGTGCCGCCTCGCCTGTCCTCTGTTGTTGCCATGGCTCCGGGTGACGTTTGTCCTGGTCGCCGATGCAGCCTGGCCGGGCTCGGACCAGTGGCCTTGAAGCACCGCTCCTCCGTCCATGTTTGTGAACTCCGCAGTCGATGGTCTCCTCCCCACCAGGCTCCGTAGCTAGGCTACGAAGTAACTCACAATCTTCGCATCTTTAACATACAAAGGAAAGAGCAGAGTGTAGGGCCCGGCAACACGATCGGACAACAGAGCCTTTGCGTCGAGCTTAAGTACATATGCCGTACGCTGTTGATGCCATCGAATATTCAATACTGTAATAATAATAAAACATTCCAGAGTCAATCAAAAATCACGAAAAACAGGCTGATCTCTGAGTATTTCTGTGACGTCTGCGATCTTGCGCGACATGCGTTTCGCGCACGGTGAGCACCAGTGAAGCAGCAGATGAGCAACACTGACCAAAGGCCACAATTTTGCGTTACTATCCCCTTGTGTCTCCTCCTTGGGATGGGAGAGCCATCAGTGGCTCAATATGGGGTATGCTGCCTCTTGCCATTTTTCGTGTACCATTTTTCCGCTAAGGGGAAAATTGGTTCGAGGCGACCTCGATGGTTGATATGGGGCATGTATTGGGACCTAAGTCCCATGTGTCTTTAGCGATTTAGGTTAGACTATTGCTTGCCATGGCCATGGAGATATAGGATCGTGAGTGTGGGCCGTGTCGGCCAATTTTCGCTGTTTTTGCCATTTTACGCCAAGTTGGGATAGCATATCTCCATGGGGCAAGGGGCCTAGCCAGAAGGGAGTGGCGATTCTTGTTGCATATGACCAAGGGTCAATTGGCTTGGAGCTTCGTAGTTGCTCCTCCGGCCTAGCTGGAGTTATGCAACTTACAGTGCGTGCCACGGTGCCAAATTTTGTCTTTCTTGCTGTATTCTGCCCCTTTGCGCGACCATCCCCTCGGGGAAGAGCAGGCAGCCAAGGTGACAGCAAGGAAAACCCTGATGCATGGGATCAGAGGAGATGTCAAGGCCGTTGAATCGAGGCTTGGCTTAACCAGATCGCCACAAAAGTCAACCCTGGTCGGCCACCCAAGATGGTTCATTTTTTCGGTTTTGGCATCCTGACCGCACGTGGCGGCCCCATGGCGCCAATATGCCTGGGAATCAGGGGGAACCAAGTTGCATGGAGCCTCTAGGGACTTGAGACTCGAAGGGCACAGGGTTGGGTGCTTCGTCCCTACCCTCGCATGGCCCAGCCAAGGGTTAACTTCAGACTTCTTTTGAGCCAAAGTCAGGATTGGCTGAAAAAGCCCATTTTCAGCCACGAAGTTCTAGGGGATAATGGCGGGGCCATTGCTCCCGCTCAGAATGAAGCTCGGACCTGCCATCAGGGGAGCATGGAGAGCCACTGTCGGTCCACCTTGTACCTCATTTGTTACTGGAAACGCGCTCCTGGCTGGTTGGGAGACCTCTCCCTTGGCAGGGATCTAGGCCGCAGTTTGGGCAGGTCCGTGGGTTGTGTTTGAACCCACGTACCTGCATGCCACTGGGGAAGGGGGAAGTAGGAATGGGATATGGTTGGGTACTGAGAGTTTCTTGCCCTGAGGCACCCTTACCCCAGTCCATTTCCTACCCCACCTGTGTATATACCCTCATGTTTTTTTGTATATACCTTTGTTTTTTTTCAGAGTGGCAAGGATCCTAGATCGCTTTGTTCTATGAGGATGCCCCTGTGAGCGCAGTGCTTTGCCTGCCTGCTTGCTTGTGTGTCAGCCGCAGCGTCCGGTGGCCAGGCCCTTGCCGGGAGAGCGTCAAAAGCCTTCTACCGCCCAGTCCCAGGGTGGCACTCGGGGCGCCACGAGTACCCCAACCCCGAGAACCTCGTCGTCGACGACACACTTTGCATCTACCGCACCAACAACCAGCCACAACCACCACCGAGCCCCATGGCCAGCCCCAAGCACGCAACCAGGGTGCCGAGCCTGGCCATCGTCCACAGCGTCATGCGCGGCTTTGGGTGGGACCAGGAGTATCGCCACTCTCGGCCCCAGGAGGAAGCTGCGCCCCAGCACGTGGAGATCCGGGAGGATGTGAACCATGATCGCGAGCCCTGGGCTGGGAGTACGCGTGGCAGCAGAAGCGGTGCGTGTCTGGCGTGACAGCCGATACGTCGCTGACTTCAGCTCCAACCTCCACATGGAGGACCGGCCGACAGAAAAGCCGAGCGCAGCCGACCCGGCCAAGGGCGGCCATCATCCTGGTGCCGCCACCCTGGGTGACTTCATGGCGGTTGACCGAAGATCCAAGGCCAAGCCTGCCCATCTGCTGCACCTGAAGAGCTCAGGTCCAAGCAGCGATGTGGAGTCGTCCCACCAGGGAGCGCAGCCCCGCCCGGGACCCTGCGCCAGCACCAGCAGGAGTGTGGTCCCACCCCTCGCTGCCCCTCGGCTAGGCGAAGTGGCCCGTGCATGCGAGCGCGTCGGCGGCGTGGCCTGTAAGCTCCTGGTTGCCCGAGACCGGGCCGCTCAGCAGAACACTGCGGTGGACCGAGCCGTCCTGATCGCCCAGGAGGAGGCCGCCCACTGGGACCACGGCTTGGCAATACATGCCTTGGCCGTGGCGGCCATCCCGGCCGCAATTACGGCCGCAGCCGCGCGGGAAGCAGCAGCTGCCCGTGAAAGGCGTAAGGCGGAGGCAGCTGCGCGGGAAACGGCTGCTGCTCGCGATACCCTCGCCGCCCAGGAGGCCGTGGCGAAGAAGGAATCTGAGCTGAAGGCGTTGGAGCAAGCCCTAGTCCAAGAGAGGGCAGGAAAGGAGGCAGACATGAAAGCCCAAGCCGACGCTGTGAAGCGGAATGCCATCGAGACCGCGGGAGGGAAGGTCGCCGAGGAGAAGGCCAAGAGGGAGGCGGACCTCAGGGCCCTAGAGGCGGGTAAGGCCCGGCTGCAGCAGCAGCGTGAGGAGGAGGCCGCTTGTGCCCACGAGAAGTCCGAGAGGCGTGCCGCAGAGGCAACTGCTGCGGCTATGGAGGAGGCCGAGAGGAAGATCCGCCGCGTGACGCCCCCGCGAGGGTCCCGAGTGGACATGTCCGGAGGTTCTTTGACGGAGACCCCGCCTCCAGGATGCAGATCGACCTGGACGCGGACTGGCGGAGGACTCTTCGAGGAGCGAGGGCAGCGGCCCCGCGGGCCTTCCCGCCACAAGGGCAAGTAGAAGACCCGGGAACGACCACGGAAGTCGGGCGAGAGGCAACCCCGCAACTCCGGACCCTTCGTCACCTGCAGCGATGCGCACGTACGAAGCCGCCTGCCCCACCACGAGCCCAGGGGCAGCAAGGTGGGAGCGGCCGGAGCCGGTGGCGGAGGAGGCAACGGCAGCACCCCAAGCTCTGGTGGAGAGGGTCCTCCACCTCCCTACCGCAGTAGGGTAAGCGCCCCCGGCCGACCCTGACCGAGATGCAAACCCCGATGGGGAGAAATGGACATTGACGACGACATGGAGTTCGGCCCGGATGCTGCCCCATGAAGCAGCAGGGGACCCCCGGATGGTGGACCACCTGGACCCCAAGGCACATGACCACCGGAGGACCGCCGGGCAGGGGACCACCCGGTGGACCCCTGTACGGAGGGCCACCGGATAGGGGACCCCCTGGAGGATCACCGGGTGGAGACCCCCCGGACGAACTGCCGGGAGCGGAAATCCCCGAGGACATTTGGCGATGAGTCGTGTACCTGAAGTGGAAGATGTGGAGCTTGCAGCGTGAGGCGCAGATCAACAACATCGAGATCGGCAAGAGTGCCGTTGTCGCCGTGAAGGCCCCGAAGGAGCTGGACATCGCCAACTTCCAGGCCGGAAAGCTGAGGGGCGTGGTCACCAAGCTGCAGAGGAGGCTGGACAGGCTGGAAGACCTGAGGAGCGACGGAAGCGACCGGCCGCCCCCTCTGTAGTGGGCCTCTGACAACAGCTGGGGACCTGGACGCGATCCAGGCAGGTCGTGTCGCAGCACCTAAGCCCCTCAGAGTGACCACACGCGCTCCACCCGTGGCAGCGCCCGACGGAGCGAACCAATGCCCCCGCGACGCAGCGAAGAGGAGGAGCGGGACGAATGGGTGGATGCGGACTACCGCAGACGCCGTGACCCCCTCCAAAACCCCGTTCAGCCCAAGCGGCTGAGGCACGCCCCGGAGCCAGCCCCGCCGGCGTATGGCCGATACGGATCGCTGCAGGACGAGGTGCCCGATGAGGACACGGAGTGGGACGTTGAGAATCCCGATGGAGACCCCGTGGAGGACTTTTGGATCAGCCCACCCTGGGGATCAGCCAGCTGCAGGCGCTGTGAGGAGGAGGAGTACATAGAAGGCGTACGCTGAGGAGTCCTTGGAGGAGCGTATGTGGAGGAGCAGCAGCGGGGCCACTTGGACTTCGAGCAGGAAATGGACGTGGCAGCCGTGGGAACCCACGGGGGACGCCGATGGGAACTTCGGTCGACCTGGCGACTGGCGTTCATGGTCTCTAAAGCCGCCGACGCCGCCGTGTGGGAAGACCTGAAGGACATCAGACCCCCATGTGCGATGCGAACCCCCTCAACCTCGACTGGTTCCTGGAGAAGCTGTACGATTGGGGGATGACTGTCACTGAAGACATGGATCCCGCGGGGGCGGGGAAATATGTCTTCACACGATTCCAATGGCGCCTGCCGCAGGTGCTCCAGGAGCTGTACTTGGTGGCAGCCAAGGACGGGAAGATTATGACCCACAAGGAGGCCAAGAAGTGGCTCAACGGAGCGGGTGGACGCTCCCCGAGTCGCTGCCAAGAGGTGGAAAGCCATCAACTTTCAGCATGATAGCTGGGAGATCCGCCTGCGGGATTGGCGGAACTTCTGAGGACAGTACGTCCTGATGCAGATTGGGGACCCTTTGGGCCCAACTGCTGTCTACGCCAGTGCAGACCGACAGATGGTCAGAGATCTGCTTTCTGGAGCAGCTCCCAGGTTGAGCGCGTGTCGCGCTGAGCTCAGCGCTGAAGGTCAAGCGCACATAAATCCACCTGGAATGTGAAGAATGAAATGTAGAATTCACTGAAGTTCTGATGTTTTTTAACTTAGACTTCGTATTTTATTATTAAATTTTACACTGCCCCATTATGTTGCACGTGACGGCGCAATTCGAATTTGCGCATCTGCTTCATGTTGCGCTGTCGCTGTGACAGCACCTATGCATATTTCCTTTCCTTTCTAAGGATGCAAAGAATGTAGATTGCTTGGTGCAATCATGCACGGGGCTGTGGGCCACAGCCGCGCCAGTTGAACAGTGTGAGCACATCAAAGAGCCGGTGATCCTTCTCTTGGTTGCAGTTCGGATTGGGATGACCGAGGGCAAGGGATAGCCGTCTGCATTAGGGCGTTCGACTGTACCCTAGTGGGCAAGCATGTGTGCTTTAGAGAGGGAGTCCTGGGTTCAAACCCCACTACCCCAAATATTTACCAAAAGCTTTCGTCCCACGCTGGCGCCTTTCTGAGCAATGCCCCATCGAAAGGACATCATTCACGGTACATTACACTGTTTTTCATGGGTACCTACAGTATGATAGGTTTCCATGAACTGATGGGAATGTTTTTGGTTGGGTGAAAGCATTTTCTGAGGTAATTTTGGGAATACTTGAGCCTTTTTCCTTGGTCCTACTAGCTTGATCAACTAGTACTCCAGGAGGGAGTAAGGAAAGGTCAAGGCCATGTTCTTCTTGGAGGGCTTGATCCAGGTCATGCCCCCCTTAAAACCCTTTTGTTGATGCTAAGACTTACTTAAGTATTTTTTATGTCTCTTTTGAAGCCTAAAGTAGACTTTCTCAAAGTAAATACGGTTCTAACCCTAGCCCCTCATGAGGTTCACCCCTACCAGTCAACTGAGCGGAGGTATCTTCCTTCATGGAGGTTATACCGAAAAAAAAGTAGGCATTTCATGCCTAAGGCCTTGGAGGTTAAGCCTAGTGGTCCCCCACCCCAAGACCCCTATACTCAACTGTTTGTACCACTTATTGTCGTTCTACCTTTTAACTGTTTCTGAATATAGTTGCTTGGCCAAGTCATATTCTGTGTCTGGCCTAACTCATTTGCCCCATATTCCTAACCAGCTCCATTTCATCCAAACGAGTGCACATGAAGTGCTTGATGCTAACTTGGAGGCTAGAGTCAGGCCAGTTTTCACTTGAAATCATTTTTTTTATTCATTTGTGATTGAAGCTTTGCATTTAAGCCTGTATTGTCTATCTGCAGCCCTTCTGTGTTATACTGGATTTTAAAACTATTCATTGATTCGATACATATCCTGTTCTTGCTCTACCTGCTGCGTTGGTTTGGGTATTCAACATCAAACCCTGCAGGATTTCATCAAAAACATTAGGGCACTAATCAAGGACATCTTTCTTGTCAGATTGGTTGACGCCCTCATGATGACTGCCAACCCCCCACACACACTCTGAGTTATCCCTACCCGCTAAACTAATCAATAATTGGTCATTACTGATGCTGCCTCGCTTTCTCTGTCCATGCAATGCAGGGCAAGAAACCCATTGCATCAAATAGGTACCACAATGCATCCATTGCATTAGGTAGCCACATGTCACGCGTCCATTGAGTAAGGTGGTATATCCTCTCTTTGGATGATGAGAGACAAGTCATGTCAATATACAGCTTGGGCACAGGTTGAATTTCCAGTTTAACCCACATGTTGCATTTCATGCTCAATTGGTATTGATTTTCTGTATAGCTCATTATAATTTATACGTCTACACCCAGGTGCATTACACTTACCCTCAATTTTTGCCTGAAGATTTAGCTTATCATTGTTCATACTTTGTATGCTAGCATTTTGCTTTGTGTTTTTCATGTTTCATTTTGAGCCCTACCATACTTATGACTTAGGAGCGTTACCCTCTCAGGGGGAGATATACTTTTGCCTCTAGGAAGGTGGTATTGAGACACTACATTAGACACTCAGAACATTCAATATGAGTGTGCCTTATGCCCATATCCCTCCTTAGATTAAATTATCAGCTTGTCATGAACATTCTAAAGTGAATGTGCATGAAGCTTAGGAAGGGGGTGTAATAAGTTGGGGCATTTGGGCCTCTCAGAAGCTGTCTAGAGGATCTCTACTAGACCCCTCAGAGATTCAAGATCCTACAACACTAGGATACTTGCTCATATTTGGCTTATATTTCAAGCCTATAGCTTACTACTAGAGTCTACTGCGCTTGGGTACACTACAGAGAGCAGAGATCTATGTTACATTAGTAGGCATACATGAATAATCACATTCCTTTTTTTTATAATCTGATTGTATCATGTTTGATGCTATTTTATAAGGTTCTAGTGTATCAGAAGCTATTGTGAATTTATTTAGAAGCTTCAGAAGGGCTGTCGCGATTGTGGGCGTCTGCCGTCGCGGACAGTGATTTACGTAACCTTGACAGGCCCTGTGACTCAATAGACTACTGAGAAATTGGATAAAAATAGGTTTTATTGGCTTTTTTAATGAGAATTTATTGTTACATTAATTTTCTTATTATTTAGGCATGTGAACCCGTATTACTGGACCAGCCAGTTGGTGCAGCTCAACGTTTGTTCACGACTTCCTCTTCTTGCTGTTGCCTACTTTGTGCTTGCCAGCGGAATCCATTGGAACGGAGAAATTCATTTGAAATGATTTGATATTGAAGTGGAAGACAAGGACAAAAGGGTTTTATGTGCACCCCAAGTACATGCACAATACCGTTTCCCGTACCGTCCGTCTTTCGAAGGGGGACTCGGCCCGTGCACCGGGGCTGTTTTGTGTGGACGCCAACACCGCCCCCTTCGGGCCGGAGGACGCCACCCCCGTGTCCTGTGCGTGTGTGCGTGTGCGTGTTTCTCCTGACCGGGTCGGGTGGGCCAGCCTCCCCGGCGCGTTTTAGTGCGCCTCACCTTTCCTTGGGCCGTAATGTCCGCATGCTTTGCTCCGCCCCCTCTAGGCTGGTGTTGCCCCGTTGTTGTCATTTTGTTTTCGTTCTCTCTTTTCGTTATGGTGTTTTTTTTCCCCTTTTCTTCTCCCGCTGAGCCCCCATTGTTCCTCGCTTTTCACAGTCTCCGGCCTCGGGTGCCTTTGGTCTTGGCGCTCTGCGGTTTCCTTGCCGCCCCCCCCCCCTTCCTTTGCGTTCCGCCGCGGTCCGGTTCGCTGTTTGTTGCCCCCCGCCCTCTTTTCCTCTTTTCTTCTCTTCCTTTTTAGTTTTTTTTTCCTCTGGGCTTTTGGTGTCCCCCCCCTCCGCCATTGCTTTTTTCTTCTGGGTCTCCCGCTGCTCGGCTCTCTGTGTGCGGGCGCTGCTTTTGTGTTTTCTGTCCTTCCTTTGGCTGCTTCCTTGCAGTTGCTGCCCCCCCCCCCCCCTGGTGTGCGCGTTGTGCTTTGTGCTGCCTGGTGTCGCCGTGCTGTGCTGTTCTTCCGTCTGGTGATTTTTGCAGTGCGGTGTTGCCGTATTATGGGCTGCGTGTTGCTGTGTGGTGTCCCGCCTTGCTTTGTTGTGGGTTGCTCCGCGCTGTGCGTTGCTCTTTGAGCCGCGCTCTGGGTCGCTTCTGCGTGCTGTGCCGTGTCTCTGGTCGTGTTGCCCGACTGCCTTGTTCGCGTTGTTTTTTGCTGTCTCGTTTTGTTGTGTGTTGCCTTGTGCTGTGGTGCACTGTGCTGTCCTGTGTCCCTGGCTGCTGTGCTGCGCCGCGTTGCTCCACGCTGTGTTGTGCTGTTCAGTGCTGTGTTGTTGTGTTTCGCTCGTTTGGTGCCACTGCATGCTGTGTCGTGCCCTCGGGTGCTGTCAATCGCCCTGGGGTCCTGCACTCTCCGGCGCTATGTTTTGTGGTGTTTCCCGCGCTGTGTGCTCTGTGCTGTGTGTGTTTTGTCGTGGTGTGGTGGTACTTGCTGTTGTTGGCTGCTGTGCTTTGTGCTGTGGTTGTGCTGGGGTGTCTTGCTGCGCGATCCGTGTCCTCCCCGCTCTGAGCGGTGCTGTGCTGCGCTGTGCTGGTGTGCTTGCGTTGTGTTGTTCGTGCGGTCTGCGCTGTTTTTGGCGCCCGGTGCTGTGGTGCGTTGCTGTGCGTTTTCCTGTTGCCTGTGGTTTGCTGTGGCGCGGTGCTGGCTCTGGCTGTCCGCGGTTGTCTTCTTGTGGCGTGTTGCGGTGTCGGTGTCCCTGTCTGGCCGCGTGGCCTGCTTCCCTGTGGTTGCTGTGGTTTGCTGCGAGCCCTGCTCACCTGTGTCGTGTTCTGTGCTGCTGTGCTGTCGTCTGGTGCTGTGCTGTCAGCTGTGCTGTGTTCTTGCGGTGCTGTTTGTGCTTGCTGTTCCTTTTATCTTTGAAAAACCACCGCAAAATCCGTAAAAATATTTTTTCCCCTTTTTTGTTTTTTTGCAATAAAATAAGATTATACACCACCAAACACACCCGCCAGCAGCAAGACCATGTACGCTTTTGTGGTTTGAGGTTTGAGGTTTGATTTTGCGGGTACTAGACGCCTTTCGGCCCCGGGGGGCCACTTGGTCAGGCCAGGTGATATCCTCCCCACCGGGTCCTAGTGGGGGGCCCTCCAAGACGCACCTCCTGCCTGGTGGCGGAGTCCCCCGGGTTCACAGAGCTCGGAGCCCCGTCCTTCCCCGGCTTCCCCGTTTCGCCACTCCCCGGTCAGTGCATCATTTCGCAGCCGTGGCTGCAGGCGCTTACCCACTGCGTCGCCCCCCTAATGCGTGGTCGCCCGGGGCGCCGGCGCCGCCGGGCCCGTGCTACTGGCTTGTCGCCAGTGGGACCCCCTTGGCCTGGCGCGGAGGCTGCCTAGCCTAGGGGTTGGGGCGTGGCGCTGTGCGCGACTACTGCCTTGGCGGGTGCAGTGCCCCGTCTGTGTGTGCGCGGCGCTCGCGGCCGGTTCGGGGAGTTCGGGCCGGTACCTAATGTTTTGTCTCTCTCTTTTCCCCCTCCCCGCCCCGCTTGTTCGGCGCTGCGTGTGGCGGGCCGTCCCGTCCGGGTGTCCCTTACCCTCGCTCGCTGGTACGCCATTCCACGTGGTCTGTGCGTTCCGCGCGCTCGGTCCGGTTGCCCTTCTGGTAGTCCCCGCGTGTCCCTTTCGTGTGTGTGCGCTCGCGCTCTCGCGGTGTCCGCTCCCCCCCCCTGGGTGGTGTGGCGTGCGCACCTCGCGTGGTCCCGGCACTGGGCGCTGGTAGGGCCGTTCCACGTGGTCCGTGCCCCTCCGCGTGTCCTGTTCCGGTCCCTTGCTCCGTCTGGCGTGCTTGGGGGGGGGCGGTCCGGTCCCGGTTCCCCCCTACTTGACTTGGGGTTGTGGGGGTGGCGGCAGGGCGTCCCCGGGGGGGTTGCCTTCTACGGTTGCGAGGGGCGTCTGGGGTCATGCGCTCCCCCTCCCCCGACTGCCCGCCCACTGGGTGGGCTGCCGGGGCCCGCGATCCACGTGTTGTGGGCGCGGGCGTGCGGGTGTGGGGGCCCTGCTCTGTCCCCTCGGCCGGCACGCCCTGTGGGGGCTGCGCGCCGCGGGGCGGGTCCGTGGCGTTCATGTGCTTGGGGGCGGGCTGGGGGGGGGTTTGGTTGGGTTGGGTTGGGTGAAGGCCTCACCTGGTCGCCTACCCACGGTCCGCGCCGCCTTCCCTGCCGGACCCGACCGGGCGGCTGTACCAGGGTGTCCGGTCACAAGGCCTACCGGACTGCTGACCGCCCCCAGACCCCGCGGTGGCGCTCGCGGGCGGGAGATGCCGCCGTGCCTGTGTGTATGTGCCCTTGTGTGTTTGTGGAGGGGGGGGGGGGGGCTGTGGCACACCTGCTTGCTCTATTGTTGTTCGGCGTTGGCGCACATGGTGCGGGGAAGTGTGTGCCTGGTGCTCCAGGCCCCGGCAGGGAGGCTGGAGAGCCTGACTCTGAGCCCGCCGGGGGAGATGTGGGCCTGGGCTCGCAACCTCCACGTCACTAGGACATGCTACCCAACCACTCCACGACTGCCTGTTGGCACGGGAAGGCGGTGGTACGTGGCACGACTGGGGTCAGACCCGCACTCCTTGACTGCCTTAGGCACAGGTGGTGCTGCCACGCGGGCTGGGTCCGGCTCCCCACGGCCGAGGGCGTACCGCGGGCAGGTGGAGGGGCACCAGGGCGCAAAGAGTGCTTCCCTGCCCTGGGTGCCACCGGTGCTGGCTGCACTGGCTGCGGCGCTACAGCCCGCGTAGACGAGGGGGCCCAGAGGGCACCACACCCGAATGGCCTCTCCGTTGGGTTGGGGGGGGGGGGGGGCGTGCGCCGTACCCCCCGTTTGTGCGGCTGGGGGGGGGCCTGTAGGGCGGGGGGTCGCTCTGCCTCATTCCATCCCTCTGCCTTCCCTGGGCAGGCAACAAAGCGGGTGTCACTGGCGTTGTGCTGTCCATGGGGGGCGTGGCCCCCCATACCACTCTGGTTCGTGCTCACCAGGCTTCTCTGGGTACGATCTGTGCGGCGTCCTGGCGCGTAGGCGCGGGCTCGCTTGTTCTTCGCGGCCCCCATGGGGGCCGGCGGCTGGGGCGGGGGGGCGGGTCGCGCTCCGGCTCCTCTCTCGGGCCGGGAGGGACCATCCCCCCTTGCCTCGGGGGGTGGGGGCCGGGGCCCCAGCAGCCCGCGGGCCGGTGGGGGGGCGGGGGGGGGGGTGTCGCGCCGCGGCCTCCCTGCTCCCCTTCTGGGCGGCGGCCTGCGGTACTCAATCCTGGCCCCCTTCGTGTCGCCGGCGCGCTCCCTTCCGGCGTGTGCATGCGGTTGGGGCCGAGATGCCGCCCCGGGGTGAGGGGGGGTGAGGGGCGGTCCGCGGACCGCTCCCCCGGGGGCCCTTGCAGACCTGAACCCCCCCTCTGCCCTCCCTGAGTGGGCTGTGGTCACGGGAGGGTTATGTGGGGCGCGGCCTCCAGACTGTTCCGTTGTGCGCGTTGCCCCGGCACGCCAGTGTGGGCTCGCGGGAGCAGGTCCAGCCGCCGCTCCCCCCACCGCGTCGCCCCCCCGGCTCTGGGGGGGCGGAGGGCCGCGCTCGTGGCTCCCCAGCTGGAGGGGGTGAGGGGGGGGGGAAGGAGTGTGGGGGGCCCTCTGGTCCCCTCGCGATGCCTCCTGACGGCCGGGGGGGGGGGGGGCGGCATGGCAGTCCTGGCCCCGGGGTCCAGCCATCGGCTGGGGGGTAGCGCCCTTCCCCCGCCCCCCTCTACCTAGAGCCAGATCCTCGTGCAGGCCCTCGCTGGGGCCCCTCATCCCCCCGGCCGTTGTCGCGCGGCGCTGGCAGGCCGGGGGCGGCCGTGAGGGTTAGCGGTCAGTGGTTAGCGGGCTGCGGGGCAGCAGGTTCCCTCCCGTGCTCGTTGTCTCCGTACTCCCTCCCGCGGGAGGTGGCACGCTCTCATGCGTCGTGCCGTACCATGGGGGGGGCGTTGGTCGGGGGGCCCGGCTCCTCCCCCCACTCTCGCGCATCTGCCGTCTGGGCCATCACCTGCGCCGCAGCTTGTGTGCTGTCCATGGGGGTTGTGGCCCCCCATACCACTCCGGTTCGTGCTCACCCGGCTTCTCTGGGTACGATCTGTGCGGCGTCCCGGTGCGCAGGCGTGGGCCCGCTTGTTCTTCGCGGCCCCCATGTGAGCCGGCGGCTGGGGCGGGGGGGCAGGTCACACTCCGGCTCCCCTCTCGGGCGGGGGGGGGGCCATCCCCCCTGCCTCCGGGGGTGGGGGCCGGGGCCCCCGCGGCTGGCGGGCTGGTGGGGGGGCGGGGGGGGGGGTGTCGCGCCGCGGCCTCCCTGTTCTCGTTCCGGGCGGCGGCCTGCGGTACTCCTTTCCGGCCCTCTCCGTGTCGGCGGCGCGCTCCCTTCCGGCGCGCGCGTGCAGTCGGGGCTGAAGTGCCGCCCCGGGGTGGGGGGGGGGTGAGAGCGGCCCGTGGACCGCTCTCCCGGGTGCCCCAGCTGACCTGAACCCCCCCTCTGTCACCTCAGAATGGGCTGTGGTTACAGGAGGGTCATGTGGGGCGCGGGCTCCTTCCTGTTCCGTTGTGCGCGTTGCTCCTGCACGCCAGTGTGGGTTCGCGGGAGCAGGTCCAGCCGCCGTTGCCCTTACCGCGTCGCCGTTCCACCTGAGGGGGGGGGCGCCCCCCCGGCCCTGGGGGGGCGGAGGGCCGCGCCTGTGGCTCCCCAGCTGAGGGGCGTGGGGGGGGGGGGCGGGAAGGGGCGCCCCCCCGCCCGCTCTCGGGCCTGTGTGGGAGGGGGGGGGGAGAGTGGGGGGGGCTTTGGTCCCCTGGCGATGCCTTCTGTCGGTCGGGGGGGGGGCGGCATGGCAGTCCTGGCCCCGGGGGCCAGCCATCGGCCGGGGGGTCACGCCCTTCCCCCGCCCCCCTCTACGGAGAGCCGGATTCTCGCGCAGGCCCTCGTTGGGGCCCCTCATCCCCCGGCCGTTGTCGCGCGGCGCCGGCCGGCCGGGGGTGGCCGTGAGGGTTAGCGGTCAGTGGTTAGCGGGCTGCGGGGCAGCAGGTTCCCTCCCGCGCTCGTTGTCTCCGCACTCCCTCCCGCGGGAGGTGGCGCGCCCTCTTGCGTCGTGCCGTACCGTGGGGGGGGCGTGGGCCGGGGGGCCCAGCCCCCCCCCCCAACTCTCCCGTACCCGCCGTCTGGGCCTTCACCTGCGCCGCCGCTTGTGTGGGGGCTGGTGCTGCGGCGGCGGCGGGTTGTGCTGGCGGTAGCGCCAGTGGGCGAGGGCGCTGCGCAAAGCCCGGGGGAGCCAGTTGTTGGCGTCCGCATTAGTGATGCGGAGCACCGCTCCCCCTTCCAGGAAGGCCGGCCACGTCGGCTCCCTGTCGGGCCACGCCGCCCGGATCACTGACCTGAGGACCCTATCATGGTCCTCTCGGGCTGCCCACCCCCCCGGGGGTACCTCTCGGTTTCCTCCGTCCCTCCGGAGGAGCACGGCATCGAAGGGCCGGTTCCTCGACCTCCTGGAGGTACCCTGTTTGGCCCAGCACAACCACCCGTACACCTCCCCCACAAGGGGGAGGGTCTCCACCCCCAGAGGGTCCGGGACCGCGCCCCAGTCCCGGTCCCATGGCCGGCCCTCCTCCGCCCCCCGTGCCGGCCCCCCTCGCTGCCCCTGCGCCTGCGGCGCCGATGCCGCGCCCCGTCCCCCCTCCGCGGAGGCCATTCGCGCCGGCTGCGCCCTCGGCGCGGGGGGGGCTTGATGGTGCTGGTGTCGTGGGGGTTGGGGGGGGACGAGCTCGCCGGCGTCAGGGTCGATGTTGTAGAGGTGGTGGTGGTGGTGGTGGTGGTGGTGGTGGGTGTGGTGTGCCGGCATCTGTTGGATGCCGGGGGGGATGCACCTCATCGGCTGCACGTCCGGCTGCGGGGGCGCCCCGCCCTCTGCCCCCCTCCCTTCGCCCCGTCCTCCCCCCTGGGCTCCCATGCCCCGTCCCGCCTGTCCCTTGGGGCCCGCGGCGCCCTTGCCCTTGCCCTTGGGCCCCTTTCCAGCCCCCTGCCCGTGTCGCGTGTCCCGCCTCCCGTCCCCCACGCCCTGGTCCGCTCGCTCTCCCACCTCCCCTCGCCCTGCCCCCTGAAGCTGGGCTCCCTGCCCGCGCCCCTGCGCGCCCTTCCCGTGCCCTGGCCCCTTCCCCGCCTCCTGCCCCGAGCCGCGTCGTCCGCTCTGCTCCCCCCCGCTGCTGCGCCCTTCCTGGACCACTCGCTGGGCGTCCCGCTGCTTTTGCAGCTGCGGCAGCGTGACGCCCGGCGGCTTGCGCTCGCGCGTCGGGGGGCGGACGTGCCGCTCCCGCCCCGGGGGGAAGGGCTTGGGGGGGAACGGCTTGGGGCGGCTGGTGTGGGTGTGGGTGGGGTTGGCGTGGGTGCGGTACTTCGCGCTCTCCCTGCCCACTGCTGCTGCTGCGGCGGCCGCCGGCGAGGCGTCCGCGGCCTGTGCTGGGTTTTTTCCCCGCTTGCGCGGCGTGCTGGGGGCCGCGGCGTGGCCGGCCGAGGCGGTGTCGCGGCCTGCCGGGGTCCCGGCCGCAGCCCCTTGCGCGCCCTCCTCGCTCTCCTTCGCCTCCGTGGCGGCCGCCGACGAGGCGCCCGTGGCCGCCGTCGCAACCCCTCGCACGCCCTCCTCGTTCTCTCCTGCTGCCGCGGCGGCCGCCGGCGAGGCGCCCGCGGCCCGTGCGGGGTCCGTCCCCCGCGGTTGCGGCGCGCTGGAGGTCGCAGCGCGGCCGGCCGAGGTGGTGTCGCGGCCCGCCGGGGTCGCGGCCGCAGCCCCTCGCGCGCCCTCCCCGCTCTTCTTCGCTGCCGTGGCGGCCGCCGACGAGGCGCCCGTGGCCCGTGCGGTCGCAACCCCTCGCGCGCCCTTCTTGCTTTCCTCTGCAGCTGCGGCAGCCCTCGGCGATGCGCCCGGTTCCTGCGTTGGGGCTGCCCCCCGTGTCGGCGGCGTGCCGGGGGCCGCGGTCAGGGCCGCGGCGTGGCTCGCTGCGGTCTCCGCCTCCTGCGTGTCTGGGCGGGGCGGGGCGGCGGGGCTGGCTGCTTGGGCGGCGGGGGCGGTCGCCTCGGCTGGCCCAGGCTCCCGGGCCGGCGGCCGCGGCCCGACCAGCACCGCTGCCTCCGCCAGCCTCCGCTCCTCGCGCTCCGCGAGGGTCTCCCCCGTCCACTCCGGGGAGGAGACGGGCGAGCGGGAGCGGGACCGGCGGTGGTGGCGGTCGTCCCGCCGGGGGGACCCATCGGAGTCTGCCATCACTGTTACCCTGGTAGGCATGCGTGGTGGCAGGCGCGCCCTTCCCACTACCTCCTGGTGCATCAGTGCCGTGCCGTGGGCAGTGCCGTGTGGTGCTCTGCGGGGGGGAGGGGGGGAGGGGGTGGGGGGCCGGCTGTGGCGTCAGCCCCGCACGGCCGGGGGCCTGCGGCCATCCACCGGCATTGGGAGGGGAGGCGGGGAAGCCACGCGGCCCACGCGTCGCGCCACAGCTCCCAGTCTGGGGCGGGGCCAAGGGCCCTGGGCCCCCGGGGGTCGTCGAGCGGTGTCGGGGGCAGCCGCACCAGGTGGACCCCCGTAACGGCGGTGACCTCCTGTGTTCGCAGGAAGGCGTGTACTCCGTCCCGCGCAGCGGGCGCCGGGAGGGGGGGGCGGGGTACGGGTGTTGCCCCATAGAGGTGGGTGGGGGTGATCCCCAGGATCCGCCCCGGGTCCCCGCGGGTCGCGACGACGAGGAGGAGGAGGGGGGTGCCAGGGCACTACTGCCAGAGGACCTGCCCCCTGTGGTGGGCACCCCTGGTCCTGGAGAGGGGGGGGGACAGGTCTGGGTTAGCCCAGCCGCGGGGCGCGTGCGTCGCCGGCGGGAGGGCGGGGCACCAAGTGGGCTCCCTGGGGAACGCCTCGGGGGGGTAGGCCCGGTGCCGTCGTACACCGGGTTGGTCGGCCGGGGGCGGGCGGACGCCTCGTCCGCGCCTTCCACGAACACCCTGACCTCGCCCACCTCCAGGTCCTCGTCCGGCGGGTGTAGAAGGTGGAGCGCTGCATCCAGCTAGGACACTCCTCCCGGGTACGTGGCCCGCGCCTGGTTCAGGTACGGGGCCGCGTCCCCGGGGTAGCGCGTCCTGAGGGCGTGCAGCAGGGCTGGGGCGCTACTGCGGAGGGACATGGCAGACCCCGCTCCCGTCAGCCGCAGGATGTCCCCCATGGACAGGGGCCGGCCCGACCGATTGGACTCGCGCCACTCCATCCAGTGCCCGTAGAGGGCCGCCTCTGGGCTGATGAGCCCCGGCCGGACGGCGTTCACGATTCGGTGCATTGCCGGGAGCAGCGTAGGGGCCCCCGCTCCGTTCAGGGCGCGAACGGCCGGGAGGGCGGTCTCGTTGAGGAAAGCCCTCGCACTGCCCTCCAGGTCACACCGTGCGGCAGCGTGCGCTTTGTGTGCCTCCGCCACCGCGTCCGCCACCAGGCCCCGGACGGCCGCCTTCTGCGCTCTGCGGCGGGCCCTGGTGTGCCCCGGCCCATCCCCCCGTCGGCGTGGCATGGTGCTGCGGGCTCTGCAAAGGGCGGCGGCGGGTGGGGGTTAGGGGGCGAACACGTGCGACAGGTGCGCAACGGATGTGGGGTCCCGCAGGTGCACTCGGATCCACAGAAGGGCAGCGCCCGCGGGGCCCGCTTGTTCGTCCGAGG
The DNA here is from genome assembly GCA_964036045.1 of Eutreptiella sp. 'Long Island Sound 2002'. Taxonomy (NCBI): domain Eukaryota; phylum Euglenozoa; class Euglenophyceae; order Eutreptiales; family Eutreptiaceae; genus Eutreptiella; species Eutreptiella sp. 'Long Island Sound 2002'. The sequence goes on along the minus strand of OZ038380.1, from coordinate 66,844,736 downwards.
GGGTGTGTGCCCCCTCGATGCGCCGGCGCAAGGCCTCCTCCTCTGTGCGCCTGCGCGGGCCTGCGGGAGGTTCGGGCCAGGGGCACGCAGCTACCTGGGCGCACCGCGCGCACCTGTTGGCGCCTGTCGACGCTGCGGAGGACACCGTGTCACATTCTCCGCAGAGTCGGCAGGTGTGTCGGAGGTGGGAGGGCGGCGACCAAGGGTCGAGATGGCGGAGCCAGATGTCGTCCCACCTCTGTCGGAGGGGGTCCCGGATCTCCAGCAGGCGGGCGCGGACGTGGCGCCGGTAGTCCTTGCCAAGCATCTTCCGCTGGACCTCCTGCCACGTGTCGTCGGGGAGGATCCCGTGGTCGTGGAAGGCGGCGATGAGGTCGTCCCACGCCGGGCGGGGGTGCCCCTGGGGGGGGCTCGCCATGTACACGTGGCGCCCGGTGAGGTGGGGCGTCAGCTCATCCCATTGGCACCCGTTCGCGGTGTCTCTGTGGAGGAGGGCCAGCAGGGTGCCGTCCGCGACTGCCTCCCACCCCACTCGCAGCCCTTCGCAGCTGTCTAGCTCCTGGCGCAGCGCGGCTGCAATGCCGGTGGGGAGCATGAGGAGCAAGGGCCCCTGGGTGTCGCCCAGCCGGGACAGGGCGTCGTCGTATACCGGCCCCCCAGCTTTGAAGTGCGCCACGGTGAGTTGGGTGGCCCCGTCCTCTGGGGGGTGCCACCGGACGGTGGCCGCAGCGTGTCCCCACGTGCGTATCTCCGTACCCCGGAGCACGTTGGCGGCGTGAAGGACGATGCGGGGCGGGACGGGTGTCCTGATGAGTGAGGACACGTCCCCAGTCCATCCCGTTTGCAGCCCCGGGGCCGCCTGCAGCCATTCCCCCGTCGCCGCGTCCCACGGGTGGTCAGGCCCCGCCCCGCGGATCATGGTGGGTCTCGGCCGGGTGTCGGGCCCCCACCACCGGAGCGGGATGGCGGCGTATCGTTGCGCAGGGGTCTCCGGGGCGCGCGTGGCGGCGCACCACCGGCTCCACTCCCGCGCCCACTCCTCCCCCACGATGCGCGCCTCCCATGCGGTCATGGAGCAGCGCCCGATGATCCACGGTGGGAAGAGGGCGTCTTGTAGGTGCCTCGAGAACCCCCCCGGCAGGTCCTGGTACGGGTCGGGGCTCTCTCCGGACGGGCACTCCAGAGTGCCATTCACAACACGGAGGGAGGCTACGAAGTCCTTGTCAGGGCGCGGGGGAGGGGGAGGGTGGTCGCCCTCCGCCGCAGTGAGCCACCGGTGCGCCCGGGCTGCAACGCGCTCTGAGGCTCGCGGATGAGTTGCTCCAGCCGGTGGTTGCAAAGCTCCCACGCGAAGTCCCCCAGCCGGAGCATGTGGTGGAGGAAATCGTCGACCGAGGTCCCTCCCGGCGGGTCGTACCGGGTTATGGCGCGGAGCTGCGCCTCCGCGTCCTCGGGCACCAGTCCGGAGCAGAACACCTCCGTCCACGTGGCGCCTGCGGAGCGCCACGAGGCCACCCAAAGGGCCTTGTCCCCAGGTGGGAGGTGGCGGGCCGCCTCGTGTACCGCCTGGCGGTAGTGGGGCCAGAAGAGCCCTGAGTGGGTGCATCCCACGTGCATGTGCACCGGGGTCTCCTCCGGGCTGCCGCAGAAAAGGCACGGTTGTGGGACGATGGCGACGCCGGAGAGACGCTCCTTCCGGACGCGGAGCCTGCGCTGCACCGGCGTGTGGCCGTCTCGGGCCCGCAGCGCCCGGCGGTTGGTGGCCGCCGCGGTGAGGTCCCGGGCGTGGACGTAGGCCGTGGCGTGGGCCGCGCCCAAAGGTGTGTGTCCCCGGTGCGTCAGCGCATGGTCCGTCTGCGCCCGTTGCGCGACCTCGCCGAGCACCCGCATCGTGGGGGGCCGTAGATCGAGATTGCCGTCACGGCCGGCGACAATGAGTTGGGCGTGGCCAGGGTCCGGGTTCTGCAGGACGGTGTCCTGGGACGCCGCCCAGTCCGCCTTGTGCAGTAGGGCGTCACTGTGGTGCGAGGTGCGAGGTGGCTCGGACGTACCAGAACGGGTGCCCGGCGTGTTGCCCCCGCGCGCACAGGCCGTCCCGGAGCCACCTCAGGGGCATCTGGTTGACCACCTTCGCTGCGCCCGATCTGCGGGCCGCAGGAGGTGGAGGATGACTTCGGCGTCCACCGCGTGGACCAATGGTCTGTGGGCACCGTATTGTACGGGGAGGGAGGCGGCCGACCCCTCCCCGTCGGGCACCGTGCCCGAGATGGCCACCGCCCACGTGCGGGTGAGGTCGGCGGCGAGAGCGACGCTGGTGGCGTGTTTGCAGGGTCCGCCCCCGGACGCGTCAGAGGAGGTGTGTCCCCAGGCCTCCGGGATCCAGTAGTATCCGGTCGGGCTGAGCCACCCCGCGTTGAGGTCGGCGGAGTGCCACCGGACGTTGGGGTGGCTGGGGGTCAGTTGGTCCACGCTCAGCGCCCTGGTGTCGCCTGGGCTGATCGCCGGGTGGTCGTGCAGCCGGATCTCCGCTCCGGCGACCGTGCTTGCCCAGGACCGTAGCGCCGTCACATGTTCCTTGAGCCACGCCGGGCCCCCGCGCTGGTGCACCACCAGGTGTCCCGTGTCCTCCGGCTGGTCCTCCAGCGCGTGTACCGCCATGTGTGGGTCGTGCGGCACCCCCGTAGCCACCAGTAGGGCGGTGCCACGGGGGAGCCCACGGGGTTCGGGCTGGCCTGCCCCCACTTGCACTATTACCCACTCGGCCCGGAGCTGCGCTTGTCCCGTCGCTTGGGTGCATTGGTCGTCCGTGGTCACCAACCACAACGGTGTCGGCGCCTGGGGCCGGGGGCGCAAGGGCTCTGGCCACGCCACGTCCGCGTTAGGCTCTTGGTGCTCGCTTTCCGCGAGTACGAGGCGGAGGATGTACATGAGGGCTGCTGGCGGGTGGTACGCCGCCCCCCGCGTGGGCGGGGATAGGCCGTCCCGGCGGCAGTAGCCCCCGACGTGGAGGTGCAGGCCGTCTGGGGTCACCCGTGGGCCGGTGTGGGCGTCCTGCTTAGCCCTCGTGGGGTGGACGAGTCTCAGGCGGGGGTCCCGCGTGCCGGTGGTGTGGAAGAGGTGGGCCAGGGCGTCGCGCCACCCGGGTAGTTGGTGGTCTCCTGCTCACGGCGGCAATAGTGGAGGTGTTCATCAGCGCACAGGCCGTCCCGGAGCCACCTCAGGGGCATCTGGTTGACCACCCTCGCTGCGCCCGCGGGGACCCCCGTGGTTCGTTCGCGATCTGCGTGCCGCAGGAGGTGGAGGATGACTTCGGCGTCCACCGTGTGGACCCATGGTCTGTGGGCACCATATTGTAGGGGGAGGGAGGCAGCCACCCCCTCCCCGTCGGGCACCGTGCCCGAGATGGCCACCGCCCACGTGCGGGTGAGGTCGGCGGCGAGAGCGACGCTGGTGGCGTGTTTGCAGGGTCCGCCCCCGGACGCGTCAGAGGAGGTGTGTCCCCAGGCCTCCGGGATCCAGTAGTATCCGGTGGGGCTGAGCCACCCCGCGTTGAGGTCGGCGGAGTGCCACCGGACGTCGGGGTGGCTGGGGGTCAGTTGGTCCACGCTCAGCGCCCTGGTGTCGCCTGGGCTGATCGCCGGGTGGTCGTGCAGCCGGATCTCCGCTCCGGCGACCGTGCTTGCCCAGGACCGTAGCGCCGTCACATGTTCCTTGAGCCACGCCGGGCCCCCGCGCTGGTGCACCACCAGGTGTCCCGTGTCCTCCAGCTGGTCCTCCAGCGTGTGTACCGCCATGTGTGGGTCGTTCGGCACCCCCGTAGCCACCAGTAAGGCGGTGCCACGGGGCAGCCCACGGGGTTCGGGCTGGCCTGCCCCCACTTGCACTATTACCCACTCGGCCCGGAGCTGCGCTTGTCCCATCGCTTGGGTGCATTGGTCGTCCGTGGTCACCAACCACAACGGCGTCGGCGCGTGGGGCTGGGGGCGCAAGGGCTCTGGCCACGCCACGTCCGCGTTAGGCTCTTGGTGCTCGCTTTCCGCGAGTACGTCGCGGAGGATGTACATGAGGGCTGCTGGCGGGTGGTACGCCGCCGCCCGCGTGGGGGGGGATAGGCCGTCCCGGCGGCGGTAGACCCCGACGTGGAGGTGCAGGCCGTCCGGGGTCACCCGTGGCGCGGTGTGGGCGTCCTGCTTAGCCCTCGTGGGGTGGACGAGTCTCAGGCGGGGGTCCCGTGTGCCGGTGGTGTGGAAGAGGTGAGCCAGGGCGTCGTGCCACCCAGGGGGGGTTGGTGGGCTCATGCTCACGGCAGCAATAGTGGAGGTGTTCATCGGCGCATTGGTAGAAGCACTCCCGCAACGCCGTCGGCCACGGATCGTCGTTGTCGGGGAAGGGGTGGCGTGGCCCGTGGTGCCCATGCCACGGCGTTGTGTGTGGCACCGTCAGGCGGCGGCGGCGGCGGTACACTCGTCCACCACCGCGCAACCTCCGTGCGCGCCGAGGTCACCAAGATGTTCTGGGAGATAGCCGGCGCGCACGGAATATGTCCCGAGGTGCACTACCCCGTCCCGAAGTTCGCAACTCTTGCGGGAGGCGACTGGGTCCACCGCATACCCCGGGCCCTGGCCGCCCTGGGAGTGGGGATGTACAACCCCATCGCGTGCCCCAGGGAGGCCCATGTCCAACTACAGTCCCCGCCGGGCAAAATCGTCACGCTGCGCACCGCCAAGCTGCGACGCCGCGACACGTGCCGCCTGACTGTGCCACACACAACGCCGTGGCATGGGCACCACGGGCCACGCCACCCCTTCCCCGACAACCACGATCCGTGGCTGACGGCGGTGCGAGAGTGCCTCAACCAATGCGCCGATGAACACCTCCACTATTGCCGCCGTGAGCAGGAGCCCACCAACCACCCTGGGTGGCGCGACACCCTGGCCCACCTCTTCCACACCACCGGCACACGGGACCCCCGCCTGAGACTCGTCCACCCCACGAGGGCTAAGCAGGACGCCCGGACCGGCCCACGGGTGACCCCTGGACGGCCTGCACCTCCACGTCGGGGGCTACCGCCGCCGGGACGGCCTATCCCCCCCCACGCGGGCGGCGGCGTACCACCCGCCAGCAGCCCTCATGTACATCCTCCGCGACGTACTCGCGGAAAGCGAGCACCAAGAGCCTAACGCGGACCTGGCGTGGCGAGAGCCCTTGCGCCCCCAGCCCCACGCGCCGACGCCGTTGTGGTTGGTGACCACGGACGACCAATGCACCCAAGCGACGGGACAAGCGCAGCTCCGGGCCGAGTGGGTAATAGTGCAAGTCGGGGCAGGCCAGCCCGAACCCCGTGGGCTCCCCCGTGGCACCGCCCTACTGGTGGCTACGGGGGTGCCGCACGACCCACACATGGCGGTACACGCGCTGGAGGACCAGCTGGAGGACACGGGACACCTGGTGGTGCACCAGCGCGGGGGCCCGGCGTGGCTCAAGGAACATGTGACGGCGCTACGGTCCTGGGCAAGCACGGTCGCCGGAGCGGAGATCCGGCTGCACGACCACCCGGCGATCAGCCCAGGCGACACCAGGGCGCTGAGCGTGGACCAACTGACCCCCAGCCACCCCAACGTCCGGTGGCACTCCGCCGACCTCAACGCGGGGTGGCTCAGCCCCACCGGATACTACTGGATCCCGGAGGCCTGGGGACACACCTCCTCTGACGCGTCCGGGGGCGGACCCTGCAAAAACGCCACCAGCGTCGCTCTCGCCGCCGACCTCACCCGCACGTGGGCGGTGGCCATCTCGGGCACGGTGCCCGACGGGGAGGGGGTTGCCGCCTCCCTCCCCCTACAATACGGTGCCCACAGACCATGGGTCCACACGGTGGACGCCGAAAGTCATCCTCCACCTCCTGCGGCACGCAGATCGCGAACGAACCACGGGGGTCCCCGCCGGCGCAGCGAAGGTGGTCAACCAGATGCCCCTGAGGTGGCTCCGGGACGGCCTTTGCGCGCGGGGGCAACACGCCGTGCACCCGTTCTGGTACGTCCGAGCCACCTCGGACCACAGTGACGCCCTACTGCACAAGGCGGACTGGGCGGCGTCCCAGGACACCGTCCTGCAGAACACGCCCCCGGACCCTGGCCACGCCCAACTCATTGTCGCCGGCTGTGACGGCCATCTCGATCTACGGCCCCCCACGATGCGGGTGCTCGGCGAGGTCGCGCAACGGGCACAGACGGACCATGCGCTGACGCACCAGGGACACACACCTTTGGGCGCGGCCCACGCCACGGCCTACGTCCACGCCCTGGACCTCACCGCGGCGGCTACCAACCGCCCTGCGCTGCGGGCCCGAGACAGCCACACGCCGGTGCAGCGCAGGCTCCGCGTCCGGAAGGAGCGGCTCTCCGGCGTCGCCATCGTCCCACAACCGTGCCTTTTCTGCGGCGGCCCGGAGGAGACCCCGGTGTACATGCACGTGGGATGCACCCACTCACGGCTCTTCTGGCCCCACTACCGCCAGGCTGTACACGAGGCGGCCCGCCACCTCCCACCTGGGGACGAGGCCCTGTGGGTGGCCTCGTGGCGCTCCGCAGGCGCCACGTGGACGGAGGTGTTCTGCTCCGGACTGGTGCCCGAGGACGCGGAGGCGCAGCTCCGCGCCATAACCCGGTACGACCCGCCGGGAGGGACCTCGGTGGACGATTTCCTCCACCACATGCTCCGGCTGGGGGACTTCGCGTGGGAGCTTCGCAACCACCGGCTGGAGCAACTCCTCCGCGAGCCCCAGAGCGCGGCAGCCCGGGCGCACCGGTGGCTGACTGCGGCGGAGGGCAACCACCCTCCCCCTCCCCCGCGCCCTGACAAGGACTTCGTAGCCTCTCTCCGTGTTGTGAATGGCACTCTGGAGTGCCCGTCCCAAGAGAGCCCCCACCCATACCAGGACCTGCCGGGGGGGTTCTCGAGGCACCTACAAGACGCCCTCTTCCCACCGTGGATCATCGGGCGCGGCTCCATGACCGCATGGGAGGCGCGCATCGTGGGGGAGGATTGGGCGCGGGAGTGCAGCCGGTGGTGCGCCGCCATGCGCGCCCCGGAGACCCCTGCGCAACGATACGCCGCCATCCCGCTCCGGTGGTGGGGGCCCGACACTCGGCCGAGACCCACCATGATCCGCGGGGCGGGGCCTGACCACCCGTGGGACGCGGCGACGGGGGAATGGCTGCAGGCGGCCCCGGGGCCGCAAACCGGATGGACTGGGGACGTGTCCTCACTCGTCAGGACACCCGTCCCGCCCCGCATCGTCCTTCACGCCGCCAACGTGCTCCGGGCTACGGAGATACGCACGTGGGGACACGCTGCGGCCACCATCCGGTGGCACCCCCCAGAGGACGGGGCCACCCAACTCACCGTGGCGCACTTCAAAGCTGGGGGGCGGGTATACGACGACGCCCTGTCCCGGCTGGGCGACACCCAGGGGCCCTTGCTCCTCATGCTCCCCACCGGCATTGCAGCCGCGCTGCGCCAGGAGCTAGACGGCTGCGAAGGGGTGCGAGTGGGGTGGGAGGCAGTCGCGGACGGCACCCTGCTGGCCCTCCTCCACAGAGACACCGCGAACGGGTGCCAATGGGATGCGCTGACGCCCCACCTCACCGGGCGCCACGTGTACACGGCGAGCCCCCCCCAGGGGCACCCCCGCCCGGCCTGGGACGACCTCATCGCCCCCTCCACGACCACGGGATCCTCCCCGACGACACGTGGCAGGAGGTCCAGCGGAAGACGCTTGGCAAGGACTACCGGCGCCGCGTCCGCGCCCGCCTGCTGGAGATCCGGGACCCCCTCCGACAGAGGTGGGACGACATCTGGCTCCGCCATCCCGACCCTTGGTCGCCGCCCTCCCACCTCCCACACACCTGCCGAATCTGCGGAGAATGTGACACGGTGTCCTCCGCAGCGTCGACAGGCGCCAACAGGTGCGCGCGGTGCGCCCAGGTAGCCGCGTGCCCCTGGCCCGAACCTCCCGCAGGCCCGCGCAGGCGCACAGAGGAGGAGGCCTTGCGTCGGCGCATCGAGGGGGCACACACCCCCTCGCACGAACAAGCGGGCCCCGCGGGCGCTGCCCTTCTGTCAATCCACGTGCACCTGCGGGACCCCACATGCGTTGCGCACCTGTCGCACGTGTTCGCCCCCTAACCCCCACCCGCCGCCGCCCTTTGCAGAGCCTGCAGCACCATGCCACGCCGACGGGGGGATGGGCCGGGGCACACCAGGGCCCGCCGCAGAGCGCAGGAGGCGGCCGTCCGGGGCCTGGTGGCGGACGCGGTGGCAGAGGCACACGAAGCGCACGCTGCCGCACGGTGTGACCTGGAGGGCAGTGCGAGGGCTTTCCTCAACGAGACCGCCCTCCCGGCCGTCCGCGCCCTGAACGGAGCGGGGACCCCTACGCTGCTCCCGGCAATGCACCGCATCGTGAACGCCGTCCGGCCGGGGCTCATCAGCCCAGAGGCGGCCCTCTACGGGCACTGGATGGAGTGGCGCGAGTCCAATCGGTTGGGCCGGCCCCTGTCCATGGGGGACACCCTGCGGCTGACGGGAGCGGGGTCTGCCATGTCCCTCCGCAGTAGCGCCCCAGCCCTGCTGCACGCCCTCAGGACGCGTTACCCCGGGGACGCGGCCCTGTACCTGAACCAGGCGCGGGCCACGTACCCGGGAGGAGTGTCCGAGCTGGATTCGGCGCTCCACCTTCTACACCCGCCGGACGAGGACCTGGAGGTGGGCGAGGTCACGGTGTTCGTGGAAGGCGCGGACGAGGCGTCCGCCCGCCCCCGGCCGACCAACCCGGTGTACAACGGCACCGGGCCTACCCCCCCGTACGCCGTCTCTAAGATGCTTTCCCCAGGGAGCCCACTTGGTGCCCCGCCCTCCCGCCGGCGACGCACGCGCTCCGCCACTGGGCTAACCCAGACCTGTCCCCCCCCCTCTCCAGGACCAGGGGTGCCCACCACAGGGGGCAGGTCCTCTGGCAGGAGTGCCCTGGCACCCCCCTCCTCCTCCTCGTCGTCGCGACCCGCGGGGACCCGGGGCGGATCCTGGGGATCACCGCCACCCACCTCTATGGGGCAACACCCGTACCCCGCCCCCCCCTCCCGGCGCCCGCGGCGCGGGACGGAGTACACACCTTCCTGCGATCACAGGAGGTCACCGCCGATACGGGGGTCCACCTGGTGCGGCTGCCCCCGACACCGCTCGACGACCCCCGGGGGCCCAGGGCCCTGGGCCCCGCCCCAGACTTGGAGCTGTGGCGCGACGCGTGGGCCGCGTGGCTTCCCCGCCTCCCCTCCCAATGCCGGTGGATGGCCGCAAGACCCCGGCCGTGCGGGGCTGACGCCACAGCCGGCCCCCCACCCCCTCCCCCCCTCCCCCCCGCAGAGCACCACACGGCACTGCCCACGGCACGGCACTGATGCACCAGGAGGTAGTGGGAAGGGCGCGCCTGCCACCACGCATGCCTACCAGGGTAACAGTGATCGCAGACTAATATGGGTCCCCCCAGCGGGACGACGGCCACCACCGCCGGTCCCGCTCCCGCTCCCCCGTCTCCTCCCCGGAGTGGACGCGGAGCGCGAGGAGCGGAGGCTGGCGGAGGCGGCGGTGCTGGTCGGGCCGCCGCCGCCGGCCCGGGAGCCTGGGCCAGCCGAGGCGAGCGCCCCCGCCGCCCAAGCAGCCAGCCCCGCCGCCCCGCCCCGCCCAGACACGCAGGAGGCGGAGACCGCAGCGAGCCACGCCGTGGCCCCGACCGCGGCCCCCGGCACGCCGCCGACACGGGGGGCAGCCCCGGCGCAGGAACCGGGCGCATCGCCGAGAGCTGCCGCAGCTGCAGAGGAGAGCAAGAAGGGCGCGCGAGGGGTTGCGACCGCACGGGCCACGGGCGCCTCGTCGGCGGCCGCCACGGCAGCGAAGGAGAGCGGGGAGGGCGCGCGAGGGGCTGCGGCCGCGACCCCGGCGGGCCGCGACACCATCTCGGCCGGCCGCGCCGCGACCTCCAGCGCGCCGCGACCGCGGGGGACGGACCCCGCACTGGCCGCGGGCGCCTCGCCGGCGGCCGCCGCGGCAGCAGAGGAGAACGAGGAGGGCCCGCGAGGGGTTGCGACCGCGGCCACGGGCGCCTCGTCGGCGGCCGCCACAGCGGCGAAGGAGAGCGAGGAGGGCGCGCCAGGGGCTGCGACCGCGACCCCGGCGGGCCGCGACACCGCCTCGGCCGGCCACGCCGCGGCCCCCAGCACGCCGCGCAAGCGGGGGAAGAACCCCGCACGGGCCGCGGACGCCTCGCCGGCGGCCGCCGCAGCAGCAGCAGTGGGCAGGGAGAGCGCGAAGTACCGCGCCCACGCCAACCCCACCCACACCCACACCAGCCCCCCCAAGCCGTTCCCCCCCAAGCCCTTTCCCCCGGGGCGGGAGCGGCACGTCCGCCCCCCGACGCGCGAGCGCTCGCCGCCGGGCGTCACGCTGCCGCAGCTGCAAAGGCAGCGGGACGCCCGGCGAGTGGTCCAGGAAGGGCGCAGCAGCGGGGGGGGGCAGGGCGGACGGCGCGGCTCGGGGCAGGGGGCCGGGAAGGGGCCAGGGCACGGGAAGGGCGCGCAGGGGCGCGGGCAGGAAGCCCAGGTGCAGGGGGCAGGGCGAGGGGAGGTGGGAGAGCGAGCGGGCCAGGGCGTGGGGGACGGGAGGCGGGACCCGCGACACGGGCAGGGGGCTGGAAAGGGGCCCAAGGGCAAGGGCAAGGGCGCCACGGGCCCCAAGGGACAGGCGGGACGGGGCATGGGAGCCCAGGGGGGAGGACGGGGCGAAGGGAGGGGGGCAGAGGGCGGGGCGCCCCCGCAGCCGGACGTGCAGCCGGTGAGGTGCATCCCCCCCGGCATCCAACAGATGCCGGCACACCACACCCACCACCACCACCACCACCACCACCACCACCTCTACAACATCGACCCTGACGCCGGCGAGCTCGTCCCCCCCCCACCCCCACGACACCAGCACCATCAAGCCCCCCCCGCGCCGAGGGCGGAGCCGGCGCGGATGGCCTCGGCGGAGGGGGGACGGGGCGCGGCATCGGCGCCGCAGGCGCAGGGGCAGCGAGGGGGGCCGGCACGGGGGGCGGAGGAGGGCCGGCCATGGGACCGGGACTGGGGCGCGGTCCCGGACCCTCTGGGGGAGGAGACCCTCCCCCTGGTGGGGGAGGTGTACGGGTGGTTGTGCTGGGCCCACCAGGGTACCTCCAGGAGGTCGAGGAACCGGCCCTTCGATGCCGTGCTCCTCCGGAGGGACGGAGGAAACCGAGAGGTACCCCCGGGGGGGTGGGCAGCCCCAGAGGACCATGAGAGGGTCCTCAGGTCAGTGATCCGGGCGGCGTGGCCCGACAGGGAGCCGACGTGGCCGGCCTTCCTGGAAGGGGGAGCGGTGCTCCGCATCACGGATGCGGACGCCAACAACTGGCTCCCCCGGGCTTTGCGCAGCGCCCTCGCCCACTGGCGCTACCGCCAGCACAACCCGCCGCCGCCGCAGCCCCAGCCCCCACACAAGCGGCGGCGCAGGTGAAGGCCCAGACGGCGGGTACGGGAGAGTTGGGGGGGGGGGGGCTGGGCCCCCCGGCCCACGCCCCCCCCACGGTACGGCACGACGCAAGAGGGCGCGCCACCTCCCGCGGGAGGGAGTGCGGAGACAACGAGCGCGGGGGGGAACCTGCTGCCCCGCAGCCCGCTAACCACTGACCGCTAACCCTCACGGCCAGCCCCGGCCGGCCGGCGCCGCGCGACAACGGCCAGGGGATGAGGGGCCCCAGCGAGGGCCTGCGCGAGAATCCGGCTCCTAGTAGAGGGGGGCGTGGGAAGGGCGCGACCCCCCCGACGATGGCTGGCCCCCGGGGCCAGGACTGCCATGCCGCCCCCCCCCCCCGGCCGACAGGAGGCATCGCCAGGGGACCAAAGGGCCCCCCCCCACTCCCCCCCCCCCCCCCCCGCACCCACCTCAGCTGGGGAGCCACAGGCGCGGCCCTCCGCCCCCCCAGGGCCGGGGGGGCGCCCCTCCCCTCAGGAGGAACAGCGACGCGGTAAGGGCAACGGACCTGCTCCCGCGAACCCACACTGGCGTGCAGGAGCAACGCGCACAACGGAACAGGAAGGAGCCCGCGCCCCACATGACCCTCCAGTAACCACAGCCCACTCCGAGGTGTCAGAGGGGGGGTTCAGGTCAGCTGGGGCCCCCGGGGGAGCGAGCCACGGGCCGCCCCTCACTCCGCCCACCCCGGGGCGGCACTTCAGCCCCGACCGCACGCGCGCGCCAGAAGGGAGCGCGCCGGCGACACGGAGAGGGCCGGAAAGGAGTACCGCAGGCCGCCGCCCGGAACGAGAACAGGGAGGCTGCGGCGCGACACCCCCCCCCCCCCCGCCCCCCCACCAGCCCGCCAGCCGCGGGGGCCCCGGCCCCCACCCCCCGAGGCAGGGGGTATGGGCCCCCCCCGGCCCGAGAGGGGAGCCGGAGTGCGACCCGCCCCCCCGCCCCAGCCGCCGGCTCACAGGGGGGCCGCGAAGAACAAGCGGGCCCACGCCTGCGCACCGGGACGCCGCACAGATCGTACCCCAAGAAGCCGGGTGAGCACGAACCGGAGTGGTATGGGGGGCCACCCCCCCCATGGACAGCACACAAGCGGCGGCGCAGGTGATGGCCCAGACGGCGGATGCGCGAGAGTGGGAAGAGGAGCCGGGCCCCCTGACCCACGCCCCCCCCATGGTACGGCACGACGCATGAGAGCGTGCCACCTCCCGCGGGAGGGAGTACAGAGACAACGAGCACGGGAGGGAACCTGCCGCCCCGCAGCCCGCTAACCACTGACCGCTAACCCTCACGGCCGCCCCCGGCCTGCCAGCGCCGCGCGACAACGGCTGGGTGGATGAGGGGCCCCAGCCAGGGCCTGCACGAGGATCCGGCTCTAGGTAGAGGGGGGCGGGGGAAGGGCGCGACCCCCCAGCCGATGGCTGGCCCCCGGGGCCAGGACTGCCATGCCGCCCCCCCCCCCCCGGCTGTCAGGAGGCATCGCCAGGGGACCAGAGGGCCCCCCACACCCCCCCCCCCCCCCCGCACCCCCTCCAGCTGGGGAGCCACGGGCGCGGCCCTCCGCCCCCCCGGAGCCAGGGGGGGCGACGCGGTGGGGGGAGCGGCGGCTGGACCTGCTCCCGCGAGCCCACACTGGCGTGCCGGGGCAACGCGCACAACGGAACAGTATGGAGGCCGCGCCCCACATGACCCTCCCGTGACTACAGCCCACTCAGGGAGGGCAGAGGGGGGGTTCAGGTCTGCAAGGGCCCCCGGGGGAGCGGTCCGCGGACCGCCCCTCGGCCCCCCCCACCCCGGGGCGGCACTTCGGCCCCGACCGCATGCACACGCCGGAAGGGACGGCGCCGGCGACACGAAGGGGGCCAGGATTGAGTACCGCAGGCCGCCGCCCAGAAGGGGAGCAGGGAGGCCGCGGCGTGACACGCCCCCCCCGCCCCCCCACCGGCCCGCGGGCCGCTGGGGCCCCGGCCCCCACCCCCCGAGGCAGGGGGGATGGTCCCCCCCCGCCCGAGAGAGGAGCCGGAGCGCCACCCGCCCCCCTGCCCCAGCCGCCGGCCCCCATGGGGGCCGCGAAGAACAAGCGAGCCCGCGCCTACGCGCCAGGACGCCGCACAGATCGTACCCAGAAAAGCCTGGTGAGCACGAACCGGAGTGGTATGGGGGGCCACGCCCCCCATGGACAGCACAACGCCAGTGACACCCGCTTTGTTGCTTGCCCAGGGAAGGCAGAGGGACGGAATGAGGCAGAGCGACCCCCCGCCCTACAGGCCCCCCCCCGGCCGCACAAACGGGGGGTACGGCGCACGCCCCCCCCCCCCCCAGCCCGCCCCCCAGCACATGAACGCCACTGACCCGCCCCGCGGCGCGCAGCCCCCACAGGGCGTGCCGGCCGAGGGGACAGAGCAGGGCCCCACACCCGCACGCCCGCGCCCACATAACGTGGATCGCGGGCCCCGGCAGCCCACCCAGTGGGCGGGCAGTCGGGGGAGGGGGAGCGCATGACCCCAGACGCCCCTCGCAACGGTAGAAGGCACCCCCCCCGGGGACGCCCTGCCGCCACCCCCACAACCCCAAGCCAAGTAGGGGGGAACCGGGACCGGACCGCCCCCCCCCAAGCACGCCAGACGGAGCAAGGGACCGGAACAGGATACGCGGAGGGGCACGGACCACGTGGAACGGCCCTACCAGCGCCCAGTGCCTGGACCACGCGAGGTGCGCACGCCACACCACCCAGGGGGGGGGGGAGCGGACACCGCGAGAGCGCGAGCGCACACACACGAAAGGGACACGCGGGGACTACCAGAAGGGCAGCCGGACCGAGCGCGTCGAACAGACCACGTGGAATGGCGTACCAGCGAGCGAGGGTAAGGGACACCCGGACGGGACGGCCCGCCACAAGCAGCGCCGAACACGCGGGGCGGGGAGGGGGAAAAGAGAGAGACACAACACCAAATACCGGCCCGAACCCCCCGAACCGGCCGCGAGCGCCGCGCACACACAGACGGGGCACTGCACCCGCCAAGGCAGTAGTGGCTCACAGCGCCACGCCCCAACCCCTAGGCTAGGCAGCCTCCGCGCCAGCCCAAGGGGGTCCCACTGGCGACAAGCAAGTAGCACGGGCCCGGCGGCGCCGGCGCCCCGGGCGACCACGCATTAGGGGGGCGACGCAGTGGGTAAGCGCCCGCAGCCACGGCTGCGAATTGATGCCCTGACCGGGGAGTGGCGAAACGGGGAAGCCGGGGAAGGACGGGGCTCCGAGCTCTGTGAACCCGGGGGACTCCGCCACCAGGCAGGAGGTGCGTCTTGGAGAGCCCCCCACTAGGACCCGGTGGGGAGGATGTCACCTGGCCCGACCAGATGGCCCCCCGGGGCTGAAAGGCGTCTAGTACCCGCAAAATCAAACCTCAAACCTCAAACCACAAAAGCGTACATGGTCTTGCTGCTGGCAGGTGTGTTTGGTGGTGTATAATCTTATTTTATTTCAAAAAAACAAAAAAGGGGAAAAAATATTTTTACGGATTTTGCGTTGGTTTTTCAAAGATAAAAGAAACAGCAAGCACAAACAGCACCGCAAAAACACAGCAGAGCTGACAGGACAGCACCAGACGACAGCACAGCAGCACAGAACACGACACAGGTGAGCAGGGCTCGCAGCAAACCACAGCAACCACAGGGAAGCAGGCCGCGCGGCCAGACAGGGACACCGACACCGCAACACGCCACAAGAAGACAACCGCGGACAGCCAGAGCCAGCACCGCGCCACAGCAAACCAAAGGCAACAGGAAAACACACAGCAACGCACCACAGCACCGGGCGCCAAAAACAGCGCAGACCGCACGAACAACACAACGCAAGCGCACCAGCACAGCGCAGCACAGCACCGCTCAGAGCGGGGAGGACACGGATCGCGCAGCAAGACACCCCAGCACAACCGCAGCACAAAGCACAGCAGCCAACAACAGCAAGTACCACCACACCACGACAAAACACACACAGCACAGAGCACACAGCGCGGGAAACACCACAAAACATAGCGCCGGAGAGTGCAGGACCCTAGGACGATTGACAGCACCCGAGGGCACGACACAGCAAGCAGCGGCACCAAACGAGCGAAACACAACAACACAGCACTCAACAGCACAACACAGCGTGGAGCAACGCGGCGCAGCACAGCAGCCAGGGACACAGGACAGCACAGTGCACCACAGCACAAGGCAACACACAACAAAACGAGACAGCAAACAACAACGCGAACAAGGCAGTCGGGCAACACGACCAGAGACACGGCACAGCACGCAGAAGCGACCCAGAGCGCGGCTCAAAGAGCAACGCACAGCGCGGAGCAACCCACAACAAAGCAAGGCGGGACACCACACAGCAACACGCAGCCCATAATACGGCAACACCGCACTGCAAAAAACACCAGACGGAAGAACAGCACAGCACGGCGACACCAGGCAGCACAAGGCACAACGCGCACACCAGGGGGGCAAGCGGCAAGAACCGCAAGCAAGCAGGCAGGAGGAAAACAGCAGAGGAAAACCACAGGACACCGAGCAGAAATGCAACGACAACGGCGAAACACGAACCAGGGGGGGGGGGGGGGGGGCAGCAACTGCAAGGAAGCAGCCAAAGAAAGGACAGAAAACACAAAAGCAGCGCCCGCACACAGAGAGCCGAGCAGCGGGAGACCCAGAAGAAAAAAGCAAGGGCGGGGGGGGGGGGGGACACCAAAAGCCCAGAGGAAAAAAAAACTAAAAAGGAAGAAAAGAGGAAAAGAGGGCGGGGGGCAACAAACAGCGAACCGGACCGCGGCGGAACGCAAAGAAAAGGGGGGGGGCGGCAAGGAAACCGCACAGCGCCAAGACCCAAGGCACCCGAGGCCGGAGACTGTGAAAAGCGAGGAACAATGGGGGCGCAGTGGGAGAGAAAAAGGGGGAAAAAAACACCACAACGAAAAGAGAGAACGAAAACAAAATGACAACAACGGGGCAACACCAGCCTGGAGGGGGCGGAGCAAAGCATGCGGACATTACGGCCCAAGGAAAGGTCAGGCGCACTAAAACGCGCCGGGGAGGCTGGCCCACCCGACCCGGTCAGGAGAAACACGCACACGCACACACGCACAGGACACGGGGTTGGCGTCCTCCGGCCCGAAAGGGGCGGTGTTGGCGTCCACACAAAACAGCCCCGGTGCACGGGCCGAGTCCCCCTTCGAAAGACGGACGGTACCGGAAACGGTATTGTGCTTGTACTTGGGGTGCACATAAATCCCTTTTGTCCTTGTCTTCCACTTCAATATCAAATGATTTCAAATGAATTTCTCCGTTCCAATGCATTCCGCTGGCAAGCACAAAGTAGGCAACGGCAAGAAGAGGAAGTCGTGAACGAACGTTGAGCTGGACCAACTGGCTGGTCCAGTAATACGGGTTCACATGCCTAAATAATAAGAAAATTAATGTAACAATAAATTCTCATTAAAAAAGCCAATAAAACCTATTTTTATCCAATTTCTCAGTAGTCTATTGAGTCACAGGGCCTGTCAAGGTTACGTAAATCACTGTCCGCGACGGCAGGCGCCGACAATCGCGACAGCCCTTCTGAAGCTTCTAAATAACTTCACAATAGCTTCTAATACACTAGAACCTTATAAAATAGCATCAAACATGATACAATCAGATTATAACAAAAAGGAATGTGATTATTCATGTATGCCTACTAATGTAACATAGATCTCTGCTCTCTGTAGTGTACCCAAGCGCAGTAGACTCTAGTAGTAAGCTATAGGCTTGGAATATAAGCCAAATATGAGCAAGTATCCTAGTGTTGTAGGATCTTGAATCTCTGAGAGGTCTAGTAGAGATCCTCTAGACAGCTTCTGAGAGGCCCAAATGCCACAACTTATTACACCCCCTTCCTAAGCTTCATGCACATTCACTTTAAAATGTTCATGACAAGCTGATAATCTAACCTAAGGAGGGATATAGGCATAAGGCACACTCATATTGAATGTTCTGAGTGTCTAATGTAGTGTCTCAATACCACCTTCCTAGAGGCAAAAGTATATCTCCCCCTGAGAGGGTAACGCTCCTAAGTCATAAGTATGGTAGGGCTCAAAATGAAACATGAAAAACACAAAGCAAAAAGCTAGCATACAAAGTATGAACAATGATAAGCTAAATCTTCAGGCAAAAATTGAGGGTAAGTGTAATGCACCTGGGTGTAGACGTATAAATTATAATGAGCTATACAGAAAATCAATACCAATTGAGCATGAAATGCAACATGTGGGTTAAACTGGAAATTAAACCTGTGCCCAAGCTGTCTATTGACATGACTTGTCTCTCATCATCCAAAGAGAGGATATACAACCTTACTCAATGGACGCGTTACATGTGGCTACCTAATGCAATTGATGCATTGCCGTACCTATTTGATGCAATGCGTTTCTTGCCCTGCATTGCATGGACAGAGAAAGCGAGGCAGCATCAGTAATGACCAATTGTTGATGAGTTTAGCGGCTAGGGATAACTCAGAGTGTGTGTGGGGGGTTGGCAGTCATCATGAGGGCGTCAACCAATCTGACAAGAAAGATGTCCTTGATTAGTGCCCTAATGATTTTGATGAAATCCTGCAGGGTTTGATGTTGAATACCCAAACCAACGCAGCAGGTAGAGCAAGAACAGGATATGTATCGAATCAATGAATAGTTTCAAAATCCAGTATAACACAGAAGGGCTGCAGATAGACAAAGCAGGCTTAAATGCAAAGATTCAATCACGAATGAATAAAAAAAATGATTTCAAGTGAAAACTGGCCTGACTCTAGCCTCCAAGTTAGCATCAAGCACTTCATGTGCACTCGTTGGGATGAAATGGAGCTGGTTAGGAATATGGGGCAAAGGAGTTAGGCCAGACACAGAATATGACTTGGCCAAGCAACTGTATTCAGAAACAGTTAAAAGGTAGAACGACAATAAGTGGTAGAAACAGTTGAGTATAGGGGTTCTGGGGTGGGGGACCACTAGGCTTAACCTCCAAGGCCTTAGGCATGAAATGCCAACTTTTTTTCGGTATAACCTCCATGAAGGAAGATACCTCCGCTCAGTTGACTGGTAGGGGTGGACCTCATGGGGGGCTAGGGTTAGAACCGTATTTACTTTGAGAAAGTCTACTTTCGGCTTCAAAAGAGACATAAAAAATACTTAGGTAAGTCTTAGCATCAACAAGAGGGTTTTAAGGGGGGCATGGCCTGGATCAAGCCCTCCAAGAAAGACATGGCCTTGACCTTTTCTTACTCCCCCCTGGAGTACTAGTTGATCAAGCTAGTAGGACCAAGGAAAAAGGCTCAAGTATTCCCAAAATTACCTCAGAAAATGCTTTCAACCAACCAAAAACATTCCCATCAGTTCATGGAAACCTATCATACTGTAGGTACCCATGAAAAACAGTGTAATGTACCGTGAATGATGTCCGTTCGATGGGGCATTGCTCAAAAAGGCGCCAGCGTGCGACGAAAGCTTTTGGTAAATATTTGGGGGTAGTGGGGTTTGAACCCAGGACTCCCTCTCTAAAGCACACATGCTTGCCCACTAGGGTACAGTCGAACGCCCTAATGCGAACGGCTATCACTGCATGAACAGCGCTTTAGTAAACGTCCTGACCAACGGGCAGGGCGGAGCAATACTCACACTTCACAAATTGGAAGAAAAAAACCCTGTCCAGAGATCGAAGTGTCTTACAGCACTTCATTCACACAACTGGCATTCGATGCCTCTTAAGTATTCACAAGCTGCAGTGCGATTGCGACTGCGACTTGCGCGCTCGCTGCACTGCTGCTGTTCGAAGCCATAACACTACCCCCCCCCCTTGAGACGTCGAAGAGGTCTGATTCCTCTGGGTGGGCGTCACATGGTCGCATCCGAACGGCAGGCCCGGAAAAAACATTTCGGACCTCGACATGTGCTGGCTACAGAAGCATAAGAGTGGTCGAAACTCACATACTGAGGTGCAGTTCATGGTACCCCTGTCTTCAGCGCCTCATTCATAAGCCGTGTTTGACTCTGCCACGGCTGTGTTTTGGCGGAAGCTGCAGAAGACAACTTCGCCAGGCACACTGCACGGGTGCTGTACCCACAGCAAGGCTGTTGGCACATCGAACCGTAACATACCATAACATTGGGCACAGATATCGAAGCTGGCTGCCCAGCAGACAAACAACCAACAGGCCTATACATCTGTCAATTTGACAGGACATATTAAGGCAGTCGACACCATTAATGGCATCCAGGCTGTCGAATCAGCCATTGCTTGGCATCCAAACTGTCGAATCAGCCATTACTTGGCATCCAGACTGTTGAATCAGCAGTCTGTGCCCCACTCGAACGTGGATGAGCGAGCCACCTGGAGTCCACGTACTTCGTGCACTTCCTTCAGCGTCTCGACGCCAGCCATGAATTTGAAGGTGTCATGACCCGTGTAGTGTCGACGAGTGTCACTTCCGAGGGCACGCTTCTGAATCAGGATACCAGATCGATGGTTGAGCAATCGAGGGTTGGGATCACCAGGCCGGTTGTTGACGGGGCACTTGTACTGGAACAGGAAGACATGTTCACGGGTAAGGGCTCGAGATTGTCCCGGTCCCAATATATGTGCCTTGGTTGAATAGATATCCAAAAGGTTCGACAGTTTCCAAACGTCCTCGCTCCACAAACCCGTCCGATTGGTGACTTCGAAGGCAAGCGCGTCATGTCGCCCGGTGGACCATGGATAGCTTTCCTTCGAACCAGTACCAGCTGCCATGCTGTGGTAGAACTGACCAGTTCGCGTATCGACTCGCCACCATGGGGTGTGAGCAATCGAAAGTCGTCCGAGAACGACGATAATGCACTGACGTCATCGACTTCAGGGCCGAGGGCATATCGGTCAATGACCTCAAGCATGTCGGTTCGAGAACCTTCTTCTTGGAGTCAATCGAGGTGTTGATGCACATATTGGCCATCAGCGAGATCACTCTGCAGAGCGAATCGAATTCCTTCTGCAGTCACAAGGGTCGAAGCCGTGTGGACAATGACCGCTTCGAGGACTTTGTCTCGGCAGCTGACCTTGCGTCGATGGGCAGCCTTTAAGTCATCGTGCATCGGCGTGAGGTACTTGAAGAACGGGATGTGCTGGTAGGCGTTCGACTCTGCCGGCGAAAACCGGTAGTCGACAGGGTCTGGGTGGAACGGGTCACTCACGGGCGAGTCGTTGGACTCGATCTCCTTCCAGTTCATCAGCGTAGGCATCCCTTCGGAACTTGACCGCTCGACGCCAACATGGCGCGTCTTCGTATCCGGCTTCGAAGGGGGACATGAGGTATTTCGAGGTACCCATGCCTCGAACCAAATCGGCGGCGTCCACGAAAGGAGAGAGGTTGACGTGCTCCTCACTGGTCGAGTGAAGGCGAGCAACTCGTCGGATTTCCTTATCGAAGTCGTGGTATCCGAGTCGTCCAGGTCCAGTCTGGTACATTGTCGCCAGCTGGACAAGGTCGATGGGGGCAGCTGGTGCGACGGCGTTGTACGCATAGGGTTTGGTCTGCTCTCCGAGTCGATAGTACTCCCGGAGTTGGACTACAAGATCTTGTGTTTGATGTGGAGCGCACCCATATGGTTTGTAGGCAAGTCGAGAGGTACCTCGTAGACCTGGCAGTTGGTGTCAGCGAAGAAGCAAATCGACTTTGTACGCGAGAAAGGGGGCTCGATCCTCGAAGAGCCAGTTGTACGTCTGGCAAACATTCTGGAGGTCTTGAATAACCCCAAGGATCAAAACGGCAACGGGTGCTACCCGTTTCATCTTGTCTACGGTCCAGAGGCGTTGGTACCTGAAAATTAGGTCGATTCCATCAGCGACGTGCATCAGGTCGTCGATTCCTGAGATCTTTTGATGCATGCGGTTGGGTCGAGCAATTTGATTTGGCAGGTCATATTCGGAGAGCTTTTGTGGGATACCCCAGCCAACCTCTTCATTGCATTGCTGCCAGCCGACGAGTCCTTTAGGAAAGTTCAGGCAAGCCACTTCGATCTTTGTATCCCACTGGTAGCTCTGCTTGCCACCGGCATTCCCACGCTCATCGAAAGAGGTGTCAGGCGCGCTTCGCACCATCTCGTGAGGAAACAGCGCGGTTCGACCCCAACTGTCGATGATGATGCTTTTGCTCAATTCGGTGATAGAGGCATTCGCTTTTGTCACAACTGCGGCAAGGCTTTCGCTCAGTTATACGTGGTTTGCTCGTTGACCAGCCATGGCGCTCGAGGCAATAGTGGGTACCGATGGTTCCAGCTTGTTGTATTCCGCCGCAAGTGGATCGTCCTCGTGCGTCCAAAATTGATAGGGTGGTTTCATTCACACCGGTATTCGGTCCCCACGACGATCCGTCCCTGGATGGCCTCGATGCCCAGGTATTCGGCCTCAATGTCCAAGAACTGTCGACCCATCCGGGCGCTGAACAGAGGAAGGGGATCAGTCGTCCTATCCCGTGTAGCAAGCGAGATCTTCATCAGAACCGAACCATTCCTCATGAACCCATTCATTCGAAGAGTTGGAGTGGGTACCAGACTCTGCGAGGCTCGAGCACTGTCCTGGATAGTATTCTGCATCGACCGGGGGCGGGGACCCATACAGCTTGCAAAGTTTCGGGTGCATGCGGGTCGGGGTCCCCCCTCCTTTGGTCGATTCCGGAACAGGCCAGCCAGCCAGGGCCCGCTCGAGCACTTCCAAGCCTGTAGTGGCTCCTGATATGACGACTCGCGCACTCGGTGCTATTCCTGCAAATTCCTCGTGTGAGGACACACCTCCCTTGCCTCATTTCGACGGGGGGCCTCCTTTTCCTCTCGAGCTCCCAGCGTATGCCGAGTGACTGTAGTTCGGCGCGAAGAACGGATCCAGCAGTCGACTCGGTCGAGTTGGCGCTGACGCTACCGATCGACAGCGGCGAGCTGAAGTCGATGTCGCTGGGGCTTCGGCACCATCGCCATTTTCACCGGTAGTGTCGCTGATCTCGTCAACATCGATGACATTCGACGGTGATGCTCGAGAAGGTGGAGGTCGAGAGGAAGTTCGGGGCGTCTGGGATGTAGTACCGTAGGCGGAAGCTCCGGCGGTCGACCCGGAACCTCGCATGAGTTTTTCGAAAATACCACGCTGCAGAGAAGAGTGAGGTTACTCGGGGTGGAGTCGAAGGAACTCAAAGTACACAGCGTCCTCCTCTATAGCTTTGCTCAACTCCCAAGACCATGTGTCGTCATCCCATTCACAACGGTACAGGAACGCGCGGCGCTTTTTAGATCCCACCCGACCTCTAGCTAGGATCTTGACAAGTCGAGGAGATTCCCCGATTTTGACAGGTGGCATCGGAAACTCCCACACTGGCTGTCCCTCTCGATGGATGTAGGGCTTCATGCTGCCTCGATTGGAAACTCGCAAGCCATCGAAGGGGGCAGGGATGTCAAGTTTAACATTCCCGCCCTTGTTCAGTACCTCGAGAACTTTGTAAGGGCCGCACCAGACGTGTTTTTTTTATGTCGATATTCCGGTACCAACACCCACCATCGTTCACCCACTTCAGGCACTCGAACGTGTCCGTCCATTTGTAGGACCACATGCATCTGGCGTCGACGTTCCTCGGCAAGCATCGCACGCACTAAGTCGAAGGTACGCCCCGCTCGTTGCATGTAATCAATCACAGTCGATGGCTCATGTGCATGAGAAGTCATTCGGGGAAAATCCAATGGAATATGGGGTGTTCGTTCCTCATCTATCTCGAACGGGGATAGCCTAAGGCTATTGGACCTCAGGTTGTTAAACTGAATCTTGGCAAACAGCAGGTCGACATCCGGCTCATTGTTACCAAAGATGCCGTGTGGACGCAGGTGCTGGAGGATCAACTGGTTACTGCGCTCTGCTAGGCCATTGCCTCGAGGACGGTTGGCTACCGATTGGTGCATATCGATCTTGAAACGCTGAGCCAACTCCTTCCACGCTTGGGACTCGAACAGCTTGTCTCGATCGGAAACATTTTGTCGAGGGCATCCTTTCAGTCGAATTACTTCACGCAGGAACACATAGATAAGGTCGTCGGCTGTCATATCTTTGCGGCAAGGGATGAACATTCCACGCTTGGAGAATCGGTCAACCACAGTCATGATGGCGTCATGGCCCCTTGTGGTCGGCGGCAATCCTGAAACGCAATTGATGGACACCCTGTGCCATTTAGTGTCGGACATTGGTAATGGTCTGGGCACCCTGGCGATGTGGACTCCCCTTGAATTCGCCGCTCGACACACATCGCAACTTAGGATGTATCGCTCGACGTAATGTCGGAGATGCGAACAAACGTAGTCGCGCTTGATCTGTGCCATGGTTCGAAGTACAACCGAATGCCCATGGAACTCCGACTCGTGATACATAGCCACAATCGAGGTCACGGGTGTTCGAGGGACAAGCACACGTTTGCCCATCGTCGACAAATGGAAAGATTTGCCAGCATCCAAGGACAACTTGGCATCGCGGGGTTGGTGTCGTGTCGCAGGGTCTCGAACCGCGACTTCGTAGATGTGCTTCGTACGTGGGTCTTCCCGATAGGCTGCTGCCCACACAGCTGTCAAAGTCAAGTCCTTGCACTGATCGTGTCGATGTACTCGGCGGTGTGTACCTTTAAGACTCGGAGGGTACGGCGTGTTCGACCCAACGTTGGGCAAGGGGACTGATTGTAATGTGCTGTCTCTGTGACGTCGACAGCGAATCAGTTCCGCCATGGTCGGAGCATACCGAAGTTCTTTGCCAAAATTGACTCGAAGAGGGCGGCCCATGCTTACATCGGGAAGGTCGTCAGTGTCGGCAGGCATATCCGGCTCGTTGCCAGCATCATCGAGATGTATCTCTGGCTGGTGTGAATCCTCAGCCAGGATCTCGTCTGATTGTACTGGCTCCAGGTCCTCCGGCTCGAGGGTGGTTGCGTTTGATGGTAGCGGCTCCAGGTCCTCTGGCTCAACGGCGGGCTAGGTGTCGAATTGGAGGGCTGGTTCCGCATGTTCCTCAGCATCAGGTTCCTTCCGCGAGAAGCGTCGGCTTCGAAACGAAACGTAGAGGTGGTGAGACGGCTGGAGCCACACCTCGTCGTGTGGGAAGGAGTCCTCGAGTACATGTAGGAACTCATCGACAGGTTCTCCTTCCGGTGAAGCCCAATTCTCGACCAAGGGGATTACAAAGGCCCGTGTACGTGTAGCATTTTCGATGTCCATCAACTGTCGTGAAGTCAGGCTGGAACAGGCTTCCGCTGCTGGATTCTCGAGGCCCGGTAAATACCTAATGTGAGGTTGTATTCTTCGAGGAACTGGGACCAACGTGCTTGTCGTGGTGTCAGCGATCGAGGGCATATCTTGGGATAACGAAGACTTCTGTGGTCAGTGTGCACGTGCACCTGCTGCCGTCCTCGAAGTAGATTACAACCACTGCTTCAAGGCTAACACGATGGGCAACAGCTCCTGTTCTCGAATCGGGTATCGAGTTTTGGCAGGTTGCATTTTCCGCGACATGAAGGCAATAGGTCGAAGGTGTCCCTTGTACTTCCCATGCGCACATCGCTGCGCTAGTGTAGCACCCACGCAGTCCTTCGAAGCATCCGTGTACAAGTGATACGGTTGTCGGGGGTCAATAGCACTGAGATGTGTCGCATTGACCATTGCCTGCTTCAGCTTGTCAAAGGAAGCTTGATGTACAGCTGTCCACTTCCACTCAAAGTCTGCCTTAAACATTGCGGTCAGAAGGGCTGCAACAGCTTGGAACCGTTCGACAAACTGCTGGTAAAATCCACACAATCCGATGAATTGCCGAATTTCATGAACCGTAGTCGGCGGAGGCCAACCTCGAATGACCTTGATTGTCTCGGGGTCCATGTGTACTCCATTTTTGTCGATGATGTATCCCCAGAAGGGTACTCGACTCTGGAAGAATGTGGATCTATCGATGCAGGGAAAGAGCAGGTGTTGACGGAGTAGTTCATGTACCAAATCGACTTGTCGTTGGTGTTCATCCGCATCCTCTGAGAATACGAGGATGTTGTCGATGTACACCCATACAAAGATCCCCAGGTGGTCTCGAAGGACATGATTCACGACGCGTTGGAACGGAGAATGGCACATTACAGAGGCCAAAGGGCATAAAAACCCACTCCAAGGCGTCAAATTGCGTGTTGAAGGCGGTTTCCTCGATATCTTCGTCGCGGATTCGGATCTGGTGGAACCCACTAACAAGGTCGATCTTCGAAAATACGGCGGAACCCCCCAGTGTACTCAAGATGGATTTGATTGATTGTAAGGGATACCGATCTCGAACAGTTCGCGCATTCAACGCTCGTTAATCGACGCACATACGCCATTTACCATTCGCTTTCTTCACCAGCAGGCAACCCGCTCCGTATGGACTTGAGGATGGTCTGATCCGACCACATTGATGCAACCTGTCGAATTGCCGTCGAAGTTCATCTAGTTGACTCGGGTCCATTTCGTAAGGGTGTACCCACGGTGGATTGTCTTCGGAATCGAGGCGTATTCGATGATCTGTACCAGGTCGATATGGAGGTAGGTCTCCATACTCAACCTTCCCCCGATCGTAGAGGTCCGCCCACTTGTTTAATCGAATCGGCAGTTTGCGTCGAACGGGGTCAAGCCCGTCATTGTCATCACTGGCTTGCATCTTGTACATTTCATCAACCATCACTGCGGGTCGAGGCATGCAGCACAGAAATATTTGCTGCCCCGTGAGATCAGCTCCACAGATCTGTCTTTTGAGTTTCGGCAACGAAATGTACTCAATCTCCATATCGCTGCACTGCTCATCGGTGATACCATCTTTCCGTTTCGGACTCATCGTACATGTCAGTACCGTGCTGGACGTGTGTCGACGAGTGTAGGTCGGGGCGTTCGTTGGCATGTGGGGTAGAATTTCCAACCGGACTCGCTTCCGAGGCAGTGCATGAAAGTATCTAAAGAAGGTCCAGCTTCGAAGCTGCTTGAAACTGTAGCTGGGTGGAATGTCTTGATTCACCAAAAGACAACAGGTACGAATTCGAACCATGTTGGATGTTTGCGTACCGCTCCTTCCAGTTAACAGTCCGATTGTAGCTTCGAAGCCATGGTAGTCCAAGTACCACATCCGGCAGAATCTCCAAGACCTTGAAATGATGTCGAAATACATGTTCTGCAACTCAAACATAGGCTCTCGTGTAGTACCGTACTTCGACTTGGACATCTCCGGCTGTTAAGACATGTCCAGGATTTCTCAGTTTATACAGGGGAAGTCGCGCCCTCTTTGCAGTTTGCATTGACATGAAGTCACAGGTCGGCCCACAGTCGACCAACAATTCTACGCTGGAGTCAAAGGAGTCTTCTTGACATGCGCAAATGCGCCCTCGAACCCTGAACAGAGAAGCATGTTCAGGTTCGGTTCCTTCCACGTTGACACCTCCAAGTGTCGACTTCTTTTCGGGTTTATTGGTGCTGATGGTGGTGTTCAGCTCTTCCCGAGGACGTCCGCCACCAGGTCTTCCGAAATGTCTTCTAGGCCGTTGTGGGCCTTTGTCTGCTCTTGGAGCGGGATCGAAACCGTCCCTTGCTGTCTCCACCTTGATCTCGTCTCGGCGTGTTCGACCTTGATTCCCGACGCTCTGGTCCTCGGGATGGCGGTCGATGCTTTGGACAGTCGCGGGCCAAGTGGCCTTGTTCGCCACAATTGTAGCAACGCCTACTTTCTCGACCATCTTGGCATCCACCATCTTGGCGTCAAAACCGTTCATTAGGACGTTCACCAATGTAGGCATGTAGTTTTTCTGGGAGCTAGGCAATTGCATCAAGGTTCATCGGCTCAGGCACACTCGAAGCCATGGGGGCTGCAGCTGGGGTCGGCATGGGCTTGACGTGCGGCGTTGGCATAGGGTTGGATGGGAACGTGGGAGTCGAAGTTGGCGGAACCATCATAGGCAGGGGTCTTGAGACCGCCAGACCCATGGTATCTGATGTTGTTCTCGATGAGCTCTGTACTTCTTTGAGCTGATATCCGACCGCAATGTAGGCTTCTGTGATGGTCTCTACCTAAGTATCGAACCAAAATGGTCTACCAGAACGCCATCTCGAACGCACTTCAACGATGTACTGCCGACGAACAGCGTCATTCGACACACCTTCAACAAATTGAGAGTTGACGAGGTAACCCATCTGGAGGTCACTGGTGTTAACCTTCGATTTGATAACGCAAGTTCGGAACTCCCTGACGTAGTCTGCATGTTGAGGAAACTCAGTTTCTTTCAGGCTCAACATTCTCGACAGGTACATGGGATATGCAATCGAAAAGTTGGCCAAACACAAGCATGAGCTTGAACCAGTCATCCTGTACAGCTTTCGTCAAACTATGATAATACTCGGCAGCATCACTTTCAGGGAGGAAGGATATGGTTGTCACCTGATCGACGGGTGAAGTGATATCCGACAGAATGAAAGCTCGTAACAAGTCCTCCTTCCATGTGCGAAACCCTCCAGATCCAGGTCTCCCAGAGAATCTTTTAAACAGCTTATTCAAGCGTTCGACACGACGTCATAGAATCTCCTGCGTTGGAGCACGCTGGACTGCAAATTGGTGCGCTGGATGTGGGTCGAAGACAGGTCGTTGTGGGGGTGGTTGTTGTGGAGGGTGAGGTGAACTGCTCGGCGGTGCATACGGCGGATGGCTCGAAGAAGACGGCTGTGGTTGTGGTTGTGGTTGTAGGTGTGGTTGTGGTTGTGGAAACTGGAAGTGATTCGAAGGTTGTTGGCTCGAAACTCTCACAAATTCGTTGAGAGGGGCATAACATTGCGACAATGCATGCTCTACGCGTCAAAGTTCGCTTGCAGCAGCTTGAGTTGCATTCTCCGTCGAGGACTGCAAAGTTTCAGCTCGGTTATCAGTTGGCGCAGTAGCACTTGCCCCTATTGTCTGCATCGCATCGATGGGTTGTTCCAATGCGATGACCTTGGCTTGAGTATCTGCAAGCTTCTGCGAACAGCTGTGAAGATCACGAGAGAGACATGCAAACCACTCGCTTTCTCGACTTGCGATGCGCTCTGCGATGAAGTTTTCTAACGAAATCGAAAATTCGTGATGCAAGAATGAATCGGTTCAAAACAGACTGTCTCTGATAAAGTGCAGCATAGCTGCATCGTCGAAGGGCCGCTCCATTGTAA
The DNA here is from genome assembly GCA_964036045.1 of Eutreptiella sp. 'Long Island Sound 2002'. Taxonomy (NCBI): domain Eukaryota; phylum Euglenozoa; class Euglenophyceae; order Eutreptiales; family Eutreptiaceae; genus Eutreptiella; species Eutreptiella sp. 'Long Island Sound 2002'. The sequence goes on along the minus strand of OZ038380.1, from coordinate 66,815,880 downwards.
ATCGAAATCCAAATCAAGTTGACGGCGTCAGAGATTGATCTCAAATATTGATCCCCCCGCCACCTAGCTGGCTACCACTTGTTGTGGTTTGTTTCTTGGGAACTCTCTTGTACTCCTGTGCCTCTTGTTTCTCGAAAATCGAAAATCCCACATCGACAAACCTCGCAGCAGCTCTAGACGGTGCACCAATGCATAGACACTTCACAAATTCGAAGACAAAAACCCTGTCCAGAGATTGAAGTATCTTACAGCACTTTATTGACACAACTGGCATTCGATGCTTCTTAAGTATTCACAGGCTGCAGTGCGATTGCGACTGCGACTTGCGCGCTCGCTGCGCTGCTGCTGTTCGGGGCCCTAACACATGGTTTAAGTCCTCCCTTGGATCGCAAGTCAATCATGCTTGCACACGGGCACGTGTGCCAAAAGCAGAAATGGCGTGCCTGCTCACAAGGGAATATTTTATAGAATAGTAGACGAGCTTGGAAACATCAAAAAAGCTATGCACGATGTTTATCTTGGTCTCTACGTCTCATATTGCTTTGGTTCGAGGCTCATTTCGCCGTTGGCTTTGACAAGAGGCCTTGGCACCACCGCCATTTTGGCCAAATTTTAGAGGAAAGGTCGTCTTTTAAAACGACCATGTTTTGGTACCAATTAAATTTTGTGCAGCGATTGTGGAGTTAGCTCAAAATTAAGAATGGCCTCGAGGCTTTGGTGTTGTGAGCATTTTGTTAAGTCTTTTAAGTTCATGCTCACAAGTACACAAAGTTAGCGTTTGCGCACGATAAAAACTTCGGTTTTGCAAACCCATATGTGTCACAAAACACCCTCAAAAACCGCTTCTCAAAGCAAGTGATATGCCCATGTGAAAGGGCCCTGAGAGGAAGGCAAAGAGGGCAGATGTAGAGTTTCCCATGAACTCCTGGTCTATGGTAACCATGAGTTCGGTCGTTTGACCGAAATGCTTGCGCGTCAATTTTCTCCCAGATGCGACGGCAAAAAATCTTGTTACTACACCAGATGGGAGTACATGAGATACCCTGCAGATCCAGCCCTTAACTTCCCTTCCGACCTCAGAGGTACAGGAGAAAAAGTCAAAACAAAACTAGCCACGGAAAGTCGACGCCGAAGCGCGCACAGGCCACGACGGGCGGCAATTTCACTGCAACAAGAAATCGGGTAAGAAAAATTGATTTTAATCCGTTTTCCGCAAGATTCAATCATTGGATTCTAATTATAACAATTCCAGATTGATTTCATCGATTGGGAAGGTTAGGGACGGGATCAGTCCCATGCCGATTCCCAAAGCACTGGAGAAAGCCTAATCCCACAAGCAGGAAGGGGAATAGCCGTGGGTGACGGGGAAGGTCAGACATTCACCCTATGGGCCATGGGGTCCTGGGTACCCCTTTACCACCATCAGCTTTTCACACCATCCACATAAAGAAGTAGTGTTTATTGTACGATTGGGCAAGGCTAAAGGGAGGCTCACCATTGAGGTATGCTTGGTTGTACCTATAGCCGATTGCCTAACACAAGTCTGGGTCAAGCAACCTTCTACGGGGCCTGCCTAATAGTTCTCCGTTCGTTTGCTCTCGCTAAGAAATCAGGCAAAATTTGAATGTTTGTAGGAAATGAGTTTGCTCAGGCCTGTGAGACTCCAAATCATAGTGCCAACACCTTTGCATCACCTATTTGTATTGCATCCCCAAAAGAGGACACTGTGTCAGTCCCCAGCAATGTTTTTTCCTGCCTATATATTGCGATTTTCATGCGCCAAAATATTTTCACAAAAAACGTTTTGTTCCGAAACCAATTTTTGACAGATCTTTTTTCCTAAAAATATGTGCTAGCCTTACGGCCGTCGTGCAAAGATGTACCTTCTACTGTGCGCTATCGATTCCTTTCATTGCCCTGCCAATGCACTGTGGTTGCACCACTTTTCAGGCCGATCCGGGTTCATGTGGCATCACGTTTTTTCTGTGGTCCGCGTTGACGAACACTTTGCAACCCAAAAAACTCTAACAGTTACTTTGGTAGCTAAGATACAAATATAAACGCATCTCCCGCACCATCCCCTTCGTCGGAGGAAGACTGGGCTTCATCAGGACCAGGGGCTGCTTGTTGGGCAGGGTCCTCAACCCTTCGGCAGTTCACAGCTTTGGGTTTTGAGGCTGGGCGTGGCCCTGGTTTGGCTGCACATTCTGATGCAGGCCTGTCAATCCGCCTGAGAGGCTCTCCCAATCGCCCTGCCCTGCTGACTTCGTGGAAAGACCACCCCTCACGTGTTCCTTTCAGTGTCACTGGACACTGTGCCCACAGGAAAATGTCCTCTCCTATTTATTTGGTGTTCCCTAGGAGTGCTGGCCTTGTGGCCTGGCCCTGTGCATTGACATCAACTATGGATGTGATGTGCTGCTGCTGCGTGCTACGGCGCCAACTCAGAGTTTTTCTTCCCTTCCTCACCCAAACACCCTGCTGCACAGTGGAGAACTGGCAGATAAAAACCCCGAGTCATCCTCGTTCCAGATGTGACAGGGGGTGTAGTCAACCTTTTCTGAACCAGGTTTCAAACAGTTATCAATACATTCTGTCCACTGCTGAGGGGTCAAAAGAGCAAAGGCACGCTGCGATTCAACAGTCTGAGCACCTCTTGAAACAAAGGAAGTGTGCGTCGCGTAAACAGCTTACACCATGTTTTACGACACTTAAAAAGGAGAGAAGGGTTCTGCACACTGGTTCTCTGACCCGCCATGGGTTGAGCTTCATCTCTGGTCTAGGACAGTGTGGAGCACACCATTCGATCTGCGCACTCATCCATCCATGTGGTCAGCATTGCCTGAACAAGACAGGACTTTGGACCCCTCTTCACGTCACACGGCTCGTAGCGATTGCAGAAAGCAAAGTGAAAAAAGCAAAAAAGCGCGACACATGACAGCTTGCTATCTTTTGGTGGACTGCCCTCAGCACTGCATTATAGGTAACACAGCACACCTGATTTGACCAATCGCGTCACTTAGAATCTGACGGCGCACTTCCAACTCAGCCGCACCTTCGAGAACGCAGTCGGCGGCAATGCATTCCATGTTTGACAGCTTTTCCCATAGCGCAGCGATGTACGGGACCTGGGAGGGAGGCTTGCGGACCGCGGTAATCAGGCACGTGCTTCCTGTAGGTCTTTTTTGGCTTTCGTTACTTGCGCAAACCACTCACATGCCCATCCTTTGCTGTAACGCATCTGAGCACATCGATCAACACAATAAAACAATTTGCAGCCTTTTGTCTGATTTCTTTTGAATTTCGTCGTAAAATAGCTGAGATCTTCTCTCTTCTTAGCTGGCACAAAACCAGGCGCGACCGCGATCCTTTGATCTCCCCCCCAACCCCCTCTGGTACCGCTTTCTGCAGTACCAGTCAGACCTTGCATATTGCACCAAAACCCTTCAAAAACTTCACGAATTGACCTAAAACATTAACAATTTACAGCTGCGGGCATTAATTGCGGCTCGTACCTTTAGTAGCAATCATTTGGTACAGCAATTGGCTACTTTCCTTTACGTAACGACGTGATCAGATGGAACTCCGGAAAGCAACAGCGCCAGCAAATCTGCCAAAACCAAATTGGGCCACTAGTGAAGCGGTACCCAGAACCCCATGGCCAGGTTACGGCATACAACCGGTCCACTAACCCCAGGCACGGCGTGTTCCGTGCCGTGAAGTGGCCAGGTTACGGCATACAACCGGTCTCCGGTCCACTAACCCCAGGCACGGCGTGTTCCGTGCCGTGAAGCCCCGCATCGGCAACCGATGCACCGCCAGCGGAGATTTGTGTATCAGAATATCAGGAATCAACAGGGTTTTATTTTCATATTGTTTCCGTCAATTTTTACGCTTCCGTTCCGATACTCACTGTTTTGACTGCTGGCGGTTGGTTCGCGACTTTACCGTAACCGCCAGTTTAACTGTTTATAATGGAAATTTTAACGCTATCCGTCACGAAGGCTCCAAAGTCGTCAGGAACTGCATGGATGCTTCCGCAATTTTCATAATTGATACTCGCAACCTTAATCCGAATTTTTCAGGATGTCGAAATCGGATTTTCGACTTCGACATCCCCGCACTTGATTTGACCTCTTTCGAGTGGACCTACGTGCTTCCGTATGCACGAATCAACTTCCCTTTTATCCTGCCCTCCATTTGTCTTAAAGATATGGGCAAAACAAAGTTGATTCGTGAGGCCACTTGTGAAGGTCATATCTCGTGTTGCTTGCGAGGAATTACGATAAGGAAACGTGGGATGTATTTACAATACTCCCGACGTAATTTAGGAAGCATTATATGCCTTGCGTTTCCACACGTGCGCGCTAGTGTAATGGATCATGGTCAATTGGGTAGAGTTTGCGTTATAACTCTTTGGCCATGATATTGCGTGCGTTAAGATAACTTTCGAGTGTAGCGCGCAAGTGTTGGTGTGGCATAGGAACTCTCCTTGAGTTCTTATGAGCGATTGACACAAAGTTATGCCCTTGGAGGGGCATGACATATCGTGGTGGGAGCTACCTTTTTGGGCAATATGTGGTATGTGCCATGTGTTGTGTTGCGTGCCCATTTGGCGGGTCCATTGCTCCAAGTCGAACCCGCCAATGGACCTCATATTGTGCAAGCCCCTTCTCCATACTCCCTACGGTCAATTGCATGCCTAACCTTCGTGAAGGGAAGCTTGTGTGGTGATCCCGAAGCGATGCACTGGGAGCAAGGTGTGTGTTTTACAATTTTCCATATTTTCATGTGCCCACTTGGGAAGTAGCGCTCGTAACCTTTCAAGGCGCCCCAAGTGGAGCACATATGTGGGATCGAAGGTCAATGGTGTCAGGTCATTGTGTTTAGAAGGATTAAGTGATTGCACGATCCAAGCCGGAGATATTATAATATAATTGTAGACCTTTCAAGGCACTTTCGTGTGTCATTGTGCCAATTTTGCCATTTTTGGCCCGTCATGATGTCAAGTGGCGACCGTGTATCTCAACGTTGCGCTCAATTGACATCATGACCCAAGTATGATATGAGGGTACATACTTCGGTGCCCAACATATCTTGGACCCGGCGAGTAACTCCTCTTAGGCTTGGCATGCCGTGGCCGCCATGTTGGCGATTTGGGACTATCCCAAATCATGGGCTCACTTGGCGACCCTGCCATTCCCAATATCGGAGGAGTTGGGCGACGCCCAAAAGATATGTTGGACCAATATGACTTGATACCAATTCTATGGCACACTCCGGTCCGAGTCGGGCATGTGCCTCACTTGCCTTAACCATGAGCATTTTTGGCCATTTTGAGCAATTTTCCACTTTTGCTGCCCGCCGTGCACTATGTTCTAACCCTCGTGCACGCCGGACGCATGGACTGATGGACCATATATGACATGGGTGTTATGGGTAATGGTCCCCATGGTCCACACACCACGTGGGCGAAGCGGAGCCGCCTTCGTTAAGGCGCTAGGCCAAATTGAGTATGGGCAATTTTGCCATTTTGGCATTTGTGGACCCAATTGGGATCGTCACCACGCCAAGCGGCATGGAGATCTCTGAGAGCCAAAGGCATGGGAGTCTTCGTTGGACTCCCGGTGGATCGCGTATGGAATGGCGGATCCGATCTCCAAGCCGGCGTGGAGATATACTATTGGGAGCACACCGAGTTTTGGCTCATTTCAAGCAGCCAAAATGACCCAATTTTGGGACCCCAATTTCCCCCTTCCGTGTGGTCAATTGGCGGCCCCATTTCTCTAAGCCCATAGTGAGCCCGGACCTAAATTCAAGTTGTACACTCAGATATAAGTCCTAGGTCCTGCCTCCTACCCTTTGAGCCATTGGCCTTACCTTGGCCGGGCGAGCCACGCGTGGGAATGACGCCAATTTTCGTGAATTTGGCATCATGGCCCCACTTGACTCATCCGTGTTGCCCTGATGCCGGGACCTCAGAGGGAACCAGGTTGGGTGAGGGCTCCAGGGAGTTCGTACTCGAAGGGCATAGGGTCAGTTACCTCGTCCCTACCTCTGGCGGGTCTGGACGAGGGGTCAATTTTGGGGATTTTGAGTTAATTTCAGTTTGGGCTGAAAAAGCCCATTTTCAGCTACCAACTCCTAGGTGATAATGGCGGGGCCATATCTCTGACTCAGAGATGAGTTGGGACCTGCTGTTAAGGGAGCATAGGGAGCCACTGTCGGTTGGCCTTGGAGCGCATTGGTTCCCAGGAACTCGCATGTGGCTGTGTGGGACACCTCTCCCAATGGCAGGGTTTCAGGGTCCGGACTGAGCAGGGCATGGGTTGTGTTTGAGCCCCCGCCCCCATCAGCCACTGAGAGGGTCGGACCTGGGATTGGGATATGAGTTGGGACTGAGTGTCTATGGTCCTGTGATGCCCTTACCCCAGTCCAGTCTTAACCCCATGTGTACATATCCTGATGTGTTGCTGTACATACTTTCGTTCCCTCTTTGCAGAGTGGCAAGGATTCTGAAACGCTTTGTCACATGACAACGCATTGATGCCCTTGTGAGCGTAGTGCTTTGCCTGCCTGCTCACTTGCGTGTGTCCACCGCAGCGTCCCGTGGCCGGCCCCCCACGGGAACGCGTCAAAAGCGTTTCACCGCCGCGGGGTTACCCAGCCCTCGCGTGCCACTCGGGGCCACCAACCCCGAGCAGCGCGTCGCAGCAGCGCGGCGCAGCTCGCAGCTCGCAGCGCAGCGCAGCGTCTCGCAGCGCAGCGCAGCAGCTCGCAGCGCCACTCAGCGACAGCGCCGAGTTCGTCACGGAGCCAGCAGCGCCGTCCAGAGCTTTGCCTTGACCGCGCAGCAGCCGTGAAACAGGTGCACAGACCAGGACTCCTGCATCAGCCCCATCGGCCGACCCGGAGTCCCATCGGCCGACCAGCAAGGCCGCTTCAACCACCTCCACAACCACCGGCTGACCAGCACCAGCCGCACGCCCAATCCAGTGCTACAGCACCCTCCTCAACAACCACAACCAGTTCGTTGAGTTGAACGAGTGCACGTCAAGGACCTCAAGATCAACTACGCCCCCGCTGCCATGGTGAATTGGCAAGAAGCGGGTCGGAGGTGGCCGCAGCCCGACCGCCATGTGGCGCGCCTGCTGCGCGGATTGCTGTGGGACCAGCAGTACCGCTACAGCAATCCCCAGTGCAAAGGCGGCATGCCCGGGAGCTTCGAGCTCCGCGAGGACATGGGGGAGGATCGCCTGCGGGAAGTGGAGGAGTGGCTGCGGGCGGAAGGGTACGAGTACCGCTTCCGCCGCAAGCGCTGGAGGACGTGGACCCGGCCGGACAGGCCCGGCGAAGGGCTGCGCCCCGACGGGATTGAGGAGGACGAGGACCCCAACGCCTACCCGTCGGGCGCCTCGATCAACGTCTCCCTGTGGGACTTGATCGAGAGGAAGTTCCCGGAACCGGGGAGCGAGCGCAGGCTGCAGGGCAGCAGCAGCGCGTCTCCGGGGACGGAGAAGCGGTCCGCCGGGGACAGGAAGAGGGACCGGAAGTGGCGGGAGTACCAGGAGTCCCTGGCCGCCGAAGCCGCCCAAGGCGCCAAGGGCGGAACCCCAGCCCCCAGTCCCCCACGGGCCAATGGTGGTCACCACCCCGGCTCCACCACCCTTGGCGACTACATCCAAGTCGCCAAGCAGACCCAGGGCAAGTCCCGTCCGCTGCTCCTGTGGGCCCGGCAGGCCCCAGCAGGCCCCAGCAGCGACGTGGAGTCGGCCCACCGCGGGAGGATGCCGGCCGACCAGGCCAGCTCCAGCAGCAGCGTCGCTCCCGAAAGGGACGTGGCGCGCGCATGTGAGCGCGCCTGTGGGGTGCCCTGCAACCGTCGGGTTGCCCGGCAACGGGCCAGGCAGTACAGTGCTGCCGTGGAGGGCGCCACCGGCATCGCCCAGGGGGAGGCTGCGCAGTGGGCGCATGGCATGGCCATCCACGCCCAGACCGTGGCGGCCATTGCGGCCGGACTCACGGCCGTGGCCGCCCATGGGGCAGCGACTGCCCAGGTCAACGGTGAGTTGGCGGCAGCCGACGCGGAAGCCCGCCTGACGCAGGAGGCCATTGCCTGCAAGGAGGCCGAGGTGAAGGCGCTGGAAGAGGCGCTTGCCCAGGAGAGGGCAAAGAAGGAGGCGGAGGAAAGGGCCCACGCCGAAGCGACGGCTAAGGCCCAGGAGGACGCCGCCAAGAAGGAAGCCATCGAGGCCGCGCGACGGAAGGTCGCTGAGGAGAAGGCCAAGACGGAGGCGGAGCTGGCAGCGTTGGAAGCGCAGAAGGCGCGGCTGCTGCAGGCCCGGGAAGCCGAGGCGGCTTGTGCTCGGGAGGAAGCCGAGGCGCGAGCTGCCGCAGCCACCGCCGCCGCAATGGAGGAGGCAGAGGCCAAACTCCGCCGCGAGACTCCCCCGGGAGCATCACGGGTGGAGACCCTTCGAAAGCTTTTCGAAGGGGACGCCTCCTCCAAGATGGCGCTGGATGAGGCCGACAATGGCAGCAGTGGGAGCGGTGGCACCACCGCCCGTCGGCGGAGGAAGGGCAAGGGGAAGACCCCCGAGAGGCCGCGGAGGCCTGCGGGTGGGCACCCCCACGACAGTGACCCCTTCTTCACCGCCAGTGACGGGGATGAACGAGGCCGTCGACATCGCCAAGTGGTGGCTTGGACGGGCGGAGGCGGCGGAGATGTCCCGATGGAACCGGAAGGTGAGGATGAGGATCCCCCTCCTCCCTACCGGAGCTCGGAGTCCTCCGTGACCGAGACGCCCAGGTGGGGCGACATGGACGAGGATGACGACATGGAGTTTGGCATCACGAGGAAGCGCCCATCCTCGGACCCACCGAGGCGACCGGGCGGAGACCCACCGGGACCCCCTGGCGGAGGACCATCAGGACCCCCTGGAGGACGCCCACCAAGTGGACCCCCTGGAGGTGGACCACCGGGCGGGGGAGGACCCCCTGGACCGGGCAGACCCGGCAGAGGCCCTCCTGGAGGACCCCCTGGGGACCCCGACGACCCACCAGGGAACGGCGACCCGGATTCCACCTGGCGGTGGATTGTCTACCTCCGCAGGAGGGTCTTTGCCCTCGAGTGCGAGGTAGACACGGGCAAGGTCGAGATGGCTCGCATCTCCGGGGTCGCCGCGCGCGCGCAGAAGGACCTGGACATCGCCAGGGCCGAGACCAAGTCGCTGACCAACGTCGTCAGCGTCCTGCAGGAGAGGCTGGACGCGCTGGAAGCCCGTGGGAACATCGGCAGCGACCACCCACCCCTGGAGTCTGGCTCGTCGGACGACAGCTGGGGACCCGGACCAGGTCCAGGCAGACCCCACGCCCCCGGCAGAGCCCCCAGGAGTCGCCCCAGCGCCAGTGCCCCCTCTCTCTCCGCCCCCTCTCACCACAGCGCGGGCCGCCGCAACGAGCGCGTGCCGCCCGGCAGTGGCAGTGAGGAATGGCGCGATGAGTGGCTCAGCGCGGACTACCACAACTGCCGTGCTCCACCGCGGACGCCTGTACGCCCCCGACGCCCGCCACCAGCCCCGGTGCCAATCCCCAGGGCTGGAGGACGTTATGGTGGACTCAGGGATGAGGTCCCCAGAGGAGACGTGGAGTGGGATGTCGGCGAAGGTGAGGACCTGGACCTTGACCTGGACCTGGAGGAGTTCGACATCAGCCCGCCGCGTGGTGTACGACGGGAGGCCGCTGAACCCAGCCGCCGGCGCCGTGATGAGGATGCGTACATGGATGCAGTACGGCGTGAACATTTTGGTTCAGCGTACGTGGAGGAACCGCGGCGTAGCCACAGGGACTCCATGGAGGAGATGGACGTGGCGGCCGTGGGAGTCCGTGGGCGAGGCCGATGGGAACCTCGGTCGACCTCGCGGCCGGCGTTCATGGTCTCTAAGGCCGCGGACGCCGCCGTGTGGGAAGACTTGAAGGACATCAAGCCCCCCATGTACGATGGCAACCCCCTCAACCTCGACCGCTTCTTGGAGAAGCCGGACGATTGGGGGCTGACCGTCACTGAAGACCTACCTCCCGCGGATGCGGAGAGATATGTCTTCAAACGGTTCAGGTACCGCCTGCCGGAAGTGCTCGGCGAGCTATACTTCGTGGCGACCAAGGAGGGGAAAATCAAGACCCTCAAGGACGCCAAGAAGTGGCTCAACGAGCAGGAGCGGGTGGACGCTCCGCAGGTGGCTGCCAAGCGCTGGAAGTCCATCAAGCTTGAGCATGATGGACGGGAGATCCGCCTACGGGACTGGCGTGACTTCCGTGGGAAATACACCCTCTTCCGCCGCAATGTGGAGGACTGGAACGAGGGTGACGAGCAGGCTCGCCTGCTCTCCATGCTGCCGGAAGCATGGATCAAGAGGGTCACCAAGGAGGAATCCAAGAGGGCCAAGTCCAACCACACGGTCAAAATGATGCTCCCCAAGGAGTATCATACGAACGTTGTGTCTTGGGCGAAGGAGAACGTGGCCCGGGATGTCAAACGGCACTCCCTGCGGAACGCTCTTCTCATCACCGTCTCGGGCGATCGCGAGAAGACCGCGATGTGGCGCCTTGACGATTGTGAGTTGAGCGGCCAGACCATCCGTCTGCAGCCCATCCCGGCGCGGATGAGCTGCGACGAGATCCTGGAGTGGGTTGGCGAGGAAGTACTCAAGGAGTACCGAAACCTCCACCACACCCGCGGGTTGAGGCCCGGCGACCGCGACGTCAACTACGTTGGCGAGGGACCTGGCGGGGAATCTGCCATGGACCCAGCGGGAGCCGGCGGCGATGAGACTCTCGTCGACGATGACGACGACGATGAGCCCGCCGAAGTGGCCGTTTGTGCCTTCGTGGCCAAGAACCTGAACACGGGGAGCAAGCCGGGAAACTGGAAGCCCCTGCAGCAGGGTTGGAGGAAGCAGGAGAAGAGGGATCCTCGCCGCATTGGCGACCCTCCGCTGTCCTTTGGGGAGTTCATACGAGCTCACCCTCAGGGCTGTTTCGTGTGTTATGGGAGGAAGAAAGGCTTCAACCATGACCACCGAACATGCCCCGTCCACAAGGCCGACACGGAGGCTTACAAGAAGGCGCACAGGTCGAAGAAGCGTGCGCCCGCGGGTATCCGGGAAGCCAAAATGGAGGTCGACAAGGACGAGCTGGCCAAGCTGATGTCGTCGGTGGGGACCGAGTTGGCCAAGGAGATCCAGGAGATCAAGCGGAACTGGGTCCCCAGGTCGGACAACAAGAACAAGGAGAGCAACCAGAATGACCAGAACAAGGACAAGGACAAGAAGGGTAAAGGAGGAGGTAAAGGGGGAAGAAAGAAGGGCGTCAACGACGTTGAGGCCGAGGAGAACACCCCCTCTTCCACAACCGACGCCCCCTAGCGGAGCCCCTGCAGCCAAGGGCCCCAGCTAGGGCGGTCGCAGGATGGTGACGTGGGAAGCGCCGATCCATCCCAGTCGGGAGTCGATAAGCACAAGGGGACTGCCGCGGGCGGAAGGCCCGGTCCGGCGCCCAGTCGCGGAGGCGGGGTGAGGGCAAGTGAAGGCACGAACCCTTGCACCCGTCCGTCCTTCGCGACCAAGAACGTGTTTGATGTACTACAGGATCTATCCGAGAGTATCGGAGGATCACCCGGACCGCAGCTGGATGCTGCAGATGGGCAGCCTGAGCCCATTGTCCACGACCTGCACCAGTCGCTTGTGGAGCTTCTGGAACGGCCGGAGATCCTGAGTTTGCACGCCGTGCGCCGTGTCGGTCGCGAGCGGCAGTTGCATCTTAAGGTCCGTGCCTTATGCGGGGAAGTGGAAAAGGTTTTCGACGTGTTGGTCGACACGGGAGCTCAAGTCAGCTTGGTCAAGGCTGGCCTGCTTCCGCCAGAGTGTCTTACCGACAGTCGGAAACCTGTCAGGCTGAAGGTGGCGAACGGCCAGTACATGGTGGGAGGCACGAAGGAGGCGGCCATTGGGCTGCAGTTCGTGAACCATCGTGAGCTGAGCCGCCCAGACCTCGGCAAGGAAATCCTCCTGCACGGTAGCTTCTACGAGGCCGAGATGTACTGGGACATGATCGTCGGGTACGACTTCATGATGGAGACGGACTCCGGCGTCCTCCCGGCCCAGGCCTCCATGACCCTGTACCAGGACGACCAGCTCTCGTGGCTTTCGTCACCTGAGCACCATGTGGAATGCCAATGGATCCACCCCGAACGCAATCAGCTCGAAGTGGCCGCGCTGGACACTGAGCCTACTGGGCCAGCGAACCAGGAGTACGGCGTAAGGCCGGAAGTGGCGTACCGAGTGGTCGCGGACCTGGGAGCGTCGGATCTGGCCCTGGATGCGTTCCCTTCAGGAACCTCCGCCCATCTGCGGGTATGTGAGAAGTACTGGAGCGCCCAGGACTCCGCGTGGAAGAAGCACTGGGGTCCGCATCAGGGCTTGATGTGGATCCATTGCCCCCGTTGGGACATTCCAAGAGCGATAGCGAAGATTCGCAAGGACCGCTCCAAGGCAGTGCTGGTTGTTCCTATGGGATGCACCGAGGAGGAAAGTACCCGACATTGGGTAGCCTCATTGACCAACATGACCTTAAACAAGGTCGTCCTACCGGCTGGAGAGAGTGTCTATCAGGACGCTAAGGGACAGCCCATGCCACCCCAGAGATGGCCAACAGAATTCCACTATGTGGATGGGGGCCTTGATCAGGCCGACACCACGGACTTCGTGTGTGTCAACCGTATCATAGCAGAGCCTTGGAGGCAATGCTTTGCGGTTCCCCCTGTTGACATCGAAGAATCGGACTCCGAAGACCCCCTCACTGAAGAGGAGTGGGATCTGGTTCAGGGGTATATGGATCAGCCCTTTCACGACTGGGGAAACCAGCGTGAGGGCAAAGGCCAGGACAAAGCCTGGTGGGAAGTGGACTCAATCGTCTCCGGTTCCTATGACGGGAATACCTTCGTGCAGAGGGTGCTGGATCACATGTCCAGCCAAGACGAGCCGCCTGGCGGTAACCCACCCACCTACGGCGATCTGTTCCGAGGCAAGACCAGAGATGGCCCTTTGGGCCACCTGGGAAGACCACCTGAGCCGAAAGCGAGCGGGGTCGCTACCCCTCAAGTAAGCTCCGTGGTTCAAGTGCCCGGAAAAGCCAAGGCGGAGTCCGATGACTGCCCCAAGATCCAGGCGTTGAGGGCCAGGCTGAAGCAGAAGTATGGCGAGACCTTCTTCAGCGGCAAACCTGTGTTCCCCCCACCGGTGCGTGGACCGTATGGCGAGGCCAAGATACGACTGAAGCAGGACCCCCGTGTGTATCGTCACCGGGAGTTTGCCCTGAGGGGCGAGAGGAAAGAGGCCATGGAGAAGATCCTCCGTGACTTCATCCAGAGAGGCTGGCTCGAGCCGTGCCACTCCGAATGGGCCTCTCCTTGCTTCGTCGTCCCCAAGAAGGTTGCCGGTGAGTGGCGGCTCGTGGTCGACTACCGCGGCCTGAACGCCCAAACGCAGCACGACAGCTATACGCTGCCCCTCATTGAGGACATGCTGCAAAAGCAACACCGGCGGAGGATCTTCACGGTGATTGACCTGAAACATGGTTATCATCAGATGCCTCTCGCCGAGGAGTCCCGTGCCTGCACAGCCATGAGCACCCCACTTGGACCTCTCCAGTGGAAGGTGATGCCCATGGGCGTTACCAACGGCAATGCGGCTTTTCAGCGGATGCTGGAGAACCTGCTTGAGCCGGTGCGCGAATGTGCGGACCCCTTCGTGGACGACGTGATCATCGCGTCCGGGGACCCCAGCATGAGCTACGAGGAGCTCCTGGAGGCACACGAGAGGGACGTCACTCGGGTGCTGGACCTTCTGGTTCGGCACAAACTCACGGGCAGCAGTGACAAGGCCACCATTGCGGTAAGCGAGGTGGTCTTCGCTGGCCACGTAGTCGGGAACGGGCAGCGAAAGCCCATACCTGGCAAGGTGGCTGCGATCGAGCACTGGGAAAAGCCCAAAACGGTCTCTGAGCTACGGGCGTATCTGGGGTTCTGCAACTACTACTCGGGGTATATCAAAATGTATGCCGAGTATGCAGCCCCCATGACGACCATGCTCAAGGGCAACCGAGAGGAGACCAAGAAGGGGTCCAAGAAGGCTTGGGTCTGGACTGAAGAGTCTGACCGTGCCTTTGAGGGGATGAAGCAGGCGCTGCTATCCGCAGTGGGTCTGCACCTCGTGGATCCCGACCGAGGGTTCGTCCTGCGCACCGACGCTTCCGACTACGCCATTGGCGCTGTGTTGGAGCAAGTGCTTGACGATGGGAGGCACGTGCCCGTGGCCTTCTGGAGCCGAGTCCTGGCGGAAGGCCAGAGACGGACGTGGACGCCCCGTGAAAAGGAGGCGTATGCCATTGTCATGGCTCTCAGGAAATGGGCTGGGTACATACCCCTCCATCCCGTCACCGTCTGCACCGACCATCAGAGTCTGCAGTCGTGGCACAAGGAGCACGTGGACACCCCCTCGGGTCCCGCCTCCCGACGGGCAAGATGGCACGAGACCTTGGCCAAGTTCGACCTTACGGTTGTTTATATTCCTGGAAAGGATAACACCGTGGCGGACTGTCTCAGTAGGTGGGCCTATCCCGCCAGCAAGGGCATGCAGGATATCTCTGCCCATGGCGATGAGGCTGAGACCGCTGAAGCCAAGAGGATCATTGAAATGGAGCGCCTGATGGAGGAGGAGGGTGCCAAATGCTTCGTCGTCATGGCCGCAGATGCCCCCCTCGCTTCGAGGGTGAGCAGAACGGTCAGTGTACTCGCCCCTGTGGGTGCCGCGGGCGGAAGGCCCGGTCCGGCACCCCCTGTGGGAACTGAGTCCGACAAGCACCTCTTCCCGGAGTCTTGCCTCCAGGACGACTGGACCGACGATTACGCCAAGTCTGAGGCCTTTGCGGCCGAGTATAGGGCTGTGACCGACCCTGATGACGGGCAGAAGTGGCCAAAGGGGCTGACCGAGGAAGATGGCAAGCTCTACCGGAATGGTAAGCTGCTAGTCCCGGAGTCCCGGGTGCTCGAGCTGTGTGAAGCTTGGCACCACCACATGCTGCACCCAGGGGTCAAGAACCAAGCTCTTGACATGCAGCGTCGGTTCGAGATCGACCATATCGTTCTCTACACCGCCATCAAGAAGGTCAGGAAGGATTGTTCGGTCTGTCAGGCCTGCAATCCCGATAACCGGAACGTCAAGGGGGAACCCCAATGGACCCCGGTTCCTGACCAGCCCATGGAGAGCTTGGCCATGGACGTCTTCTCCATGCCCGAAGTGCACATTGGCAAGGAGACCTTTGACTGTGTGGTTCTCTGTGTGGACCGCCACAGCGGCTACGTTGTAGCCGTTCCGGCACGCAAAAAGGGGTTGCTTGCCAAGGAGGTGGCAGTCATGATGATTCGTCATTGGCTGACCGTCTTTGACATCCCCCGCACCATTTGCAGTGACCGAGGGCCCCAGTCTACTGGTGGCTGGTTCAAGGCTATGTGTTCCCTCATGGGGATACGTCATGCCAAGAGCGTGGCCTATCTCAGCCGGTCTAACGGCCGTGCTGAGGTGGCTGGACGGCAGCTGTTCGAGAAGCTGCGCAAGATCCACATCACCAATCCACGTCGGAACTGGTTCGAGGAGATGTGGCCTGCTCTGAAGGCCCATCATGACACCCCCACTCCGGGCGGTTTGTCCCCTCACCAGATTCTCTTCGGCAGGGACCCCCTGGGTAGGGGACTTCCCTTGTCTGGTGATGGCATGGCTATGGATGCCAAGGAGTTCTTCGCGCGGCAAGAGCAAACGGCGCGGGACATCCGCCAGCAGCTTGAGAAGGAGCATGCTGAGCGTCAGAAGTCCGCCCCGAGCTCGACAGCGCAGAAGTTCAGGGTGGGAGACCCGGTGTGGGTGATCAGACCCCGCCCCATGGGCACCCACCGCACCAAAACCTGGTTCACACCCGGCGAGGTGGTCCGCAGGATTAGTGAGGACACCTACCGCATCAAGGTGGGTCACGGACAGTTCCGGGAGCGCCACGAGAGTCAACTCCGTGTGCGGGAACCCGACCTCCGTGGCCGACATGTGTCCCTGGACTACGCCAAACATGAGGCCGATTCGGACGACGACTATGCTGAGCAGGACGACTATACTGTCGAGAAGATCCTGGCTCAGCGTCCGAAGGCCTCGGCACCCGGAGGTCTGGAGTTCAAGGTTCGTTGGCGAGGCTATGGGCCGTCCCACGACACCTGGGAACCCGTCTCCTCGTTTGTGCCGCGGGTCAATACTCCCTTCATGGAGTACATCCGCAAACACAAGACCAAGATCCACGTTTCGGACTTGGCAGCACTCACCCGGGCGATTGCAGCCAGGGGTGCATGATCAGCGCCCTGGGCTCTCCCCTGATGTGTTGTGAGCGCTTGTGAGGCCGACGAATCGTCCCTTACTTGCTTGCTCTCTTCCATCTTTCGGTGACAGAGTGGCCATATACCCCCCCCTGCTGAATCCAGAGGACAATGGCCCCTCTCTTCTTCTACTCGTCACTCCCCCCCCTGCTGAATCCTTGGGAAACCAGGTAGGGCGACTGACCTTCATAATTCTGAGCTCTTGGGGCCTTGAAGCCCATACGACGTTGCGCAACGGATGCCGCTGTCATCAGCATTGCGGTTTTTTGGTGTGTGGTCTGGTTCCATGGCATTTGCGGAATCCAGACCAGTCGACGTGTGTCTCGAGACTATATATGGCCTGAACTCAGGCGTTATCCTGTCCATCCTCCTGCATTTGCCTTATCCTGACCGTGGCGTGGTTTGGCACTCTGTTCTGAGTGTGTTTACACGCCTATTTACCCAAATTGTTGCTTGTTCTTCTGCCCTCCAGGATATGTGCATCTGTATGTTAAGTGTCATCAGCCCATCGCTGAGGGATGGACTGTTTTTCACCACGAATCGGGATACAGAGGCGCCTTGAGTCGCCGTGTACATATCCTTACAGCCTGGTCCATCCTGGACCAGTACGTGATTACATGTCCTTCTGTTTGAGTGCCTGTGATACCGTGTTGCCCTATTCACTGTGATGTGTGGAGATCCTGATGGCGCCAGGCGGGAAGCCCAGTTGCCTGACTACACTCCCAGCGGTCCGCCACTGTCAGTCCCAGTGTGAGCCTACCGATTTGCAGACGCACTTGCATTCGGATGGCGGCCTCCGGTGCTCCTGACCTCGGTCAGTCTGCCTGGGAAACTGGTGGTTTGAGGAGTCGACGCCTCCGCCCACACTGCATGAGGACTCCCTCATGTATGGCCTTCGTGGCAGTAGGGCGAGGGAAAAGACGGCCTTGATGCCCGATCCCTTCAGGAGGAGTTCCCTTACGATTTGGGGTTCGTAAGGAGTTCGACTATGGCACTCTGGACTCGCGTCGTATGGATATGGACATGGTGCGCCCGAGGAAGGACCCGTGGGGACTCTCCCCAGTCGGCGGGCCTTGGGAAGCTTGGGGTAGCCTGATGGATCTTTGTGGTCGCTCTCGACTTGTGGGGCCACCTCGGCCGTCCTGTGACGCCTATGTTGGCCGTGTATGCCACTGCCACTGTGGTGGTGACCGTAGCAGCCGGCACCCGGTGCGCCTGGTATGGGTTAACGGGTCCCTTGGATGCCGAACAATCGCCGCCAGGACCCGGGACTTGATACTTGATACTATACATGTGCTACGAGCTGTTACAGCAGCATACCTATCCCACTGTGGGATACCTATCTTACTGTGACTTACTGAAGTGAGGATGTGACACCCCCCCCCCCCCCTTTCAGGGAGTGGTCCTGGGTACCCGCTGCCATGCGTGGGTGTTATCGAGCCCCCCCAGGGTTTGCTCTAAGGAGGGGGGTGAAGCGGTACCCAGAACCCCATGGCCAGGTTACGGCATACAACCGGTCCACTAACCCCAGGCACGGCGTGTTCCGTGCCGTAAAGTGGCCAGGTTACGGCATACAACCGGTCTCCGGTCCACTAAACCCAGGCACGGCGTGTTCCGTGCCGTGAAGCCCCGCATCGGCAACCGATGCACCGCCAGCGGAGATTTGTGTATCAGAATATCAGGAATCAACAGGGTTTTATTTTCATATTGTTTCCGTCAATTTTTACGCTTCCGTTCCGATACTCACTGTTTTGACTGCTGGTGGTTGGTTCCCGACTTTACCGTAACCGCCAGTTTAACTGTTTATAATGGAAATTTTAACGCTATCCGTCACGAAGGCTCCAAAGTCGTCAGGAACTGCATGGATGCTTCCGCAATTTTCATAATTGATACTCGCAACCTTAATCCGAATTTTTCAGGATGTCGAAATCGGATTTTCGACTTCGACATCCCCGCACTTGATTTGACCTCTTTCGAGTGGACCTACGTGCTTCCGTATGCACGAATCAAATTCCCTTTTATCCTGCCCTCCATTTGTCTTAAAGATATGGGCAAAACAAAGTTGATTCGTGAGGCCACTTGTGAAGGTCATATCTCGTGTTGCTTGCGAGGAATTACGATAAGGAAACGTGGGATGTATTTACAATACTCCCGACGTAATTTAGGAAGCATTATATGCCTTGCGTTTCCACACGTGCGCGCTAGTGTAATGGATCATGGTCAATTGGGTAGAGTTTGCGTTATAACTCTTTGACCATGATATTGCGTGCGTTAGGATAACTTTCGAGTGTAGCGCGCAAGTGTTGGTGTGGCATAGGAACTCTCCTTGAGTTCCTATGAGCGATTGACACAAAGTTATGCCCTTGGAGGGGCATGACATATCGTGGTGGGAGCTACCTTTTTGGGCAATATGTGGTATGTGCCGTGTGTTGTGTTGCGTACCCATTTGGCGGGTCCATTGCTCCAAGTCAAACCCGCCAATGGACCTCATATTGTGCAAGCCCCTTCTCCATACTCCCTACGGTCAATTGCATGCCTAACCTTCGTGAAGGGAAGCTTGTGTGGTGATCCCGAAGCGATGCGTTGAGAGCAAGGTGTGTGTTTTACAATTTTCCATATTTTCATGTGCCCACTTGGGAAGTAGCGCTCGTAACCTTTCAAGGCGCCCCAAGTGGAGCACATATGTGGGATCGAAGGTCAATGGTGTCAAGTCATTGTGTTTAGAAGGATTAAGTGATTGCACGATCCAAGCCGGAGATATTATAATATAATTGTAGACCTTTCAAGGCACTTTCGTGTGTCATTGTGCCAATTTTGCCATTTTTGGCCCGTCATGATGTCAAGTGGCGACCGTGTATCTCAACGTTGCGCTCAATTGACATCATGACCCAAGTATGATATGAGGGTACATACTTCGGTGCCCAACATATCTTGGACCCGGCGAGTAACTCCTCTTAGGCTTGGCATGCCGTGGCCGCCATGTTGGCGATTTGGGACCATCCCAAATCATGGGCTCACTTGGCGACCCTGCCATTCCCAATATCGGAGGAGTTGGGCGACGCCCAAAAGATATGTTGGACCAATATGACTTGATACCAATTCTATGGCACACTCCGGTCCGAGTCGGGCATGTGCATCACTTGCCTTAACCATGAGTGTGCGCATTTTTGGCCATTTTGAGCAATTTTCCACTTTTGCTGCCCGCCGTGCACTATGTTCTAACCCTCGTGCACGCCGGATGCATGGACCGATGGACCAGATATGACATGGGTGTTATGGGTAATGGTCCCCATGGTCCACACACCACGTGGGCGAAGCGGAGCCGCCTTCGTTGAGGCGCTAGGCCAAATTGAGTATGGGCAATTTTGCCATTTTGGCATTTGTGGACCCGATTGGGATCGTCACCACGCCAAGCGGCATGGAGATCTTTGGGAGCCAAAGGCATGGGAGTCTACGTTGGACTCCCGGTGGATCGCGTATGGAATGGCTGATCCGATCTCCAAGCCGGCGTGGAGATATACTATTGGGAGCACACCGAATTTTGGCTCATTTCAAGCAGCCAAAATGACCCAATTTCCCCCTTCCGTGTGGTCAATTGGCGGCCCCATTTCTCTAAGCCCATAGTGAGCCCGGACCTAAATCCAAGTTGTACACTCAGATGAAAGTCCTAGGTCCTGCCTCATACCCTTTGAGCCATTGGCCTTACCTTGGCCGGGCGAGCCACGCGTGGGAATGACGCCAATTTTGGTGAATTTGGCATCATGGCCCCACTTGACTCATCCGTAGTGCCCTGATGCCGGGGGCTCAGAGGGAACCAGGTTGGGTGAGGGCTCCAGGGAGTTCGTACTCGAAGGGCATAGGGTCAGTTGCCTCGTCCCTACCTCTGGCGGGTCCGGATGAGGGGTCAATTTTGGGGATTTTGAGTTAATTTCAGTTTGGGCTGAAACAGCCCATTTTCAGCTACCAACTCCTAGGTGAGAATGGCGGGGCTATATCTCTGGCTCAGAGAGGAGTTGGGACCCGCTGTTGAGGGAGCATAGGGAGCCACTGGCTGTTGGCCTTGGAGTCTATTGGTTTCCAGGAACTCGCCTGTGGCTGTGTGGGACACCTCTCCCATTGGCAGGGTTTCAGGGTCCGGACTGAGCAGGGCATGGGTTGTGTTTGAGCCCCCGCCCCCATCAGCCACTGAGAGGGTCGGACCTGGGATTGGGATATGAGTTGGGACTGAGTGTCTATGGTCCTGTGATGCCCTTACCCCAGTCCAGTCTTAACCCCATGTGTACATATCCTGATGTGTTGCTGTACATACTTTCGTTCCCTCTTTGCAGAGTGGCAAGGATTCTGAAACGCTTTGTCACATGACAACGCATTGATGCCCTTGTGAGCGTAGTGCTTTGCCTGCCTGCTCACTTGCGTGTGTCCACCGCAGCGTCCCGTGGCCGGCCCCCCACGGGAACGCGTCACTAGGTGTGCGTGTGCATGGCCATCAGTAGGCACGTGCACACCCACTGTCCTGTGTATATACACTGGCTGCCACACCATACACAATTTGTTGCCGAGAAAGACCCCTGTCTGCAATAGGGTGAACTTTGGCCGCCATACACGCCACATCACAGGCATCTTGCATAGACAGCGTGGCATCCGCCTCCCGGGGTAACCCCAGTGTACTGTTGCAACTGAAGATGATGTCGCTCAACTCCACCCACTCGGCAGTGTGAGGCACCAGGGGCACCATGCAATACGATGCCTTAGTGCTCTGAAAATTGCCCGATCAAATCATTATCAAACTCCTTGCCCAGATCTGTGTATAGTGACGCGTTCCCGTGGGGGGCCGGCCACGGGACGCTGCGGTGACACGCACAGGTGAGCAGGCAGGCAAAGCACTACGCTCACAAGGGCATCAATACGCTCGTGTCATGTGACAAAGCGTTTCAGGATCCTTGCCACTCTGCAAAAAGGGAACGAAAGTATGTACAGCAACACATCAGGATATGTACACATGGGGTGAAGACTGGACTGGGGTAAGGGCATCACAGGACTATAGACAATCAGTCCCAACTCATATCCAATTCCCAGGTCCGACCCTCCCAGTGGCTGGTGGGGGCGGGGGCCCAAACACAACCCATGCCCTGCTCAGTCCGGACCCTGAAACCCTGCCAATAGGGGGGGTGTCCCGCCCAGCCACAGGCGAGTTCCTCGGAACCAAGGGGCTCCAAGGCCAACCGACAGTGGCTTCCCATGCTCCCTTAACAGCGGGTCGGAACTCCACTCTGAGCAAGAGAGATGGCCCCGCCATTATCCCTCAGGAGTTGGTAGCTGAAAATGGGCTGTTTCAGCCCAAACTGATATTAGCTCCAAAATCTCCAAAATTGACCCCTCATCAGGACCCGCCAGAGGTAGGGACGAGGCAACTGACCCTATGCCCTTCGAGTACGAACTCCCCGTAGCCCTCACCCAACCTGGTTCCCTCTGAGGTCCCGGCATCAGGGCAACACGGATTCGTCAAGTGGGGTCGTGATGCCAAAATCACCAAAATTGGCGTCATCCCCACGCGTGGCCCCCCCAGCCAGGGCAAGGCCAAGGGCTCACAGGATAGGAGGCGGGACCTAGGACTGATATCTGAGTGTCCAATTTGGGATTGGGTCCGGGCTCCCTGTGGGCATAAAGATATGGGGCCGCCAATTGACCACACGGGGGGTTGAAATTGGGGTCCCAAAAGGGAGTCATTTTGGCTGCCTGAAATGAGCCAAAATCCGGGGTGCTCTGAATAGTATATCTCCACGCCGGCTTAGAGATCCGTTCTGCTATTCCATACGCGATCCACAAGGAGTCCAACGTAGACTCCCATGCCTTTGGCTCTCAAAGATCTCCATGCCACTTGGCGTGGTGACCATCCCAATTGGGTCCACAAACGCCAAAATGGCGAAATTGCCCACACTCA
Organism: Eutreptiella sp. 'Long Island Sound 2002'; assembly: GCA_964036045.1. Classification (NCBI taxonomy): domain Eukaryota; phylum Euglenozoa; class Euglenophyceae; order Eutreptiales; family Eutreptiaceae; genus Eutreptiella; species Eutreptiella sp. 'Long Island Sound 2002'. The sequence continues at coordinate 66,793,471 of OZ038380.1, read as the reverse complement.
CTTTGGGCTAGCGCCTTAACGAAGGTTGCTCCGCTTCGCCCACGTGGTGTGCGAACCATGGGGACCAATATACATATCACTCATGTCATATATGGTCCATTGGTCCATGCGTCCGGCGTGCACGGGGGGGCAGAACATAGTGCACGGCGGGCAGCGAAAGTGGAAAATTGCTCAAAATGGCCGAAAATGCGCGTACTCATGGTCGGGGCAAATGAGGCACATGCCCGACTTGGACCGGAGTGTGCCATAGGATTCGTATCAAGTCATGTGTGTCCAACATATCTGTTGGGCGTCGCCCAACTCCTCTGTTTTTGGGAATAGCAGGGTCGCCAAGTGAGCCCATGATTTGGGATAGTCCCAAATCGCCAACATGGCGGCCACGGCGTGCCAAGCACAAGAGGAGTTATTCGCCGGGTCCAAGATATGTTGGGCACCGAAGTATGTACCCCTATATCATACTTGAGTCATGATGTCAATTGAGCGCAACGTTGGAATACACGGTCGCCACTTGACATCATGACGGGCCAAAAACGGCAAAATTGGCACAAAGATACACAAAAGTGCCTTGAAAGGTGCACAATTATATTATAATATCTTCGGCTTGGATCGTGCAATCAACTAATCCTTCTAAACATGATGACTTGACACCAATGACCTGCGATTCCACATATGTGCTCCACTTGGGGCGCTTTGAAAGGTCACGAGCGCTACTTCCCAAGTGGGCACATGAAATTATGGAAAATTGCAAAACACACACCTTGCTCCCAACGCATCGCTACGGGATCGCCACACAAGCTTTCCTTCACGAAGGTTAGGCTTGCAATTGATCGTACGGAGTATGAAGAAGGGGCTTGCGCAATATGAGGTCCATTGGCGGGTTTGGCTCGGAGCAATGGACCCGCCAAATGGGTACGCAACACAACACATGGCACATACACATATTGCCCAAAAGGGTAGCTCCCCCCACGATATGTCATGCCCCTCCAAGGGCATATCTTTGTGTCAATCGTTCATAGGAACTCAAGGAGAGTTCCTATGCAACACCAACAATCGCGCGCTACACTCGAAGGTTATCCTGACGCACGCAATATCATGGTCAAAGAGTTATAACGCAAACTCTACCCTCTTGACCATGATCCATTACACTAGCGCGCACGTGTGGAGACGCAAGGCATATGAAGCTTCCTAAATTACGTCGGGAGTATTGTGAATACATCCCACGTTTCCTAATTGTCATTCCTCGCAAGCGGCACGAGATATGACCCTCAAAAGTGGCCTCACGAATCAACTTTGTTTTGCCCATATCTTTAAGACAAATGGAGGGCAAGATAAAAGGAAAGTTGATTCGTGCATAGGGAAGCACGTAGGTCCACTCGAAGGAGGTCAAATCAAGTGCAGGGATGTCGAAGTTGAAAATCCGATTTCGACATCCTGAAAAATTCGGATTAAGGTTGCGAGTGTAGAATGTGAAAATTGCGGATGCATCAATGCAGTTCCTGAAGACTTTAGAGCCTTCGTCACGGATAGCGTTAAAATTCCCATTAATAACAGTTAAACTGGCGGTTACGCTAAAGTCGCGAGCTAACCGCCAGCTGCCAAAACAGTGAGTATCAGAACGGAAGCGTAAAAATTGACGGAAACAATATGAAAATAAAACCCTGTTGATTCCTGATGTTCTGATATATAAATCTCCGCTGGCGGTGCATCGGTTGCCGATGCGGGGCTTTACGGCACGGAACACGCTCCCGCCGGGCTCGCACCGGGCGTCAACGGGCGCCTTCCGTACATGGGGTTAGTGGACCGGAGACCGGTCTTCCCTTCCGTACATGGGGTTAGTGAACCGGAGACCGGTTGTATGCCCTAACCTAGCCATGGGGTTCTGGGTACCGCTTCACCCCCCTCCTTAGAGCAAACCCTGGGGGGGGCTCGATAACACCCATGCATGGCAGCGGGTACCCAGGACCATCCCCTGAAGGGGGCGGTGTCACACCCTCACTTCAGGCTGACTCAGGTGAGGCTGCCCAAATCCCACAGTAAGATAGGTATGATGCTGTAAAAGCTCGTAGCACATGTATACTATCAAGTATCAAGTCCCGGGTCCTGGCGGCGATTGTTCGGCATCCAAAGGACCCGTTAACCGATACCAGGCGCACCGGGTGCCGGCTGCTACGGTCACCACCACAGTGGCAGTGGCATACACGGCCAACATAGGCGACACACGCCGACCGAGGTGGTCCCACAGGTCGAGAAGGACCACAAAGATCCATCAGGCTACCCCAAGCTTCCCAAGGCCCGCCGACTGGGGAGAGTCCCCACGGGTCCTTCCTCGGGTGCACCATGTCCATATCCATACGACGCGAGTCCAGAGTGGTACAGCCGAACGAGCTCCTCCTTAAGGGATCGGGCATCAAGGCCGTGTTTTCCCTCGCCCTATTACAACGAAGGCCATACATGAGGGAGTCCTCATGCAGTGTGGGCGGAGGTGTCGACTCCTCAAACCACCAGTTTCCCAGGCAGACTGACCGAGGTCAGGAGCACCGGAGGCCGCCATCCGACTGCAAGTGCGTCTGCGAATCGGTAGGCTCACACTGGGACTGACAGTGGCGGACCGCTGGGAGTGTAGTTAGGCAACTGGGCTTCCCGCCTGGCGCCATCAGGATCTGCACATCACAACGAATAGGGCACACGGTATCACGGGCACTCAAACAGTAGAATCTGTACTCAGGTACTGGTCCAGGCTGGACCAGGCTGTAAGAACATGTACACGGCGACTCAAGGCGCCTTTGTATACGATAAGCATCCCGTCGGGGGGGGGAAACAGTCCACACTTCAGTGATGGGCTGAAATAGAGGTGCACATATCCTGGGGAACAGAAAAGCAAAACAAGCGGGGTAAATAGGCGTGTAAACACACTCTGGACAGAGTGCCAAACCACGCCACGGTCAGGATAAGGCAAATGCAGGAGGGTGGACAGGAAAACACCTGAGTTCAGGCCATATATAGTCTCGAGACACACGTCGACTGGTCTGGATTCCGCAAGTGCCATGGAACCAGACCACTCACCCAAAATCGCAATGCCGATGACAGCGGCATCCGCTGCGCAACGTCGTATGGGCTTCAAGGCCCCAAGAGCTCAAAGAGTGTGAAGGTCAGTCGTCCTGCCTGGTTTCCCAAGGATTCAGCAGGGGGGGGAGTGACGAATAGAAGTGAAAGAGAGGGGCCATACTCCTCTGGATTCAGCAGGGGGGGGTATATGGCCACTCTGATGGCAGGTCACCTGAAGATGAGATAGAGCAAGCAAGTGAGGGACGATCCGTCGGCCTCACAAGCGCCTCAAAACGCATCAAGGGAGAGCTCAGGGCGCTGATCAGGCACCCCTGGCTGCAATCGCCCGGGTGAGTGCTGCCAAGTCTGAAACGTGGATCTTGGTCTTGTGCCTGCGGATGTACTCCATGAAGGGAGTATTGACCCGCGGCACGAACGAGGAGACGGGTTCCCAAGTGTCGTGGGACGGCCCATAGCCTCACCAACGAACCTTGAACTCCGGACCTCCAGGTGCCGAGGCCTTCGGACGCTGAGCCAGGATCTTCCCGACAGTATAGTCGTCCTGCTCTGCATAGTGGTCGTCCGAATCGGCCTCATGTGCAGCGTAGCTCAGGGACACATGCTGGCCACGGAGGTCGGGTTCCCGCACACGGAGTTGACTCTCGTGGCGTTCCCGGAATTGTCCGTGACCTACCTTGATTCCGTAGGTGTCCTCACCAATCCTGCGGACCACCTCTCCGGGTGTGAACCAGGTCTTGGTGCGGTGGGTGCCCATAGGGCGGGGTCTGATCACCCACACCGGGTCTCCCACCCTGAACTTCTGCGCTGTCGAGCTCGGGGCGGACTTCTGACGCTCAGCATGCTCCTTCTCGAGCTGCTGGCGGATGTCCCGCGCCGTTTGCTCTTGCCGCGCGAAGAATTCCTTGGCATCCATGGCCATGCCATCACCAGACAAGGGAAGTCCCCTACCCAGGGGGTCCCTGCCGAACAGAATCTGGTGAAGGGACAAACCGCCCGGAGTGGGGGTGTCATGATGGGCCTTCAGAGCAGGCCACATCTCCTCGAACCAGTTCCGATGTGAATTGGTGATGTGCATCTTGCGCAGCTTCTCGAACAGCTGCCGTCCAGCCACTTCAGCACGGCCGTTAGACCGGCTGAGATAGGCGACGCTCTTGGCGTGACGTATTCCCATGAGGGAACACATGACCTTGAACCAGCCACCAGTAAACTGGGGCCCTCGGTCACTGCAAATGGTGCGGGGGATGTCAAAGACAGTCAGCCAATGACGAATCATAATGACTGCCACTTCCTTGGCAAGCAACCCCTTTTTGCGTGCCGGAACGGCTACTACGTAGCCACTGTGGCGATCCACGCAAAGAACCACACAGTCAAAGGTCTCCTTGCCAATGTGCACTTCGGGCATGGAGAAGACGTCCATGGCCACGCTCTCCATGGACTGGTCAGGAACCGGGGTCCATTGGGCTTCCCCCTTGACGTTCCGGTTATCGGGATTGCAGGCCTGACAGACCGAGCAACCCTTCCTGACGTTCTTGATGGCGGTGTAGAGAACGATATGGTCGATCTCGAACCAACGCTGCATGTCAAGGGCTTGCTTCTTGACCCCTGGGTGCAGCATGTGGTGGTGCCAAGCTTCACAAAGCTCAAGCAAGGGGGTCTCTGGTACTAGCAGCTTACCATTACGGTAGAGCTTGCCATCTTCCTCAGTCAGCCCCTTTGGCCACTTCTGCCCGTCATCAGGGTCGGTCAAAGCCCTATACTCGGCCGCAAAGACCTCAGACTTGGCGTAATCGTCGGTCCAGTCGTCCTGGAGGCAAGACTCCGGGAAGAGGTGCTTGCCGGACTCAGCTCCCTCAGAGGCCAGTACACTGACCGCTCTGCTCACCCTCGACGCGAGGGGGGCATCCGCAGCCATGACGACGAAGCATTTAACACCCTCCTCCTCCATCAGGCGCTCCATTTCGATGATCTTCTTGTCTTCAGCGTTCTCAGCCTCATCGCCATGGGCAGAGATATCCGTCATGCCCTTGCTGGCGGGATAGGCCCACCTACTGAGACAGTCCGCCACGGTGTTATCCTTTCCAGGAATATACACAACCGTGAGGTCCAACTTGGCCAAGGTCTCATGCCATCTTGCCCGTCGGGAGGCGGGACCTGAGGGGGTGTCCACGTGCTCTTTGTGCCACGACTGCAGACTCTGATGGTCGGTGCAGACGGTGACGGGATGGAGGGCTATGTACCCAGCCCATTTCCTGAGAGCCATGACGATGGCATACGCCTCCTTTTCACGGGGCGTCCACGTCCGTCTCTGGCCTTCCGCCAGGACTCGGCTCCAGAAGGCCACGGGCACGTGCCTCCCATCGTCAAGCACTTGCTCCAAGACAGCGCCAACGGCGTAGTCGGAAGCGTCGGTGCGCAGGACGAACCCTCGGTCGGGATCCACGAGGTGCAGACCCACTGCGGATAGCAGCGCCTGCTTCATCCCCTCAAAGGCACGGTCAGACTCTTCAGTCCAGACCAAAGCCTTCTTGGACCCCTTCTTGGTCTCCTCTCGGTTGCCTTTGAGCATGGTTGTCATGGGGGCTGCATACTCGGCATACATCTTGATATACCCCGAGTAGTAGTTGCAGAACCCCAGATACGCCCGTAGCTCAGAGACCGTCTTGGGCTTTTCCCAGTGCTCAATCGCAGCCACCTTGCCAGGTATGGGCTTTCGCTGCCCGTTCCCGACTACGTGGCCAGCGAAGACCACCTCGCCTACCGCAATGGTGGCCTTGTCACTGCTGCCCGTGAGTTTGTGCCGGACCAGAAGGTCCAGCACTCGAGTGACGTCCCTTTCATGTGCCTCCAGGAGCTCCTCGTAGCTCATACTGGGGTCCCCGGACGCGATGATCACGTCGTCCACGAAGGGGTCCGCACAGTCACGCACTGGCTCAAGCAGGTTCTCCAGCATCCGCTGAAAAGCCGCATTGCCGTTGGTAACGCCCATGGGCATCACCTTCCACTGGAGAGGTCCAAGTGGGGTGCTCTTGGCTGTGCAGGCACGGGACTCCTCGGCGAGAGGCATCTGATGATAACCATGTTTCAGGTCAATGACCGTGAAGATCCTCCGCCGGTGTTGTTTTTGCAGCATGTCCTCAATGAGGGGAAGCGTATAGCTATCATGCTGCGTTTGGGCGTTCAGGCCGCGGTAGTCGACCACGAGCCGCCACTCACCGGCCACCTTCTTGGGGACGACGAAGCACGGAGAGGCCCACTCGGCGATACACACGGGGGTCCTGCTTCAGTCGTATCCTGACCTCGCCATACGGTCCACGCACCGGTGGGGGAAACACAGGCTTACCGCTGAAGAAGGTATCACCATACTTCTGCTTCAGCCTGGCCCTCAGCGCCTGGATCTTGGGGCAGTCATCGGACTCCGCCTTGGCTTTTCCGGGCACTTGAACCACGGAGCTTACTTGAGGGGTAGCGACCCCGCTCGGTTTCGGCTCAGGTGGTCTTCCTAGGTGGCCCAAAGGGCCATCTCTGGTCTTGCCTCGGAACAGATCGCCGTAGGTGGGTGGGTTACCGCCAGGCGGCTCGTCTAGGCTGGACATGTGATCCAGCACCTTCTGAACGAAGGTGTTCCCTTCATAGGAACCGGAGACAATTGAGTCCAGTTCCCACCAGGCTTTGTCCTGGCCTTTGCCCTCACGCTGGTTTCCCCAGTCGTGAAAGGGCTGATCCATGTACCCCTGAACCGGATCCCACTCCTCCTCAGTGAGGGGGTCTTCCGATACCGATTCTTCGATGTCAACAGGGGGAACCGCAAAGCATTGCCTCCATGGCTCTGCTATGATGCGGTTGACACAGACGAAGTCCGTGGTGTCGGCCTGATCAAGGCCCCCATCCACATAGTGGAATTCTGTTGGCCATCTCTGGGGTGGCATGGGCTGTCCCTTAGCGTCCTGATAGACACTCTCTCCAGCCGGTAGGACGACCTTGTTTAAGGTCATGTTGGTCAATGAGGCTACCCAATGTCGGGTACTTTCCTCCTCGGTGCATCCCATAGGAACAACCAGCACTGCCTTGGAGCGGTCCTTGCGAATCTTCGCTATCGCTCTTGGAATGTCCCATCGAGGGCAATGGATCCACATCAAGCCCTGATGCGGACCCCAGAGCTTCTTCCACGCGGAGTCCTGTGCGCTCCAGTACTTCTCACATACCCGAAGATGGGCGGAGGTTCCTGAAGAGAACGCATCCAGGGCCAGATCCGACGCTCCCAGGTCCGCGACCACTCGGTTCGCCACTTCCGGCATTACGGCGTACTCCTGGTTCGCTGGCCCAATGGGCTCAGTGTCCAGCGCGGCCATCTCGAGCTGATTGCGTTCGGGGTGGATCCATTGGCATTCCACATGGTGCTCAGGTGACGAAAGCCACAAGAGCTGGTCGTCCTGGTACAGGGTCATGGAGGCTTGGGCCGGGAGAACGCCGCAGTCCGTCTCCATCATGAAGTCGTATCCAACGATCATGTCCCAGTCCATCTCGGCCTCGTAGAAGCGACCGTGCAGGAGGATTTCCTTGCCGAGGTCTGGGCGGCTCAGCTCACGATGGTTCACGAACTGCAGCCCGATGGCCGCTTCCTTCGTGCCTCACACCATTTACTGGCTGTTCGCCACCTTCAGCCTGACAGGTTTCCGACTGTCGGTCAGACACTCTGGTGGGAGTAGGCCAGCCTTGACCAAGCTGACTTGTGCTCCCGTGTCGACCAACACGTCGAAAACCTTTTCCACTTCTCCGCATAAGGCACGGACCTTAAGGTGCAACTGCCGCTCGCGCCCAACTCGGCGCACGGCGTGCAAGCTCAGGATCTCCGGCCGTTCCAGAAGCTCGACAAGCGACTGGTGCAGGTCGTGGACAATGGGCTCAGGCTGCCCATCTGCAGCATCCAGCTGCGGTCCGGGTGATCCTCCGATACTCTCGGATAGATCCTGAAGTACGTCAAACACATTCTTGGTCGCGAAGGACGGACGGGTGCAAGGGTTCGTGCCTTCACTTGCCCTCACCCCGCCTCCGCGACTGGGTGCCAGACCGGGCCTTCCGCCCGCGGCAGTCCCCTTGTGCTTATCGACTCCCGACTAGGATGGTTCGGCGCTTCCGGCGTCACCATCCTGAGACCGCCCTAGCTGGGGCCCTTGGCTGCAGGGGCTCCGCTAGGGGGCGTCGGTTGTGGAAGGAGGGGTGTTCTCCTCCGCATCAACCTCGTTGACGCCCTTCTTCCTTTCCCTTCTTTCCTTTCTAGTCGTCTTGTTCTTGTCCTTGTTCTGGTCGTTCTGGTTGTTCTCCTCGTTCTTGTTGTCCGACCCGGGGACTCAGTTCCGCTTGATCTCCTGGATCTCCTTGGCCAACTCGGTCCCCACCGACGACATCAGCTTGGCCAGCTCGTCCTTGTCGACCTCCACTTTGGCTTCCCGGATACCCGCGGGCGCACGCTTCTTCGACCCGTGCGCCTTCTTGTAAGCCTCCGTGTTGGCCTTGTGGGTGGGGCATGTTCGGTGGTCATGGTTGAAGCCTTTCTTCCTCCCATAACACACGAAACAGCCCTGCGGCTGAGCTCGTATGAACTTCTCGCTATCGCTCTTGGAATGTCCCATCGAGGGCAATGGATCCACATCAAGCCCTGATGCGGACCCCAGAGCTTCTTCCACGCGGAGTCCTGTGCGCTCCAGTACTTCTCACATACCCGAAGATGGGCGGAGGTTCCTGAAGAGAACGCATCCAGGGCCAGATCCGACGCTCCCAGGTCCGCGACCACTCGGTTCGCCACTTCCGGCATTACGCCGTACTCCTGGTTCGCTGGCCCAGTGGGCTCAGTGTCCTGCGCGGCCACTTCGAGCTGATTGCGTTCGGGGTGGATCCATTGGCATTCCACATGGTGCTCAGGTGACGAAAGCCACAAGAGCTGGTCGTCCTGGTACAGGGTCATGGAGGCTTGGGCCGGGAGAACGCCGCAGTCCGTCTCCATCATGAAGTCGTATCCAACGATCATGTCCCAGTCCATCTCGGCCTCGTAGAAGCGACCGTGCAGGAGGATTTCCTTGCCGAGGTCTGGGCGGCTCAGCTCACGATGGTTCACGAACTGCAGCCCGATGGCCGCTTCCTTCGTGCCTCACACCATTTACTGGCTGTTCGCCACCTTCAGCCTGACAGGTTTCCGACTGTCGGTCAGACACTCTGGTGGGAGTAGGCCAGCCTTGACCAAGCTGACTTGTGCTCCCGTGTCAACCAACACGTCGAAAACCTTTTCCACTTCTCCGCATAAGGCACGGACCTTAAGGTGCAACTGCCGCTCGCGCCCAACTCGGCGCACGGCGTGCAAGCTCAGGATCTCCGGCCGTTCCAGAAGCTCGACAAGCGACTGGTGCAGGTCGTGGACAATGGGCTCAGGCTGCCCATCTGCAGCATCCAGCTGCGGTCCGGGTGATCCTCCGATACTCTCGGATAGATCCTGAAGTACGTCAAACACATTCTTGGTCGCGAAGGACGGACGGGTGCAAGGGTTCGTGCCTTCACTTGCCCTCACCCCGCCTCCGCGACTTGGTGCCAGACCGGGCCTTCCGCCCGCGGCAGTCCCCTTGTGCTTATCGACTCCCGACTAGGATGGTTCGGCGCTTCCGGCGTCACCATCCTGAGACCGCCCTAGCTGGGGCCCTTGGCTGCAGGGGCTCCGCTAGGGGGCGTCGGTTGTGGAAGGAGGGGTGTTCTCCTCCGCATCAACCTCGTTGACGCCCTTCTTCCTTTCCCTTCTTTCCTTTCTAGTCGTCTTGTTCTTGTCCTTGTTCTGGTCGTTCTGGTTGTTCTCCTCGTTCTTGTTGTCCGACCCGGGGACTCAGTTCCGCTTGATCTCCTGGATCTCCTTGGCCAACTCGGTCCCCACCGACGACATCAGCTTGGCCAGCTCGTCCTTGTCGACCTCCACTTTGGCTTCCCGGATACCCGCGGGCGCACGCTTCTTCGACCCGTGCGCCTTCTTGTAAGCCTCCGTGTTGGCCTTGTGGGTGGGGCATGTTCGGTGGTCATAGTTGAAGCCTTTCTTCCTCCCATAACACACGAAACAGCCCTGCGGCTGAGCTCGTATGAACTTCTCGCTATCGCTCTTGGAATGTCCCATCGAGGGCAATGGATCCACATCAAGCCCTGATGCGGACCCCAGAGCTTCTTCCACGCGGAGTCCTGTGCGCTCCAGTACTTCTCACATACCCGAAGATGGGCGGAGGTTCCTGAAGAGAACGCATCCAGGGCCAGATCCGACGCTCCCAGGTCCGCGACCACTCGGTTCGCCACTTCCGGCATTACGCCGTACTCCTGGTTTGCTGGCCCAGTGGGCTCAGTGTCCTGCGCGGCCACTTCGAGCTGATTGCGTTCGGGGTGGATCCATTGGCATTCCACATGGTGCTCAGGTGACGAAAGCCACAAGAGCTGGTCGTCCTGGTACAGGGTCATGGAGGCTTGGGCCGGGAGAACGCCGCAGTCCGTCTCCATCATGAAGTCGTATCCAACGATCATGTCCCAGTCCATCTCGGCCTCGTAGAAGCGACCGTGCAGGAGGATTTCCTTGCCGAGGTCTGGGCGGCTCAGCTCACGATGGTTCACGAACTGCAGCCCGATGGCCGCTTCCTTCGTGCCTCACACCATTTACTGGCTGTTCGCCACCTTCAGCCTGACAGGTTTCCGACTGTCGGTCAGACACTCTGGTGGGAGTAGGCCAGCCTTGACCAAGCTGACTTGTGCTCCCGTGTCGACCAACACGTCGAAAACCTTTTCCACTTCTCCGCATAAGGCACGGACCTTAAGGTGCAACTGCCGCTCGCGCCCAACTCGGCGCACGGCGTGCAAGCTCAGGATCTCCGGCCGTTCCAGAAGCTCGACAAGCGACTGGTGCAGGTCGTGGACAATGGGCTCAGGCTGCCCATCTGCAGCATCCAGCTGCGGTCCGGGTGATCCTCCGATACTCTCGGATAGATCCTGAAGTACGTCAAACACATTCTTGGTCGCGAAGGACGGACGGGTGCAAGGGTTCGTGCCTTCACTTGCCCTCACCCCGCCTCCGCGACTGGGTGCCAGACCGGGCCTTCCGCCCGCGGCAGTCCCCTTGTGCTTATCGACTCCCGACTAGGATGGTTCGGCGCTTCCGGCGTCACCATCCTGAGACCGCCCTAGCTGGGGCCCTTGGCTGCAGGGGCTCCGCTAGGGGGCGTCGGTTGTGGAAGAAGGGGTGTTCTCTTCCGCATCAACCTCGTTGACGCCCTTCTTCCTTTCCCTTCTTTCCTTTCTAGTCGTCTTGTTCTTGTCCTTGTTCTGGTCGTTCTGGTTGTTCTCCTCGTTCTTGTTGTCCGACCCGGGGACTCAGTTCCGCTTGATCTCCTGGATCTCCTTGGCCAACTCGGTCCCCACCGACGACATCAGCTTGGCCAGCTCGTCCTTGTCGACCTCCACTTTGGCTTCCCGGATACCCGCGGGCGCACGCTTCTTCGACCCGTGCGCCTTCTTGTAAGCCTCCGTGTTGGCCTTGTGGGTGGGGCATGTTCGGTGGTCATGGTTGAAGCCTTTCTTCCTCCCATAACACACGAAACAGCCCTGCGGCTGAGCTCGTATGAACTTCTCGCTATCGCTCTTGGAATGTCCCATCGAGGGCAATGGATCCACATCAAGCCCTGATGCGGACCCCAGAGCTTCTTCCACGCGGAGTCCTGTGCGCTCCAGTACTTCTCACATACCCGAAGATGGGCGGAGGTTCCTGAAGAGAACGCATCCAGGGCCAGATCCGACGCTCCCAGGTCCGCGACCACTCGGTTCGCCACTTCCGGCATTACGCCGTACTCCTGGTTCGCTGGCCCAGTGGGCTCAGTGTCCAGCGCGGCCACTTCGAGCTGATTGCGTTCGGGGTGGATCCATTGGCATTCCACATGGTGCTCAGGTGACGAAAGCCACAAGAGCTGGTCGTCCTGGTACAGGGTCATGGAGGCTTGGGCTGGGAGAACGCCGCAGTCCGTCTCCATCATGAAGTCGTATCCAACGATCATGTCCCAGTCCATCTCGGCCTCGTAGAAGCGACCGTGCAGGAGGATTTCCTTGCCGAGGTCTGGGCGGCTCAGCTCACGATGGTTCACGAACTGCAGCCCGATGGCCGCTTCCTTCGTGCCTCACACCATTTACTGGCTGTTCGCCACCTTCAGCCTGACAGGTTTCCGACTGTCGGTCAGACACTCTGGTGGGAGTAGGCCAGCCTTGACCAAGCTGACTTGTGCTCCCGTGTCGACCAACACGTCGAAAACCTTTTCCACTTCTCCGCATAAGGCACGGACCTTAAGGTGCAACTGCCGCTCGCGCCCAACTCGGCGCACGGCGTGCAAGCTCAGGATCTCCGGCCGTTCCAGAAGCTCGACAAGCGACTGGTGCAGGTCGTGGACAATGGGCTGAGGCTGCCCATCTGCAGCATCCAGCTGCGGTCCGGGTGATCCTCCGATACTCTCGGATAGATCCTGAAGTACGTCAAACACATTCTTGGTCGCGAAGGACGGACGGGTGCAAGGGTTCGTGCCTTCACTCGCCCTCACCCCGCCTCCGCGACTGGGTGCCAGACCGGGCCTTCCGCCCGCGGCAGTCCCCTTGTGCTTATCGACTCCCGACTAGGATGGTTCGGCGCTTCCCACGTCACCATCCTGAGACCGCCCTAGCTGGGGCCCTTGGCTGCAGGGGCTCCGCTAGGGGGCGTCGGTTGTGGAAGAAGGGGTGTTCTCCTCCGCATCAACCTCGTTGACGCCCTTCTTCCTTTCCCTTCTTTCCTTTCTAGTCGTCTTGTTCTTGTCCTTGTTCTGGTCGTTCTGGTTGTTCTCCTCGTTCTTGTTGTCCGACCTGGGGACTCAGTTCCGCTTGATCTCCTGGATCTCCTTGGCCAACTCGGTCCCCACCGACGACATCAGCTTGGCCAGCTCGTCCTTGTCGACCTCCACTTTGGCTTCCCGGATACCCGCGGGCGCACGCTTCTTCGACCCGTGCGCCTTCTTGTAAGCCTCCGTGTTGGCCTTGTGGGTGGGGCATGTTCGGTGGTCATGGTTGAAGCCTTTCTTCCTCCCATGACACACGAAACAGCCCTGCGGCTGAGCTCGTATGAACTCCGCAAAGGACAGCGGAGGGTCGCCAACGCGGCGAGCGTCCCTCTTCTCCTTCTTCCTCCAACCCGGCTGCAGGGGCTTGCAGCTTCCCCGGTTGTTCCCCGCGCTCAGGTTATTGGCCACGAAGGCGCAAACGGCCACCTCAGCGGGCTCATCGTCGTCGTCATCGTCGACGAGAGTCTCATCGCCGTCGGCTCCCGCTGGGTCCATGGCAGCTTCCCCGCCAGGTCCCTCGCCAACGTAGTTGACGTCGCGGTCGCCGGGCCTCAACCCGCAGGTGTGGTGGAGGTTCCGGTACTCCTTGAGCACCTCCTCTCCAACCCACTCCAAGATCTCGTCGCAGCTCATCCGCGCCGGGATGGCCTGCAGACGGATGGTCTGGCCGCTCAACTCACACTCGTCAAGGCGCCACATCGCGGTCTTCTCGGAATCGCCCGAGACGGTGATGAGGAGAGCGTTCGGCAGAGAGTTCCGTTTGACATCCCGGGCCACGTTCTTCCTCGTCCAAGCCACCACGTTCGTGTGATACTCTTTGGGGAGCATCATCTTGACCGTGTGGTTGGACTTGGCCCGCTTGGATTCCTCCTTGGTGACCCTCCTGATCCATGCTTCCGGCAGCATGGAGAGCAGGCGAGCCTGCTCGTCACCCTCGTTCTAATCCTCCACGTTGCGGCGGAAGAGGGTGTATTTCCCTCGGAAGTCTCGCCAATCTCGTAGGCGGATCTCCCGTCCATCATGCTCAAGCTTGATGGACTTCCAGCGCTTGGCAGCCACCTGCGGAGCGTCCACCCGCTCCTGCTCGTTGAGCCACTTCTTGGCTTCCTTGAGGGTCTTGATTCTCCCCTCCTTGGTCGCCACGAAGTATAGCTCGCCGAGCACTTTCTGGCAGGCGGTACCTGAACCGTCTGAGGACATACTTCTCCGCATCAGCGGGATGCATGTCCTCAGTAACGGTTACCCCCCAATCGTCCAGCTTCTCCAAGAAGCGGTCGAGGTTGAGGGGGTTGCCGTTGTACATGGGGGGCTTGATGTCCTTCAAGTCTTCCCACACGGCGGCATCCGCGGCCTTGGAGACCATGAACGCCGGCCGCGAGGTCGACCGCGATTCCCATCGACCTCGCCCACGGACTCCCACGGCCGCCACGTCCATCTCCTCCATGGAATCCCTGTGGCTACGCCGCGGCTCCTCCATGTATGCTGAACCCAGATGTTCACACCGTACCCCTTCCATGTATGCCTCCTCATCACGGCGCCGGCGGCTGCGTTCAGCGGCCTCCCGTCGTACACCACGCGGCGGGCTGATGTCAGATTCCTCCAGGACCAGGTCCAGGTCCTCACCTTCGCCGACATCCCACTCCACGTCTCCTCCGGGGACCTCATCCCTGAGTCCACCATAACGTCCACCAGCCATTGGGATTGGCTCCGGGGCTTGTGCGGGGCGCCGGGGGCGTACCGGTGTCCGCGGTGGAGCACGGCGGTTGCGGTACCCCGCGCTGAGCCACTCATCACGCCAATCCTCACTGCCACTGCCGGGCGGCACGCGCTCGTTGCGGCGGCCCGCGCTGTGGTGAGAGGGGGCGGTGAGGGAGGGGGCACTGGCGCCAGGGCGACTCCTGGGGGCTCCGCCGGGGGCGTGGGGTCTGCCTGGACCTGGTCCGGGTCCCCAGCCGTCGTCCGACGAGCCAGACTCCAGGGGTGGGTGGTCGCTGCCAACGCTCCCACGGGCCTCCAGCGCGTCCAGCCTCTGCTGCAGGCCGCTGATGACCGTGTTCAGCTGCCTGGTCTCGGCCTTGGCGATGTCCAGCTCTCTCCGCGCGCGCGCGGCGACCTCGGAGATGCGAGTCATCTCGCCCTTGCCCGTGTCTACCTCGCGCTCGAGGAACTGGACCCTACTGCGGAGGTAGACAATCCAACGCCAGGTGGTATCCGGGTCGCCGTTCCCTGGTGGGTCGTCGGGGTACCCAGGGGGTCCTCCAGGAGGGCCTCTGCTGGGTCCGCCCGGTCCAGAGGGTCCTCCCCCGCCCGGTGGTCCGCCTCCAGGGGGTCCACTTGGTGGGCGTCCTCCAGGGGGTCCTGATGGTCCTCCGCCAGGGGGTCCCGGTGGGTCTCCACCGGGTCGCCTCGGTGGGTCCGAGGATGGGCGCTTCCTCGTGATGCCGAAGTCCATGTCGTCATCCTCGTCCATGTCGCCCCACCTGGGCGTCTCGGTCTCAGAAGACTCCGAGCCCCGGTAGGGAGGAGGGAGATCCTCATCCTCACCTTCCGGCTCCATGGGGACGTCTCCGCCTTCTCCGCCCGTCCAAGCCACCACTTGGCGATGTCGGCGGCCTCGTTCAGCCCCTGTCGCTGGACCGTCGCTGGCGGTGAAGAAGGGGTCACTGTCGTGGGGGTGTCCGCCCGCTGGCCTCCGTGGCCTCTCGGGGGTCTTCCCCTTGACCTTCCTCCGTCGATGAGCGGTGGGGCCACCGCTCCCACTGCTGCCCGTGTCGGCCTCGTCCAGCGTCATCTTGGAGGAGGCGTCCCCTTCGAAAAGCCTTCGAAGGGTCTCCACTCGTGATCCTCCCGGGGGAGTCTCGCGGCGGAGTTTGGCCTCTGCCTCCTCCATTGCGGCGGCGGTGGCTGCAGCAGCTCGCATTTCGGCCTCCTCCCGGGCACGAGCCGCCTCGGCTTCCCGGGTCTGCTGCAGCCGCGCCTTCTCCGCTTCCAACGCCTCCAGCTCCGCCTCTGTCTTGGCCCTGTCCTCAGCGACCTTCCGTCGCGCGGCCTCGATGGCGTCCTTCTTGGCGGCGTCCGCCTGGGCCTTAGCCGTCGCTTCGGCGTGGGCCCTTTCCTCCGCCTCCTTCTCTGCCCTCTCTTGGGCAAGCGCCTCTTCCAGCGCCCTCACCTCGGCCTCCTTGCAGGCAATGGCCTCCTGCGTCAGGCGGGCTTCCTCGTCGGCTGCCGCCAACTCACCGTTGACCTGGGCAGTCGCTGCCCCATGGGCGGCTACGGCCGTGAGTCCGGCCGCAATGGCTGCCACGGTCTGGGCGTGGATGGCCATGCCATGCGCCCACTCCGCAGCCTCCTCCTGGGTAATGCCGACGGCGCCCTCCACGGCAGCGCTGTGCTGCCTGGCCCGTTGCCGGGCAACCCGAAGGTTGCAGGGCACCCCACAGGCGCGCTCACAGGCGCGCGCCACCTCCCTGTCGGGAGCGACGCTGCTGCTGGAGCTGGCCTGGTTGGCCGGCATCCTCCCGCGGTGGGCCGACTCCACGTCGCTGCTGGGGCCTGCTGGGGCCTGCTGGGGCCTCAGGAGCAGCGGACGGGGCTAGGCCTTGGTCTGCTTGGCGACTTGGATGAAGTCGCCGAGGGTGGCATGGCCGGGGTGATGACCACCATTGGCCCGTTGGGGACTGGGGGCTGGGGTTCCGCCCTTGGCGCCTTGGGCGGCTTCGGCGGCCAGGGACTCCTGGTACTCCCGCCACTTCCGGTCCTGCTTCCTGTCCCCGGCGGACCGCTTCTCCTTCCCCGGAGACGCGCTGCTGCTGCCCTGCAGCCTGCGCTCGCTCCCCGGTTCCGGGAAGTTCTTCTCGATCATGTCCCACATGAAGACGTTGATCGAGGCGCCCGACGGGTACTCGTTGGGCATCTCGTCCTCCTCAATCCCGTCAGGACGCAGGCCTTCGCCGGGCCTGTCTGGCCGGGTCCACGTCCTCCAGCGCCTCTGCTGGAAGCGGAAGGCGAACCCTTCCGCCCGCAGCCAGTCCTCCATGGCCTGCAGGCGGTCGGGGGCCATGTCCGTGCGGAGCTCGAAGCTCCTGGGCATGCCGCCTTCGCACTGGGGGTGGCTGTGGCGGTAGTGCTGGTCCCAAACCAACCCACGCAGTAGGTGCGCTGCATGGGGGTGGGGCCGCGGCCACGTCCTACCCGCTTCTTGCCAGTTTACCATGGCTGCGGGGGGCGTACTTGGTCTTGAGGTCCTTGGTGTGCACTCGTTCCACTCAACGAACCGGTGGTGGTTGTTGAGGCGGGTGCTGCAGCACTGGATTTGGAGTGCGGCTGGTGCTGGTCAGCCGGTGGTTGTGGAGGTGGTTGACGCGGCCTTGCTGGTCGGCCGATGGGACTCGCTGATGCAGGAGTTTTGGTCTGTGCACCTCTTTCACGGTCGCTGCGCGGTCAGGGCGATGCTCTGGACGGCGCTGCGGGCTCCGTGACGAGCTCGGCGCTGTCGCTGGGCGGCGCTGCGAGCCGCTGCGCTGCGCTGCGAGCTGCTGCGCTGCGCTGCGAGCTGCGAGCTGCGAGCTGCTGCGCCGCGCTGCTCGGGGTTGGTGGCCCCGAGTGGCACGCGAGGGCTGCGTAACCCCGCGGCGGTGAAACGCTTATGACGCGTTCCCGTGGGGGGCCGGCCACGGGACGCTGCGGTGACACGCACAGGTGAGCAGGCAGGCAAAGCACTACGCTCACAAGGGCATCAATACGCTCGTGTCATGTGACAAAGCGTTTCAGGATCCTTGCCACTCTGCAACAACGGAACGAAAGTATGTACAGCGACACATCAGAATATGTACACATGGGGTTAAGACTAGACTGGGGTAAGGGCATCAAAGGACTTTAGACACTCAGTCCCAACTCATATCCCATTCCCAGGTCCGACCCTCTCAGTGGCTGGTGGGTGCGGGGGCCCAAACACAACCCATGCCCTGCTCAGTCCGGACCCTGAAACCCTGCCAATAGGGGGGGTGTCCCGCAACAGTGGCCCCCATGCTCGCTGGACGGCAGGTTCCAACTCCCCTTCTGAGCAAGAGATATGGCCCCGCCATTGTCCCTCATGAGTTGGTAGCTGAAAGTGGGCTGTTTCAGCCGAAAATGATATTAGCTCCACAATCTCCGAAATTGACCCCTCGTCCGGACCCGCCAGAGGTAGGGACGAGGCAAATGACCTTATGCCCTTAGAGTACGAACTCCCTGGAGCCCTCACCCAACCTGGTTCCCTCTGAGGTCCCGGCATCAGGGCAACACGGATTTGTCAAGTGGGGTCATGATGCCAAAATCACCAAAATTGGCGTCATTCCCACGCGTGGCTTGCCCGGCCAGGGCAGGGCCAATGGCTCACAGGATAGGAGGCAGGACCTAGGACTCATATCTAAGTGTACAACTTTGAATTAGGCCAGGCCTCCTTGTGGGTATAAAGATATCGGGCCGCCAATTGACCACACGGGGGGTTGAAATTGGGGTCCCAAAAGGGGGTCATTTTGGCTGCCTGAAATGAGCCAAATTTGGGCTGCTCCCAATAGTATATCTCCACGCCGGCTTGGAGATCCGATCTGCCATTCCATACGCGATCCACAAGGAGTCCAACGTAGACTCCCATGCCTTTGGCTCTCAAAGATCTCCATGTCATTTGGCGTGGTGACGATCCCAATTGGGTCCACAAACGCCAAAATGGCAAAACTGCCCACACTCACTTTGGGCTAGCGCCTTAACGAAGGTTGCTCCGCTTCGCCCACATGGTGTGTGAACCATGGGGACCAATATACATATCACCCATGTCATATATGGTCCATTGGTCCATGCGTCCGGCGTGCACGGGTGGGCAGAACATAGTGCACGGCGGGCAGCGAAAGTGGAAAATTGCTCAAAATGGCCGAAAATGCGCACATTCATGGTTGGGGCAAATGAGGCACATGCCCGACTTGGACCAGAGTGTGCCATAGGATTGGTATCAAGTCATGTGTGTCCAACATATCTTTTGGGCGTCGCCCAACTCCTCCGGTTTTGGGAATAGCAGGGTCGTGAAGTGAGCCCATGATTTGGGATAGTCCAAAATCGCCAACATGGCGGCCACCGTGTGCCAAGCCCAAGAGGAGTTATTCGCCGGGTTCAAGATATGTTGGGCACCGAAGTATGTACCCTTATATCATACTTGAGTCATGATGTCAATTGAGCGCAACGTTGGAAGACACGGTCGCCACTTGACATCATGACGGGCCAAAAAACGGCAAAATTGGCACAAAGATACACAAAAGTGCCTTGAAAGGTGCACAATTATATTATAATATCTTCGGCTTGGATCGTGCAATCAACTAATCCTTCTAAACATGATGACTTGACACCAATGACCTTCGATTCCACATATGTGCTCCACTTGGGGCGCTTTGAAAGGTCACGAGCGCTACTTCCCAAGTGGGCACATGAAATTATGGAAAATTGCAAAACACACACCTTGCTCCCAACGCATCGCTTCGGGATCGCCACACAAGCTTTCCTTCACGAAGGTTAGGCTCGCAATTGATCGTAGGGAGTATGGAGAAGGGGCTTGCACAATATGAGGTCCATTGGCGGGCTTGGCTTGGAGCGATGGACCCGCCAAATGGGCACGCAACACAACACATGGCACATACACATATTGCCCAAAAGGGTAGCCCCCCCCACGATATGTCATGCCCCTCCAAGGGCATATCTTTGTGTCAATGATTCATAGGAACTCAAGGAGAGTTCCTATGCAACACCAATACTCGCGCGCTGCACCCGAAGGTTATCTTGACGCACGCAATATCAGGGTCAAAGAGTGATAACGCAAACTCTACCCTCTTGACCATGATCCATTACACTAGCGCGCACGTGTGGAGACGCAAGGCATATGAAGCTTCCTAAATTACGTCGGGAGTATTGTGAATACATCCCACGGTTTCTAATTGTCATTCCTCGCAAGCGGCACGAGATATGACCCTCAAAAGTGGCCTCACGAGTCAACTTTGTTTTGCCCATATCTTTAAGACAAATGGAGGGCAAG
Source organism: Eutreptiella sp. 'Long Island Sound 2002' (assembly GCA_964036045.1). Classification (NCBI taxonomy): domain Eukaryota; phylum Euglenozoa; class Euglenophyceae; order Eutreptiales; family Eutreptiaceae; genus Eutreptiella; species Eutreptiella sp. 'Long Island Sound 2002'. Next base: position 66,773,482 of record OZ038380.1, on the reverse strand, counting down.
ATAAAAGGAAAGTTGATTCGTGCATAGGGAAGCACGTAGGTCCACTCGAAGGAGGTCAATTCAAGTGCGGGGATGTCGAAGTCGAAAATCCGATTTCGACATCCTGAAAAATTCGGATTAAGGTTGCGAGTGTAGAATGTGAAAATTGCGGATGCATCAATGCAGTTCCTGAAGACTTTAGAGCCTTCGTCACGGATAGCGTTAGAATTTCCATTAATAACAGTTAAACTGGCGGTTACGCTAAAGTCGCGAGCTAACCGCCAGCTGCCAAAACAGTGAGTATCAGAATGGAAGCGTAAAAATTGACGGAAACAATATGAAAACAAAACCCTGTTGATTCCTGATGTTCTGATATATAAATCTCCGCTGGCGGTGCATCGGTTGCCGATGCGGGGCTTTACGGCACGGAACACGCTCCCGCCGGGCTCGCACCGGGCGTCAACGGGCGCCTTCCGTACATGGGGTTAGTGGACCGGAGACCGGTCTTCCCTTCCGTACATGGGGTTAGTGAACCGGAGACCGGTTGTATGCCCTAACCTAGCCATGGGGTTCTGGGTACCGCTTCAATAGCAGCACCAGGGGGCCATAGTATTTCACCGGAAAAATGCAGCAAGGAATGGCAAACATCAGCAGCCAATTTTTCTTCAACGCGTCACAATGTCTCAGACACGTGAACGCAAAAATCACATGCAGTACTGGGTGTCCACGCAGATACCCGCTATCAACTCCCAGCTCATAGTTCAAGTGTAGCTCTTTCAGCGACGCCACCATCGGACTCTTTGGTGCACATCGCCTCTTGTCACAGACGTCACATCGCAAATCTTGGACACAGTTCGACAACACGAATTAACTCACGATGGGGAATGCCAGACGCAATTGCTTCACAATCTACCGAAAAATCAGTAGGTGCCATCTTCCGGTGCAAAGCCATCAGCTCGAGCCCCGCACCTATGATTTTAGCAGCTGTTTTTTCCAAAAATTCAAAATCATGCATTTTCAGAACCGCGATGTCAAATTGTACACAGTAGTACTGTTGCTTTTGTGTTTTCGCAACTTTTAACAAAATTATGCTGTCGCTGGAGCTGGAGCCGCAGAGCAACTGTCAATAACTGCCACGTACGCGAACCTCAGAATCCCGACCGCAGAGCGCAATAGAGAATCACTAAAAATTCCGCTTTTTTGCACAGTTGGAAGCAAAGTAAAGGCATGAGTGTGTTCCTGAGATGAATACATTGCTGCTGACCCAAAAACGTCCAGATTGGCAGGCACAGATTTTGATAAATTCAGACGTTTCCAGCCAAACACCACTTTGTTTCATGGTTCTAGGGCCTATGGAGGCCATGTCGAGGGCCTTACAGGGCTGCAAGAGGTGGTAGAGAGGTGACATATGAACAAATTCCCCTCAGCATTGGTAGAAGCCTACATGACGAGCCATGTTTTGCCTTTATTGTAGGCTACTCATCCCTATGTCATGCACCATGGGGCCCAATATCCATATGATTCATAGTTAGGTTTTTGATCAATTATCACCGTCCACACACATGTTTGGGGCTTGGGTTTGTATTGTATGCATTTGAGGGATAAGAACTACATACAATATGATAGTCTGTGCATATGAATGGGATGAATGATGAACATTTGAGGTGTTTTTGGCCCTAGTCTGCACCGGTTGTGGTCCATTTCCATATGGTTCATAGGTAGGTTTTTGAGTGCCTATCACCGTACGCACACAGGTTTCTAGGTTCAGGCTGTGATTGTAAGCATTTGTATGATAGGTGCTACATACAATATGATGGTATGTGCATACGAAAGGGATGAACGATGAACATTTGAGATGTTCTTGGCCCTATTTTGCAACGTTTGTGATCAAATATCCATATGGTTCATAGGTAGGGTTTTGATCACCTATCACCGGCCACACACATGTTTGGGGCTTGGGTTGGTATTGTATGCATTTGAATGATAGGAACTACAGAAAATGTGATACACTGTGCATAAGATTGGGTTCAACAATGAACATTTGAAGTGTTTTTGGACCTATTTTGCACCATCTGTGGTCCATTTCCATATGGTTCATAGGTAGGTTTTTGCGTGCCTATCACCGTACACACACATGTTTGGGGCTTAGATTGTTATTGCTTATGCGCGACAGCGCGCTGGTAGATGCGGCGGCTGGGAGAGGGCCCCAGCCTCCACGGACCACTGAACCATCTGTATAGAAGTGCGCACCCCCTCCTGGAGCAAGTGGGGTAGATTTTTTGGGTCTGAAAGGCAACGAAAAAGGGCAACAAACCTGAAATCAAATTCCGCACAAACTGATGTGACGGGAAAATCGGAAAATTGCTACCAAAAAATCGACGTTTCAGCAGCAGGCAAATTCTGACTATGGCGGCGGGCGAACTGTCAACATTTTTCGAACTGCCGAAAAATGGAATCTCACTGTCCAAGTTTGAACATAATTAATTTGATAGAAGCAATAATTGATTCCTTATTCACATCTTCACAACTGATGAGCAACATGTATTCGTTGGTTTCAGCTTTAGGGTTCAGAAAAAATCAGCTCATCGGTTCCTATCTTGTAGAAACGGAAGAAATTTCCGAGAATGGAAAAGGTTGCATGAAGGGTATGAAAGTTCTTGGTATTCATTCAATTGGTTTGTTATGGTAATTTCGCATGGCGGTTGTGCGATGCACTGAGCACTTTGCAATGCAAAAGCAGGCGTTTGCATGATTTTGAATTCCGCACATTGCCAAAGTACAAATGATGTCACCTTTAGCATTGTTTTCCGACATCGAAGTGTGTTACAACATTCATAAAATTTTTCATTCCATTGTACATTGTAATATAAAAGTGCAAAAGCCTAGAAGTCGTCCAGTAATCGTAGTTCCGCTCCAAGCAATCAAATATTCTTTATTCAGGCATTCAGGTGCAGGTATAACAAAGCTACCGGAGTGAAAACTATCGAACATCGAAGCTATCGAGCAGCAAGGAGAACAATCAAGGATAGACCTGTGTTTTGGGAACCTTTTGTTAGAAAAAAAGTGAAACGCTCGATACCTTGGTTAAAATGATGTTATGTCTTTGTTGATACATCCATTATCTTTTTGTATGTGCACTAGCTGTCTGAAACAACCTATTATCGCATGCAAAGCTATGATACCTGACTTGGGCACAGAAAAATAAATATTGTAGGCAGAAATATCCAAAGTTGGAACAGTAGGTCGCCAAAGACCGTTTTTGGGACAATGTATGTTGTTTCTGGATTTCATGCTCAACGAGTAGCCTCAATGGTTACCCAAATGGCAGAGTTGAGAACGGAGACCTAGACCATCGAAAATCTCTGCATGGGAGCCGAAGACAATGCAAAGGTTAATTTGGTATTTTTAAACGTGCTCGTAGCAAAAGGCAAAGCATTGGTGAAAATGACAAGTTTTCTTGAGCAACTATAGTGCCACAAATGTGGGTTTTCATCGAGGCTGGTATGTTTGTTACTAAACTTCTTTCTTAGCTAGCAAGGCAGCAGACACAGATAGAAAGCAAAGATGGAGCCGGTTTGGGAGGCGTAAACAGCAATTGGTCACTGCTACCATAATGCTGAGGGCAAATGAGTTGCTCTTTGCTGAACAAATGCAATTTCGCTATTTTTTGTAGCCTTCAATCGGAAACATTGTGTCAAAACCTGTTGTCTTTTCCACAGCAAAGTAAGGTAGGTCATTGTATCAAAATGTTCAAAACGGAGTTACGAAACATTGCATGCACATCGTTGAACTTCATTTTTGCCAAAGTAGGGTTGTTTTGAACAATTTTGAACGGCGAAACAGCTATTTTTTCAATATTTTTATCGTTTTTGCTCGTTTTGAGCCTTGAAGAGAGGACATATCTAATTGTATTGTCCAAGACCAAATGATGAAAGGATATGCTAGGCTTGGTTGGGGGGGGGGGCGTCCCGGCAACTAAGCCTAGCTATGTAACATGCATCAAACCTATCTTTTCTTCTTGGAATTGCTTAATGTTTTGAAGTAACCATGCCTATACATATTTTTTTGAATGTTCTTAACCGCATCAACTTGTTCTGGGGCTGACGTCCCCCAATGAAAGTATTTACATCAACATATAAAGATATGTACACGGCTGCTCTGATGGTTGGGTTAGATGAACGCTGATTTACCCTGTGGGGAAGGGGGGGGGTTCCGGAAGGGGCGGAGGGCTGAAGGGGTCGAGAGGAGGAGACAGAAGTTTGCTGGATGGACGGAAAAAATTCCGGATGTCCCGGGAGGCGTTAGAGTGGGGGGGGGGCTGGGGCAGACGGGCCTGGGCACCTAGTAAGGGTGGGCCCTGAGGGGAGAGGTAGGCGTGTTTGACGGTAGCGTGCCTTGGAGCTTGGGGGTGGGAGGGGGAGAGCGGTCTTGGCGCGCTTTGGGGGCGCCTAAACGATTGTGGCCTGATGAGTTTGTGGTGACCGATGGCGTTTTTGTGGTGGCCGCAGGCGTGAGTGCTGAGGAGGCCGGGGAATGGCCGAGGTTGGGGGGGGGGCGTGGTGCGGATGCGCGGCTGGACGGGCGTTTGGAATTTTTTGGCGCGCGGCGCGTGGTTGGTTGTGCTTTGGCTGACGCTGGCTTGGACGGCTTTTTTAAGGCGTGTTTAGGGAGAGGTGGGGGGTGCCGGTATACGGGGCGGGTCCGAGGGGGCATGTGGACGGAGGTACTGAACGCACCGTGCGAAACCGAGAAGGGGTTGAGAGGGTCGGAGGGGTGCGCCCAAAGTATTGGGTCCCAAGGGAGAGGATTCGAACACAGCCAATCATGTGCTTGGTGGACAGCCTTGTCCAGGTGCTTTACGCGTTCCTCCAGGGCTAGGCCAAGCATGGCTCTGTGCTCGGCGCGGGTGGAGCCCGGGATCGGCTTGGAGAGGCAGGACCATAGGGACTTAGGTACCAGAGTTCTCATGAAGTTCCTGCGGTCAGCCTTTGAGGGTCCAGAGAGCCACCAGTGCAAGACAATGGGGCTGAAAAGGGTTCCCCAGGAGGAGACGTATGCCTGGACGTGCTGGTCAAACGCTTTGCAGAAGGCCAGGCATGATAAAGGGTCGAAAGGATGGTGCTGTCCGCACCTGGAACAGTGGTAGTGGTGGAGCATATATCTCCACTGGTACCCGTGCACATTGTAGCACCCGGACGCCAGTTTGAAAAACAGGGACGAAAACCAGGAAGTTTTGTTGTACAGGCTGAAGCTGGGGCCGACCACTATGTTGCTATGGGAATGCCGCGGCAACAGGTGGCGGGATTGCTGTACCTTAAACTTGTGGAGGACAGGCAGGTGGTGTACCGCCACTGAGCCCAGTGGGGGGGGGGGAGGAGGTCCGGGGTAAAAATCAGGCTGTGCGCTGCCCATTTAGAAAAATGGTCGCAGATTTCGTTGCCAATAAAATTGGCGTGACCTTTAATCCACATGATGTGGAGGGGGTTGGTAATGAGAAGTAGGGCGCTGTGTACGGCGACGGTCCATGTGTCGTCTTGGAACGGGCTGGGCCTACGGACTTGGCATTTCTGGAGGGTGGACACCACCTGTTCGTTGTCAATCAACAAACATACTTCGTAATGGGAAAGTTCTCTGTGGATCCAGCGAATGGCTGCTACCGCCCCCCAGAACTCCGAACCCAGAGAAGAGGGATGCGGTGAGGATAGGCACAGGACTCTGGTTGTACCGTCAGGTAGAAAGGCCGTGATGGCGGCCGCATGGCCGGACTCACCGGAAGAGCCATCGGGAATTTGGCCACACCCGCTGTAGGCCGGGGGTCGGCGGCCTAGTCAGTGCCTCCCCGGCATCGTGGCATCCCCACTCGTCGAAAGACTTCTTCTCTAGGTAGTGTTGTGCCTGCAGAGCGAAGAGATGGCCGTGTTGGCTGGTTCCCAGTGCATGTGCGTTGTGCGGTGGCGCTGGGGGTTCGGGGATGGTCTCTTGAGGGCGGAAAAATTCAGGGACTATCTGGAAGTGAGAGGGGCGGGAGTAATCCATGACGGTGTGGCATGGCATGTGCATGGTGTAGGACGTGTGGGTATCCACCGAGTAGCCCCTGTCGTGGAACGAGACGTTGGCCCATTTTGAGGTGGCCTCGGTCACTCTTCATGTGGCCTGTCCTGATTTGAACCTAACGGTTAGCTGGGTGCCAGGCGTTAGATCCCGAATAGCAGTGGCTCCACGGGCCTATGCTGTGGAAAGATATGCCAAGGGCATGGATGGAGTCCATAAAAGAGTTTTGCACCGGGTCTGAGGCCCTCTGGTTCGAGCTAAGTAAAGACTAGACGTACAGGGGGCCAACTGACTTTGGGGCAAGGCCGCAAAGGGCCCGTAGCCCATAGTCCACTGTGGCAACGTGGGCGCTGTGCGGTAGGAACTTCATTCCCAACCCTCCCTTTGGGCGAGCCGCGAAACGGTCTTTGGGGGAGACTAGACGTGTGATGCTGCGAGACGCAACTCCCGCCCAGATAAGTGCCTGAAGCTTTTCGAGCTGGTTGGGGGAAGGAGAGTGGGTGATTAAGCGGTAGGCGAGTGCTGGGACCAGCTGAGAGTTCATCAGCCGGACCTTCTCACTAAGTGTAAGAGGCAAGGGAGAGAGCCGGGCAAAATAGCTCTGGATCTCCGCCTTGAGCATGTGAAACAGGCCCTTTGCCTGGTGGCAAGTAAAAAGATAAACCCCCAGGTATTTATAGCATGTGTGCGGGCGACCCGTTTTTTTGTTGTACGTGTGGAACTCCGAGCCCCTGGGTGTCAGAAACTCTTTTTGGGGGGAAGTGCCATTGGCGTGGACTTCGGTCTTAGACACATTCATGTCCAGTCCCCAGTCCCTGGCTGGCCCATCGAAGTAGTTGAGGCTGTTTTGGACGTAGTTGACGTCCTCACTTCTGATCAGGATGTCGTCGATGTAGGCGTGATGGCTAGTGCGGGCATTTGCCCGGGGGGGGGGCACAGTGGCAAAAAAATGGTGGAGGAGGGAGTTGAGATAGAGAATGAAGAGTAGGGGGGAGAGGGGACATCCTTGTCGGAGGCCCCTGGTTTGGAGGTATGCGTGGGGGGTGCGGCCATTGATGATGGGGCTGTCTTGAGGGAAGGAGTATAGTTGCTTTATGAGAGAAATTGTGGAAGCAGAAAAATTTGCCCGTTCGAGGACGGTCCAGAGTGTGCCATGAGGCACCGAACTAAAGGCTTTATTGAAATCGATGAACAGCGAGTAGCTCTTCTTCGATTTTGCATAAAGGGCTTTGAGGTGATGCAGATGATCAGCGCACTGGTGGCCGGGAAGGCCACCGTGCTGGATTTCTGAAAGGATGTCGTGTGCAAAAGCCTGAGCTCGCAGGTGTTTGCAGGCAAAAGTGGCCAAGAGTTTGTAAATACAGTTTAAGAGGGCAATAGGACGGTAGTTTGAAGGGGAGAAAGGGTCGCTCTTTTTATAAAGCAAACATATTTTTGCGCATAGCCAGTGCGGCGGCAGCGGCGAGTGGAGGAAGCGGTTTAAAATGGAGTGGAAAAAACGTTGAATGGGTTCCGGACAGAGGGCCAGGATGTAGTTGTTTGTTTTGTCCGGCCCCCCGGCTTTTGATGGCTTACTGTGCTTTAAGTGGTTCTGGAACTCCTGCCAGGTCACAGGAGGTATGTGGTCGTTCTTGGCAGAAACGGGGCATGTGGGCGAGTGGGACAGGACCTCGTCGACGAAGTCCTGGGGGGGGGCGTAATCTGGATGCCCTCCAAGATGAAGCAGGGTGTCCGCAAAAACTTTAGCTACATCCGCTGGGTCACTCAGGAGCTCTTTGGTGGCTGGATCTCTGACTACGAGAGGCTCTAGGTCTTTAGGGCAGAGGGTGCGAGCAACAGTGGTTTTCATCTGGACCCCTCGGACCAGACTACTGTGAAGCTTTCTCTTCGCTTTGGTTTCGTCCGAGGACCGTAGGGCGTTTACCACGGACTGAACTCCCGCAATGTATTCGGGAAATGCTGGGGAAGAAGGAGGCGGGGGTGAGCGTAAAAATTTCCTGAGCTTGCCGTAGCCCTCTTGGTCCTTGCGCTGCGGCTTCGGACGCGTGATTTTGTGGTACGCAGACCCAACCTGCATAAGGAGAGAGTCAGTGGCGGCGATGACCACTTCCAATGGGGCCCTGGCAGGGGCGTCCTGGAGGTCCCGGCACCAGTCGGAGATGAGCCGTATGCTGTTGGAGAATTGTTGCTTTTCGTCACTAGAAAGCTTCCGAAAAATGCAAGGGGGGAGTGGAGGCTGAGACAGAAAGGATCGGGGAGGGGCACTGGAGGACCACAACCACTGGGTGGTGGTCGGAGATGGTGTAGTCCGTGAGGACCGACGCATCCAGAAGGGGAAAGTGCGACACTAGGCGAGGGGACGCAAGGATGTAATCCAGCCTTGCTTCGCTGTCCCAGCGGTCGTTTGCGTAGCGGGTGTACTGCCTGAGGGAGGGGTGCTCTGACCTGAAAGTGTCCACCAACCTAGCTGGGAGGTATTCCACCTCCCCCGTGAGCCAGTGCCACTCATGTAGATCGACCAAGCTGTGCTGGTCAAGTTCGGAATCCAGAACGCAGTTAAAATCACCCCCCAGGGATGTGATTGGGATGATCGTTGAAATAAGAAGCAAGAACTCGCTGTATGGTGTCGCGGTACGGAGCTGGGGCCCCCGTGCGCACCGGGGGGGAGTAAACTGAGAAGACGTGTAAGGGAGTTGCCTCCGGTAGGGATATTTTGGCACCACAGATAAGGCCGTCGCTGTCTCTGGGCGGGACACAGCTGGTATATCTCGCGATGCGCGGGCCTGCAATGACCGACACCCCGTGTCTGTGGCCGCAGACATTTGAGAAGACCTTAGCGCGGTCACTGCCGAAGGCGTACCGCTGTGGGAGGAGAGAGGGAGAGTTGAGCTCCTGGAGGAGTATAATGTCATATCCCTCGTTTAGGAAATGCAAGATTGCCGCGGGTGTGTTCTGGCTCTTTGCCGTGTTGAAGGACACGACACGGATGGCCGGGACGGAGGGAAGAGAAGGGGAGGGGCGGTGCAAGCGTTCTGGTTGGAAGGGCTTGTGCACTTGGGGGGGAGGGGGGAAGGAGGGTGTCCGAATGGAGGAATAGCGGGCACCCAGTGGGGAGTCCGGTGTCAGAAGCGTTGGTACGTGGGCAAGGTCCTCAATCTGTATTGAGGGGTCGGGTTCGCACTGTTCTAGTGCAGAAATCCGAGAGTGAAGTGCTTGTGCGTACGCTTTGGGCGAGTGGCGTAAGGCCGTGTCACAGGCAGTGCGAAGAGAGGGGTGTATAGCCAGGTCTGTGGAGACACTTGTGTCTGGGACCAATATTCTCGGATTGATGTGTGCTTGCTCCACAGGGAGAATCTCCGCGATGCGAGAGATGGTGGCGGTGAGGGAGGCACCGTGCAAGCCCACGCGGGTGAGGACCTCTTGACACCGTCTCATGTTACTACTACTGCGGTGGCACTGAATGGCGGAAAGGGGGCAGAAAGAATATGGGAATGGGTAGCATTCGGTAGACTCATCAGAGCTTCCCACAAGGGGGACCACAGGATTTTGTGGTCTGGTACACAGTGAGCACAGATCAGCCCGGTCAGGGCATACCTGGCGGTCACAGGGGTTAAGGAATTCATGTTACGTACAGGGGGAGCGGTAGAGCGATGGCCTTGCCATGCCTGAGAACATGCAATAATGGTGATGGAGAGTATCTGGGGTCCCAAAGCGAAGACCACGCCTCGTGTGCACAGAAGGGTGACGCCGGGTGTAGGTTCCTTAATTCGTCTCATGTTGCTCTGGGTCCGGGGGCTCTGAGGATGTCGTATGGAGGCCCGTTCCTACACCAGTGTGACGGAAGACAAGGGATACCCTGGAGTCTCGGGGAATGCGCCGCTTCTCCACTGTGTCATAGTCGCGAGCTGGAATTTGGTGCTTCCATTTGTCGCGGGCTTCCCCAGAAAGTAGGAGGAGGCTGCGGCGCTGTAGGAAGACTTTTTGCCTTTTCTTAAAGAGGGCGGATCCGGGGAGGGGACGCGGTTCGAAAACCATTTCCGCACCTGACCCAAAGGAGCCATCCAGGACATAAGGGCCTAGTTGAGGGACGTCTACGTGGCTCCCCAGGCCACTGCCAGGCTCGTATCGAGCCACTGACCACATATTGGGGCATAAGAGAGAGGAAGGCAGGACCTGGGCGCAGGCAGAGAATGCCTGCAGCCCAATCGCTTGAATAAACTCAGGAGGGGTCGGTTCAAAAGGTTCAACTTCTTTTGATTCTGGATTGTACCTGAATCCGAAATGAAGCATTGTGCGGTGCCCCTCGGACAGCCACTGGTGATCCTCATCTGCACTGTAGGACATCACTAGGGCTTCTTCTCCTTCTGAGAAAAATTCATTGGATATGAATGCTCCTGTTATTTCCGGGATGGGGTTGAAAATCTTCCCAGTTTGGAGTTGGAGCTGCGCGACTTTTTCTGTGAGGGAGAGGGGCTTGCTTGTGGACAGGTAATGGTCCCTCGCGAGACTTAGTTGTTCCGCGCTGCCGTAGGCAGTCGCCGCCTCGATGACACGTGATAGGAAATCCTGGGCTTCCGAGACTAGGGGGTTGGCGGGAGCCAAAAGGTTGTCACGTGCGGCCGTGTTGGGGCATTCGGGGTGAAAGACGACCTCGGACACAGTGAAGCCTTCTGCAAGGATTGCGGATTCGTGATGAGCGTATTGCACTCGGTAGACTCGCACCTTAGCCATGGGGGCGCTGAACAAGGAAATGTGCCGAATTTTCCCGAGAGGGGAGACCCCGAACATTACATCAACGTCCGGCGTGGATGACGGGGCGTGTACTTCTACCAGTTCTGGGTCAGGAGGTTCGGGGAGGGGGTTGAAGCGAGCCTTCACCGGGGAGGGTGGGGGAGGGGCATCCCTGTGCACATTTCGAGGAGAGGCGGAGAGGTCCACTTTATGTCCCGGGTGTTTAGAGCGCCAAGAGGAGTATCCTCCCAAAAGGGTCATGGCTCCCGTAGTGCCCCGATACGTGACCAAGTTATTCTCTTTGAAGAGCATGTAACTCATGGAAGTGAGGGAGTCTCGTTGGGGGAGCAAGGGGGTGTTGTGATAGTTCATGCACACGTAAAACTCGTGTTGTGTTCTGGGAATGGCCCCTAGGATGCCGCACTGTCGTGCGGCTTCGCTAGTAAGGAGGGACTTCCACACGTCAATTTGTTTGAAGTCCGGCGTGGCCTGTTTGTATGCTTTTGAAGGTACAACTTTGAAAGTTTTGTCCTTCCCTAGGTCGGAACCACGGATGCAAAAGACCTTGCCGAGCGTCCACAAAGGGTGTTGCAAGATGGTGGAGAGAAGCTTCTCGGCGAGGGGGGTTGGAATGGTGTAATCGAAGCGGAACATATGTTCGGATGATGATTGTAGAACCGTATGCGTTCCTCCGGAAAGAAAGCATTTTTGGAGTTGACCGAGATGTGGTCGTTTTCGAAATGGAAAAGGCGGTTGATGAGGACAAAAAAATCTCGGGCGTTGCCACGGCGCCGCCTATACTCTCCTCGTTCCCGCTTGGATTTTTTGGAAAGCTCTTTTGGAGAAGAAACGGTGAAGTTCGGGAGCAAATGCCGTGCAACTTCGAATTGTAGTGTTGTGCGCACCGCGGCCACTTGGACGGTGCCGTCTACCTTATTTATGGCCCATTGTAGGGAGGTGTGAGGGTGCATGATGTCGCCGTAGCGGATGTGTGCGTGGTGCTTGTGACGGGTGGAGAGGTGAAGGTGAAAATATGGGTATTGAGAAGACCCAAGCAAGTTGAGCCCTACCGAGCCATCAGGACTAGGCGATGGATTGTACGTATTGGCATCCGAAAGTCGGTCTACTCCACATACCCAAGGGGCAAGGGAGATCATGCCGGGGTTCAAGGGGTTCATGTAGAGGGTCTCCGCCGAAAGGTTGTCTTCCATTCCCGGGAGAATGAAGGAGCCTTCGTACACAACACCGGAATCAAGGGCTTCTTGCAAGGCTTCGTTGATGGCATGGGCCCACTCGGTCCATGTGTTGCCGTATTTGTACTTGGAGTTGTAGTAATCTTGTGGGTGTGGAAAAATGTAGAATTTTGGGTGGTGATGAAGGATGTCTTTGAGGTACCTAAAATTATCATGTCCAATTGTGGAGTAGGCATTGTTGCCGGAGCAATCAATGTCATGGAAAAAGGTGCACCCGTCGCTCGCGCAAAGGTCTATTGTTGGGTGTACTTGATCATAGATCGCTTGCTTGTGGTGTTTCTCTAACACGAGTTGATTTGTATCAACTCCTAAGGTGTCTTGGACATGTGTTTCTCCCCATAGTGCTTGTTGATCGTGCGTGTTGATCTCACCTTTAAGTTTAACCAAGAATTTTGCAAAGACACCATCCGGGGCAAGGGAAGGGTTGAAGAAGGGTTTTCCGGAATTACCATCCGTTTCATCGGGAGTAGGGTCTTCCCCGTCTTCGGCCTTTTCGTGCGTTCCTTCGGGAGACGGAATAGCGCTTGGCGTAGATTGCTCCTCACGCGGCGTTAAGAGAGAGTTGTCGGGCTCAACCTCATTGGTTTTCTTTGCGTTGTCGTTGAGAGCGGCGTTGTTGTTCATTGCCGAATCTCCACACGGGTCTTCGCGACTTTTTTCTTGTTGTTTCAACTCTTCGGCGTCACAAGGATGGCTTCCTTCGGTGTTCTCGTGCGTGCCTTCGGCTTTGTTGTTCATTGCCGAATCTCCACACGGGTCTTCGCGAACTTCTTCTCGTTGTTTCAATTCTTCGGCGTCACATGGATGGCTTCCTTCGGTGTTCTCGTGCGTGTCTTCGGGCACGGAGTCTTGCACCTTCTCGGAGTTGGTTGGCGGAGCGGGCGCTTGGACTTGATGTTGTGGTTCTTGGGCTCCTTTTCCTTTGGCGGTGTGAGCAGTTGTCTCGGCGAGTGGGAAGAGTTCTTTTGCGACATCTTCGGGTTGTTCATCGTCTGAAATGACATTAGATGACGTGCCTTCCTCATGTGACGGGGAAAGGTCGAGTGAAGGGTGAAATGGGTCGTTCTCGCGCTTGGCGGGCGAAAGCGTAGGAAGAAGCCGACTTTGAGTCAGTTTGGCGTCCACTTTAGCTTGAGTTCGAGCAATGAAACTTTTCACGGACTTTAGCTGTTTGCTTTCCGTCTTGTCCTTTGCGGAACGTTCCTTGAGCCCAACTTGCGACATTGCCAAGAAAACTGCGTTGCGAAGCTAGGCAAAGGACGGCGCTCACGATTGCGGTTTTGCGCTAGGCAAATAAAATTGACGGCAAGGTTGTTGCGCTTGCCTCGTCTCCAAATTGCGGCTATGGGACTTTTGATGGTAATCCACGGCTTCACGGGATCAGCCCAGAACTTGAACAGCCCAGGATTTTCGTTATTCACCGAGCAGCCTGGACTGCTGGTGGATCCATCAATAAATTTCTGAGGGTCAATCGCCATGCCTATACATATGTAAAGGGGTCGCATACTTCAATGTTGCCTTCATTTTCTTCATCTTTTTCATCTAGATAAAGCTTTTCATCCTGAGTGTCAGTTTTACACCTTAAACAATCTTGCTGGCTAACTAGAGCCACATGCATGCATAGAAAAAAATTGCTTCTATTCACGAAGGTTACAATTGTCTAGGGCTGCCTTTCTAACCTATGCTTCTGAGCTAGGACTCAGCTTGGATGCATTTGCCGGATTACCCTGGTAGGTAGGCTATGCCTCGTTTGGACGATGCTGCATGCATTCTCGGCATGGACTCTTTTTGCTTATGCGCGACAGCGCGCTGGTAGCTCAGGCGGCTGGGAGAACCACCAGAACCCCCGAACCTGAACTAGAAGTGACACAGGCCATCCTGAGCAAGTGGGGTATTTTTTTTGCATCTGAAAGGAAACTAAAATGCGCACTGAACTCGGGAATCAAATCCGCACAAATACTGATGTTAATGGAAAATCGTCAACTGCAGTCGAAAAAATCGACTTTTCAGCAGGAGGCAAATCCGACTGTTAGATGGCCATTGTGGTGGTTTTATTTCCAACTGTCTGAAACTGAATCTCACTGTCCTAATATAAGCACAATAATGCAACATGAGCAACAATAAATTCCTTGCCCGTGTTTCTTTCGGCGATGGAGCTCAGTGAAACGCAACTTATTAGATCCATTGTAGAATAAGCCGAAGAATGTTCCCAGCAAAAGCTTTGAACAAGTGAGCATCGGGAACGGGGCGTTAATGATATGAATTTTCTTCGTATTCATGGAATCAGTTTGTTATGTTCATTTTAGCCGAGTTGGTGTCGGATGCAGTGAGAACTTTGCGATGAAACAACAAATTTTTAGGAAGTTTTGGAGTCTGTACGTTGCCGATAGGACAAATTGTAAAAATGTTGCCACCTGTAGCGGTGTCTTGCCACATGGAAATGTGCTACAAGATTCGCAAAAAACGTTGTCTGAAGAGGGTTCCTTAGTGACCAAGCTTTCTAACTTCGCATATTCATGCCCACAACATTTCTCTTTTTGTGGTCGAGTCTCTTAGACTACTTTCGGAGGCGATTGCAAGTGTTTCGAGACTTTGTGCCCGCCTGCGGAGATCCGCCAAGCTTTGCCTGTCTGCGACGTATCCCGCTCAAGCGTGCTGTTGCTGCCCATCGGACACTTGTAGCAGGCTTGGGCTCGCACGCTGCCTTGGGATCCACGTGGTAGTGTTGGCCGCTCACTCTTTGATGCTTGCCCTACTCTACCTTCGGGTCTCCTTGGTTTTTGACTACGGATCCTGGATTCCAGCTTTCATTCCTTGATTCTGGTTCCTTGGCTCCATGTTTCTCACGAGGATTTCCGCAAACAAAACTGTGATCTCAAAATCCAAAATTTGATACCCTCCTTGCAGCATAGCATGATACCCAGACCATAGTGGACGCAATCAACATCCGAACATCGAACTCCATTGTTGCTCTCTGTTATAACATGTTCTTGCTGTCGTCCACAGCGACGAGAAGTTCATGGACCCTTGCCGGGTCTGCAGTCCTGCCGTCACATTCCTAAGGCAAAGCAGATGTGACGGCAATCAAAACTTATACTGTAATCGATAACCAGAACTCTGAAAACATGCAAAATCAGAATCTAATCCACAGTTCTTAACACGTAATCAATGCCCAGGCGCCTTGCTTCTGCGGCGCGTGCTGATGTCCTGCGACTCGTGCTAAAATAATAAAATAATCCTGAGATTGTTTTGATAACTGTGGAGCCTGGATGGCGAAGACGGTTCATCGTACACCGGACCGGCTTCACCTCCCCCTCAGAAGTGATCTCACAAAGTGAGATCGCTGCGACAGACCATATGCACCACACTCTGCCCCACTGCTCCACTTACATATCACACCCTCCTTTCGCTCCCGACACTTGGCAGTGCATGCCTGGCGTGGAGGGCTGTACAAACAGGAGCGTGCCGTGCTTACAGTGCCACGTTGTCACAACAAAAATGGAATAATGCAAAGCTGGCAATTAAAATTAATCCGAATCGCTGGTATCCATGAGGTACCAGCATCCCAGCTTCAATTGCTCAAAGCGCGATATCAACGTCTCTTCACCCATGAAAATGGCTCTCCTCAGTGCTCCAGCGCTCGACAAGCCTCGCTCTGCTCTCTCATAGCACCGACTGTTGTCGCTCGAGCTTGTGCTCGCATCAGAGAACTCCCCCGTACCTTCAGCGTCCCAGTACTGCCTCGGCCGCGTTGCTGGCGCCCTCCTCGGTCCACCACATTCGCAAAATCCCTCTCCATCAATACCCCGCGGCGTGTAGGCCCCGAAAAGTTCGGCCGCTTCTTCGTCATCCAGGTACGACAGGCAGAACGGGACGCTGGCTTTGGCCCTGTTGCCTTGGTCAGCCGACTCCAGAATTTCTTTCTCATCTGTGACCTGCGGCGTGCACGCACCGAACATCTCGGCTGCCTCCTCGTCGTCCAGGACATACAAGTAGGATAGGATGCTGCCGTTGGCGTTGCTGGACACGCTTGCACTTGGCGTCCTTGCACTGGCACTTGTCCTTGTGCCAATGTCGCTGCCGCTGAGAATCATCGTGCCTGTGAGCACAAAGGAAGGACTGCATTCCCCACACACAAACAGACAGCACGGTTGCCGTTCCTATTTCACGGCTTCCATTAACAATGGTGTTGACCGCTCCATTTCCAGCACCATGTCGTCACACTCGTATGCGGCAAGGTGGGCTGCATGCTTGACACAGCCGGAATGAACCTTTCTGTAGCAGGCTTGGGTTCTCACGCTGCCTTGGGATCCACGTGGTAGTGTTGGCCGCTCACTCTTCGATGCTTGTCCTACTCTACCTTCGGGTCTCCTTGGTTTTTGACTACGGATCCTGGATTCCAGGTTTCATTCCTTGATTCTGGTTCCTTGGCTCCATGTTTCTCACGAGGATCTTCGCAAACAAAACCGTGATCTCAAAATCCAAAATTTGATACCCTCCTTGCAGCGTAGCATGATACCCAGACCATAGTGGACGCAATCAACATCCGAACATCGAACTCCATTGTTGCTCGCTGTTATAACATATTCTTGCTGTCGTCCACAGCGACGTAAAGGTCATGGACCCTTGCCGGGTCCGCAGTCGTGCCGTCACATTCCTAAGGCAAAGCAGATGTGACCGCAAAAAAATTTTATACTATAATCGATAACCAGAACTCTAAAAACATGCAAAATCAGAATCTAATCTACAGTTCTTAACACGTAATCAATGCCCAGGCGCCTTGCTTCTGCGGCGTGTGCTGATGTCTTGCGACTCGCGCTAAAATAATAAAATAATCCTGACATTGTTTTTATAACCGCCGAGCCTGGATGACGAAAACGGTTCATCGTACACCAGACCGGCTTCACCTCCCCCTCAGAAGTGATCTCACAAAGTGAGATTGCTGCGACAGACAATATGCACCAAACTCTGCCCCACTGCTCCACTTACATATCACACCCTCCTTTTTCTTCCGACACTTGGCAGTGCATGCCTGGCGTGGAAGGCTGCACAAACAGGAGCGTGCCGTGCTTACAGTGCCACGCTGTCACAACAATAATGAAATAATGCAAAGCTGGCAATTAAAATTAATCCGAATCGCTAGTCTCCATGAGGTACCAGCATCCCAGCTTCAATTGCTCAGAGCGCGATATCAACGGCTCTTCACCAATGAAAATGGGTCTCCAAGGTGCTCCAGCGGTCGACAAGCCTCGCTCTGCTCTCTCATAGCACCGACTGTTGTCGCTCCAACTTGTGCTCGCATCAGAGAACTCCCCCGTACCTTCAGCGTCCCTGTACTGCCTCGGCCGCGTTGCTCGCGCCCTCCTCGGTGCACCACATTCGCAAAATCCATCTCCATCAATACCCCGTGACGTGTAGGCCCCGAATAGTTCGGCCGCTTCTTCGTCATCCAGGTCGGACAGGCGGAACGGGACGCTGGCTCTGGCCCTGTTGCTTTTGTCAGCCGACTCCACACTTCCTTCCTCATCCGTGACCTGCGGCGTGCACGCACCGAACATCTCGGCTGCCTCCTCGTCGTCCAGGTCATACAAGTAGGATGGGATGCTGCCGTCGGCGTTGCTGGACACGCTTGCACTTGGCGTCCTTGCACTGGCACTTGTTCTTGTGCCAACGTCGCTGCCGCTGAGACTCATGGTGCCTCTGAGCACAAAGGAAGGACTGCATTCCCCACACACAAACAGACAGCACGGTTGCCATTCCTATTTCACGGCTTCCATTAGCCATGGTGTTGACCGCTCCATTTCCAGCACCATGTTGTCACGCTCGTATGCGGCAAGGTGGGCTGCATGCTTGACACAGCCAGAATGAACTTTTCTGTAGCACGCTTGGGTTCTCACGCTGCCTTGGGATCCACGTGGTAGTGTTGGCCGCTCACTCTTCGATGCTTGCCCTACTCTACCTTCGGGTCTCCTTGGTTTTGATTACGGATCCTGGATTCCAGCTTTCATTCCTTGATTCTGGTTCCTTGGCTCCATGTTTCTCACGAGGATTTTCGCAAACAAAACCGTGATCTCAAAAACCAAAATTTGATACCCTCCTTGCTGCGTAGCATGAGACCCAGACCATAGTGGACGCAATGAACATTCGAACATCGAACTCCATTGTTGCCCGCTGTTATAACATGTTGGTGCTGTCGTCCACAGCACCGAAAAGTTCATGGACCCGTGCAGGGTCTGCAGTCCTGCCGTCACATTCCTGAGGCAAAGCAGATGTGACCGCAATAAAAATTTATACTATAATCGATAACCAGAACTCTAAAAACATGCAAAATCAGAATCTAATCTACAGTTCTTAACACGTAATCAATGCCCAGGCGCCTTGCTTCTGCGGCGCGTGCTGATCTCCTGCGACTCGCGCTAAAAAAAAAAATAATCCTGACATTGTTTCTATAACTGTGGGGCCTGGATGGCGAAGACGGTTCATCGTACACCGGACTGGCTTCACACTGAGATTTTTGGTTTTTTGGTCGATCCTCTCGGGCTGTACAGGGCAGGCGGGGCAGACAGGACTGGTCACTGCCTGGAGCAACGTCCAGTTCGAGTTGGAGTTAGGTGGGGGGCATTTTGCTTCAGGTGTTTGGTACAGAGTAAGCAGATCAGAAGTCCCAAGAAATTTTGTCAAAGGGGTATTCAGGGGGCTCGTGGAGGTATGAGGCTATAAACATGTCACGAGCTGTTGCTTTTTGGGAGTGGTGAAGAAATTCTTCATGGCATTGCAGGGCATACACCGGATGTGTCCTTCAGGATGCCTCACCCGCCCAGACGACGCCAGTAAGTAGATGGACCCACTTCTATCGTCACGCATTAGCGAAGACCAGGTAGCAGTTTGTGACGAAGGAGAGATTGGGACTGTGAACCTGATAGAGGAGGACGTGCTTGAACCACAAGGGTGCAAAGGCAACAAAAAGGCGGACTGCTTAACCCACACCTTCTGATTTTTGTAGAGGGCAGCAGCGAGGGTTCAAGTGGTGACTCCAACAAGCAAGTCGTCTGGCTCGTTTACGACGGCAAAGAAGCAAAGAACCAGGAGCCCCAGAGTTGGTGCGAAGATGTGGCAGATTTGGGAGATGAATTCTTTACGAAGTTCAAATTTCCCCAGGGTGTCTTGGCTTCTGAGCTTCGGCTGTGGTGCGGTGCAGCTCGCCTGAACATTCACACCGATTTGGCTGATGTTTCGCACCACGGCGCTACAGTTATGGCGACCCATGGTAGACAAAGGTGAAATCCCTACGGCAGACCAGCCCCCCTCTTCCCCCTCAACAGCCAGGAGTTGAGCGGCGTTTCTCTGAAGTGTTAGAGGGATCGAGAGTCAATTGCCGCTGCGGCTGGGTGTCGTTGGGTTTTGAGTCAGGGTATACGTGTGGAAGTGTCAGGGATGAGGTTTACCCTCGAAAGCCGAGGTATTCCAACGCGAGTATGCTGATTGCTCAATCCTCGGTCATCGATCTCAACGTCTTAAAGGGCATCGATCCTCGGAACTCTAGGGACCCATGTGCCCAGCGGTTCCGTGTCCTTCTTACAACAAGACGTGTCTCACAGAGGTGTTGCGAATCACAATGTGGTACAAACATGCGCAGTAGCAGAAGGCAACTTGCAGTCCGACGAACTTTCTGCGCTCGTTTGGCAACACCAAGTGTTGTTGCCGTTGTCTACGAAGTCGATTGGTTCGTAAAATTTCTAGATCTTTGGTGATCTTCGGCTGACCGCAGCGCACCCTCAGGTTTTGGCAATGTGACGTGCTTTGCAGTTGCGTGCCATGCAGGGAAAATGCGAGAGCCCTGGTTGCACCCCCTACACACCATCATCAGCTAGCAGGAATGTTTTCTTTGGCGCCGAAAGAATCAGTGTCTCCAATTTCTTGATTGTTCAGGCAGACGCACGGCAAGCCAGCAGCCAGCTGGCAGCAGCAAGCAGGCAGCAGCAAGCAGCCAGTAGCCAGCAGCCAGCAGCACGAAGCCAGCAGCAAGCAGCAAGCAGCAAGCAGCCGGCAGCCAGCAGCAAGCAGCCGGGACCCACATCCAGCAGCAAGCAGCAAGCAGCCAGCAGCCAGCAGCAAGCAGGCAGCAGCGAGCACCAATCAGCCAGTTGCCAGCAGCCAGCAGCAAGCAGCCAGCAGCAAGCAGCCAACAACCAGCAGCCAGCAGCCAGCACCAAGCAGCAAGCACCAAGCAGACAGTAGCAAGGAGCCAGCAGCCAGCAGCCAGCAGCCAGCAGCCAGCAGCCAGCAGCCAGCAGCCACAGCCAGCAGCAAGCAGCCAGCAGCCAGCATCCAGCAGCCACTAGCAAGCAGCAAGCACCCACAGCCAGCAGCAAGCAGCCAGCACCAAAAGCTAGCAGCAAGCAGCAAGCAGCAAGCAGCCAGCAGCAAGCAGCAGCCAGCAGCCATCAGCCAGCAGCAAGCAGCAAGCAGCAAGGAGCAAGCAGATAGCAAGCGACAAGTAGCAGCAGCAAGCAGCAGCCAGCAGCCAGCAAGCAGCAGGCAGCAGCAGGCAGCAAGCAACCACCGCCAGCAGCAAGCACCCAGCAGCAAGCAGCCAGCAGCAAGCAGCAGGCAGCAGCTGAAGCCGGTTCGGACCGGCGTGGCCATCTTCGGGTCACTTGGGGTGTGTATCTATGGGCCGGCAAGCCGCCATTGGCTGATATCATACTCTCCCAACCACCTGACCTAACCTGATGTGATAGTGTGATAGGCTTGGCCATTCCAGCTATGAGCGGCCATATTCAATAGCAAGGCGCCGCCGGCTGAGATTTATATATCAAAATATCAGGAATCAACAGAATTTTTTTTCATAATGTTTCCGTAATTTTTCAGCTATCCGTTCTGATTGTCAATGTATCGGCGACTGGCAGTTGGCTCGCGATTTTGCGGTAACCGATTGGTTAACTGTTATTTCCAGATATTTTAGCAAAACCCCCGATGAAGGGTCAATTTTCATCAGAAAAGGGTTCGTTGCTTCCTTAATTTTCATGTTATACACTCGCAAAATTAATCCGATTTTTTCAGACATCCAGAATTGGATATTCGATTTCGAGGTCGCCGCGCAAGATATGATGCATTTCGAGTGGTCCTACATTTTTCACCGATCACGAGACAACCTTCCTTTTGTTGTCTCCTTCATTTTTCTTGGAGATATAGGCGAAACGAAATTGATTCGTGAGGCCACTTTGAAAAATCATATCTCCAGCTCACTGCGAGGACTTCCAATTTTGAAATATGGACTGAAATTGCCTTGGTCAATCGTCTTTGATGTGTACACATGCTTGGTGTAGCAAGGGATAATGGTCAAGAGGGTAGAAAGTGATTTGGAACTCTTGGACCATGCAACCGAATATTTTAATGCGACTTTCGAGTGTATTGCATGCCTGTTGGTGTTGCATAGAAACTGCTCTTGGGTTCCTACGTACTTTTAACGTGAAGTTATGTCCATGGAGGGGCATGGCATACCATGGTGGGAGCCACTCTTAAGGGTATGTGTTATATGGATGGTATGTGCTTCGCTATGCTCACGCCCATTTTATATATCTCCGGTTGTAGGAAGATACATGGAGTCGCACGTGGCAATAGTTTTCCCCATGTCCTAATGGTGTGCTCCATAGTGCTAGACTAAGTCTACCGCACATATAGTGCATGTGGGAAGGCTTACAGAGCGACCCACAAGCACCACTATCAATTTTCCCACTTTCATGGTGCGTGTCGTGAGGAGGTTCGAAGGTGTCATCATGCGTTCATGTGGGGATTCAAGTGGGGGGATTCTTCACAAATGGTTCCAGGCAGGAGTGTGTTGAACCATATGTTGATACCATGGGTGAGCGAAGTTATATACTATTGTGATTACTTTGAATTTGGCAATATTTGCATGTTTTTGACCTCATTTTATGCTCATTTTTGTATTTTATGTGCTCAACTGGTCGGCTAACAGTAAAGTGCCCAGAGATCCATGAACTATGGTATGTTGCCTCAATGTTGGGGGATGCTTCAGTGTTGCACCTCACCATATGCCAGATCACGTGGTCACTTTGGCGTGGCACACGAGGCCTGGCAAACTTAGGTCTCAATTCCGTGAGTTTACTTGTGAAGCATGGCATGTATATATTGGGAGGGGTTTGGGGGCCAAATATTGGGATATTCTTGGGCATAGACCTTTGGTATATATCACCGTTGTATATTACGTTCCGGTTTGACACATGCATGGAGCATTTGAATACTTGCTGTATGCATTTTTGAGTATATAATTGAATTTTGGGCACTATGGTGTGATTTGCCTAATTTTGCTATCCTATGAGGTCATCTGCATGGGGCAATTCTTCAAGCCCAATCGACGCCAAGTCCAACCAAAGTTATGTCAGGGTAGGGCATGGTCCTGAGTGCCACTCTAGGCCATGCCACTACCTCCCCTATTGGGCTAGGATTTAGAGGCTTGGGAGAGAACACATTTTTGGGGTTTGTGTAGTGACTTTTGACACATGGCATTTAGCCATCTTATTTGACTTGGTTCAGGGCATCATGTTGGCGAGTCAGAAAAGGTCTTGAGTCCAGGGAATGAGGGGTCTATGGCTGTGATTGTGTATGTTTCCATCTTTCCCCAATGTTGCTTGATTTGTGTTCATATGCCAATTTCAGGGCTTCTTCTTTATTGATTTTGGTGCAATTCTATGTACATGCCCAACGCCCGTGTCTCTGTGTGCACCGTGAGACGACCGGCGTGTTGAAAGGAGTTGTTGAGTGTCAACGCGGGACCTCAAACACCCTTGGAAGCCCTCAGTGTGGATCATTTTGATTTGAGCTATTGTACTTGGGAGTTGGTTTTTGCAAGGGATCAGGATTTGTGTGAAGGAGCCATATTTTACTATTTTTTGTGGGAAATTGTGCAGGATAGGGCAAGATCATGCAGAACCTGGTGAGGAGCAAGACCATAGGAGTGACAGGAAATGGTGGAAGGGGTACAGCAGGGGCCGGTCCTGGTAGGGACCTTCTTTATGGTAGCAGAGGATTACCTGGCCCCTACCGCCGCACCAGGGACTTGGGCCCTCATGAGCCCTGCCCAAGGAGGCCCAGGGTGCAGATCTTGGAGTCCCTGGAGTCGACCCCGGACTTGGAAGCCTGAGAAGAGCGAAGATGCTCAGGACGGAGAGCTCTTGTAGGACATGGGCTAGACATGGAGGACCTGGCCTCCATGTGTGAAAGGCAATGCCGCAAGGCTTGCAATCTCTGCTCCGCTGCGGAGGGGTTGGAGGAGACTGGCAGCAACGGCAGGGCCCGGCGTTACCGGAAGCGCGGGTCCCCAAAACCCGCGGGGGAAGCCAGGGCGATGGAGACGGATCCCGGCCCGGTCAGGCTGTGGTCAGCTGCAGATTCCGAGGGGCATCCCGATGGCTATCGGACCGCCTTCCCTTCGGAGTCGGTTGATGTAGCCAGACCGCCCACAAGGGCGCACACGGCCCCCGAACCTAGCCTGGAGCATGACGCTGAGTCGTTGGAGAGGCCTACCAGAGCCAGATCGGCGCCTGTGGCCCGGCACACGGAGCCAAAGCGGGATAACATGGGCGACACACCCATGGCGGAGGAGTCCAAGGCCACGGGAACCGTGGGATGCTCCTGATCAGGTGGAAAGCACGTTGAGTGCCAGTGCGAGCACGTATCCTTCCTCATCGGCAAGTAGCCAAAGATGGGGATGGACGCCATCGTGCAGCACCTCGACCGCCTGGACGACCAGAAGGATGGCGTAGAGGAGGACATCGCGGGGATCCTGGATGACCAGTCGGAAGCGGACAGAGACATGGCGGAGCTGCGAGCGGAGCAGGACCAATATCAGGAGAAGCTGGAGATGGCCCTGCAGAAGCAGCAGCGAGTGGTGGACAGCCTCCTCCACCTGGTGGAGGAAATATCGGCACGCCTGAAAAGGCTGGAGGAGTTATAACCCCTCGCCTCGGGTCCGGCGCTCCCGGCAAGGCCGGCAACGGCAGAGCTGGTGGAGCGGGTTCAGACCCTCAGGAGCGCTACGGAGAAACCCATGGGCAGCCATGCAGAGGCACCTTACGCGCCTCCGCGTGTTGACCCGGGTGCGCTGCCGTTTGTTCCCATGTTCAGCGAATCCATAATGCTCGGGGAGCATACGGCACCAGCAGGGTCCATGCGGGAAGAGCAGGCACCCACGGACCTGAGGAGCCTGATGGTACAGATGTCCCATGCCGCCCAGGATCCACCGACCGCTACGACTGCCCATGCAGTTTATGCGGAAGAGGAGATCCAGACCATGCAGGGGCGAACCATGGGAAGGGCCGACGGACATGGTCGAGGCCGTCCAGGCGGAAACCTGTGGGTGAAGGACCCCACTACGGGGATATGGACAGCCGATGGAGCCAGTCCTTCCCGCATCCCAAACCCCATGGGTTCAGGCCAAACTGCACAGCACTCCATGGAGGAGAGGGATGTATGGGGAGTGTACTCACACACCCCGGCCACAGGTGGTATCCGTCTCGGTGGAGTGGTGGCTGCGGACATCGGAGACTCCATAAGGATTGACGATCTCAGGGGAATCCCCTACTACGATTGCAACCCCTCCAACCTGGATGACTTCATCCTGGATTGAGAGGACTTTGCCGAGGAGGTCGTCGGCGGGATGAAGGGAACGCCAAGGGACAAGTGGGTATGTCGGACATTCCCACACAGGCTGGCGCAGGACCTGAAGGAGGAGCTCAGGGATCAGATCCGCGAGGGATTGATCCAGACGGAGCAGGCCTGCCTCCACTGGCTGCAGGATGAGGAGCGAGTGGACGCCCCGAACCAGAAGTTGGAGGATTTGTGGTCCATTCCCCTGCCACTGGAGCGCGGGGAGTTGAGGGTCTGGGAATGGAATCGGTACATCCGCAAGTACAGAAGAAGCCTCAAGCTGGTGGAGGACTGGAATGAGTCCAGCGAGATCCAACACGTGCTCAAGGACGTCCTCCCCGGCCACTGGAAGAAGGGGGTGGAGGACGAGGAGAAGAAGAGAGCAAAGAAGCGCGTGGCCGTACGGATCATGGCATCGGAGGACACCCACGCCAGAATAATGGAGTCTTTCTGGCGAAACCTCGGCGAGCCCAGCCGAATGTTGGGGTTGAAGAACACCGTCTACGTCGAGTTATTCGGTGACACCATGGGGCAAAGGCTGACGCGCCTCAACAACGCGGAGTGGAGGCGCGGAGAGCCGCTGAGGATGCAGGTCATCTTCGCCCGCATGCGCCTGGACGAGATCGTGAAGTACATCACGGTGGAGCTGAAGCTCGACGGCAAGAACGAGGCCCACGTGCAGGATCGACAGGGCCATGGACATCGAGGTCATCGGGAAGATTGCCAACACCGAGAGGTCAAGAAGGACACGGTCGGCACCGCGAAGGGAGGGAGTGGAAGCGGCCAAGATTACTGGACCGCGACCACCCGAGAGGATCATGAGAAAGCCCACTTCTTCGCGTTCGTAGCGCACAATATGAAGGAGCATGGGCAGGACAGGTCCAGGTGGAACCGCCTGGAACCAAGGTTAGACAAGAACCGCAAGGAACCGCGGAGGATCGGGAACCCGCCGCTCTTGTTCCGCGAGTACAGATCAGAGCACGACGGTTGCTGGGTCTGCTACGGCAAGGGGAACAATCATGCACATGAGCACCGGCATTGCAAGGTATATGAGGCTGACAAGAAGGCCTACTTCGCCGCCCATCCCGACAAGAAGCCCAAGGAGCAACGAATTGCCGATTGGAAGGCAAAGGGCGGAGACGGTGGAAAAGGCCAAGTAAAGGGCCGAGCGAAAGGCGGAGGAAAAGGCTATGGTGGAGGACCCGGCCCAGACTGACGAGTGAGGTCGTTCGAGGAGGTTGCTGAGGACATGTTGAGGACGTTGGAGGAACTCAAAGCCCAGCAACGCGGTCAACAAACTCTGGGCGAATCGCACCAGAAGGGAGCTGCGGCAGGCCACGTCTAGAGAAGCCCCCACGGGAGTGGGACCGCGGAAGCCTCTCCTCCGAAAATCAGTGGAATCCTGGAGAAAGCGAAGGCACATCGGGTGCCGAAGAAGGCTCCAGAAGAGCCAAAACCACTGATTTTCGTCACTCCCAACCCCTGGAGCGCCCTGCCAAGGGAAGTGTATGTGGGCAAGGGACGTGGCAAGAAAGATTGAGCGACCACGGAGAGCCCCGTGGATGGGCAGGACCAGCCTAGGATCTACACCATCCGTGACCATACCCTCGAAGTCCTGATGCACCCGGATGTCTTAGAGTTGCATGCCGTGAGAGTTGTCCATACAGCGCAGGGTGAAGAGCGGCAGTTGCAATTGAAGATGCGTGTACGGTGCGCACAAGAGGAGTTGGTGGTGGATGTTTTGGTGGATACGGGTGCCCAGGTGAGCGTGGTCCGGAGAGGGTTGTTCAAGGAGGAATCCCTGCAGCCCGGCGGTAGACCGGTACGCCTGAAGGTGGCCAATGGAGAGATTATGGGTGGTGGCACCCATGAGGCCAAAATCAGTATGGAATTCTGGGAGCATGAGCGCTTGAACAGCCCTGATTTCGCGAAGAGAAGCACTCTATCCGGGAACTTCTATGTGGCCGACATTACAGATTGGGCAATGATCATGGGGTATGACTTCATGGTGGGAAACGCCATTGGAGCCCTTCCCCATCGTGCAACGCTGGTCCGGGAGGATGATGAATGCCTTACATGGCTGTCCACCGACTATGCATGCGGATCATCCCAATGGAATGCTGAGGAAGAGGATCGGATCGCCCAAGCGGTGCAAGCTGTGGGTGCCAAGTCCAGAGGAGACCGCGGAGTTCAGCTCACGGAGTATGGAATGGCGCCGCAGGTGTACGCCAGGATGATTCAGACGCTCGGAGCCGAAGCGCCCGAGACAGATCTCTTCGCTTCCCGGGATGCCCCACTTTTGAGGAAATGTAGGAGGCATTGGCATCGAGGAGACTCAGCCTGGCACAGGCATTGGGGTTTGAAGGAGTGGGGGCCCATGTATTGCCATGGCTCCCTGGAAAATACCAGACGTACGGTGGAGAAGATCGTCGCGGATAGGGCGAAGAGGATCCTGGTCATAACCGGCATAGGATCCACCCCATATCCGCTGGAAGGTCTCAAGTAGACGCTGCATTCCATCACCCTGAACGAGATGTCATTCGGGCCAGAGAAGGAGTTGTTCATCGACGCCAAGGGTTTATCAATGCCCTCCCCGGGTCAAGCGTGGGGTACCAAGGCTTTCCTGGTGGATGGGGCGCAAGCCCAGCCCACGGGTGATGAAGCATTCATCTGTAGGGTTGGGGCGGTGCCCATGCGGGTCATGTTTGAGCCCAAGGAGGGGACGGATCAGCCAATGGATGGCATTGACGTCCTGCCCTACGCCGAGATCAACCACGTCGTCAACTACAGGCGCATGGGGATGCATGACCGTGTGGCAGCCAAGAAGGGGCGAGCAATGGTCACATCTCCGCATTGGTGGGATGACAAGATGTTGGTCACCGGCAAGTACGAGAAGGATGAGTTCGTGGCGTCATGGATCACATCGCGGACCAATATGATGGTCCGGTTCAGTCGGACCCGCCGACGTGGGAGTTTCCAAGAATGGGGGCCGGCAGCAACAAGAACTCGGCTGATGCCGCAAATTTCCGAAGATTATCGGCCGGAAGCGCGCCCCACGACGATGAAGACAGCATATCGGACGAGGAGAAGTCAGACTCAGGCCCGAAAGTGGCCTATACCGCAGTGCGGTCGGTTGTATCGAAACCGAAGCAAGCGGCTGAAGAGGCTCAGGAGAACCCGAAGGTCGCCGAGCTGAAGGAGAGGCTGATAAATGCCTATCCGCGGCTATTCAGTGGCGTCGCCAACAAGAACCCTCCAGATCGTGGGAGGTTTGGCACAGCGAGGATCAAGCTGAAGCCGAACCCCAAGATCTATCGTCATCGGGAGTATCAACTTCAGGGCGATCGGGCCGGGGCCATGAAGAAGTTGTTGGCCGGGTTTATTGAGCGGGGCTAGATCGAACCCTCCGACAGTGAGTGGGCCAGCCCAGCCTTTATCGTGCCCAAGAAAGAGAAGGGCGAGTGGAGGTTGGTGGTTGATTACAGAGGTTTGAACGAGCAAACCGAGCACTACTCGTACTCGCTTCCTCTGATCGACACCATCCTCCAAAAACAACAAAAAAAGCGGATCCTCACGGTGTTAGACCTGAAACACGGCTATCACCAGATGCCGCTACACCCGGACTCCAGGCCCTGCCCAGCGATGTTGACGCCGCTGGGGCCCATGCAGTGGAAAGTGGAGCCTATGGGCGCCAAGAATGGCAACGCGGCTTTCCAGCGCATGATGGAGGACCTACTCGGTCCTGTCCGGGACTGTGCCAACCCCTTTGTGGATGACATCATCATCGGGTCCGGCACGGAAGACATGACTGAGGACGAGCTCATCGGAGCGCATGAGAAGGATCTGCGCCGAGTGCTCGGCGAGCTGGACAAGCACAACATGGTGTGCAAGCCCACCAAAGCCTCACTCTTCGTTCGGGAAGTGGAGTTTGCGGGTCACGTGGTTGGTCACGGGCAACGCCGTCCCATGCCCGAGAAGCTGGCGTCCCTGCACCACTGGGAAGAGCCCCAGAACATCAGCGAATTCCGATCCTTCATGGGGTTCTGCAATTACTATTCGGGCTATGTCCGGATGTATGCGGAACTATCAGGCCCGCTGCACAAGATGCTGCAGGTGGGAAAGTTCGATGGCCGGAAGGGGGGCAGGAAGAAGCTTGCCTGGACCCCTGAGGCCGAAGATGCGTTCAGCCGCCTGAACGAGCGACTCCTGGGGCAGCTGGGGCTATTCCTGGTGGACCCGAACAAGGAATTTGTGCTACGGACGGACGCCTCGGACTATGCTGTAGGGGCAGTCCTCAAGCAGGTCGGGCATGACGGGTCGCACGTACCCGTGGCGTTTTGGAGCCGGATCCTGGCCGAGGGCCGAAGTCGAACCTGGACCGCGAGGGAGAAGGAGGCCTACGCCATCGTTTGTGCGCTCAGGAAGTGGTCTGGCCACATCAGATTACAACCGGTAGTGGTTTGTACGGACCATCAGTCCTTACAGAGCTGGCACAAGTAGCACGTTGACACCCCCTCGGGACTGGCGGCAAGGAGGGCCCGATGGCATGAGACGTTAGCCAAGTTCGACCTCAGCGTCGTATATGTCCCGGGGAAGGACAACGCTGTGGCAGATTGCCTCAGTCGATGGGCCTACCCCGCGGGCAAGGCATGGATGGATATATCCAGCCATGGAGACGCCGAGGAGACCAAGGAGGCCAACCGCATCATCGAGATGGAGTTTGCCATGGAGCAAGAGGGGGTCAAGTGCTTTGTGGTGATGGCAAACCGTACAGACCTGGCCAAGTTCCGGGGCGCCCGAGTCCAAGCTATTCTAGAGGAAACCCTCGAGCAATGGATGGTGGCCCCCGTAGAGCTAGTCAGGTCGGTGCTGACAGAAGACTGGTCGGATGACTATGCGGTATCCGAACACTGGAGCAGGTACTGGAATGCCGTGAGCGCCCCGTCGGACGACGAATGGCCTGAGGGCTTGACCGAGGATGGGGACAATGACAAGCTGTTGGTCCCTGAGAACCGAATGGAGGAGCTCATTGACCACTGGCATAACGCCCAGCTCATGCATCCTGGTGGGGACAAGATGCAGCAGGACCTGGAGTGGCGCTTCAAGTTCCGAGCGGGGTACTACGCCATCCTGGACAAGTTCTGCAGCGACTGCGCCATGTGTCGGGCCACGAAAAAGCCCCAACTGTTCCACAGCAGGCAACCCGGTGTATACGACTATACCGGAGGCCCCTATGCGGTCCGTGGCCATGGGTGTATTCGCCGTGCCTGAGGTCACCGTGGAAGGAGAGACCTACGACTGTGTCATCCTGGCGCTGGATAGGCACAGCAGGTATATAGTGGCGGTCCCTGGCAAGAAGTCCAAGAAGAAGGACAAGAAAAACAAGCATGGAGTGGGTCTGCAGGCCAAGACCATCGCTAATGCCATGATCAGGCATTGGCTGACATTTTTTGATGTCCCAGCTGTCATCTGCAGCGATCGGGGCAGTCAATTTGTGGGGACGTTGTTCAAGACGATGTGCAAGCACATGGGGATCTGGCACGCCAAGACCGTGGCGTACCACAGCCGGTCGAATGGCCGGGCTGAGGTGGCCGGGGAGCAGATGTTCGAAAGGTTCCGCCAGCTGCACATTGATCAACCGCGCGTGAATTGGTATAATTTGCTGTGGAGAGTACTCCAGGCGTACCATGACCTTCCGGGGCCCACTGGACTGTCGCCCCATCGTATCCTGTTCCTACGGGATCGAGTGTCACGCACTCTCCCGTGGTTGGACCATGGCAAAGTGGCCCGGGATGCGAGTGCTATGATGGCTGAGGCGGACGACACGGCGGCCAAGGTGTGCAAAGCACTTCAGAACAAGCATGAGAAGAGAGCCACGTACTTCATGCAGAGAAAGGTCCGGAAATATGCTCTCAGAGACACCGTATGGGTGGAGCGGCACCACAAGGATGTCCTGTCAAGGCAACGGCAGGCGTCTTGGTATGTACCGGGGGTAATCGTTCGGAAGGTGGGGCAGGATGTGTATGCGGTTCGTGTGGGGGATTAAGAGATCCTGGACCGCGACCATACCCAGTCTTGTCCCCGAGCACAAGACCCCAGCGGACGTCCCGTCACCTTCGAGTTCACAGCCGGCGGGGTGGACTCGGATGATGAGGGTGAAGACGACGACTTCACCGCCGAGAAGATCCTGACGGACAAGCCAGACCTGAAACACGGCTATCACCAGATGCCGCTACACCCGGACTCCAGGCCCTGCACAGCGATGTCGACGCCGCTGGGGCCCATGCAGTGAAACGTGGTGCCTATGGGTGCCAAGAATGGCAGCGCGGCTTTCCAGCGCATGATGGAGGACCTACTCGGTCCTGTCCGGGACTCTGCCGACCCCTTTGTGGATGACATCATCATCGGGTCCGGCGAGGAAGACATGACTGAGGACGAGCTCATCGGAGCGCATGAGAAGGATCTGCGCCGAGTGCTCAGCGAGCTGGACAAGCACAACATGGTGTGCAAGCCCACCAAAGCCTCACTCTTCGTGCGGGGAGTGGAGTTTGCGGGTCACGTGGTTGGTCACGGGCAACGCCGTCCCATGCCCGAAAAGCTGGCGTCCCTGCACCACTGGGAGGAGCCCCAGAACATCAGCGAACTCCGATCCTTCATGGGGTTCTGCAATTACTATTCGGGCTATGTCCGGATGTATGCGGAACTATCAGGCCCGCTGCACAAGATGCTGCAGGTGGGCAAGTTCGATGGCCGGAAGGGGGGCAGGAAGAAGCTTGCCTGGACCCCTGAGGCCGAAGATGCGTTCAGCTGCCTGAACGAGCGACTCCTGGGGCAGCTGGGGCTATTCCTGGTGGACCCGAACAAGGAATTTGTGCTACGGACGGACGCCTCCGACTATGCTGTAGGGGCAGTCCTCGAGCAGGTCGGGCATGACGGGTCGCACGTACCCGTGGCGTTTTGGAGCCGGATCCTGGCCGAGGGCCAACGTCGAACCTGGACCGCGAGGGAGAAGGAGGCCTACGCCATTGTTTGTGCGCTCAGGAAGTGGTCTGGCCACATCGGATTACAACCGGTAGTGGTTTGTACGGACCATCAGTCCTTACAGAGCTGGCACAAGTAGCACGTCGACACCCCCTCGGGACCGGCGGCAAGAAGGGCCCGATGGCATGAGACTTTAGCCAAGTTCGACCTCAGCGTCGTATATGTCCCGGGGAAGGACAACGCTGTGGCAGATTGCCTCAGTCGATGGGCCTACCCCGCGGGCAAGGCATGGATGGATATATCCAGCCATGGAGACGCCGAGGAGACCAAGGAGGCCAAGTGCATCATCGAGATGGAGTTTGCCATGGAGCAAGAGGGGGTCAAGTGCTTTGTGGTGATGGCAAACCGTACAGACCTGGCCAAGTTCCGGGGCGCCCGAGTCCAAGCTATTCGAGAGGAAACCCTCGAGCAATGGATGGTGGCCCCCGTAGAGCTAGTCAGGTCGTTGCTGACAGAAGACTGGTCGGATGACTATGCGGCATCCGAACACTGGAGCAGGTACTGGAATGCCGTGAGCGCCCCGTCGGACGACGAATGGCCTGAGGGCTTGACCGAGGATGGGGACAACGACAAGCTGTTGGTCCCTGAGAACCGAATGGAGGAGCTCATTGACCACTGGCATAACGCCCAGCTCATGCATCCTGGTGGGGACAAGATGCAGCAGGACCTGGAGTTGCGCTTCAAGTTCCCAGCGGGGTACTACGCCATCCTGGACAAGTTCTGCAGCGACTGCGACGTGTGTCGGGCCACGAAAAAGCCCCAACCGTTCCACAGCAGGCAACCCGGTGTATACGACTATACCGGAGGCCCCCATGCGGTCCGTGGCCATGGGTGTATTCGCCGTGCCTGAGGTCACCGTGGAAGGAGAGACCTACGACTGTGTCATCCTGGCGCTGGATAGGCACAGCAGGTATATAGTGGCGGTCCCTGGCAAGAAGTCCAAGAAGAAGGACAAGAAAAACAAGCATGGAGTGGGTCTGCAGGCCAAGACCATCGCTAATGCCATGATCAGGCATTGGCTGACGTTTTTTGATGTCCCAGCTGTCATCTGCAGCGATCGGGGCAGTCAATTTGTGGGGACGTGGTTCAAGACGATGTGCAAGCACATGGGGATTTGGCACGCCAAGACCGTGGCGTACCAC
Source organism: Eutreptiella sp. 'Long Island Sound 2002' (assembly GCA_964036045.1). Taxonomy (NCBI): domain Eukaryota; phylum Euglenozoa; class Euglenophyceae; order Eutreptiales; family Eutreptiaceae; genus Eutreptiella; species Eutreptiella sp. 'Long Island Sound 2002'. The sequence continues at coordinate 66,740,616 of OZ038380.1, read as the reverse complement.
AGCCGGTCGAATGGCCGGGCTGAGGTGGCCGGGGAGCAGATGTTCGAAAGGTTCCGCCAGCTGCACATTGATCAACCGCGCGTGAATTGGTATAATTTGCTGTGGAGAGTACTCCAGGCGTACCATGACCTTCCGGGGCCCACTGGACTGTCGCCCCATCGTATCCTGTTCCTACGGGATCGAGTGTCACGCACTCTCCCGTGGTTGGACCATGGCAAAGTGGCCCGGGATGCGAGTGCTAGGATGGCTGAGGCGGACGACACGGCGGCCAAGGTGTGCAAAGCACTTCAGAACGAGCATGAGAAGAGAACCACGTACTTCAAGCAGAGAAAGGTCCCGAAATATGCTCTCAGAGACACCGTATGGGTGGAGCGGCACCACAAGGATGTCCTGTCAATGCAACGGCAGGCGTCTTGGTATGTGCCGGGGGTAATCGTTCGGAAGGTGGGGCAGGATGTGTATGCGGTTCGTGTGGGGGATCTAAAGATCCTGGACCGCGACCATACCCAGTCTTGTCCCTGAGCACAAGACCCCAGCGGACGTCCCGTCACCTTCGAGTTCACAGCCGGCGGGGTGGACTCGGATGACGAGGGTGAAGACGACGACTTCACCGCCGAGAAGATCCTGACAGACAAGCCAGACCTGAAACACAGCTATCACCAGATGCCGCTACACCCGGACTCCAGGCCCTGCCCAGCGATGTTGACGCCGCTGGGGCCCATGCAGTGGAAAGTGGTGCCTATGGGCGCCAAGAATGGCAGCGCGGCTTTCCAGCGCATGATGGAGGACCTACTCGGTCCTGTCCGGGACTGTGCCGACCCCTTTGTGGATGACATCATCATCGGGTCCGGCACGGAAGACATGACTGAGGACGAGCTCATCAGAGCGCATGAGAAGGATCTGCGCCGAGTGCTCAGCGAGCCTGACAAGCACAACATGGTGTGCAAGCCCACCAAAGCCTCACTTTTCGTGCGGGAAGTGGAGTTTGCGGGTCACGTGGTTGGTCACGGGCAACGCCGTCCCATGCCCGAAAAGCTGGCGTCCCTGCACCACTGGGAGGAGCCCGAGAACATCAGCGAACTCCCATCCTTCATGGGGTTCTGCAATTACTTTTCGGGCTATGTCCGGATGTATGCGGAACTATCAGGCCCGCTGCACAAGATCTTGCAGGTGGGCAAGTTCGATGGCCGGAAGGGGGGCAGGAAGAAGCTTGCCTGGACCCCTGAGGCCGAAGATGCGTTCAGCCGCCTGAATGAGCGACTCCTGGGGCAGCTGGGGCTATTCCTGGTGGACCCGAACAAGGAATTTGTGCTACGGACGGACGCCTCCGACTATGCTGTAGGGGCAGTCCTCGAGCAGGTCCGGGATGACGGGTCGCACGTACCCGTGGCGTTTTGGAGCCGGATCCTGGCCGAGGGCCAACGTCGAACCTGTACCGCGAGGGAGAAGGAGGCCTACGCCATTGTTTGTGCGCTCAGAAAGTGGTCTGGCGACATCGGATTACAACCGGTAGTGGTTTGTACGGACCATCAGTCCTTACAGAGCTGGCACAAGTAGCACGTCGACACCCCCTCGGGACCGGCGGCAAGGAGGGCCCGATGGCATGAGACGTTAGCCAAGTTCGACCTCAGCGTCGTATATGTCCCGGGGAAGGACGACGCTGTGGCAGATTGCCTCAGTCGATGGGCCTACCGCGCGGGCAAGGCATGGATGGATATATCCAGCCATGGAGACGCCGAGGAGACCAAGGAGGCCAAGCGCATCATCGAGATGGAGTTTGCCATGGAGCAAGAGGGGGTCAAGTGCTTTGTGGTGATGGCAAACCGTACAGACCTGGCCAAGTTCCGGGGCGCCCGAGTCCAAGCTATTCGAGAGGAAACCCTCGAGCAATGGATGGTGGCCCCCGTAGAGCTAGTCAGGTCGGTGCTGACAGAAGACTGGTCCGATGACTATGCGGCATCCGAACACTGGAGCAGGTACTGGAATGCCGTGAGCGCCCCGTCGGACGACGAATGGCCTGAGGGCTTGACCGAGGATGGGGACAACGACAAGCTGTTGGTCCCTGAGAACGGAATGGAGGAGCTCATTGACCACTGGCATAACGCCCAGCTCATGCATCCTGGTGGGGACAAGATGCAGCAGGACCTGGAGTGGCGCTTCAAGTTCCCAGCGGGGTACTACGCCATCCTGGACAAGTTCTGCAGCGAATGCGCCGTGTGTCGGGCCACGAAAAAGCCCCAATCGTTCCACAGCAGGCAACCCGGTCTATACGACTATACCGGAGGCCCCTATGCGGTCCGTGGCCATGGGTGTATTCGCCGTGCCTGAGGTCACCGTGGAAGGAGAGACCTACGACTGTGTCAGCCTGGCGCTGGATAGGCACAGCAGGTATATAGTGGCGGTCCCTGGCAAGAAGTCCAAGAAGAAGGACAAGAAAAAAAAGCATGGAGTGGGTCTGCAGGCCAAGACCATCGCTAATGCCATGATCAGGCATTGGCTGACATTTTTTGATGTCCCAGCTGTCATCTGCAGCGATCGGGGCAGTCAATTTGTGGGGACGTGGTTCAAGACGATGTGCAAGCACATGGGGATTTCGCACGCCAAGACCGTGGCGTACCACAGCCGGTCGAATGGCCGGGCTGAGGTGGCCGGGGAGCAGATGTTCGAAAGGTTCCGCCAGCTGCACATTGATCAACCGCGCGTGAATTGGTATAATTTGCTGTGGAGAGTACTCCAGGCGTACCATGACCTTCCGGGGCCCACTGGACTGTCGCCCCATCGTATCCTGTTCCTACGGGATCGAGTGTCACGCACTCTCCCGTGGTTGGACCATGGCAAAGTGGCCCGGGATGCGAGTGCTATGATGGCTGAGGCGGACGACACGGCAGCCAAGGTGTGCAAAGCACTTAAGAACAAGCATGAGAAGAGAGCCACGTACTTCAAGGAGAGAAAGGTCCGGAAATATGCTCTCAGAGACACCGTATGGGTGGAGCGGCACCACAAGGATGTCCTGTCAAGGCAACGGCAGGCGTCTTGGTATGTGCCGGGGGTAATCGTTCGGAAGGTGGGGCAGGATGTGTATGCGGTTCCCGTGGGGGATTACAAGATCCTGGACCGCGACCATACGCAGCTTTGTCCCCGAGCACAAGACCCCAGCGGACGTCCCGTCACCTTCGAGTTCACAGCCGGCGATGTGGACTCGGATGACGAGGGTGAAGACGACGACTTCACCGCCGAGAAGATCCTGACGGACAAACCAGACCCGGGGACGCCCGGGGGGAGGCTATATAAAGTCTGTTGGAAGGGATTTGCCGCATCCAGAGATTCGTGGGAGCCCCCGAGCAGTTTTGTGCCGAGGTATACCACGGTCTGGATGGATTATCTAAGGAAAAAGAACATTTCCTTGGATGTCAAGGACGTGTTTGTCCATTTGGTGGCTGCAGCAGCACCGTGATGGATCCACCTTGGCATTTTTGGTTGTTCCTGTGCTTGGGAGACAGGTGAGGGCGTTAATCCGGGGATTTTTGGGCCTTGATTGGCCATATATCCTCTTCACTCGGTCTCCACATATATATTTCATTGTGGTATACGTATTTACGTCGACTGACGAGGTTTCTCTATCTTTGATCCCCTTGGTCCATGTTGTAGATCAAGAGAAGACTGGATATGGCGGAGGACACCGATTATGAGTGTCCTCACCCCTCCCTTGGGGCATGGGGGACGCCTACGCCTTATGTGGGGCCTTTGTGTCCTTTGGGCGGGGGGGGGGGGTGGTTTGAGCCAATTGGGGTCCTCCCGTCCTCTCTTCAATGACTTCCGAGCAGATACAACGCTCTGAGAAGGGGGGTGAAGCCGGTTCGGACCCCTGTGGCCATCTTCGGGTCACTGAGGTTGTGTATCTATGGGCCGGCAAGCCGCCATTGGCTGATATCATACTCTGCCATCCACCTGACCTAACCTGATCTGATAGTGTGAAAGGCTTGGCCATTCCAGCTATGAGCGGCCATATTCAATAACGAGGCGCCGCCGGCTGAGATCTATATATCAAAATATCAGGAATCAACAGGGTTTTTTTATCATAATGTTTCTGTAATTTTTCAGGTATCCGTTGTGATTGTCAATGTATCGGCGACTGGCAGTTGGCTCGCGATTTTGCGGTAACCGATTGGTTAACTGTTATTTCCAGATATTTTAGCAAAACCCCGATGAAGGGTCAAATTTCATCAGAAGAGGGTTCGTTGCTTCCGCAATTTTCATGTTATACACTCGCAAAATTAATCTGATTTTTTCAGACATTCAAAATTGGATATTCGATTTCGAGGTCGCCGCACTAGATATGATGAATTTTGAGTGGTTCTACATTTTTCACCGATCACGAATCAACCTTCCTTTTGTTGTCTCCTTCATTTTTCTTGGAGATATAGGCGAAACGAAATTGATTTGTGAGGCCACATTGAAAGATCATATCTCCGGCTCACTGCGAGGACTTCCAATTTTGAAATATGGGCTGAATTTGCCTAGGTCTCAACTTAATTGAGAAAGCGTCAAACGTCTTTGATGTGTACACATGCCTGGTGTAGCAAGGAATAATGGTCAAGAGGGTAGAAAGTGATTGAGAACTCTTGGACCATGCAACCGAATATTTTAATGCGACTTTTGAGTGTATTGCATGAGTGTTGGCGTTGCATAGAAACTTTTCTCCGGTTCCTACGTACTTTTAAAGTGAAGTTATGTCCATGGAGGGGCATGGCATACCATGGCCGGAGCCACTTTTAAGGGTATGTGTTATATGGATGGTATGTGCTTCGCTATGCTCACGCCGATTTTATACATCTCCCGTTGTAGGAAGATACATGGGGTTGCACGTGGCAATAGTTTTTCCCATGTCCTAATGGTGTGCTCCATAGTGCTAGACTAAGTCTACCACACATGTTGTGCATGTGGGAAGGCTTACGGAGCGACCCACAAGCGCCCCTATCAACTTTCCCACTTTCATGGTGCGTGTCGTGAGGACGTTCGAAGGTGTCCTCATGCGTTCATGTGGGGATTCAAGTGGGGGGATTCTTCACAAATGGTTCCAAGCAATAGTGTGTTTCACCATATGTTAATACCATGGGTGAGCGAAGTTATATACTATTGTGATTACTTTGAATTTGGCAATATTTGCATGTATTTGACCTCATTTTATGCTCATTTTTGTATTTTATGTGCTCAACTGGTCGGCTAACAGTAACGTGCCTAGAGATCTGTGAACTATGGTATGTTGCTTATATGTTGGGATATGCTTCAGTGTTGCACCTCACCATATGCCAGATCACGTGGTCACTTTTGCTTGGCACACGAGGCCTGACAAAATTAGGTCTCAAATTCGTGAGTTGACTTGTGAAGCATGATATGTGTATATCCGGAGGGGTTTTGGGGGCCAAATATTGGGATATCTTTGGGCATGGATCTTTCGTCTATATCACCCTTGTATATTACCTTCCGGTTTGACACATGCATGGAGCATTTGAATACTTGCTGTATGCATTTTTGAGTATATAATTGAATATTTGGGCATAATGGTGTGATTTGCCTAATTTTGCTATGCTGTGAGGTCATCCGCATGGGGCAATTCTCCAAGCTTAATCAACGCCAAGTCCAACCAAATTTATCTTAGGGTAGGGCATGGTCCTGAGTGCCACCCTAGGCCATGACACGCCACCTCCCCCTTTGGGCTAGGATTTGGAGGCTTGGGACTGAACACATTTTTGGGGTTTGTGTAGTGACTTTTGACACATGGCATTTAGCCGTCTTATTTGACTTGGTTCAGGGCATCATGTTGGCGAGTCAAGGGAAGGTCTTGAGTCCAGGGAATGAGGGGTCTATGGCTGTGATTGTGTATTTTTGCATCTTTCCCCAATTTTGCTTGATTTGTGTTCATATGCCCATTTCAGGGCTTCTTCTTTATTGATTTTGGTGCAATTCTATGTACATGTCCAACGCCCGTGTCTCCGTGTGCACCGTGAGACGACCGGCGTGTTGAAAGGAGTTGTTGAGTGTCAACGCGGGACCTCAAACACCCTTGGAAGCCCTCAGTGTGGATCATTTCGATTTCAGCTATTGTACTACGGAGTTGGTTATTGCAAGGGATCAGGAGTTGTGTGAAGGAGCCATATTTTACTATTTTTTGAGGGAAATTGTGCAGGATAGGGCAAGATCATGCAGAACCTGGTGAGAAGCAAGACCAAGCAGCAAGCAGCCAGTAACAAGCAGCCAGCAGCAAGCAGCAAGTAGCCAGCAGCAAGCAGCAAGCAGCAGCAGCAAGCAGCAAGCAAGAGCACAAGCACCAGCAGCCAGCGACAGCAGCGGGTAGCAAGAGCAGTAGCAATAGCAGTAAGAGCACCATGAGTAGCAGCAAGAGCAGCAAGAGCAGCAAGAGCAGGCCCATTTGCATGTCCATTTCCATGAATTGGTTGAGCAGTGCATCGCTGGTTTCGTAGAGATTCGATGCACCTATTGAACCTGCAGTTGGCGTGTGGGGTAGCTACCCACGTCCCTCGAAGGGACCTGCTGCGATGGGACACTGCAACAGGCTGCACCACTACGTTGCTGCTGCATGCCCTGCTGCTGTAAATACAACCACGCATGGCAACCACACATGGCCGATTGCCACGATCATTTTCATGCTCACTTGCCGCAACTAAATTACTGCTGCTGTAGTAATACAAACCACGCATGGCCAATTGCTACCACAATTTTGTTGGGTGTAGCAATACAACCAGGCATCGCCAATTGCGATTCTAATTTTGTTGCTGTTTGCACAGTGCAACAAACACAATATGTAGCTGTCAAGTTGGAAAGTTGGTGCATTGTGTTTTGATGGATGCTTGATGCCAGTGTTCAGAGCGTATTGCATGACTGTCTCTTTCAGAAATATGTGGTGTTTTTTGTGGTGAGCCTGTGTGGAATGTTCCCTACTGCTTTTGGTTTTCCATCAGGGATGCAATTGTTTTGGTGTCTGTTGTTTGGTCAGTAATAAACACGTCAAGTGACAAATGTCTAATCAGCACCATGCAAACGGTTTTTATGCCTCCCATTGCAAAGATTTTGTTGGCCATCACTAGAAAGGAGGTTGTGTTGATCCAATCCTGAACCAACTTGGTTCAACGGTTCGAGTGTTATCAAAAAGGGCAAACAATCCACACGTTTTATCATGCATTCGAACTTACCAAAATGTAATGCAGAGGAAGGAAGAGGGGGCGAGGCGAAAGCACAGCACAAGACACATACTGAGCACTACTCTAAACTACCGGTTTACTTCACAAGTGTACTCTACATTCCTTTTTTTTGGTACACTTGTCCCCCGATTTTGTTTTGCCCTTAACTCTACACTGAGCCCACTAGCAGGGAAACGGCCTTCACCAATGGATCCGGCATCCACAAATTATGGGGGTATAGCCTCTTATAAAAAAACTTGCAAATTCATCAATTTTGGGGTTTGAACCCGGGACCCCCATTTGCAATGCCATGCCTTTAACCACTAAGGCACCCAGCCTGCCAGCTTAACTGCCTGTCACCAGTGTACTTAAAACAGATCAAAATCAGTTGTCAATCACTTACCAACCGCCAATAACTGTCTCCCTATGCTCAAAATAAACGGTTGGCTTCAAGTAGCACATATGTTTCCACACCAATAGCACTTTATATCCCTCATTCTTTTACCCCATAAATAGGGCGTGGAGGGCGGGTAGTATGTGTCTTGTGCTTTGCTTTTGCCTCGCCCCCTCTTCCTTCCTCTGCATTACATTTTGGTAAGTTCGAGGAGGCTCGGCTACAGCACAGCACAATCCCCATACTGAACACAGATAGCAGACGCCGTAAAAGAATGCAATAAATAATATCATAAAATTTCATAACACTTCCGTTCTTTCATCAACAGAAGCTTCGAATCGTCAGAGTCCTTGGGCACCAGTGACTGCGCGATATTAGTCATCGCCCGCACGCTGTTATAAAAGCGCCTGAACGTGTCGTAATTTCTCCAATCACCCAGTTCGCAAACGATATGAGGATCAACCCCCAATAGAATTAGGGCAGTTGCCGCAGAACCCCTCATACTGTGTGCAGTAAACTCATGCCGTCCCACACTCTGGAGAAATGTCGTGGTCAACGAATTGATCGTCCCTGCCACAATGGGCTTCCTTAGAGCCTTGGGCGACACGAAGAGTTCGTTCCCTTCGTAAGTGCTGGTCATCTCCAGGTATAGCTCCAACCAATAGAGAGGACAGTATGCTCTGTTCGACATTTCGTGGATTGGACTTGGTTCGTAAACAGGGCGTCCCTTACGCCTGGCCTGGACAAACCAAACTTTGCCCTGCTTGATGATGCCTGTGCATTTCGTACGTTCCAGATCGATGCCACAAAAAAGCCAGAAAAAGCGCAATACCAGAATAAGACGCAAACGAACTTGAGATTCTGTCCCTGCCTCCAAGTACGGTAGCTGTTGCAAAAGCTTGGGAACGTCGTAATACACCACGTAACGCGGCACTGAATAGTTCCATCGTTTCTTGATACCTTTCAAAATAGTCTCGTATCGTAAAGCTTGCGCCCCAGAGAATAGAAGCAAAGCAGCGTATGCGCAACGCGCCTCCGCTAACGACTCCTTCTCAGATAATTGGAACAGCCAGTGAGCCAAGGAAGAAATGGGAATGGTGTCCAGATCTCTTATGGAAGCAAAAGATCGTTTGGAACTCGCCAACGCCTGAAACTTGAGCCACGCCCGGTTGTACCTCTTGACGGTTTGTTCTCCCAGCGCCCTCATGTGTGTTTCGATTTCTTCCGCGGATGTTCCTCCAAGTCTGAGATAGTCTTGAAGAGCCACCCGCAGATCATAGGCTGACGTGCCCTGACCGTTACCCCGTCTGGAAGATGGTAAGTTGCTCGATAGATTGTGATCGTGCGTTGCGCCAAAGACTGGAACTTGTGCCACCATGGTTTCAGCGGATGGTCTGGAACCACGAGAAGAACCTCGTATTTTGTCGCCTCCTCCAGATAAGCTAGGACTTTGGGGATCATATGCCACGGAGGGTTGCAAAAACCTGGCGATATCTTGTGCGCTCGTTGAACAAAAATGTCCACCCCTGATGCCCCCGGTTGAGGGTACTCTGAAATAAACTTTTCACATTGCTTGTTCACCGCACTCGCCATCCATTCGATTGCCGTATCCATCCACGAAAATGTCTTCCAAATCGTTGCCATGCTGCCCGGGTCCAGTGATGCTTCCGTCAATGTTACTTGTTGACGGCTCCACACATCTGCTGGGTTGAGCGCACTGGGCACATAATGTGGCACGATGAACAAGTTCATCTGACGGCAATAATCCCATAATTTTTGCATGAGACTGTTTAACCTGCGGATGCGACCTCCCCATTTCTTCAGGTAGTAGAAGAACACCATATTGTCCACGTGGAATGAAGCTCTGTGTCCCGCAGTAAGTACGCTTTGATGGCATTGACGCCTGCCCAAAATTTCTTTCAGGTCTATGTGACCCTCTGATGTGCTGAACCAACCATAAGCTGCCACGTGATTGTGCATGGTTGCTCCCCAACCGTGATCTGATGCATCCGTCCACATGTGCGTCTTCTCGAGTTCAACAGTGAATGGACGCCCTTTCCATTGAAGTAGCTCCTCCAGAACCAGTTCCAACTGAATAGTTACTTGGTCCGGCAGGTCTGCTCGTGCTTCACATCCGCGCCTGCTCAGTACCGCCACGTGTTGCGCTAGTGCATCCGTGAACAACCCCATTTGTGGAGCCGCGAAGAGAAGTGCCCAAAGGCGACCCAGAACTGACGAGCATCGTCTGCAAGTTGGTGTGTCCGCTTCCAGTAACCGTCTCACATCGTGAAGAAGTGACTTGAGGTTGTGTGGCGGTATGCAAACCGTTACCTCGCGTAGATCCAGCAAGAAGCCCAGAAAGACCAGCGCGTGAGTTGGGTTCAGTACGGACTTGGCGACGTGGATCTGTATCCCGAGCCTACACAGAACATCGGCCAGTCATTGGGTATGCTTTGCTGTGAGCTCCCTCGTCGGTGCAATAATCAGGAAATTGTCTAAGTAGACCCAAAGTAAAACCCCCTCTTTTTGTAAGTGATTCACCACTTGTAGCATCAACCGCTGCCATTCCCTGGGGGCGATATTAAGTCCAAAAGGCAAACAATTCCAACAAAACACGCGTCCTCTGTGTCGGAAACACAACCACGATGCAACTCTCTTCGCAATCAGCATGTGAGAATAAGCCGATTTCAGTTTGCATGCGTAGCATCCCTTCTTCAGGTACGGCAAAATAGGTCACGTGTGTGAAACGATTCACCGGCTTCAAATTTGTGCACGGCCTGGATGATCCTTCTGGATTCTCTGGGTCAGGTTTTTTGTCGACTAAGAATATGAAAGTAACACATTTCGCCACTTCAGGATCCATTTTGCTGACATGACCTGCAAGAACCAACTTGTCTACCTCTCGCCGCAAGATGATGTCTTCGTCCGAAATGTCTCGAGCGTGTGGAGCCAGAGAAAAAGGTCTGTAATTGTCTTCAGGGTGTAACGGATCGAAACAAGGGACCCAATCCAATAATAGTCCGTTCTGCACTCCGCGAGAGACATACGCATCTCGAAGTGCATCCCGTTCGCGCCAAGCGGCCTGTAGCCGCTTGTAAGGAGGAATGGAAGTGTCCACTCCCTGCACGATGACTTCTGACATCAGAAGATCATTGACGGACGTCATTTCTCTGCAACACGCTCCGTGTGGAGGGGCTTATCGTAGCCTTTGCCCTTTCCTTTACCCTTGCCTTTTCCTTTCTCAGAACGAAACGAGTTTCCCTTGCCATAACGACCACGTGAATGTTGGAAGCTGGAATGTTGGCAGCTGGTATACGTTGACCTGCCACGCAGTTTATGGTTCAAGGTATCTTTGCGTTTCAAAAGCTTTAGTTCTGCCTCAGCAAACAGCGGTGTGGAACCTGGTTTCTCCACCTCCAGTTGTTTATCCACTGCCACTCGTCGCGACTGTGTGATGGAAAGAGAAAGCGCCCCTAACAACGCAATTGTGTGATGCAACATATTCACCGGATCAATGTCTGGCATTGACTCTAGGTCTTCTGACACGAGTTGCAACGTGGTGAGCATACGCAAACATTCGCGCACGTGTGTGTCCCAGCGCACTTTCTCTGCATCGTATTCTCTACGCACTGGCGCGTTATACACTGGAATTTGCCCTATGTCCTCATAGTGCGGTACCTCGTGCATGAACTTGCGTCTTTTCGCAGGCTCCACCAACGCGGGCGCCTCTGCGAGCAATCGCTTGACGATCGACGGAGTCGAGTGCGTTTTGTCCTGCCACACGAAGGTCTGATCAGAAGACCCGGGGCGCTTCAGCGCGTCCTCCAGCGCCGACGACATCAAGAAGACGTCCTCTTTAATTGCCGTGGACATCGTCTTTTTTGGTTTCCCAGTGTGCACCATATGTAAGGCGTTGAGCAATAAAGGCAAGAAATCTTTCGCGACACAGACTGTCTTATGCCCCCTCAATTTGGAATATGTTTTGGTCGCTTGCCACTCTGTCAGTGCATTGGCATCCATGTCTTTCATTGCATCCACTAAGGCCTGCAAATCTGGAACTTGCTGCATCGCTTCTGGTAATTTCGTGATAAAATCCACAATGTTGTGTACATCCATTTTGGCCAAATTGTATTCTGTGATTTTGAATTTTAAAACAGAAACTCAAAAAACAAGTAGCTTAGAATTATATCAATTAATGAAGCAAACCGGTTTTTTTGAGCATAGGGAGACAGTTATTGGCGGTTGGTAAGTGAGTGAGAACTGATTTTGATTTGTTTTATATACACTGGTGACAGGCAGTTAAGCTGGCAGGCTGGTTGCCTTAGTGGTTAAAGGCATGCCATTGCAAATGGGGGTCCCGGGTTCAAACCCCAAAATTGATGAATTTGCAAGTATTTTTATAAGGGGCTATACCCCCATAATCTGTGGATGCCAGATCCATTGGTGAAGGTCGTTTTCCCGCTAGTGGCCTCAGTGTAGAGTTATGGGCAAAACAAAATCAGGGGACAAGTGTACCAAAAAAGAGGAATGTAGAGTACACTTGTGAAGTAAACCGGTTGTTTTGAGTAGTGCTCAGTATGGGGATTGTGCTGTGCTGTAGCCGAGCCTCCCCCAGAACATCAAGAGGTTACATAGATTGAATGACAGGCTGATTTGGCCATGGAAGCTGACCTTCATGGCCACTAGTTTGCTGCTGCTTCAGTGGGTTTACCATTCTCAGTTCTGAAATTCGGACTTTTGTTCTCCAGCAAATTGCGTTGGGGCAAAGCGTTACGTCAAATCTGCTCCCAAATTCAAAGGCATGTCCTGAACACTGGGATATTGGTGTACATTGCGTTTTCAGGGCATTTTGGATATCTTTCGGTATACTGTGGGGAAGCATGGGCAAAATGGGTTATTTTTGGGGTAGGTTGGGACAGGTTGGGGTGGATTGAGATTATGATTGGTGGCATTTCAGATACTTGGGCGTAGCTTGGGTTTTTGCAAACGGCATGGGGTTGTTTGGAATGCTCCATGGTAGGTCGGGGAGGGAAGTGAGTACATCTTTGCAAATGAGGTGCAATCAGAAGTCAGCTCTTGTCAAGTAGCTTCATTTGATTGGGCACGAGCCCAACCAAGCCCACCGCGTTTGGAAACTCTAAACACAGGAACTCTGAACACGCTTTGTGTTTTTTTGAAACATTTGTGGGTTCGTTGGTGGCCGGGACCAATCCATGCTTTCCCGCCGCTTCTTCTCTTTCTCGCTCACATTTTTCGGGGTCCGAAATCAAAGGTGCGAATGCAATTGCATTGCACGAGGATGGGCACCAAAACAAATTGCCAGAAACAATTGGTTGTGAAATTTGTGATCTCCTTTTGCCAATACCAATCCTCCACCCACCTTGCTGCGAGCACTATGCGCAACAGGGTTGGATATTTTTCGGCTGGGCCTGTGACTGTTGTTTCTGGGTAGGCCGGGGTGGCAAGAAACCTAAATTGTGAAACGAAAATGGTTTGTCAGGATAAAGGTTGCATGGTGTGGTGCAAGAAGGCGTGGTGCAGATCTAAGATTAATCATAGGCTGTTTCTTTGCTGAAAGTAAAACAAGCACCAGCAACAATGCAAAAAACCTTACTTAGTAGTGGTTGCATAATATTCACACTTCTTTCTTCCCAGCTTTGTGGGTGCGCCGTGGCCCGTCACCGGTTAAAAGCTGTTTCCCGTTTGCGAGTCGCAAAGGCGCTGGTGTTGTGCACCCTTCCCTTGCTTCCCATCGTCCCCGCCCTAACCTCAACTTTTAATGTTTCTGTGGTGCTCCAATGCAAATGTGCTAGACACATTGTGGCTGCAAAGTTTTGCATACCCACCATCCAGCTCATGGGTTTCCTTTTTTTAACCTTTCATCCTTGCATTTCAAAATCAACCTTTAACTTGCATAAACAATGTGCAGGTTGGGAGTAAGAGCAAAAGGGCAAAATAAATTAGCATGGAATCCGAAATACAATGCATCTCTGAATGAACGTTTGGTTAGAGTTATACATGATAGATAGTTGCATAAGCCTTCATGGACCGAAGTGATAGTTGATGCGCGGAAAATATCCACCTGACAAAAGCACTGCACAAAATTTGTTAATACAACTTTTTTGATCCAATTATATCTTACATGAATGCAAACATAACCGTTTAAGAATTATGCTCTTTTTTTGACCCATTAGGATTCATGATCGAAAAAATTGATATCACATTAAGTCCAAGATATGTCTCGGAACTACCAAGGCATGGAACAATAATTGGCGCACCTACAAAGAATCGCCCCGTGCTGCTGGCAAATGATGCTTGCATGTCGATGTTGCCGCAACCGTCTAAAAAGAATTAAATATTCAATTTTCTTACCCCAGGATCGGTGAGTGATAATGATTTTTGCTCTTTTGCATTGAACAAACTGAAAGCCACTTTGCTGAGCTTCGCTCGGAACCAAATTTTCACCAACAGTGACCATCTGCTAGCTGCAAGTCCAGGACACGGTCCGTCCTGGCCCTCGTAGGTGCTACATATACCCCCCCCCCCCCCTATTTACAGGGGCGTAGAAACCAAGGGAATAGGTCATTTCTTGCGGAAAAACCTCCTTTTGCTGACTTTTCCAATTTTAGGGGAAGAAAAGGTGCTAAAATCATAGGTGGTTAGCTCAGGATTGGTCCGTGCCTCCAACGCCAACAGAACATAGCGATGATCACCAAGTAAGGGGGGAGCGAGGCAGGACCGCTTCCGGTGTACCGTATCCTATATGCATAGGAGTAGATGTCCACACGGGCCGGTAATGCATCATGGTCACACTCCACATAATCCAAAGTCCATGTAAACCACGTTCTTGACCGCCTTCACTGGCATGAGCATTCTAGTGATTGAGGTATGGCCAATCAGCAAGGGTGTATCGCCATTGACAACATGAGCTCGCAGAAAATGCACCCGCTCAGGTAACTTCGCTCGTAAGTCAATACAGTAGCGTGCGATGCGTGTTTCCCCGTCACCAAACATAAACCACGCATGAAAAGGATACCATTGAATCTAGCTAGCATCAGGACCAAGCAGCTGTAACTACTGCCGAAGCCACCACTCCCCACACAGCGTATCAGTGCACCCAAGATCGAGAATGCCACAACCAGCCGTATCAGTACACATTCGCCGGGGATGCGGCAAAGAAGATCCCCCAAGCTGAACCGATGGAACAAATGCCAAAATACGTCGTTCCTAGCTGCTCCGTATCGTGCCCCATGGTAGACACAGCATCCGCCGCGTACGATCATTCTATAGGTGGTGCTTCCGCAGCCTTCCCATGTTCTCCGGGCGCGTCGGAATCAGTCAAGAGAGCCTCGCAAGGAGAAAAAGATCTCAAGGGACTAAGTTGCTGCAGCTGCCCTTGCTTGCCGGACCGCCAACATGTGAGTGGTGCGGTGCGCGCCCTATTTGTTGCGGTTCATGTTTTGTCTTTGCCACTACCCACACCTCCTGCTGCCAAAAAAATGACGTCGCGTTGCTGCCTCCAGTCACCAGAAACAAATTTACGCACGGCCATGAGTATATTGGACAGATGCAGTGTCCGACCAGTGCACACTGCAACCAATGCCCTTTGATCCCTGTTTAGGCGAGAATTCATGAGAGCAATGGCGACCAAGGAGCGATCTTCAACAAAGGCGCCGGACTCCCCAAGTAGATACATCAACGTGTGTCGTGATCCCCACGTCTGCACTGGAACAGTGCACAAAGCGCCTCCAAAACATTATCACCCGCATCACCACCATATGCCCACCCCAGTACGTTAATTATAGCTTGAAAACTCGTCCACAGATGATTTTGCCGTCAGGACTCTCGCAGCACGTCCCCGGAGGTTTGCAAACAACTGCACATTCTTAGTGGACGTAGGCTGCGTACTCTCAACGCACCACACCTACGCTTGTACGTTCCACGGGTGATAGTCATGCAACCCAATGCGCATATCCACATGTTCATCCTCAGACCAAAACGTCAAACAGTCAAGCTGTGCGGACATCGTCCAAGGAGCAACAAGTAACGAACATAACGGTTATGCAAATTCATGATTTTGGCACGTACCTATTGGTGTTCATGCTGGCGTACATTCACCTGTTGTGCATACTCTGCAGGCATGTTGTTCAGATGCCGATCAAACGCCTCTTTCATCCGATGTAGGGTTCCGAACTGGTTTTACCAATTAATCGGAAAGCCCGGTTATCCGCAATAATCAGAGTTTATTTTCAAAACAATTGGCACGACCAGTTACCTTGAAAAACCATTTGCACCAATCAATCGCAATGGTTACAAAATGTTTGGGTTCTTTTCGGCAGCGCTTTTTGTCAATTTTTGCAGTAAACAGAGGCTTTGGTAGCAATTAATGATGGCCGATGGTCAATTACAACTTCTGATGCAGTTTTGATCACTGTGCTCCAACTTGTATGGGCTCCCTTTTGCCGATGGCATGAGTTTGGTTAGTAAAGGACAATTAATCAGAAAAACGGGTTATTTTGAAAACTATTGATCGGCAAAACTGGATATTTTTGTAGAAATAATCCTTTACAACCGGTTATTGTAAAAACCAGCAGGTTTCAAACCTTATTCCGGTGTAGCACGCTGTTTTGTAAAAGGAGATTGCTCTGCATAATTCGCTGAGTGGAATGGGTATCAATAGGCGGTAGACATCGGAGGCAACGCCAGGAGGTGGATACAGAAACATCACCGGTTCCAAAGGGACAAGAACCCATCTTCAGATCATCCATTGTCAGTCTAGACATAAGGCAGAAAAGCAACCTACCAATGCTAAAATTTGTCCAACGGCTATGCATGAACTCTGCCATCCAATTGTGTGGTGCACCAAGAGAAATCACAGTATTTCGGATGTCCCAAAAAAACCAACCTCAAGCGAACAAAGTGCAGTATTCATCGTGCAAAATACACTTCAAAAACTCCACAAAACATTCTGCATGTAATATAAAAACACGTTTTGTGCACCAAGGCACATATCAGGAATCCCCTGTGTGAAATGGAAAGTACCGCGTTTAGGAAAGAGGTACCGCATTTAGAACTGTGAACCGCAGAACATCCGGATTCAAACCTACGACATTAGAGTTGAGATATAACGCTAGTGCGTGTCGATTATAGAACCTTTTGTAACAGATGGCTGCGCCGTTTGCCTTTGAATCCTCGGTTGCCCTGGCACTAATTTACAACAAATTAACAATGGTATCATGAGTGTGGGCTGTTCCGGCCAAATGTTGCTATTTTTGCCTTTTTATGCCATTTTGGGAACATCATATCTCCATGTTTCCAGGAACCTAGCCAGGAAGGCAGAGCGTTTGCTGTAGCATATGAGCAAGGATCTATGGCGTTGTCCTTTCGACTTTGCTACTGCCGCATGGTCGGAGATATACAACATTTGGCGATTGACATGTCTTGCAATTTTGCATATTTTGCTGTCTTGTGCCCCATTGCCAGACCATCTTCTTGGGGTACAATAAGAAACCTGCATGACAGCAAGCCAAACCCTAAGGCACCGGAGCAAAGGGAGTATAAAGGCCCGTGTATTTTGGTTTGGCTCGAGGATATCCAATCTGCTTGGTCGCCCGAGACGGCCGGTTTTGCCAATTGTGGCGTCCTGAGCCCACTTGGCGATCTGGTGCGTCCAGGACGCCGGGGGGTCTGGGGGAGCCAGATTGCACAAGGCCTTCGGAGACTTTCTACTCGAGCGGTATAGGGTGGATTGCTTCGCCAGCACCCTCGTATGGCCAGCAGGAGGGGCCATTTCTGGACTTTTCGAGCCAGAATCAGGCTGAGCTGAAACAGCCCATTTTCAGACGCCAACCCCCTATGAGATAATTGGGGGCCGTATCTCCGGCTCGGAGTGGAGTTAGGACGAGCCTTAAGACGAGCATAGGGAGCCACTGTTGGTTGTCCTGCAGCCCACTGGCTCCACGCAACTCGCCCATGGCTGGTCCGGATGCTCGTCAATTGCCACTGTTCTAGGGTCATTTCTGGCCAGATCCGTAGGTTGTGTTTGAGCCTCCATATCTGCATGCCGCTAGAGAGGTGGGAACTGAGGTTGAAATATGTTTTTCGTATGATTGTATGTTGCAGACTGGCAAGGCGCCATGGGTGCCAATGTGCCAGGAGTAAGGGTAAACATACTCTCAGTCTCAGTCTCATTCACGGATCCTACGTCTTTCGTCAATGAGATGGACACACTCGATCCTCTCTCCCAATCGTTCTCTTCTCCGTCCCTCACCCTTGCAGTCTCATATCCCGGCTCACGGTCGTTGCCCTCACGCTTGAAGCGTTCCAGGTCAGCCTCACGGTCCTTGAGATGCTCCCGCCACACCCCCATCAACCCCGCATCCCACTCAGTACTGCGCATGGTGCGCCCCGCTTGGTACACCGACTCCGCTGCACCCCAAACGTCCACATCCCTTCAATCGCTTCTCTTGGAAGGGCCTTTGCGTAGAGCGCGGCCAAGCGATGCTTGATGGGAATAAAGTCCCCAATGGGGAGCTCCCATGTCACGTAAAAGGGTAGATGGGGTTCGTTTTGTACGCTCCCAAATAGGTCGGCGCACTTTGGTCCCCTCCTTGGAAATTTCCAGAGTCCTCAATTACCGCACCACAACTTGCCGCGCATAAAAGGCGCCCATAAAAATCAACCTCTCACAGTCGCCAAAATACGCCATGGGTGCCTTTTGAAGTATGGGGTGGTTGGGTCTGTGAGGGCAGGAACTTTGTACACGTCAAACGGACAGATAATATACCCAGGTAGGTAGGTAGGTGCACTCGGTCGTGGAGAGGCGCCCCATGGTTCCCCCTGGCGTTGCCCCTGTGACGAACAGGAAGAGGCTCCGCGCCTGAAGAGGGGAGGCGGCTTACATCCTGCTAGACCTGACTGTTGGCCCCCAACAAAGCGGCCCCGGGCAACACCGGGAGGGCTGATCGCCGGCAGCGTGACGTGCTTGTCTCGCCGGGAGGGTGTGCCCCCGTGCTTGCGCACGTCCCCTCCTTTGGGCGAAACCCTAGAGGTTCACCGGACTTCCTGGCGTATCCCGTTCCCAAGGCATGCATGCACGTTCTTGGTACTAGGGTTCCTAGGCGCTTGGGTGTCGCACGCTCCGCCTCGAGTCCCAAAGCAGCGCAGGCCTTAGGATGCAGCCTTACCCCCGGTCTCCCAATCTCGTTTCGCCGGGTCACCTGCATGGGACGGGCTGCCTCAGTGCCCGGGCTGTGGGCACTGGGCTTTCTACTGTTGTGCGGCGTTTGTGTTTGGGTCCGGTTGGCGGTTGGGTGTGGGTTTTGTTAACCCCGCCAGTCCTGGCTGGGGTCTTGGGTGGGTGTGTTTGGGCACGGTCTGTGGTGTTGTCCCTCTAGTGTCGGCTGTTTGTGGTGTTCGTGTTTGGGGTTCGGTGTCGGCCTGCTTATGGGACGTGTGTGGTTTCGTGGGCGCCCCGCTTGCCCCCCGCCTTTTCCGGTTCCGGCGTGCGGTGTGGGTGTGTGTGCTGGGCCCGGGTCTCGGCTTTGCCGAGCCCTTCTTGGCTGGGTTGTCGGGGTGTGTTTTTTGCGCTTTTTTTTTGTGTTCCGGTCCCGGGCCTTGTGGTCCCTGTCCCCCCATCCCCTTTCTTTCGGGCTGGGCTGGTGGCTCTCTTTTTTTTTTTTTTTCGGTGTCCCTTTTCCCGGTGGGCCGCTGTTCCCGGCTTGGTGTTGCCTGTTTTGGTGGTTTGGTGGTTTTGGTGGTTTTGGTGGTCCACCTGTGCCTCTTTGGGGGTCCTGTCTTCGGTGCCTTCTGGGGGGGGGGTTTGGCCGCCTCTGGTGGTGTTGGCGGGCGGTTTGGCGGCTGTCGGCTGTTTTTGCGCCTTTTCCCCCTCCCCCCTCTGTTTTTATTGGGGGGGGGGGCTTGCCTGTTCCTCCCTCTGCCTTCCCTGGGTTGGTGCACTCACTGGCCTGCATTCAGTGTTGTTATCCGGGCTGCTGTTTTCAGTTGCGTTCTGTTTGGTCGCGCTCCGGCCCCATCGGTCGGGTTGGCTATGTACACGGTGGGCTTGGCGCCCCTTCTTGCCGGGTTAGGTCCTGGCTCTGCCGGCTGGGCGGCTGCGCCAGGCGGCTGCTTGTGGTTCTGGGTTAGGGGGCTGGGGTTGTTCGTGTCCTTTCCCCTCTGCGGTGCCGGTTGTAATCTTCTGGGTGGTCCGCCACCGTTGTTGCCAGGCGTGCTGTGGCCCCGTGTGTGGCCTGCGGTGCTGGTGTGTGGCGTGCTGGTGCGGCGCCTTCCAGGGTGTGCGGTGGCTGGACTCGGTTAGTCCTTCAGGTTAGTGTCAGTTGTGTCGTGTTGTGCCGTGCTGTGCTGCGTCGCGTCGCGTCGTGCTGTGGCGCGTTGCACTGTGGTGCGCTGTGGTGCGGTGTGCCGTGGTCTCGCGTGGTGCCGCGGTGGGTCAGTGGAGGTCAGCCTGGCCTGTGTCGTGGTGCGGAGTGCGGGCCGGAGTGTGGCTGGCTGGTGGCTGGGGTGCGGTTAGGTGTGGGTGTCTCGCTGGGTCCGTGCTGTGGGGGCTCGGGCGTGCCGCTTGGGCTGGTGGGTTGGCCAGGTCGATCGCGTGACAGTCCGTGGGGTTGCCCTCCCTGGAGGGCCTGTGCCTTGGTCCCGTGTCCTCTGGGGGTTTCGGTCCCTAGTCCTGGCCGCGGTAGCCGTGCCTTCGTCCTCGCCCGGTGCCTGTGAGGTGGCCCTTGTGGTGGCCGGGGTCGTCGCCTGGCGGTGAGGGCGTGGTGGTGCGCCGTGCGGCGGCGTTCCCTGCGGCTTCCTCTGTGGGTGTGGCCTGTTCTCCCCGTGTAGGTGTGCCCTCCATTCTCCGTGTGGTTTCTGTCGGCTGGTGTGTGTGTGCTGGTGTGATCCGTACGGCGTCCGATGCTTGCTTCGGTGGTGTGTGTTGGGGGGTGCGTCCCCGGCCGTCGTCGGGTGTTTGGTGGGGATGGGGCGGCGCTGGTCCCCCCGTCGTGGTATGCCCTTCCTGGGTGTGGGTCGTGGCGCCTGCCGTGGTGCCCTTTTTCTTCAGTGCCTTGGTCCCCGCTCCCGCCCCTTCCTGGTTCTTGGGTGGTTTCCTGCCCCCATGTGGTGTCTCTTCCGGCGTCCTGTCCCTGTGAGTGCCTGCCCTCACTTGGGGCCCCTCCGTGCCCTCTTGCCTGAGTGCTCCTTCGTGTCCCTTGCCCTTCCCTTGCCCTTGTCCTTCCCCTTCCTGGTGTGGTGGTGGCGGGAGGGGCGGGGTGGGGAGGGGGCGCCGGCGGCCCAGGCCTGGTGGTGGGTGGCCTGGAGCCACTGGCGGAGGGCTTGGGGGGTGTAGGGGGGGCGGAGGCCCTGGACCGCATCGCGGAGGAGGGCCTCCCATGCCGCTTGCGGCATGATGGCCTCCGGGGCGGCCTCGTTGGGGTTTGCGGGTGTGCGGGTGCGCACCTCCTCGAAGGTATGCACCATGTGCACCCCTTTGTGCCTACCCGCTCCCCCGGCCCACTTCAGCCAGCGGCAGAGCTCCTGCAGAGCGGGGGGAGACCACCAGGCGAGGTGGGCGGGGGCCTGGGGGGGGAAGGCATCCGTGCCCGGGGTCCTGGAGCGGCGGGGAGAGGACGTGGACCTGCGGTGGTGGCGGGGGTGGGGCTGCATGGGGGAACGGGAGCGGCGGTGGCGGGGGCTGGGGGTGGAGGACGGGTACGGGTGGAGGGGGGAACGGGAGGGGGAGGTGGACATGGGGCGGTGGTGGCGCGCTTTGTGGCGTCCAAGGGAGCGGGAGGGGTGGTGGCGGGGGCTGGGGGTGGTGGATGGGTATGGGCGCCGGGGGGAACGGGGAGCCCGGCGGGGCGTGTTGGGGGAGGGGGAGGTGGACGTGGGGCGGCGATGGCGTGCCTGGTGGCGTCGGGGGGAGCGGGAGCGGTGGTGGCGGGGGCTGGGGGTGGGGGTCTTGTATGGCCGGTGGGGGGAGGGGGAGGTGGACATGGGGCGGCGGTGGCGCTCGTGGTGGTGCCCGGGGGAGCAGGAGCGACGGGAGCGGGGTCTCGGGGGGTCGTGGTGGCACCTGGGGGAGCGGGAGCGGCGCGAGTGGGTGGTTGAGGCGCGGTGGGAGTGTGGGCGCCGTGGGCGAGTGTGCCGTGCGGGGGGGGAGCGGGAGCGCCGCTGTTTGCGGGACCGGGCCTCATCGCTCGAGTCGGGCCAGTCAGGAGGCGTCGGTGGCCCGTGGGGGGCTTCGCGTGGTGCCAGCTGGTACTGGGGGGGGGGGGAGGTCCCCCGTCGTCCATGGATCCGCCACGTAGGGGTGTAGTGGCGGCAGCGGCTGGTGGTATGGGTCGAGTAACTGTTCTTGGCGGGGTTGGGCCCAGGGGGCCCCTTCGGCGTGGACGTGGTGGCCGGGGGGATACGGATACGGTTCCTGGTACGGGGGGGGGTGGTTGGTACGGGGGGGGTGGCCCCTGGCGGTAGGTGGGGTATGCGGGTGGAGCGCTCGGTGGCTGCCATCCCACTCGCTGGTGCTGTTCGTGCACGGGGGGTTGTGGCCCGGTGGGGTAGGGCGGTGGGCAGTGGCAGTGGTGGGGGTGGTGTTGGTAGTGGTGGTGGTGGGGCCGCTGGTGGTGGTGGTGTGGGTAGTGGTGGGGTTGGTGTTGCGGGTATGGCCCATGGACCCCTTGTGGGATTTCAGGTCCCCCTTGTGGGGGTGGGGGGTTGGGCATCGTGGGCAGTCCCCGGGGCTGCAGTATGTGGTGGGCAGGGGGGGCGGGTCGGGGGCCGGGCTTGACGGTGACGGTGGTCGAGGGGTCCCACGTCCCTGGGTCGGTTTGGCCGGCGGTGGTGGTGGTTTGTGGGGGATGGATGACGGGGCGCTTGGTGACGGGGATGCGGACGAGGGCTTGGACGGGGTCGTGCTGGGTGGCCGCCTCTGCGGTGGTGATGGGGGCCGGTGGGAGGGAAGCGTGGGTTGCGGTGGCCGGGGGGTCCTCGCTTGGGTGAGGGTCCGGGTGGGGGTGGTGTCGATTGGGTTTGTGTCGTTGCGTTTGTGGTGTTGTGTGTGCTCGCGTGGGCGCTGGCTTGGGTTTGGGGTCGGGTTTGGGGTTGGGGTCCGGTTCCAGGTTGAGTAGTACCTCTGTCGGGAGGTGTGAGGGCGCCGATGTCGGGTCGGGGGTCGTCCCGGTGCGTTGCCGGGGTGCCCGAGTCGCCTGTGTGGGGGCTGGGGGGTCGGTGCGTGCGGCCGCGGCTTTGGGTTTTGCCGTGGCCTTGAGGATCAGGGCGGCAGGGAGGGGGGGGTCGGAGGATGAGGGGGAGGAGGTGGACGAGGCTGAGGATGAGGAGGAGGTGGTGGACGCGGGTTGAGCTGTGATGCGGGCGGGCTTGCAGGCGGCAGCTTCTGCTGCGGCCACGGCGGAGAGGATGGAGGGCATGTCCTCGGGCTGTAGGTTGGGGGCGGGCGGCTGGGGGGGCCCGTTCGTGACCTGGCGGCCCGGCGGGCCGATCTGGTCGGCAGCTGCGGGGGAGGGAGGCGCGGGGCTATGGCCTTCTCCTTCTGGGCTTGGCTGGGCCCGGGTCCTGCAATGTGCGAGGTTGTGTGGGTTGGCGTCCGCGGGGGGGAACAGTTCGCGTGGGCTGCATTCAGGGGCCGGGGGGGGTGGGCCTGGGTCCTCTGGGGTGTCTGCGGGGGACGTGGGCGGGCCACTGGGTGGGGTGGGCGTGCCGCGGGGCGCGGGGCCCCTCTCGGCGGGTGTGTGTGGGTTGTTGAGTGTGGGGGGTGGTAGGGGTGTCCGGTGGGTGGGTGTGTGGCGGGCGTGTGCTGGTGCTCGGGCGGGTGGGGGGGGGCCGTGTCGCGGGGCCCGGGGGTGCGCGCGATGGTGGGCGTGTGTGGGTCTCCGGTTGAGCAGCGAGAGGGGGGGGGCATGGGCGGGGATTGTGCGGTGGGGTGTGCTGTGTCGCTGTATGTGTCCGCTCGCCGCGGCGCACTTGCGTGGCCAGTTGTAGGTCGGGCGGTTTGGAGGGGAAGCTTGCAGTCTTCTGCTGCCGCGGCAAGGATTTCGCAGACGAGCTTGCGTATCTGGTGCACCTCTTGGTCAGTGGTGGGAAGGGGGTATGCTAGCTTTGGGCTAAGACCCGCGCGGTTGAGGACCCTGTGGATGGCGTGGTACCCGCAGGTGAGGGACTGCTGCGGTCTGCGGGGGGGGTTTGGTTGTGTGTCTGGGCCCGCCTCGACTTGTGTGTGGGCGGTGGGGATGGCCCAAACCCAGGGCACGGTCCCCGTGGGTGGCCAGCGGCGCTTGATCCAGTGGGTTAGGCAGAGCATGGCCAATTCCAGGTGGTAGCCCGCCGTCCCTGAGGTGATTTAGGCTAGGGCGCGGGCTGGGGGCTTGTCCCCTGGCTGGAGGACGCCCCTGAGGACCCTGTGCTGGCTGGTGGGGTCCCCTACTGCCCCTGGTGGGGCGCTCTCTGGGGTGAACATGGTGTCTGTCCCTTGGATGAGCCATTGCGGGCCGCGAGATGTAGCCGTAGCGGCTATCACGTAGTAGTGGCCGCGCTCGAGGACTGTAACCAAGACCTCCGGCGGGGGGTGGTCACTGTCTTTAGGTGGGGGGGGGAGGTCGTCGTCCCGGGTGCGGAGGCCGGCAGCGCGGAGGGCGGTGTCGCGGGTTGGTGCGGTGGCCTGTTCCCACTGCTCCGGGCGGTTCGGGTCCGCTGGGTGGTCCGTCTCCGCTGGGGCCCGTCGTAGGCGTACGGTCCCTTGACGCGTGACGTTGATGCCGGTGTCGTGCGTCAGGGCCTGGCCCCACTCGATGGGGGGGATCCAGACGTGCTCGCCCTGGGTGTGTTTGCGGGCTCGCCAGAGCACGAGGTCTACGATGGTCTCGTGGAGGCCGCTGCCTGGGGTGGTCAGGTCCTGGAGGGCTTTGACGGTGAGCTTGGTCCAGTCCTCTCGTAGGCGGTACCAGCCCACGGGGGTGGTCAGGGCCCTGTCTTGGAGGGTTGCTCGGAGGAGGTCGGGGTCGCGGATGGTGGCCGGTGTGAGGGGAGGGTGCCCCGGGTCCGGGGAGGGTGGGCCGGATGGGCTGCCGGGGTCTTGCGCGTCCACGTCGATGCATGGTTGGCCCTGGTTGGGCTCGGCCGGACTGAGCGGTGCCGGGTGGCTTCTTGGGTGAGAGATGGGCCTCGGGGCGCTGTGGTGGTGTCTTGGAGGCCTGCGAATGGAGATGGGGGGCGTGTGCGGGGCGCGGAGTGGGTTAGTGGACGTCTGGGTCATGCACGGCATGGTAATGGATGAGAGGCTGCATGTGTTCCCTGGCGGTGGGGTCGGTGAGTTGCTCCGCGTGTGTTAACAGGAGGTGTTTGCGGTGTACCATTTGGGCCGCTGCTCTGGGGACTGCCTTTAGCTGGAGGTGTGCTGCTGCCTCCATGGGGTTTTCGGTGTGTTTGGTGAGGTGTCGGTGCAGGGCCTGTGTCACCGCCCCTCTCATGGTGGCTTCTTTGACCAGGGGATCCCGGAAGAGGTGTTCGGTTGCCTGGTGTGCGTGGCTGTGGGTTGGCCATCCTTCGTGTTGTCGCAGGGTTTCCGCCGGGGACCAGCCCACTAGCGTGTCCCTGCCTGTATGGAGGGGGCGATTTTTGAAGTGTTCCCAGTCCTCCGGGCCGGTGTGGTCGCACGGGCAACAGGTGTGTTCTTCGGGGACGTGGATGTGCTTGCGGGCGAGCCATTTGGCGACCCTGGTGAGCAATGGTAGTTGCTCCCTGAGGAGCTGGATGCGTCGTTTTTGGGGGTGGGCTGGGACGTTTGCTGGGCGCAGTGCTGAGTGGTGGAGGGGGATTTGCAGTCTGTCCTGGAGCTCCTGGATGTGCGCCCGGCTGTCTGCGTCGCCGAGCACGCGGGCGAGATGTTGGATGGGGTTGGGGTAGTGGTATGCTCTGTCGTGGGAGGAATAGGGGGCGTCCTCTGGTACCCAGTCTGGGGTCTGATGGGGCTCGGGTACAGGGGGCACATGTTGGAGGTGTGTGTGGTTGCGGCCAAGGTCAGGGATCTGGAGGGCTGGTAGGTGTGTTGTGCGCTGGTGTACTGCCTGGTTGTCGACCTTACCATTTCCGTATTGGTGTCTGTGGGACTCTTGTTTCACGATGTGGAGTTGGACGTAGGGGGGAAGGCTGCGAAGGGCTTTCCAGAGCGGCAGTGCCTGGGTGCCGAGGCTCGTCGCGGTGGCTTTGTGAATTGGTTGCCTTGCTATGCGGAGGAGCAGGTGTGTGTCGACAGTGGCGTCTACCACGAACCAGACCCGGACGATGTGCCGGGAGTGGGCAGGTAGGTGGGCCGCGATCTCGGTGATGGCGTCGGCCATGGCCCCTAGCTCCCCGTGGGAGGAGGCCCCATAGGTGGTCCGGCCCGTGTGGTGGTCCATGTGGTAGTGTCCCCCAGTGTGGGTTAGCTGCAGGGTGGCCCCCCCGGTGATGGGCGTGAGGGCATATTCGCCTGAGGCGTCGGTGAAGAAGAGCCGGTCCGCCGGTAATGGTTGTGGGAGGCGGCATGGGTTCATGGGCAGGTAGGCGTATATGGCAAGGCCCGTGGCGAGGTGGGCCACTGGGGTTGTGGGCTGCAGGATGGGGGTGGCGTACACCCCTATTCCTTTGGAGATGATGTGTTTCGCTTGGGGGGACAGGGCTATGAGTCCCTGCTCCGGTTGTCCTTGTGTGAGGTAGGAGTAGATGTAGTAGAGGATGTAGGCTGTGTCGGGGTTTAGGTCGTGGCATGTGAGGGTTTGTGTTCGGTGCTCCGGTGTGTGGCAGGAGTGGTGGAGCGGATAGTAGGGGTGTTCGTGCTTGACCGTTCTGCCTGGCTCGTACATGCTGTAACGGATGGCAACTCCTGCCGGGTCGGGGCGGGGCCATGTGGGTGTAGTGGTGAAGAGCCATTTGGGCGCGTGGTCGGGGTTCCATGCTACCGTGGGGTTAGTGTCGGTGCAGTGGAACCATGGGGCTACCCATGCGTAGGCCTGTGGTGGTAGGTGGGTTGTGGGGTGGGTGTGGTTGCGTGCTATGAGGTGTAGTACGGGCCATGGTGTGGTTGGTGCCTCGGGGTCACAGGCCCAACATGTGCGTGGTATGTCCTGGGAATCATGGGGGACCCGTGGTAGGTCTCGGGCGGTCATGTGGTGTTTCGGTATGCGCCATTTTGCCCCGTGGTGGATGACGGTGGTCTGCGTGGGTTTGGCTTCATTCGGGGCCAGTAGTAGGGTTAGTGGTGGGACTGGGCCCGTCAGCGGGGGGACAGGTTCGTGTTTCGATCCGGTGGGTGCGTAGGGCGGTGTCGCTGGGATGGGTCGGGGGTGTTGCTTTGTGAAATCTCGGTAGGCTGTGTGCATGTCTTTGCTTCCCGGTAGAGTGTGTCCCGCTGCTCGTGCCGTCTGCGTGAGGTACTGGTGGAAGAGGCGGTATTGTGGCCATTCGGGAAGCAGTAGAAAGGGGGTCTGTTGTGCCCCGCTGTGGTGCAGGACCCGCATTCGGGGGAGGGTGACATATACTACGGTGATGGAGGCCCCGACAAGGTCAATGTTATGGATGGTGCCCTTCGGGTGATGGTGGAGGTCCCCGCAGAGGACCGCTAGTGGCCCTTCCTCTGGGCACGTGTGCTTGGTGAGTATGGCGTGGTGTGGGGATGGGAGGGGAAGCTGCAGGTGGTTCCACAGGCGCGTGTTCATGTTGGTGGGCATGCCCGTCTGGTGGAGTACCCAGCGCGGGCATGTGTTGCGGGCCCGTTGTGCGGCTTGGAGGCGGATTGCGGTGACCTCGCGGACCTCCGGTTAGTGGTTGTGGGTCATGCGGTGAAGGAGGAGGGCGGTGTGTCTGGTGTAGGCCGCTTTCACCTCGTCCCCTATGGCGTCCTCATAGTGGGGCCATGCCGCTCGGATGGCGCGGGTGGGTATGGAGGTGGGCCAGCCCCTGTGTGCTGCCCATGCCTTGGTCACGGCGCGTGTGGCCGGCTGGAGGGCGGTGGTGGGGTGTGTCAGGTGGAGTGCTTGGAAGCCTATGGAGGCGTTCAAGACCCCGGTGAGGTAGTACGCCAGGCTCTGGTGGGACAGGGAGAGGGTCTTGGTAGTCGGGGACGCATATCTGGGGAGATGGGCGACGTGTGATTGCAACTTGGGAGGGAGGGTGGCGTCCTCAGGGTTGGCGGCCTGGATTACCCCCAGGTGGGTGTTGGTTGTCACGACTTGCATGGGGGGGCCTTGTGGCCCTAGGGTGGGAGGTGCGGCAGACCCCTTGATCATGGCCACTGACCTTGTGGGGTGGACGATGAGGTTGATGTGGGAGAGGTAGGAGACGGTCACGTCCAGTAAGTCGTTGGCCTGTTGGGTGACCGTTGGCCCGGGGTCCGGGGCATGGGGTTCGTGTGGGGTGTGCGCGACCGTGAGGTTGGTGTCGTCCGCGAAGCCCATCAGGGGGGAGAGGAGGGGGTAGGGTGCGTAGGCCGGGTAATCCTGCTCGATTGCGAGGGCCAGGGGGAGCGTCACTAGAAGGTACAGGAAGGGGCCCTCTGCTCCCCCTTTGGGGACCCCGCTGCCTGGCTCCAGGAAGGGGATGAGGCCTGCTCCAGTGCGGACCGCGTATTTGCGGCTGCGGATGTAGCCGGAGGTGAAGTTGTAGAAGGGGAGGCCTAGGCGTTTCCACACCGCTTCTAGAAGGAGCCAGGGGGTGTTCGGGAAGGCTCCTTTGACGTCGAGGGAGCCGATGATGAGGTCCACCGGTTCCATGTCTGCGATGGTGTCCTGGAGGAAGATTGCCTCGTGTGGGGACCGGCCTGGGATGGCCCCCCAGAGGCTTGCTGGTATGTGGGGGTCCAGGTCGGGGCGGATGCGGCGTAGCAGGATGGTCCAGACGATTTTGACCTCCGTGACCGTACAGACTATGGGGCGGCAGTTGTCCGGGTTTGCCCAGTCCCCTTTTTTGTACAGGGGGCGGACAACGTTTGCCCAGTCTGGTGGCAGGGGGGTCTGCCCCGTGACGATGTCCCAGAGGCGGTGGGCGAGGATGCGGAGGAGGTGGGCGGGGAGGTGGTAGTATGCCTCCGCAGGGAGGCCGTCGTAGCCTGGGGTTTTGTGTTGCCGGAGACTGTGGATGGCCTTCCGGACTTCGTGGATGGTGAAGGGGCGTTTTTCCAGTTGCCTCCTCTGGGCGTGGTTGAAGACCTGAGGGAGGCGGTCGATTTTGGCCTGGGTGTCTGGGTCTAGTGTGTCTTGGGTTGGGGTGTGTTGCCGGAGGAAGCTGTCCTGGGTGGCTTGGAGCACTGTGGCTGGGTCGTTGGTGGGGAAGCCGTCCTCCTGCCGAACTGTGGTGATGGTGCGCTGGCCGGTGTCGGTCATGGCGTCGTTGAGGTGGCGGATGGCCTTGTAGGGGAATTCATGTTGCGCATACCGTTCGTGTTCCTGGGCGATGCGCTGTTGCCTGTGGATGTGCCACCGCTGCAGGTCTGCCCTGATGTGGGCTATCCGTGTCCTGCAGTGGTGTATCTGGTGGCGGGCTTGGGGGGTGTCGGTGTGGAGGAGGGTCGCCAGTTGTTGCTTCGCATGCCAGAGGTCATGGAGCATGTCCCCCAGGGCCGTGGGTGGTTGGTCGTCGTCTGTGTGGGGGTGTTGCTGGAAGCCGCAGGCGACGGCGACCGTGCGCATCGCTGTGAGTAGGTCGGTGGGGTCTGGTTGGACGCGCCAGGCGCGGTCTATGGCCCTGTGATATTGGGACCAGGCATGCTTGTCATGCAGCGGGGGCATCTTCAGGGGGGGTGGTAGGCCTTGGTCCGCATCCTCTGGGGGGCTGGGGGGAAGGTTGGGGATGGTGAGGCGGATGTGCAGGGGGCTATGGCCTCCGGGTCCCAGCGGAAGGGGTCCATATAGGGCCTCAGCTCAGATGATGGTGGTGGGGTCGCCATAGCATACGTCGATGCGGGATGGGGCGGCATCTGTTTGGTGGGGAAAGTGGGATGGTTGGCCTTCGAGGTTGGCTGTCAGGTCCACGAGCCCCAGCATTTCGATGGTGTCGCGGACTGCTTGGTCCTGGGGTGTGGCCTGTCCCCCTCGGTCCGCTGGGGTGGGGGCGGCGTTCATGTCGCCGATGATGACTGGCGGGGCGAGCATGGCCATCTGGCGGTATGCCTCGGCCAGGGCTTGGAGGAAGGGTTCTGTGGCTTCGCCGAAGGGGACGTGGGTGTTGATGACGTTGAGTTGCCATCCGTCCCCGACGACCTCATAGACACCTAGCCTCCCTGGGACGCTGAGGTGGTGGACGAGGTGGACGTGGATGCCGGTTCGGGTGTATAGGGGGGTCCCCTTGTGCCAGTAGCATTTGTACACTTTCTGGTCCGGGGTATATATGGGGGTGGTTTCTGGGGGGTCGTCGCGTTGTAGGCCTTGTTCCTGGAAGATGAGAAGGTGGGGAACCCACCCCGGCCCCTGTGCCATCGGGAGCTCTTGGAGGGCGGTTGTGGCGTTCTTGGAGTATGTGACGGCAGGGTGGTTGAGGTCGAGGAGGTTGACGGTGGCCTCGGTGGGGGCGGGCCGGGGCTGTGGAGGCTTGTGCCCTCGGCCCTTCCCCCGTCAGGGAGGGGGACTGGGGCTCCGGGATTTTCTGCCGGTTGGTGGTCGTTTGGGTAGGCGCGGCGGGGGGAGGCCTTGGCTCCACTCCGGGGGGAGCTCCCCAGTGTATTCGGTGACTGTGTGGGCCTTGTTCTTTTCCCTGCGGAGCCGGATGGGGTGGGCGCTGGTGAGCTCCAGGGTGTAGCTTACTGGCTTGTCCGGGGCGCTGCTGCCTTGGTCTAGCTCATTTTGGCGGTGCCAGATCACCCGGATCTGTGGCCCCTGTTGTCCCCCGGTTCCTTGAGGCGGTACTGGATCGTGCCCTCACACCAGATCCAGTCGCCTGTGTGGTCGTTGCGGAAGGGCTGTTGGACCTTCGCGCCTTTTTCGAATCCCGGGTACGCTTTGGGCGGGGGCGGTGCTGGTGGCGGGAGGGAGGATGATGAGGATGCCTGATCCGGGTGGGGCGATGGTAGTGATGGGAGGGAGGATGACGAGGATGCTTGGTCC
This sequence comes from Eutreptiella sp. 'Long Island Sound 2002', assembly GCA_964036045.1. Taxonomy (NCBI): domain Eukaryota; phylum Euglenozoa; class Euglenophyceae; order Eutreptiales; family Eutreptiaceae; genus Eutreptiella; species Eutreptiella sp. 'Long Island Sound 2002'. The sequence goes on along the minus strand of OZ038380.1, from coordinate 66,709,933 downwards.
GGGTGGGGCGGTGGTAATGGTGGGAGGGAGGATGACGATGATGCTTGGTCTGGGTTTGCCGGGTGGGTCGGGTGGGACGCAGGGGGTCGGGAGGTCGCTGCTTTTCCGGCTTGGTTGGGGGCGGGTGCGCCCCTTTGTCGTCTCGCTCGCTTGGGCGGGACTGGAGGTAGCGGGGCTGGGGGGGCGTGGGGTTTGAAGAAGGGGTGGGTTGCTTGCTGGTCCGGATCCCTCAGTGGGGGTTCTGCCGGTGTTTGCGTTTTCGCTTGCGCGTGGCTAATATACCCATCCCTGCTATTGAATAAGGGTTCAGCGTAATCACGCAACATGGCTTTGTTGTGCGACAGTGTGTCATCCACGCTCTATCGCACGAGATCCCGCCATTGAGCAGCGACGTCTTGAACTTGATCGATGTTGTCACCGAAGCCTACAAAAAGGCCACGTGAGAGGCTCGTGTCAGTATTGCAACAGGGTTTGCGCATTACTCTCACAACGCTCTCAAAGGACAACCGGTTAAGGCAAGTGGGTAAATCACTACTAAAGGGTTATAGTTAGGGGATGGGATGGCTGCAACATAGCGCGCGCTTCACTCTAATGACACCCTAAAAGCATAAGCGGCTAAGGCAAGTGCGTAAGTCACTAATAATGACGCGTTCCCGTGGGGGGGCCTGGCTACCGAACGCTGCTGCAGACACGTCAGCAAGCAAGCAGGCAAAGCCCTGCGCTCACAGGGGCATCCTAATGGAACAAAGCGTTATACGATGCTTGCCTCTCTGAAATAAAACAAAGGTATATACAAAAACACATCACGGTATGCACACAGGGGGTTAAGCCATGGACTGGGGTAAGGGCGCCTCAGGGCAATAGACACTCAGTCTCCAACGATATCCCATTACCCCTCAGTGCCCCGGGGATAACGCGGGGAAACACTGTGCAAAAAACCATATCCCATCCCAAGGTCCCACTTCCTCAGTGGTATGCCTTTACGGGGGTTCAAACAGAACCCACGGACCTGCCCAAACTGGGCCCTAGATCCCTGCCAAGGGGGGAACCTCCCGCCCGGCCACAAGCACCAGGGAACCAATCACCTCCAAGGTCAATCAACTGTCTTCCCCCCATGCTCCCTTGATCGCAGGTCCCAACTTCACTCTGAGCTGGAGATATGGCCCCGCCATTATCCCCTAGGAGTTGGGGGCTGAAAATGGGCTGTTTCAGCCCATCCTGACTTTGGCTGAAAAAAAGTCCAAAATTGACCCCTCGGCTGGGCCATGCAAGGGTAGGGGCGAAGCACCCAACCCTGTACCCTTCGAGTACACAATCCCTGGAGATTCTATGCAACCTGGATCCCCCAGATTCTCTGGCATACTGGCGCCAAAGAGTCGGCACGCGGGTTTAGGATGCCGAAATCGGCAAAAACAGCCATCTGTGGTCGCCGACCAGGGTTGACTTTCGTGACCATCTCGTCAAGCCAAGCCTTGATTCACGGGTCTTGATATCCCCTTTGGTCCCGTGCATCAGGGTTTGCATTAGGGCTTGCTGTCACGTTGGCTGCCTGCTGTTCCCCCAGGGGATGGTCGCGCGACGGGGCAGAAAACAGCGAGAAAGGCAGAATTTGGCACCGTGGCATGCACCGTAAGTTGCATAACTCCGGCTAGGCCGGAGGAGCAAATACGAAACTCTAGGGCGATTGATCCTTGGTCATATGCTACAAGAATCACCACTTTCTTCTGGCTACATCAATTGCCCCATGGAGGTATAGTATCCCAACTTGGCGTAAAATGGCAAAATTAACGAAAATTGGCCGAAGGGGCCCACACTGACAATCCCATATCTCCATGGCCATGGCGAGCAATAGTCCAACCAAAGTAGCTACAGACACATGAGACTCAGCTCCCAATATATGCCCAATGTCAACCTTCGAGGTCGCCTCTAATCATTTTTCCGCTTAGCAGAAAAAAGGTACACGAAAAATGGCAAGAGGTAGCATACCCCATATTGAGCCACCCATGGCTCTCCCATCCCAAGGAGAGGACACGAGGGGGTACACCCTATTCGAGGCGGGTTTATGTCCCCTTTGCAAATCGCCCTTATCTCTGAACAACGGCCGCACACAGCCCGGGGGCGTATAATAAGGTGGGGATGGGCTTTGGTGCCATCATTGCCAAAAAGAGGCTTACTAGTACCAAAAGTGGTTACTCCAAAAATTGTATCTCCGGTTCCCAAGGGAAATGGACTTTAGGCTGTTGCATGGAAGCAATCAAGAGCCTTAGGTCCCTTTGTCAACATTGGTTCGGGTCCGAAGCACCAGAAAACCTTTTTTAACACTTCGGCCTTTGGAGCACACAAAAAGTGGGAAATATGGCTAAAATGCCAATATTGGGACGTATATACCCATGGGACACCAACGTCCATATAATATGGCATAGACCCCAATTGAAGAACCCATAGTAAGTGTTTACACACCTACTTGCTTTGGGTCAAGTCCTCCATTTTATTCCAAGTTAATCATGCATGCATAGGGGCACGTGTGCAAAAGGCAGGTTTGGCGCGTGTGCCCACAAGGCAATATTATGTAAAATAGTAGATAGGCTTGGAAAAATGAAAGAAGCCTTACACGATCTCCTTGTTGCTCTTTACGTTCTATATTGCCTTGGTTCCAGGCTCATGTGCACCTTGGTCTCGAGAACGAACCTTGGCGCCACGGCCCTTTTGGCCAGATTTTAGAGGAAAAGTCGCCCTTTCAAGCAGCCATGTTTTAGCGCGCATTGAATTTCCTGGAGCCATCGTTGAGTTGGCTCCAAAATCGAAAGTTGCCTACTGCTATTGGTCTTGTGAGCATTATGCCAAGTTATTTACGTTCATGCTCGCAAGTACACAAAGTTGGCGTTTGCGCACTATTTTGACTTGGGATTTTCGTACCCATGTGTGACCAAAACATCCCCCCAAGCCGCTTCCCCAAAGTAAGTGATATGCCCATGTGCAAGGGGCATGAAGGGAAGGCAAAAGAGGGAGAGGCAGTGTTCCTTACAAACTCATGGTCTATGAGATCCATGAGTTCGTTTGCATGAAGGAAAGGTTTGCGTGTTGATTTTCTGCCAGACGCGTCGGCGAAAAGTTCTGGTGAATACACCCGATGTAAATACATGAAAAACCCTACGGCGGCTAAACATTGGGTCAGAATAATCGATGGTAATCCTTTTCCCGCAATATTCTATCATGAAATTGGAATTGTAAAAATTCCTCATGGAGTTAATCGAATGGGAAGGTTATTTACGGGATCGGTCCCATGCCGGCTCCCAATTGGCTGGAGGAAACATATCCCCACAGGCGGGACGGGAAATAGGCATAGGTAACGTGGAAGGACAGACATTTCCCCTATGGGCCATGGGGTCCTGGGTACCAGTTCAACCCCCTCCTTAGAGCAAACCATGGGGGGGCTCGGTCCCATCCAAGCATGGCAGCGGGTACCCGGGACAACTGCAGTGAGGGGGTCTCCTCCCCAGGCCCACACTTGGGTCAGGATCTCCACATGACTCGAATTTCCCACACAAACAGTAATGATTCCACAAAAATGGATTCAATTCCGTAAGGACTGACACGTATGACTTGCAAATGGATGTGAAAACCAGTAACGTATACAGTATCCAGTATCGGGTCCTGGCGGCGATGGTTCCACATTCAAAGGACCCGTTACCCCATACCAGGCGCACCGTGCGCCGGCTGCGACGGTCACCACCACATTGGCAGTGGCATACACGACAAGCATAGGCGTCACACGACGACCGAGGTGGTCCCACGGGTTGAGAGCAACCACAGACATCCGTCAGGACGGTGAAGGCTTCCCAAGGCCGCAGGCTGGGGGAGAGTCCGCACGGGTCCTTCCAGGGGCGCACCATGTCCATATCCACGACGCAATTCCTGAGTGGTAAAGCCGCACTAGCTCCTCCACAAAGGATCAGGCATCAAGGCTGTCTTCTCCCTCGCCCCATTACCACGAGGGCCATGCATGGGGGAGTACCCATGCAGTCTGGGTGGAGGCATCAACTCCTCAAACCACCAGTTTCCCAGGCAGACTGACCGAGGTCAGTTCATCGAAGGTCACCACCTGACTGCGGAGGCAAGTCAGTAGGCTCAGACTGGGACTGACAGTGGCGTAGTTCACTTCAGGCAGCTTGGCTTTCAGCCTGGCGCTTTCAGGATCTCAGCCAAAGGCACGGTCACGGACACCCGGTATCACAGGCACTATCTGTACTGAAGTACCGGTCCAGCAAACCATAGGTAATGGAATGTACACGGCGATCGTGGTCGCCTCTGTATGTCGATTCGAGTCCCTTATGGGGACCATCTGTGGCTCCGTAGTGGTCGGGCGGGACGGTGTTGGCATGTACATGGCAATCCTCAGGGTGATTCACAGCCTGCGGGGTTGCTGCGGTATGATGTCTAAGAAAGCAGGCCAAAACAGTGATCCAGAGCAAAAATAGCAGGGGATGACACGCATCCTGGAGGGCAGGGTAAAGACATAACATAGGTCAAATGGCATGTAAACACCCTCAGCAAGGAGCACCAAACCATGCACCGGTCAGGACAAGGCGTCATCAGGGGGAGTGCGGGAGAAAGGTGCCCGTAGGCCAGCAACTCACACACACTCACCCACGATCTGGATCCGCGAGTGTGCCATGGGACCAGATCACACACACATTCGCAGTGTCCATGGCAGCGACACCCGTTGCGCAACGTCGTATGGGCTTCAAAGCCCCCAGAGCTCCAAAAACATTGAGCGGTCAGTCACCCCACTTGGCGTCCCACGGATGCATCAAGGGGGTTTTGACATACAACTGGTGGCAGTCGGGACATTGGAGGCAGGCCACCGATCCGCTTGGTTCCCAAGGGATTCAGCGTGCGGGGGTGTGGCCATCTGCTCGGGTCTCTGGTCTTAGCATGGACGGTGGTCCCACCTGGTTTCCCATGGATTCAGCAGGGGGGGGGGGGGTCAACCACCCCGACTCAACCATGAGAGAGACAGAGGGAGCAGAACTCTGTCCGCCGAACTCGGCTTCGGGAAGTCGGCATCACGCAGAGGTCTGAGCGACAACGGCTGTGTTAAACCACCCGATCAGGGGGCTGCTCGACTTGCCCAGCATTTCAACGACTCCACCAGAACGACATTGCACCAGAGCTGGGAGAGAGCAAGCAAGCAAGGGACCTGCTGACGACCTGATAGACTTGTGCCCAATCTGCCCACTCAGGGGACAGCTCAGGAATGGGATCAGTCGCCCCTAACTTCTATCGCCCTGGTCAAAGCCTCCGAGTCAGAGACCTGGATCTGTGTCTTGTGCTTGCGGACATTCTCCATGTAAGGAAGGTCCCTACCAGGACCGGCCCCCGCTGTGCCCCTTCCGCCCGTAATCCCTGCTGATTTGCTCCTGATCAATGCTTGCATTTCTCAAAGTCCTGGGTCCAAAATCCAAAAATATAGAAAATCGAAAATACAATCCTCCTCCAACCCTGAACAGCAATCAGATCCCACAAATGCAGCAATAACCCGATTCACAATCCAATCCACGATGCGGGCTTCCGTTCAGCACACCGGTCTTCCCACGGTGGCGGGCATGTACAAGAATTGCACCAAGGAAGAAAGCCCTGAAATTGGCATATGAACACAAATAAAGCAAAGTTGGGGAAAGATGTAAACTTACACAATCACAGCCATAGACCCCTCATTCCCTGGACTCAAGACCTTCCCTTGACTCACCAACATGATGCCCTGAACCCAGTCCAATAAGATGGTTAAATGCCATGTATCAAAAGTCACTACATAAACCCCAAAAATGTGTTCACTCCCAAGCCTCTATATCCTAGCCCAATCGGGGAGGTGGCGTGTCATGGCCTAGAGTGGCACTCAGGACCATGCCCTACCCTGACATAACCTTAGTTGGACTTGGAGTCGAATGGGCTTGGAGATATGCCCCATGAGTTTGAACTCATAACATGCCAAAAAACTGCCAATTCACACCATATTGGCCATATATCAAATATATGCTCAAAATTGAAGTTACCACTTATCTGAAGGCTCAAAGCATGCATGGAATCGAAGTCTACCATTCATGGAGGATAGAGACCAAAGGCCAATGCCCATGTACATCCCCACTTTACCCTCGAAACCCCTTCGGATATGGGCACCACGCACTGCCCAAGTCAGCCCATGATCTTGAGACCAATTCTTGTATTCCTTCGTGCGCCAAGCCAAATGGAGTACACGATCCGGCATATGGTGGTGTTCAACTCCAAAGCATATGCCAACATATGAACAACATACCATGGTTCGACTCTCCATAGGCTTCTTGCTGTCAGCTGACCAGGTGAGTACACAAAACGCAAAAATGAGCAAAAATTGAGGTCAAAAACATGAAAATATGACCAAATACAAAGTTGTCCTGATAGTATATCTCTATGCTCACCCATGATATCCGGTCATGGTTCAATACACAAATGATTGGAACCATTTGCGAACAATTCCCCCACTTGGATCCCCCATCAGGCGCATGGAGATACCTTCGCCACTCATATCTACATGCCCCATGAAAATGGGAGTGCACTCATGGATCTCCTTGCGAAACATACCATGAGCAATACATATGCGGTAGACTTAGTCTAGCGCTTTGAATTCCACAATTGGGACATGGGCAAGGCCTTTGTCACGTATGGCTCCCCATCTCTTCGGCCACACGAAGATATATAACATGGGCGTGAGCATATCAAACATATACCTTGCATATAACACATACCCTCAAAATGTGGCTCCCACCATGATATGCCATGTCCCTCCATGGACATAACTTCACGTTAAAAATACGTAGGAACCCAAGGAAAATTGCTATGCCACCCCAACACTCATGCGGTACACTCGAAAGTCGCAATAAAATGTTCGGTTGCACGGTCCAAGAGTTATATATCACTTTCTACCCTCTTGACCATTATCCCTTGCTATGCCGGGCATGTGTACGCAACAAAGACGTTTGATGCTTCCTAAATTAAGTTGAGACTAAGGCGCTTGCAACCCAACCTTCATTGTTCTCTTTCATCACACTCGCGCGTAGATATGGCTTTTCCAAGTGGTCCCACGATTCGCTTTTGTTTCCCTTATATCTCCAAGTCAAATGGGTGGCAAGTATAAGGGAAACCTGATTCGGGCATAGGGAAAAGAGTATGACCACTCGAAGAAGACCAAATCAAGTGCGGCGATGTCGAAGTCGAAAATCCGATTTCGACATCGCGAAAAATTCAGAATAAAATTTCGAGTGCATATTTAGAAAATTGCAGAAGCAACGAACCCTTTACTGATGAAATCTGACCCTTCATCGGAGTTTCCGCCAAAATATCTGGAAAAAACATTTAACCAATCGGTTAACGCAAAATCGCGAGCCAACTGACAGTCGCCGATACATTGACCATCAGAACGAAAGGCTGAAAAATTACGGAAACATTATGATAAAAAAACCCTGTTGATTCCTGATATTCTGATATATAAATCTCCGCTGGCGGCGCCTCGGTACTGAATATGGCCGCTCTTAGCCGGAATGGCCAAACCTATCACAGTATCACATCGGGTTAATTCAGGTGGACGGGAGAGTATGATATCAGTAAATGGCGGCTTGCCGGCACATAGATACACACCCCAAGTGACTGGACGATGGCCACGGGGGTCCGAACCGGCTTCACCCCCCTTCTCAGAGCGTTGTTACCGCTCGGAAGTCATTGAAGAGAGGACGGAGGACCCCAATGGGCTCCAACCCCCCCCCCCCATGTTCCAAGGACACATGGAGGCCCCACACACGTCGTAGGCGTCCCCCACGCCCCAAGGGAGGGATGAAGACACTGATACTCAGCGCCCTACGCCATATCCGGTCTCCTCTTGATCTACAACATGGACCAAGGGGATCAAAGATAGAGAAACGTCGTCGGTCGACCTAAATAAGTATACCACAATGAAATATATATGTGGAGATCGAGTGAAGGGGGTAGATGGCCAATCAAGGCCCAAAAATCCCCGGATGAACGCCCTCACCCGTCTCCCAAGCACAGAAACAAACAAAAATGCCAAGGGGGATCCATTACGGTGCTACAGCAGCAACCAAATGGACCAACACGTCCTTGACATCCAAAGAAATATTCTTTTTCTTCAGGTAGTCCATCCAGACCGTGGTGTACCTCGGCACAAAACTGCTCGGAGGCTCCCACGAGTCCCTGGATGCGGCGAATCCCTTCCAACGGACTTTATAAAGCCTCCCCCCAGGCGTCCCCGGGTCCGGCTTGTCCGCCAGGATCTTCTCGGCGGTGAAGTCGTCGTCCTCACCCTCGTCGTCCGAGTCCACATCGCCGGCCGTGAACTCGAAGGTGACAGGACGTCCGCTGGGGTCTGGTGCTCCGGGACGAAGCTGGGTATGGTCGCGGTCCAGGATCTTGTTATCCCCCACACGAACCGCATACACATCCTGCCCGACCTTCCGCACCATTACCCCCGGCACATACCAAGATGCCTGCCGATGCCTGGACAGGACATCCTTGTGGTGCCGCTCCACCCACACGGTGTCTTGGAGAGCATACTTCTGGACTTTTCCCTGCTTGAAGTAGTTGGCCCTCTTGTCATGCTCGTCCTGAAGTGCCTTGCACACCTTGGCCGCCGTGTCGTCCGCCTCAGCCATCATGGCGTTCGCATCCCGGGCCACTTTGCCATGGTTCAACCACGGGAGAGTGCGTGACACTCGATCCCGTAGGAACAGGATGCGATGGGGCGACAGTCCAGTGGGCCCCGGAAGGTCGTGATACGCTTGGAGTACCCTCCACAGCGAATTGTACCAATTCCGGTCCGGTTCGTCGATGTGCAGCTGGCGGAGCTTCTCGAACATCTGCCGCCCGGCCACCTCAGCCCGGCCATTCGACCGGCGGTGGTATGCCACGGTCTTGGCGTGCCGAATCCCCATGTGCTTGGACATCGTCTTGAACCACGTCCCCACGAATTGACTGCCCTGATCGCTGCGGATGACAGCCGAGACATCAAAAATCGTCAGCCAATGCCTCATCATGGCATTAGCGACGGTCTTGGCTTGCAGCCCCACTCCATGCTTGTCCTTCTTGTCCTTCGTCTTGGACTTCTTGCCAGGGACCGCCACGATATACCCGCTGTGCCTATCCACCGCCAGGATGACACAGTTGTAGGTCTCTCCTTCCACGGTGACCTCAGGCATGGCGAATACATCCATGGCCACGGACCGCATAGGGGCCTCCGGTATAGCCGTATACAGCGGGTTGCCCGCTGTGGAGTGGTTGGGGCTCTTCGTGGCCCGACACACGGCACAGTCGCTGCAGTACCTATCCAGGATGGCGTAGTACCCCGGAGGGAACTTGAAACGCCATTCCAGGTCCTGCTGCATCTTGTCTCGGCCAGGGTGCATGAGCTGGGCGTTGTGCCAATGGTCAATGAGCTCCTCCACTCGGTTCTCGGGCACCAGCAGCTTGTCCTTGAGGAACAACGTGTCCCCATCCTCAGTCAAGCCCTCAGGCCACTCGTCGTCCGACGGGGCGCTCACGGCATTCCAGTACTTGCTCCAGTGCTCCGATGCCGCGTAGTCATCCGACCAGTCCTCTGTGAGCACCGACCTGACTAGCTCCACAGGGGCCACCATCCATTGCTCGAGAGTTTCCTCTCGAATAGCTTGGACGCGGGCACCCCAGAACTTGGCCAGGTCCGTACGGTTCGCCATCACCACGAAGCACTTGACCCCCTCTTGCTCCATGGCCTTCTCCATCTCGATGATGCGCTTGGCTTCCTCGGTTTCCTCGGCGTCCCCATGGCCGGATATGTCCATCCAAGCCTTGCCCGCGGGGTAGGCCCATCGACTGAGGCAATCTACCACAGTGTTGTCCTTTACCGGGACGTATACGACGCTGAGGTCGAACTTGGCGAACGTCTCATGCCATCGGGCCCTCCTTGCTGCCGGTCCCGAGGGGGTGTCGACGTGCTCCTTGTGCCAGCTCTGCAAGGACTGATGGTCCGTGCAAACCACCACCGGTTGCAATCCGATGTGGCCAGACCACTTCCTGAGCGCACAAACAATGGCGTACGTCTCCTTCTCCCTCGCGGTCCAGGTGCGGCGTTGGCCCTCGGCCAGGATCCGACTCCAAAACGCCACGGGTACGTGTGACCCGTCTTCCCGGATCTGCTCGAGGACTGCCCCCACAGCATAGTCCGAGGCATCTGTCCGTAGCACGAATCCCTTGTCCGGGTCCACCAAGAATAGTCCCAGCTGCCCCAGGAGTCGCTCCTTCAGGCGGCTGAACGCATCCTCGGCCTCAGGGGTCCAGGCAAGCTTCTCCTTGCTCCCCTTCCGGCCATCGAACTTGCCCACTTGCAGCATCTTGTGCAGCGGCCCCGACAGTTCTGCATACATCCGGACATAGCCCGAAAAGTAGTTGCAGAACCCCATGAAGGACCGGAGTTCGCTGATGGTCTGGGGCTTCTCCCAGTGGTGCAGGGACGCCAGCTTCCCAGGCATGGGACGGCGCTGCCCGTGACCAACCACGTGACCCGCGAACTCCACTTCCTTCACGAAGAGTGAGGCTTTGGTGGGCTTGCACACCATGTTGTGCTTGTCCAACTCGCTGAGCACTCGGCGCAGATCCTTCTCATGCGCGTCAATGAGCTCGTCCTCAGTCATGTTCTCCGTGCCGGATCCGATGATGATGTCATCCACGAAGAGATCGCCACAGTCCCGGACAGGACCGAGTAGGTCCTCCATCATGCGCTGGAAAGCGGCGTTGCCATTCTTGGCGCCCATAGGCACCACTTTCCACTGCATGGGCCCCAGCGGCGTCGACATCGCTGTGCAGGGCCTGGAGTCCGGGTGTAGCGGCATCTGGTGATAACCGTGTTTCAGGTCCGACACCGTGAAAATCCGCTTTTTCTGTTGTTTTTGGAGGATGGAGTCGATCAGGGGAAGCGAGTACGAGTCGTGCTCGGTCTGCTCGTTCAAACCTCTGTAATCAACCACCAACCTCCACTCGCCCTTCTCCTTCTTGGGCACGATGAAGGCTGGGCTGGCCCACTCACTGTCGGAGGGTTCGATCCATCCCCGCTCAATGAACTCGGCCAACAGCTTCTTCGTGGCCTCGGCCCGATCGCCCTGAAGTTGGTACTCCCGATGACGAAAAATCTTGGGGTTTGGCTTCAGCTTGATCTTCGCTGTGCCAAACCTCCCACGATCTGGAGGGTTCTTGTTGGCGACGCCACTGAATAGCCGCGGATAGGCATTGATCAACCTCTCCTTCAACTCGGCGACCTTCGGGTTCTCCTGGGCCTCTTCAGCCGCTTGCTTCGGTATCGATACAACCGACCGCACTGCGGTGTAGGCCTCTTCCGGGTCCGAATCCGACTTCTCCTCGTCCGATATGCCGTCTTCATCGTCGTGAAGCATGCTTCCCACCGATAATCTTCGAAAATTTGCGGCCTCGGGCTGGTGCTCGTTGCTACCGGTTCCCACTCTTGGAAAACCCCACGTTGGTGGGTCCTACCCAACCGGACCATCGTATTGGTCCGCGATGTGATCCATGACCCTCGCCACGAACTCATCCTTCTCGTACTTGCCGGTGACCAACATCTTGTCATCCCACCAATGCGGAGATGTGACCATGGCCCGCCTCTTCTTGGCTGCCACACGGTCGTGCATCCCCATCCGCATGTGGTTGACGACGTCGTCGATCTCGGCATGGGACAGGACGTCAATGCCATCAATTGGCTGATCCGTCCCCTCCTTGGGCTCAAACATGACCTTCATGGGCACCGCCTCCACCCTACGGATGAATGCTTCATCACCCGTGGGCTGGGCTTGCGCCCCATCCACCAGGAAAGCCTTGGTACCCCACGCTTGACCCGGGGAGGGCATTGATACACCCTTGGCGTCGATAAACAACTCCTCTTCTGGCCCGAATGACATCTCGTTCAGGGTGATGGAGTCCAGCGTCGACTTGAGACCCTCCAGCGGACATGGGGTGGATCCTATGCCGGTTATGACCAGGATCCCCTTCGCCCTATCCGCGATGATATTCTCCACCATACGTCTGGTATTGTCCAGGGAGCCATGCCAGTACATGGGTCCCCACTCCTTCAAACCGCAATGCCGGTGCCAGGCTGAGTCTCCTCGATGCCAGTGCCGCCTACACTTTCTCAGAAGTGGGGCATCCCGGGAAGCAAAGACGTCCGTCTGGGGCGTTTCGGCTCCTAGCGTCTGGATCATCCTGGCATACACCTGTGGCACCATTCCATACTCTGTGAGCTGAACTCCGCGGTCTCCTCTGGACTTGGCACCCACAGCTTGCACCGCTCGGACGATCCGATCCTCTTCCTCAGCATTCCATTGGGATGATCCGCATGCATAGTCCGTGGACAGCCATGTGAGGCATTCATCATCCTCCCGGACCAGCGTTGCACGATGGGGAAGGGCTCCAATGGCGTTTGCCACCATGAAGTCATACCCCATGATCATATCCCAATCGGTAATGTCGGCCACATAGAAGTTCCCGGATAGAGTGCTTCTCTTCGCCTGATCAGGGCGGTTCAAGCGCTCATGCTCCCAGAATTCCATACTGATGGTGGCCTCATGGGTGCCGCCACCCATAATCTCTCCGTTGGCGACCTTCCGGCGGACCGGTCTCCGGCTGGGCTGCAGGAGTTCCTCCTTGAACAACCCTCTCCGGACCAGGCTCACCTGGGCACCCGTATCCACTAAGACATCCACCACCTTCTCCTCTCGTCCGCACCGTACTCGCACTTTCAAGTGCAACTGCCGCTCGTCGCCATAAGGTGTATGGACGACTCTCACGGCATGCAACTCTAGCACGTCCGGGTGCATCAGGACTTCAAGGGTATGGTCACGGATGGTGTAGATCTTGGGTTGGTCCTGCCCGTCCACGGGGCTCTCCGTGGTCGCTCCTTCCTTCTTGCCATGTCCCGTACCCACATGTACTTCCCTTGGCAGGGCGCTCCAGGGGTTGGGAGTGGCGAAGCTCAGTGGTCTTGGCTCTTCTGGAGCCTTCTCCGGCACCCGATGTGCCTTCGCTTTCTCTGGGATTCCACTGATTTTCGGAGGAGAGACCTCCGAGGTCCCACTCCCGTGGGGGCTCCTCTAGACTTGGCTTCCCGCAGCCCCTTCCGGCTGCGATCCGCCAGGACTTTGTCCACCACGTTGCTGGGCTTTGAGTTCCTGCAACGTCCTCAACATGTCCTCAGCAACCTCCTCGATCGACCTCACTCTTCGGTCTTGTCCAGGTCCACCACCATAGCCTCTTCCTCCGCCTTTTCCTTGGCCTTTGCCCTGGCCTTTTCCCCCGTCTCTGCCCTTCGCCTTCCAATCAGAAATCCGCTGTTCCTTGGGCTTCTTCTCGGGATGGGCGGCGAAGTAGGCCTTCTTGTCCGCCTCATACACCTTGCACTGACGGTGGTCGTGTGCATGGTTGTTTGCCTTGCCATAACAGACCCAGCACCCGTCGTGCTGAGACCTGTACTCTCTGAACGAGAGCGCTGGGTTCCCGATCCTCCTTGGCTCTTTGCCCTTCTTGGGTCCCACCCAGCTCCATCTGGACCGATCCTGCCCATGGTCCCTCACGTTGTGCGCCACAAACGCGAAGAAATGGGCCTCCTCGTGATCCTCCAGGGACCAGTGGTCTTGGCCACTTCCACTACCATCCTCCGCGGAGTTGGCCGTGTCCTCCTGGATCTCCTGATGATGGCGGTCTTCTCGGTGGCCTCGTTGTCCATGACCGTGTCGATCCCGCACGTGGGCCTCGTTCTTCGCATTGAGCTTCAACTCCACCGTGATGTACTTCACGATCTCGTCAAGGCTCATGCGGGCGAAGATGACTTGCATCCTCAGCGGCTCCCCGCGCCTCCACTCCACGTTGTTGAGGCGCAGCAACCTTTGCCCCATGGAGTCTCCAAATACCTCCACGTACACGGCGTTCTTCAGTCCCAACATCCGGTTCGGCTCGCCCAGGTTCCTCCTGAAGAACTCCATGATACCCGCATGGGTATCCTCCGCCGCCATGATCCTCACCGCCACCCGCTTCTTGGCCCGCTTCTTCTCCTCGTCCTCCACTCTCCTCTTCCAGTTGCCAGGGAGGACGTCCTTCAGCAGGTGGCGAATCTCACTGGCCTCGTTCCAGTCCTCCACCAGCTTGAGGCATCTGCGGTACTTCCGCAGATACCGGTTCCACTCCCGGACCCGCAACTCACCGCGGTCCAGCAGCAGCGGGATGGACCACAAGTCCTCCAGCTTCTGATTCGGAGCGTCCACCCGCTCCTCATCCTCCAACCACTGGAGGCAGGCCTGCTCCGTACGGATCAATCCTTCCCGGATCTGATCCCGCAGCTCCTCCTTCAGGTCCTGCGCCAGCCGGTGTGGGAATGTCCGGCATACCCACTTGTCCCGCGGCGCTCCCCGCATCTCGCCGACGACCTCCTCGGCGAAGTCCTCCCAATCCAGGATGAAGTCGTCCAGGTTGGAGGGGTTGCCATCATAGTAGGGGATTTTGATTCCCCTGAGGTCGTCAATCCTGATGGCATCTCCGACGTCCCCAGCCACCACTCCACCGAGACGGATACCACCTGTGGCCGGGGGGTGTGAGTACACTCCCCGTACATCCCTTTCCTCCATGGAGTGCGGTCCAGTTGGGCCTGAACCCATGGGGTTTTGAATGCGGGAAGGACTTGCTCCGTCGGCCGTCCATATCCCCGTGTTGGGGTCCTTCGCCCACAGGTTTCCGCTTGGATGACCTCGACCATGTCCGTCGGCGCTTCCCATGGTTCCCCCCTGTATGGTCTGGCTCTGGATCTCCTCTTCCGCATAAACTACCATATTCGTCGTGATCGGTACATTCTGGGCGGCATGGGACATCTGTACCGTCCGGCTCCTCGGGTCCGTGGTTACGTGCCCTTCCCGCATGGACCCAGCCGGTGCCGTGTGTTCCCCGAGCATTGTGGATTCGCTGAACATGGGAACAAACGGCAGCGCACCCGGGTCAACACGCGGAGGCGCGTACGGGGCCTCTGCAGGGCCGCCCATGGGTTTATCCATGGCGCTCCTGAGGGTCTTAACCCGCTCCACCAGCTCCGCCGCGGCCGGCTTTGCCGGGAGCTCCGGACCCGAGGCGAGGGGCTGTAGCTCCTCTAGCCTTTTCAGGCGTCCCGACATGTCCTCTACCAGGTGGAGGAGGCTGTCCACCACTCGCTGCTTCTTCTCCAGGGCCAGCTCCAGATTCTCCCGGTACCGGTCTCGTTCCGCTCGCAGCTCCTCGATGTCATTTTCCGCGGCCGACTGGTCGTCCAGGATCCCCGCCACGTCCTCCTCTAGACCGTCCTTGGCGTGGTCCAGGGGGTCAAGGCGATGCACGATGGCGTCCATCCCCATCTTCGGGTACTTGCCCATGAGGAAGGACACGTGCTCGCAGTGGCACGCAGCGTGCTTTCCGCCGGATTCAGCGCATCCCGCGGTTCCCGGCACCTCAGACTCATCACCCATAGGCGTATCGCCTATGCGGTCCGTCTCTGGTCCCGTGTGCCGGGGCACAGGTGCCGTCCGGGCCCTGGCTGGCCTCTCCAAGCCCTCGGCATCGTGCTTCAGGGCGGGCTCGGGGGCTGTATGCGCCCTGGCGATCGGCGCGGACATCTCCGACTCCGAAGGTGGCTCGTAGGCTGTCCGATAGCCCTCGAAGTGCCCCTCGGATTCCCACAGCCTGACCGGGCTGGGGTCCGTGTCCATAGCCCCGGCGTCCCTTGCTGCGGACTTGGGTGACCCGAGCTTCCGGTAGCGCCGGGCCCGTCCTCCACTGCTGCCGGAATGGCAGGCCTCATCAGAGTCCTCCGCGGCGGAACGGAGGTTGCATGCCTTTCGGCAGCGACGCTCGCACATGGAGACCAGGTCCTCCATGTCACGTCCTCCTCTTCCCGAATGTCGTTCTTCTCTTCGGGCTTCAACTTCCGGAGTTCGCCATGCTCTTGAACGTCTCGGTCCTTCTATGGCTCCAATCTCCCGCGTGGTCTCCACCGAGTCCACAATACGCACCCGGGGCGTACTTGGGCAGGGCTCATAAGGGCCCAAGTCCCCGGGTCGGCGGTAGGTAGGGGCAGCAGGTACGCCTCTGCTACCATAAAGAAGGTCCCTACCAGGACCGGCCCCCGCTGTGCCCCTTCCGCCCGTAATCCCTGCTGATTTGCTCCTGATCAATGCTTGCATTTCTCAAAGTCCCGGGTCCAAAATCCAAAAATATAGAAAATCGAAAATACAATCCTCCTTCAACCCTGAACAGCAATCAAGTCCCACAAATGCAGCAATAACCCGATTCACAATCCAATCCACGATGCGGGCTTCCGTTCAGCACACCGGTCTTCCCACGGTGGCGGGCATGTACAAGAATTGCACCAAGGAAGAAAGCCCTGAAATTGGCATATGAACACAAATAAAGCAAAGTTGGGGAAAGATGGAAACTTACACAATCACAGCCATCGACCTCTCACTCCCTGGACTCAAGACCTTCCCTTGACTCACCAACATGATGCCCTGAACCCAGTCCAATAAGATGGTTGAATGCCATGTATCAAAAGTCACTACATAAACCCCAAAAATGTGTTCACTCCCAAGCCTCTAAATCCTAGCCCAAAGGGGGAGGTGGCGTGTCATTGCTTAGAGTGGCACTCTGGACCATGCCCTACCCTGACATAACCTTGGTTGGACTTGGAATCGAATGGGCTTGGAGATATGCCCCATGAGTTTGAACTCATAACATGCCAAAGAAATGCCAATTCACACCATATTGGCCATAAATCAAATATATGCTCAAAATTGAAGTTATCACTTATCCGAAGGCTCAAAGCATGCATGGAATGGAAGTCTACCATTCATGGAGGATGGAGACCAAACGCCAATGCCCATGTACATCCCCACTTTACCCTCGAAACCCGTTCGGATATGGGCACCACGCACTGCCCAAGTCAGCCCATGATCTTGAGACCATTTCTTGTATTCTTTCGTGCGCCGAGCCAAATGGAGTACACGATCCGGCATATGGTGGTGTTCAACTCCAAAGCATATGCCAACATATGAACAACATACCATGGTTCGACTCTCCATAGGCTTCTTGCTGTTAGCTGACCAGGTGAGTACACAAAACGCAAAATTGAGCAAAAATTGAGGTCAAAAACATGAAAATATGACCAAATACAAAGTTGTCATGATAGTATATATCTATGCTCACCCATGATATCCGCTCATGGTTCAATACACAAATGATTGAAACCATTTGCCAACAATTCCCCCACTTGGATCCCCAATCAGGCGCATGGAGATACCTTCGCCACTCATATCTACATGCCCCATGAAAATGGGAGTGCACTCATGGATCTCCTTGCCAAACATACCATGAGCAATACATATGCGGTAGACTTAGTCTAGCGCTTTGAATTCCACAATTGGGACATGGGCAAGACCCTTGTCACGTATGGCTCCCCATCTCTTCGGCCACACGAAGATATATAACATGGGCGTGAGCATATCAAACATATACCATGCATATAACACATACCCTCAAAATGTGGCTCCCACCATGATATGCCATGTCCCTCCATGGACATAACTTCACGTTAAAAATACGTAGGAACCCAAGGAAAATTGCTATGCCACCCCAACACTCATGCGGTACACTCGAAAGTCGCAATAAAATGTTCGGTTGCACGGTCCAAGAGTTATATATCACTTTATACCTTCTTGACCATTATCCCTTGCTATACCAGGCATGTGTACACACCAAAGGCGTTTGATGCTTCCTAAATTAAGTTGAGACTAAGGCGCTTGCAACCCAACCTTCATTGTTCTCTTTCATCACACTCGCGCGTAGATATGGCCCTTCCAAGTGGTCCCACGATTCGCTTTTGTTTCCCTTATATCTCCAAGTCAAATGGGTGGCAAGTATAAGGGAAACCTGATTCGGGCATAGGGAAAAGAGTATGACCACTCGAAGAAGACCAAATCAAGTGCGGCGATGTCGAAGTCGAAAATCCGATTTCGACATCGCGAAAAATTCAGAAAAAAAATTTGGAGTGCATATTTAGAAAATTGCGGAAGCAACGAACCCTTTACTGATGAAATCTGACCCTTCATCGGGGTTTCCGCCAAAATATCTGGAAATAACAGTTAACCAATCGGTTAACGCAAAATCGAGAGCCAACTGACAGTCGCCGATACATTGACCATCAGAACGAAAGGCTGAAAAATTACGGAAACATTATGATAATGAAACCCTGTTGATTCCTGATATTCTGATATATAAATCTCCGCTGGCGGCGCCTCGGTACTGAATATGGCCGCTCTTAGCCGGAATGGCCAAACCTATCACACTATCACATCGGGTTAATTCAGGTGGACGGGAGAGTATGATATCAGCCAATGGCGGCTTGCCGGCACATAGATACACACCCCAAGTGACCCAAAGATGGCCACGGGGGTCCGAACCGGCTTCGCATGAAAGGGGTGTTAATACGAGGCACAAAGGGGGAAACGGGGGCCCAGGTGTCATGGGAGGACTAATAGCCTCTCGTACTCACCTTGCACTCCACTCCTCCAGGCGCCGAGGCACTCGGATGTTTGGCCAGGATCTTCCCGACGGTGTAGTCATCCTGCTCAGCATACTCGTTGTCCGAGGCGGCCTCATGGGCGGCATGGTCGAGGCCTCCTGCAGAGCAAGATGGCACGAGACCTTGGCCAAGTACGATCTCACTGTGGTCTACGTTCCTGGAAATGACAACACCGTGGCGGACTGTCTCAGCAGGTGGGCCTTTCCCGCCAGCAAGGGCATGACAGATGATGCTGCCCGTGGCGATGAGGCTGAGACGGCTGAAGCCAAGATAATCAATAATCTGGAGCGCATGATGGAGGAAAAGGGTGTCAAGTATTTCGTCGTCATGGCCGGAGAGGCCCCCCTTGGAAGAAAGGTGAGCAGAGCGGTCCGAGTACTCGCCCCAGAGGGTGCTGAGTTCCACAAGCACCTCTTCCCTGGGTCGTGCCTTCAAGACGACTGGACCGACGACTACGCCAAGTCTGAGGCTTTTGAGTCCGAGTACCGGGCTCTTACTGCCCCTGACGTGGGCAGAAGTGGCCGAAGGAGCTCACCGAGGAGGATGGCAAGCTCTACCGGAACGTTAGGTTGGTAGTACCGGAGTCGCGGGTGCTGGAGCTGTGCGAAGCTTGGCACCACCACATGATGCACCCAGGGGTTAAGAAGCAAGCCATTGACATGCAGCGCCGGTTCGAAATCGATGAGATTGGCCTCCACAATGCCATCAAGCAGGTCAAGAAGGGTTGTTCGGTCTGTCAGGCCTCAAATCCTGGCCTGGAATCCTGACAATCAGAATTTCCAGGGGGAAGCTCAATGGACGCCGATTCCTGACCAGCCCATGGAGAGTGTGGCCATGGATGTCTTCTCCATGCCCGAAGTACATATTGGAAAAGAATGTTTCGATTGTGTGGTCCTGTGTGTGGACCGACACAATGGCTACTTTGTGGCTGTCCCGGCGCGCAAAAGTGGATTGCTAGCCAAGGAAGTGGCAGTCATGATGATTCTCCATTGGCTGACCGTCTTCAGCGTCCCCAGCACCATTTGCAGCGACAGTGGACCCCAGTTTACTGGCGGCTGGTTCAAGGCCATGTGTTCCCCCATGGTGACACGGCATGCCAAGAGTGTCGCCTATCTCAGCAGGTCCGATGGCCGAGCTGAAGTGGCCGGAGGGGAGCTGCTTGAGAAGCTGCAGAAGATCCAGCTCACCAAAAAGCGCCGCAACTGGTCTGAGGAGATGTGGCAGGCTCTCAAGGCCCATCATGACACCCACACACCGGGTGAATTGTCACCTCGCCAGATTCCCTTCGGCCGGGAACCCCAGGGTCGGTGACTCCCCTTGTCAGGTGAAGGCATGGCAATGGATGCCAAGGAGTTCTTAGAGCGGCAGGAGACCACGGCGCGGGAGATTCGCCAGTAGCTCGAGAAAGAGCACGGCTTGCGAGCCAAGACCGCCCCGAAGTCTGCACTGCACAAGTTCAGGGTGGGTGACCAGGTGTGAGTACTGAGACCGCGGCCTCTGGGCACTCACCGCACCAAGACCTTGTTCACACGCGGAGACGTGGTCCGCAGGATTGGTGAGAACACCTACCGCATCAATGTGGGCCCCGGACAGTTCAGGGAACGACATGAAAGTCAAATCTGTCCCCGTGAGTCTGATGTCCATGGGAAACATGTGTTGCTGGACCTGAGGGGGTGTCCGGGTGATCCCTGTGCCACGACTGCAGACTCTGATGGTCCATGCAGACCGTGACGGGATGCAGGGCTATGTACCCGGCCCACTTCCTGAGAGCCATGACAATGGCGTACGCCTCCTTCTCACGGGGCGTCCATGTCCGCCTCTTGCCTTCCGCCAGCACTCGGCTCCAGAAGGCCACGGGCACGTGCCTGCCATAGCCAAGCACTTGCTCCAACACGGCACCTATGGCGTAGTTGGAGGCGTCTGTGCGCAGGACGAACCCTCGGTCCGCATCCACGAGCTGCAGACCCACTGCGGATAGCAGCGTCTGCTTCATTTCGTCCAAGGCACGGTCCGATTCCTGAATCCAGACCAGAGCCTTATTGGACCCCTTCAGATCGATACACTCGTCTCTGCGGTATTCGACGTTTTTTGACCTTTTTTGACTTTTTTGAATCTCACAACGCGGGGTGAGATGTGGCGCGCGCTGGCGTTCTGTGCCAGAACGAAATAAGAAGAAGACTAAAACACGACGAGAAAACTTTCTAAATAGCTGGAAATAAAGCTAATTAGCATCAAAAACGCGTACGCCAGAAAGCGGGCTGCGAAACACGTAAAAACACGGCGAAAAGGTTTCGACGTGAAATAGGTGAATAGTTAACGCCGTCAGCACCGTAATGCTTGTAGGAGCATACCGCTGCCTCTGTCGTCGTCTAACTAGCCATAGGCGCGAAGAAAAAGGCGTCGCGAGCAGTAAAACTTGAAAAATTTTCATAACTCGCCACGGCCCTACACGTCGCCCCCTGCCGCCTTTTTATTATTCCTCTCAATGTACGTCCCTCCCCGTCGTCGTGCCCATCACTTCCCTTGCCCTGCAGCTCAGCCGGCGGCCCTGGGGGAACGCGGTTAACCCCTAGCAATGGACACTAACAACTTTCACAACGACAAGCACGAGCACAAAGCCCAAGTACATCAAGGTCGACGGGTAAAACGTAAGTCACGGAATCATACATGGTCTTGCTGCTCGCGTTGTGTGTTTGGTCGTGTATACTTTTTTTTCTTTAAAAAAACAAAACAAAAAACAAAAGAGAAAGTTTTTTTCAAGGGTTTTGCAGCGGTTTTACAAAGGGGAAAGAACCAGCAAACACAAACAGTGCCGCAAAAACAGGGCAGGGCACAACAGCACAGCACTACACGGCACCATAGCACCACAGAACACAGCACAAGGGAGCAGGGCACCGCAGCAAACCACACCAACCACAAGGAAGCAAGCCACGTGGCCAGACAGGGACACCTGCACCGAAACACGCCACCAGAAGACAACCGCGGACAGCCAGACCCAGCAACGCGCCACAGCACACCACAGGCAACAGCAGAACACACAGCAACGCACCACAGCACCGGGTGCCGGAAACAGCGCAGGTCACACGAACAGCACAATGCAAGCGCACCAGCGCAGCGCAGCCCAGCACCGCACAGAGCAGAGAGGGCAGAGAAAGCACAGCAACACACCCAGAAACAACCACAGCACAAACCACAGCAGCGAACAACAGCCCGCAATACCACACCACGGCACACACACACCGCACAGAGCACAGGGCGCCAAGACGCACCACAACACGCAGCGCCGGAAAGCGCAGCACCCCAGGGTCAGCGCCCGAGGGCACGACACAGCAAGCAGCGGCACCAAACGAGCGACACCAAATGGCACAGCACAATGGATGTACAACGAGAGCGAGTCGCACAACGCCACCCTCCTCCCACTCTCTATAGGCCATCAAGGTTGGGGAAGGAGTGGGAACACAACAAACAGGTCTGTCCCCGCAAGGGCAACGCAACCGCCACCGCCACGGACAAGCACACCATGGTATGGCGCGAAGGGTGAGGAGCGTGTGCACACACGTAGACACAAGTGCGAAGACACGTATGTTATACGCCGCACAAACTCAACGCAGCCGCAACAAACATGGTGCCAACGTGGGTACAGTATGTTACACGATGACCGCACCAAGCCGCCGAGGCCCACATACCCCCATCACTCCTTTGTCTCACAGGGCCCAATGACAGAGAAAGACGAGCCGGCGAGGAAGAAGACCGAGAAACACACCAGAGGGGAGGCAGGGAAAAAGTGCATGCCAGGGAGAAGGGCGAGCCAACGGGGAGCAGAGGAAGGGGTAAAGAGGGACGAAGCCACGAAAGATACAGGGGGTAGCCAGCAGCGGAGCAAGGGACATGCGCAGGGAAGGGGGCACGGCAGGCACACGGCGAGCACAACACCGCACCGAAGCACCGGAGAGGAAAGCCCCAGAGGAACGGGCGAAAGGCGACACCACGCACCACAACACGCACCGCACAGGCACCACACACACCGCACACACCCACACCCGCGCCCACAGCACGCGGCCAGCGGGCCCCGGCAGCCCGCCCAGAGAGCGGGCAGCAGGGAAGAGGGGGCACCTGAACCCAGACGCCCCCCGCCATCCCCGACGCACGCAGCCCCCACAGGGCATGCAAGCAAAGGGGACAGTGCCGGGCCCCCACACCCGCACACCTGCGCCCACAGCACGTGGGTGGCGGACCACAACAGCCCGCCTAGAGAGCGGGCAGTCGGGAGAGGGGGAGCACCTGACCTCAGACGCCCCTCACAATTGCGAAAGGCACCCCCCCCCCGGGGACGCCCTTCCGCCACCCCCACAGCGAGCAACGCCGGCCCGCAAGGGCGCAGGCTGTGGGGCCGGTGCTGGGTCCCGACGCCCGCACCGACCGCACCCACAGGTGGAAACGGGGCCAATGCACCCCCGACCCGGCCCTGATGACGGAGCGCTGCCCGCGGTGGGGCACTTGGCCGCGAGCGCCGCCCTGCGCTACGGGGTTGCGCAGGGCTGGATCCTGGATGGGACCGCGCGCGGCAGCGTGAACATCCAGGAGGCCGTCGACCGGGTCGCCCATACAGGCCAAGCGGGAATAGTCTTGCACACCCGGGGCCGCCACGGCGGACCGGCGGAGGGGATTGTCGTAGGGCCCTCAGGAATGGTGGTGGTCCGCGCGTTGGATATGGTCCGAGGGGTGCTCCACGCGTCCTGGGTGCGACGCGCGCGCCCACAGTGGACGATGCAGGTGTACACCCCTCCACAGGCGTGGCTCTTCTCCACGTGGGAGGTGCTCGCCGTCATGTGGCACGTGGCACCGGAGGACGCCCCTACAGGCACCGCAGAGGAAATCGCCATGGACCTCCACGCCTGGCCGACCAACCAGGAGTTCCCCTGGCGCAGGCCCCGGGGGGGCCTCCCAGTGGCGCCCGCGGCGGAGGGGATTCAGCCTCGCGGCAACCCTCCAGCGGCACCCCCACAAGAGGGCACGTCACTTCCTGCGGACGGGCACGATACCGGCCGCCCCGCCAGACTCCGAGTGGCGGTGGGGCGCAGGGGGGGCGCAACGGCTACCAGACCCCTGGGTCTTCTTGCTGTGGTACATACCCATGGGCACCCTGGCCCATGCCGCCCAAGCCGTCAAGGGGGCCTTCCTGCAGCCGCTCCTACCCGGCCTGGCCCTGCTCCACAGCCTGCAGGCGGGAGCGGCCTGGGTACAGTGGAGGGAGGAGGACGGGCGCCCGAGCCCGTACTTCCCCCTGGTGCAGGGCCAGGCGCTACTCCACGCCGAGGGCATCGGGGCCGTGGAGTAGGGGGCAATGGTACCAGACACGGCGTGCAAGTTGATCACAGTGACCGCCCCGCAACCCATGCTGTCGCCACCGGCGTGCCACCGCGTTCTACGGACGGTTCCCTCCTTGACCCCCCTCCACGCTCTCACAAAGGAAGTGTGGGGGGCCATGCTGAGCCACCACAGGGAGTCGATCATGGTGCCGGGCGCACGGTGCCCGCCGGGGGCCGGTGCTCGAACATATCAAAGCCCCCACACCCGGAGTCCGCCACGTCCTACACAGGGCGTCGGCCCTCACTGAACAGCTCACCGATGAGGAGCTGGACCTGGCACTGGAGCCGCTACGGGTGCTCCACCCGCAGACCCACATCCCGCCCGCGGGCAGGTTAAACGGCCTGGGCCGCCCGGGGTTGCAGCGCCGCGTCGAGGCCGCGCACCCGGGGGGCGTGGTGGAACAGTGGTTAACACTCCACGACCCGTCCACCGCACAGGGCCACTGGTACCTGCACCAACTCCTCTTCCTACCCCAGACGGCCCAAGAGCACCGCCGGCAGAACCCGTACAACACGCACCCGGAGGGCCTGGGTGCGCAGAGCTTCCCGCAGCCGGCCCCGCCCGCCCTCCCGCAGGGGCAGGGCCCAGAGGCGCTGCAGCAGGGCCCCCCGCTCGACACGATCACCACGGTGCGGCAAAGGGGGGGCGGTGGAGCGGATGGGGCCGAGCTGGACTGCACGAACTGCGGGGCGGTGGCCTGGATTGCGGCCTGCAGGCATCTCACCCGGGATGCCACGGGGCTCAGGCAATACAGACCAGCGGATCGCATGGCGCTGGCGTCCGCGGTCACGGCTGTCACCATAGGACCCGTGGCGGCGTGGCCAGAGCGGCTGCTGCCCCATGTCCCCTGCCGAGACACACGGCCCCGCCAGCCTGCTGCAACGCACACACCAACGGCACCCCTCACGGCGGAGCAGCTGTACGTTGTCACAGCGGCGCTACTGGCAGACAGCAGGGAGAGTTTTGTCCACCACCACGGCCCGGCGCAGATCGCGGGAAGCATACAAGGGCCGCAGCGCAACGCGCCCCACCCGTGGCACGCCACGCTCCGCGAGCACACCCGCGTCAGGGACGCAGGCGACGGCGTACCTCCTCCCGGGCCACACCAGGGGGAGGTGCTGGTGCTGCAGGCAGCGGGCTACCAGGCCATGCTGCACGGCCACACCAGGGGATACCGGTCGCACATCCTGGCCGGGGGCCGCTGGACCGTCTGGCACAGCACCGCAAGGCAAGGGGCATTCCCGCCCCAGCCCCATGTCATCTGGCAGCAGGGGCCCTCCCAGGCCTACTATATGACAGCGGACCCCTGGCCGCTGGCAGTCCTGCTGCACACCATCAGCGCCCCGAAGAAGAGGCTGGCACCAGGGACGGCCCAACCCCCCGCGCTGGTCTGGAGCCCCGACCAGGAGGAGCATCTACGGGCCGCATGGCAGGGGGACGCCATCAGGGCCACGGACGTCCCGGACCTCACGCAGGATCAATCATGCACGCCCGCCCGGCAGCTACCCTCGCCGTGGCTCAACGGGGACAGCAGAACCCGCAATGGGTAGTCTGCATGTTCAGCCCGGCGGACGCACACATCGCCGTCTGCGACCCCGAGCGCCTGCCGGGACCCGAAGCCGTAGTCCGTGTAGCAGACTGCACTCGCATGATCGTCAAGGCGCTGCGGGAGGGCGAACACCACGCCCACCTGCTCCAGGGCCGCCTGAAGGACAACGCCGAGGCGGCGAGGTCGGGAGTTTGGCCGGCGGCGGCGCACTCCGCCGACCTAGAGCCCAAAATGGCGGTCCCGACAACGGTGTACCACTGGCTACAAGGCTTCCACGACCTGCGGTCGAGGGCTAAGCCTGACTGCCAAATTGGCGCCACGCACTGGGACGAGTGGCTGCAGGCAGACGCGCAACGCGAGGCCATCCGGAGTCTCGGACCCGCGCCCGCGACACGAGCCCTCCATGCGGCGGCCCCGGGCCGCGCGTTGGCGCCACACACGGTTCCACTGGCCAGCCTGCCCTTCAACTTAGCACCGGAGAGTGCCATTCGAAAGTCAGTGCCGCTCTGCACGGCGCGGGGGGCCAGGGAGCCAACGAAATGCCCCCTGTGGGCAGACAAGTACTACACCAGCGGGGCGATGCTGGAGCATCTGGCGTGGCAGGCAGTTCACGCCGCCGCCCCGTTGGACGACAGGGAGGCGGCCTCCCACATCCTACAAAGGAGGGCATGGATGTCCCCATGGCATGCCCCATACGCCCGGCGCTCCCCGCCCCAGGCGGCCGGCCACGCAGAAGGCGAGGAGGAGGCATCGGGAGCGGCCCCGGGGGCTGGCGATGCAGCCCAACAAGGATCCATCCCCGCAGGACTGGCCCCGCTGGCCCCCCTGTGGGCCCCGCTGGGAACGGGCTCCCCACACCCCATGGCCCCGGCACACCCAGGAGACCTGGCTGCTACAGCGGACCCAGCGGCAGTGCCGATGCGGGACAGCTGACTCCAGGAGGACACGGCGGATGACGCCCTATGGCTCCTCTCATGGAACCTGCGCAACGGCCTCGTCCCGCCAGACCGGTCCCTCCGGGACACGCTCTGGCCGCGCCGGTGGCCGGCGGCCTGTACCGTCAAAGAGCACCTCGTCACCGGCATGGTACCCCGGGAGGGGGGCTTTGCCATCATGCTCCAGGAAACAGGGATCGCCACCCGGGCTGCAGGAGATGCACGTGGCCGCGGCGCTCCGGGACAAGGGGTACACCCCCTTCTTCAGCAGCCGGCTGGCGGAGACCGGAGCCACCTCCACCTCGAGAGGGGGAGACCTCCTCACAGCGGTCAGCAGCAAGTACGTGGCACAGCAGGAGGTGCTGAGCTTCACGGAATTCGTCCCGGGGAAGGCCGCGGCCTTGGAGATCCGCACGGACGGAGGGGGCCTCAGCCTCATCAACGTCCACGGACCACAGGCGGGCTGCCTCCCATGGGCGGGGCGGGCGGCGTTCTGGGCCGACATACAAATGTATGCAGCGGCGCGCAGCCTCGGTGGGAGACACCCGGTGGTCATCGCCGGCAACACCAACGTCTACATGGATGCCGCCACCAACCCGGCCACAGAGCACTTCCGAGCGGGCTGGGAGGCCTGCGGTTTCCGGGGGGCCACAGCGGGCAGCGCGGAGGACATGACCCCCACGCTCCACCCGTCCCGTCACGGGGTGGACACCTTCCTGGTCAACGAGCCCCCCCTGCCGTGGTCCCTGCGGGAAAGCGTCTGGGCCGGCGGCATGGCAACGCCCCGGGTGGTCGGGTCCGACCACCTCCCGGTCCGCCTGGCCCTGCCGGGCCTCCTCAACACGGCAGGGCACGCGACGATGCCCACCCCCTACACGGAGGGCAGCCTCCTCCCGTACGACGCCGAGGCCGCACCCGTACGACGCTGCCTGCGGGCGGCGGTCACCGCCGCGCAGGATGAGCCCTCCCTGGCGCCCTGGCTGGGCCCCACAGAGCAGCAACCCTACGGGTCCATGCCCACGGCCGCAGTGGACAAGGTGTTCAAACACCTCCACGCGGCGCATGACGCCCTCCCGCGGGTAGTGGGACGCCGGCAGCCGTCCCAGGCGGAGACCGACCCGGCGGCAGGAGACCCCCCTGAGAGCGGGCAACGGCTTTAGGCGGCGGTCCTCCGCTACAACACCTTGGCAGCGTGCGCGCCAGAGGCGTACCAGGCGGACGCGGCACGGCATGGCATCCGGTCCGAGGCGGCGCACCTGCTCACAGAGGAGCTGCGGCGTGCGTCGCCTGGGTTCCACCCGGCCACGCAGGGCCAGCTACAGGAGGAGCTGGAGAGGCAAGCGGCCGCCCTTGAAGAGGAGATCCGCCAGTTGCGCCCGCTCTTGGCGGCTGACCGCAAGCGAGCCATCAAAGACTTCTGGCGCCGCCACGCCCAGGACATCGCCCAACGGTGAAAACCCGTGCGGGGGGCCATAGAGGTAGAGGCCCCAGGCCCGTCAGGCCTCTGGAACGTGCGGGTCCCCAACACCCAAACGCTCCTCACCGAGGCCCACGGCGTGATGTTCGCGGTTCGCGCCTTCTGGCGGGAACTGTATGACAATTGCCCGGTGGACCTCCCCGGCTTCCAGGCGGTCCTCAGCCGCCATGTGCCCCGGGTCCCTGAGGGGGCCTGGGCCCAGGTCCAGCAGTACTCCATGCAGGACCTGCAGTCCTCCAAGCAACAGCCCCGTGGGATTGGGAAACCAGTCGCCATGGAGTGGTGAACCATGGGCCAACCATGGGGAACCCCGCCACGGGAAGTCGGGAAAATGCCCTGAATTCCGGGACGGCCGTGAGGTGTCCACAGGGGTGAGGGTTGACCTTGAGATCCCCGGGTCAATGGCCTGAGTACACGTAAGTTCACACGTGAGCGGGACCAAGGGGAACGTGGAAAGGGTCGCCCCCTGGCCTCCAGCCGTGGATGGACGATAACCAAGTGCATCCGGGAGCCGAGTGGGTACTCCAGCCCGTGAGGGATGGGGAGAGGTGGAATGTGGTTGACAGAGTGAATTGCTCCGCTGTCGGCAAGGGCTATCCACAGGAAACCCGCCTGCGGGCGCCCAATAGGCTGTGCTAGGGGGGGAAGGCCGCGGGATCCTTCAAAGGGTGACCGGAAGGAGCTGAGACCGTGAGAGCAGCGACTGAAGGGAGCCTACCACCGGTCATGCCCCAAGGGAACCTGTTTGAAGTTCTCGGCCGTGAGGTGAGACAGGGGTCGCCAGGGGAACTGATGGTGGAGAGCACTCCTTCCCGCCAGAGGCGGCCACCATGTAAAACAAACATGGAGGAGTCAGATGAGGCTGCGGACGCGGCCGCCCTTACGTACTACTTACTTACTTACTGGGTTCCACCCGGCCACGCAGGGCCAGCTACAGGAGGAGCTAGAAAGGCAAGCGGCCGCCCTCGAAGAGGAGATCCGCAAGTTGCGCACGCTCTTGGCGGCTGACCGCAAGCGAGCCATCAAAGAGTTCTGGCGCCGCCACGCCCAGGACATCGCCCAACGGTGGAAACCCGTGCGGGGGGCCATAGAGGTAGAGGCCCCGGGCCCGTCAGGCCTCTGGAACGTGCGGGTCCCCAACACCCAAACGCTCCTCACCGAGGCCCACGACGTGATGTTGGCGGTTCGCGCCTTCTGGCGGGAACTGTACGACAATTGCCCGGTGGACCTCCCCGGCTTCCAGGCGGGCCTCAGCCGCCATGTGCCCCGGGTCCCTGAGGGGGCCTGGGCCGAGGTTCAGCAGTACTCCATGCAGGACCTGCAGTCCGCCCTGGACAAGGCGGATGGCAAGGCCCCGGGTCCCAACCACGTGGAGGCCCGCTTCATCAAGGCCCTCCCGGAACCCGTCCAGTGGCTCCCGGTCCACTCCTACCGGGCCATCCTCCGTGGCGCCCCACCGC
The DNA here is from genome assembly GCA_964036045.1 of Eutreptiella sp. 'Long Island Sound 2002'. Taxonomy (NCBI): domain Eukaryota; phylum Euglenozoa; class Euglenophyceae; order Eutreptiales; family Eutreptiaceae; genus Eutreptiella; species Eutreptiella sp. 'Long Island Sound 2002'. The sequence continues at coordinate 66,680,469 of OZ038380.1, read as the reverse complement.
CGATGCACTGGAGGGACGCACACATCTGGCTCGGCCCCAAGGTACTGGGCTCTGCCAGACTGGACGACTACAGGCCCATAGCCCTGGGCCAGCTGGACATGAAGCTGCTCATCGGCCCCCTCACCCAGCGCATCACGAAGGTGCTCACGCGGCACGGAAAGGTCAGCGACTGGCACCTAGGGGCCCTCCCCGGCTCCAACACCGGCCCATCCCTGTTCATGGCGCAGCGGCACCTCCAACGGGGAAAGCCCAACTACGTTTTCTCCTTCGACGCCCGCAAGGCCTTCGACACCGCCCCGCACGGCGCCCCCCACCTCATCCTGCGCCACCCCTCCGTGCTGCTGGAGGTCATCGACCTCCTTCTCTTCCTCCACACGTGTGCCAGGCTGCGCATCGTCACCGCGCACGGGCTGACACAGCCCGTCCACATGCTGCGCGACGTCCGGCAGGGCAACCCCGAAAACCCCCTGCTGTACGCACTCCTCCTGGAGCCCCTGCTCAGGTCCCAGGGGCACCGTCTGCGTCTGCCCGGAGAGGCCGAACGAGGCCTCATCCATGCCTACATAGACGACCTGCTGGTAGTGGCCCACACGCTACAGCACTTCGTCGAGGGCATCGAGGTGGTGGCCGCGTACCTGGGGATGATGGGCATGGAGCTCAACCCCCGCAATGCGCCATGGCCACCACGGAGGGGGTCCTGGGCCCCCAGCTGCGCCTCTGACCCCACCTGGAAAACTCATGGCACTGGGTGCCGGCGGCGGACTCCGTCCCCTACCCGGGGCTCCAGCTGCAGCCGGACGGCGAGTTCTCCCTGCAGCGCAAACACCGCCTGCGCCTGGCGGCGGTGCACCACTGGTGCCTTAACACCCTCGCGCCGCTGAAAGTGGTACGGGACGTCATTCTGGCGATCCTAGGGGGAGTAACGCAATACGTCGCCGCCTTCATTGCCCAGCACTCCGATACCGCGCGCCACCTGGACCACATCACGGTCCAGGTCGCGCAGGACAGGGTGCAATACGCCTTCCACAGCTCGCGGGACAGCCTGCGAGATGACCGGACCGTGGGGCTCACGCGAGTGCCAACGCGGTGCCAACAGGCGGCGTTGGCCCTCGTGGACACACTCGTTTACCGCCGCTCGACCTTCTTGCGCGCCGAGGTCACCAGGATGTTCTGGGAAATCGCCGGCTCCCACGGAATCTGCCCCGAAGTGCACTACCCCGTCCTGGTATTCGTAACCCTTGCGCGGGGTGACTGGGTCTACCACGTACCCGGGGCGTCGGCCCCTCTGGGAGTTGGACTCTACAACCTCCATGGCGTGCCCCAGGGCGGCCCACGTCCGACTACAATCCTCGCTGGGCCGCATTGTCACGCTGCGCACTGCCAAGCTACGACATCGCGACACGTGCCGCTTGACGGTGCCACACACGACACCGTGGCATGCGCACCACGGGCCGAAACACCCCTTCCCCGACAACGACGACCCGTGGCGGACGGCAGTGCGGGAATGCCTCAACCAGTGCGCCGATGAACACCTGCACTATTGTCGCCGCGAGCAGGAGCCCACCAACCACCCTGGGTTGCGCGACGTTTTGGTCCACCTCTTCCACACCACCGGCACGTGAGACCCCCGCCCGCGGCTCGTCCACCCCACGAGGGCTAAGCAGGACGCCCACACTGGCCCACGGGTGACCCTGGACGGCCTGCACCTTCACGTCGGGGGTTACCGCCGTCAGGGCAACCCGTCCCCCCCCACGCAAGGGGCGGCATACCACCCATCGGCGGCCCTCCTGTACATCCTCCGCAACGTACTCGCGGAGGGTGAGCACCAAGAGGCTAACGGGGATGTGGCGTGGTCCGAACCCCTATGCCCACGGCCCAACGCGCCGACGCCGGTGTGGTTGGTGACTACGGACGACCAATGCACCCGAGCAACGGAGCAAGCACAGCTCCAGACCGGACCGGTGATCGTGCAGGTGGGGCCAGGCCAGCCCAGGCCCCGTGGGCTCCCCCACGGCACCGCCCTGCTGGTAGCTACGGAGGTGCCGCACGACCCACACATGGCAGTGCACACGCTGGAGGACCAACCGGGGGACACGGAGCACCTGGTGGTACACTAGCGCGGGGGCCCGTTGTGGCTCAGAGAACATGTGACGGCGCTCCAGTTCTGGGCAAGCACGATCGCTGGAGCAGAGGTCCGACTACACGACCACCCGGCGGTCCTCCCCGGCGACACCAGGGCGCTGAGCATGGACCAACTGACCCCCAGACGACCTGACGTCCGGTGGCACTCCGCTGACCTCAACGTGGGCTGGCTCAGCCCCACCGGGTACTACTGGATCCTGGAGGCCTGGGGCCACACCTCCTCCGATGCGTTGGGGGGCGGACCCTGCAAGCACGCCACCAGCGTCGCTCTTGCCGCCTACCTCACTCGCACGTGGGCGGTGGCAATCTCGGGTACGGTGCCCGACGTAGAGGGGGTGGCCGCCTCCCTCCCCCTACAATACAGCGCCCACTGGCCATTGGTCCACACATTGGAAGCCTAGGTAATGATCCACCTCCTGCGACACGCGGATCGGGAGCGGACTACGGGAGTCCCCGCGGGCGCGACAAAGGTCGTCAATCAGATGCTCGTGCGATGGCTCCGGGACGGCCTGCACGCGCCAGGAGAACACGTCGAGCACCCGTTCTGGTATGTCAGAGCCATCTCTCACCACAGCGACGCCCTACTACACAAGGCAGACTGGGCGGTGTCCCAAGACACCGTCCTACAGAACACCCCCCCGGGCCCCAGCCACGCCCAGCTCATTGTCGCTGGTGATGACGGCCACCTCGACCTACGGCCCCCCACGACGCGAACGCTCCGCGCGATCGCGCAGCGGGCACAGGCGGACCATGCGCTGACGCACCGGGGGCACACACCTGTGGGCGCGGCCCACGCCAAGGCCTATGTCCACGCCCGGGACCTCACCGCGACGACCACCAACCACCGGGCGCTGCGGGCCAGGAACAGTCACACGCCGGTGCAACGCAGGCTCCGCGTCCGGAAGGAGCGGCTCTCCGGCATCGCCATCCTCCCGCAGCCGTGCCTCCTCTGCGGCGGCCAGGAGCAGACCCCAGTGCACATGCAGGTGGGGTGCGCCCAATCACGGCTCCTCTGGCCCCACTACCGCCAGGCGGTGCAAGAGGCGGCCTGCCACCTCCCGCCCGGGGACAAGGCTCTATGGGTGGCCTCGTGGCGCTGCGCGGGCGCCGCATGGACAGAAGTCTTCTGCTCTGGGCTGGTGCCCGAGGAGGCAGAGGCACAGCTCCGCGCTATAGCCCGCTACGACCCGCGGGGAGAAACCTCTGTAGACGATTTCCTCCACCACATGCTCCGACTGGGGGATTTCGCGTGGGAGCTTCGCAATCACCGGCTGGAGCAACTCCTCCACGAGCCCCTAGGCGCGGCAGCCCGGGTGCACCGATGGCTCACCACGGCAGAGGGCAGCTGGTCCCCCCTCTCCCCCGCGCCCTGACGAGGACTTCGTGGCCTCCCTCTGTGTCGTGAATGGCACCCTGGAGTGCCCGCCGCACGAGGACCCCCAGCCGTATCAGGACCTGCTGGGGGGTTTCTCGAAGCACCTACAAGACGCCCTCTTCCCGCCGTGGATAATCGGGCGCGGCTCCATGACCGCATGGGAGGCCCGTATAGTGGGCGAGGAATGGGTGCGCGAATGGGGCTGTCGGTGCGCCGCCACGCGCGCCCCGGGAACCCTCGCACAGCGGTACGCCGCCGTCCCGCTCGAGGGGTGGGGGTCACACACCCGGCTGCAGCCCACCATGATCCGCGGGGCGGGCTCCGACCACCCGTGGGACGCGGCGACAAAGAAATGGCTACAGGCGACCCCGGGGCCGCATGCGGGGTGTACTGGGGACGTGTCCTCGCTCATTCGAGCGCCCATCCCCCCCCGCGTCGTCCTCCACACCGCCAACACACATGGGGATGCGACGCGGCCACCATCCGGCGGCTCCCCCCGGAGGGCGGAGCCGCCCGGCTCGCCGTGGCGCACTTCAAAACTGGGGGGATTGTGTACGACGACGCACTGTCCTGGCTGGGCGACACACTGGGGCCCTTACTCCTCTTGCTCCCCACTGAGCTTGCAGCCGCGCTGCGCCCAGAGCTGGACAGCTGCGCCGGGCTGTGGGTAGGGTAGGAGGCAGAAAAGTTTATAGTGTTTTCAGCACTGTGTTTTGCCTCTCCTGCTGCTTGCTGTTGGTGTAGGGATTCCTGCTGCTTGTTTTTGGAGATGAAAAGCTTTTGTTTTGATGAAATACAGCCACTCCAAGTCACTCCAGGATAGCCCAAGCTAATAGTATGCAAAGGGAAGAGGATTCAGGATCAAAGCATGAAGGGCTGCAGTGTAAACAGTGAAAGATGATTGGATATTCACAGAAACTGCAACTCAGGATACAAATGAATGCATATTCACAAAGATAGCTGAAATGTTTTTGGATAAGAGTTAGAAAACTGCCTCAGGATCACTCTCTCTCCATAGTGCCATCTTAGGAGATGTGCACTCTTTGTTTTGGGTCCCATATGTGCTGAGGTGGCATGGTATGTGGCGATGAGGTCACTGCCATGTCACATGGGGTCTTCCTACTTAGTTAGGCTGACCAGGAATTGAACCCAGGACCTCTCAAAAAGAGGTGCCCAGCCCCCTAGGGTGCATACCACTAGGATAGCTAAGAATTCATGGAAAAACATAGATAAATCCATAGGCTCTACCTTAGGTATGTCAGTGCTCAGTCAACTCAGGAAAAGATTTTTTACTTCACATTGAAAGGGGATTAAGGGGTCCACTCCATATCCTGATTTAGTGTTTGGTTCCATAGGTCAAAATGTGTTATCACCACTTTTGGTTGGACCAATACTAAGATTAAAATGCATGGATGCTCAGTGCATCTCTAATACAACTAGAGTATGCCTCATAGCAATGGAAAAGCACTTTTTCTTACTCCCCCCTTGTGCTGAGGTGGCCACCACTGTCGCATTATAGGAAAAAGGGAATTTTTCTTGGCCTTTCCTTGGTTTCCACATCTACTTTAAAATACCTACAGTTTCCCTCACACTGAAAAATGGGCGCTCACCATGGCTGGCGCTCTTTTGCTGCTTTGTATGTAACATATCCTACAGAAGACTCAGCGCTCATGGCGCTGCCGGGACTCCTGTGGCTTGGTTGGGGTAGTATGGGAGCATGCCAAACATGTGCATATGCATCCCTCCCTCCAAGACGCAGCGTCGACACAACCCAAACGCAAGACACAACATACACACTCGCATGGGTTCTCGTAAACCTGCTGGCGACCTGTGACCTGTCTTAGGGCGAAGGGAGTCTCAAAAGAATTAAATTTGCCCCTTGGTGGGGTCTTGGTTCTGCTCAGTCTCTCCAGGCACCTGCGTTTCGGCCCGAACACGGCCTACTCAGCGAGGCTGCGCGTGGGTATCTGCAGAGGCAAGAATGGGAGAATTATGGACGAATCCACGCAAAAACGAAGCGACGACACCAAAATCCGTCAAATGACGGCGTAGAATTTTTCTGAAACGACACACCTGAGCAGAATCCAATTGTGCATCAGAAGCACATTTGTATAGAAATTATAGTCATCTCTGGATTTTTTAAATCCAGAAATTCATACGCATAAAATGGCGGCGCGCAGGAGCGGCTCCTAGCGAAGCGCCGGAAAATGGAGAAATAATGGAATTATAAACGTATGTCTCACGTAGTCTTGAAAATGACGAGACACACATTAATAAATAAACATACAGATTCCACCCACACTAATAGAAGCTTCAAAAATTCAAGAATTCGAAAATGAACGAAAAGACTTCAATGAATCAGGTATAAACTACAGGTATGTTCGTCTCGCATGCCGCATACACATTGCTTGTCTCGTGTCTCCGTGAACGAGCCTTGTAGCAGCGCTAACAAAGATAGAACGCGATAGAGGGATTGATTAGAAAGATTGCAGATGATTAGCGGTCAGATCAGGGTGATTAGACATACACACAAGTGCATTGCAACGTTCTGGGCGTGCGCCCCTCACTTGCTCTCTCTCCCAGCCGTAGGTAAGGTGAGTAAGCCCAGGCGGGGCCACCCCCTGGTTGAGTCGTGATTGACGCACAGATGGGCAGGTTTGCCCACGTTTCACGTGCATACTCGTGCATGCACACACGCATTAAAGGGTAGGCCACGCGAAGTGCGCACGGTAAACCTTGTTTAGGCTACCCAGGGGCTCCTCCGTACGTTCTTTAAGAGAACCTGAGGAGTCCCCTAAAGCTTGCTTGCTTGACAAGGGTAGCTGCTCCTGCAGCGTGTTTGCGAACAGTGTATTATAGGTCACACTGAGAAGGGTATAATACCTGGAGTGTGGCTTGGTTCCTCCGTCGCAAACGCCCTTCCATTTGCCTTTGTTTTACAGGTGGGCAGGTAGGGTGATTGGTGCAGCAGCCTTTTTTTATGCCCTGCTAAACAAGGGCGCAGATCACACAAATAAGTAACTCCGCTCCGCCTGTGGCAGAGCAGGGAGTCCGACTTCATCGACATCTGCGCCTTGCACGCGAGAGCACTCCTTCCCTCCAAGCCCTAGCAGGGGAAACGCGTTGTGGCGTCCCCTGTTAGGCCACAGTTGCTTAGTAGCGCTGTGTTCTCTTGTCATTTCACAGGAGGGTCGCTAGGACCCATGAGACCTTCACCTTCGCAACGCCCAGTAGAGGGTGCGTGTAGGAGTGGTAGTCCTGAGTGGGGGCTAGAGCCAGTTGCCCAGTGCTCGCCCACCAGGATGGTGCCACTGTAGGGTGTGTAGGACCTGTAGGGGGTGTGTCACTGTCCCACCCGTTTCCTGCAATTTTAGCAGGGTTGGTGGGCTGTGACAGTGGTTAGGTCAGTGTTTTGGCCACATAGCAAAACGGCGTCTTCATGCCTTCATAGCTTTTGGCCACCCCTCCCTGTAGTAGACAGATAGGTAGGGAAAACAATACCTGGATTGGTACGCTGGGTATTCCCCCAAGGTTTTGCGCCAGCACAGAAATTGGGCGCATAGGGGAGGGGAGACCCGGGGCGTACCCCGTGGCATCAATAAGCCAACCCTCCAGGTTCAGCAAGGACGCAGACTTGGGTATAATTAGGACACCACTTCTGCGGCTTGCTCTCAGGACCTTAGGACTAGCACACTCACACATACGCTTTGGCAGGTAAGGGTAAGGTTCAGTCCCTAGCTTTAGTCTTGGAGGCAAGCGTCTCAGCGAGCCTCAGCAACTCACCAAGGTTGTTCTGGGACAAGTAGTCAACCAGAACTGAGTTTAGGCGTCCCTCAGGTAGAACAAATGCAGAGAAGGGCTCCCAGGTGGCCTCTTCGACTCCAAACCCTTCCCAGAGGGTGAGGAAGCGCCAACCCTGGCGATAGCGGTGGCGTAGGACAGACTTCACCAGGTAGAAGCCCTCCTTAGCCATCTCCTCGGCGTTCATGTCGGGGAGTTCACCTTCAACTTCCATAGGGCTGGCAGCCCCTTGTAGGTCCAGAGCGGCGATTTCCTCGTCGTTCAGCTCCCACTCCTCCCCACAGAGGTCTTCAGGATCATGGTAGCGCTTCAGGTGTTGAGCAGCGCACACCAGGGTCCCCCCTAGACGGGGAGAACACCGCACGGTGATACGGTGTCCATCCACAGATAGGATCTTGTACGGCCCGAAGTATGGGTCATCGCTGGTAGAGCGTGGCCAGGCGGATAGTCGACTGTGGTGCACCAGCACCCAGTCCCCCTCTTGGTAGGTGGCCGGTACACGGTGCTTGTTCTTCTTGTTCCACTGACGCTCCCTCACTCTCTGGAGCATAGCCTTGGCCTTGTCCACCTTCGCTTGTTGCTCTTGGACCCATTCACCCACAGAAGAATGGGTGTCCTCTGGATAGGGGGCATGTAGGAACCACGCCGGGCGCCCCATGAATAGCTCATGTGGCGAGTAGCCAGTAGCTGAACTCTCTTGGGAGTTCATCATCAAGGATACGACGGGGAGTAGTCTCACCCAGTCTCTGGTGCGTTCAGTTTTGCACCATATCCTGACGTTCTCCTTCAGGACACGAATCTGTCGCTCACATAGGGGGTTGCTCGTGTGAGAGTAGGGAATCCCCGTAGACACCTGGACATTGAGGGATCTCAGGACCCTCTTGTACCAGCCAGTATCTGAGCGTACTCGTACGTCCTCATCGGAGTTGATCTCCTTGGGCGCCCCATAGACACAAAACCACTCCTCCAGGAGTATCTTGATAGTCTCCTCTCCGGTAATGTGCTTGGTACATGGGAACACCCTGGTGAACCTGGTCAACCCACAGGTTACCACGAGGGCGAAGTCATAGCCCCCGAACTTCGGCATCTCCGTGTAGTCCACGTATAGAACACTGTTGGCACAGTGTGGGATGGGCAGGGTCGAGTAGAGACCTCTGTCCCTGATATCCCCTGGTTTACAGGACCTGCACGGGCACTTGTCCACGATAGGCTGGAGTGTCTTCCGCAGTTGGTCGTCAGTCCACGTAGTGTGGAACCACTGCTTGAACAGCCTCAGGGTACGGTCAGCACCCACATGACCACTGGACTCATGGGTCCACTTCAGCAGCGCTGGGACTCGGTCACTAGGCACGACGATGCGGTCCTCGTGCCAGAGGTAGCTCTTGTCCCGCTTCCACTGGTCTTGGTTGACCAGGAGGGGTTCAAGGCGTTTCTCCAGGCGCCGGTAGATGTCCCCAAACTCCTGTAGGTACTCCGATTGTTGGAGTCCATCCAGGGGGCGTATCATGGTCATGTTCAGGTCCAGATGTACGTCCATACGGCTGAACGCCTCCTTATCCAGCGCTTCAGACCAGGCACCAATCAGGGCGTCGAAGTTGTTGCGGCTGATGTAGTCGGCACACTCGTTCTTTACTCCCTGGATATGGTGTACCGTCAGCCGTAGTTGACTGAGGTAGGTCCACCAGCGCCGTAGCTTGGCCTTCTCAGGTGGGGGACCCTTCTGGAAACTGCGGACCGGTTCTTGGTCGCATAGCCAGACCACAGGGTTACTCCCCAACAGTCGTGCTTGTGAGGATAGCACCAGCATACCCGCGAGCAATTCCTGCTCATAGGTGGAGTAGTTCCCCCTGGCCTGGTTCCACTTCCAGTTCCAGTGGCCCAGAGGTACTAGGACCCACTTGTCGTCAGGGTAGCTGTGCTTGAGGGTTCCATCTCGGTTGAGACCTTCCGTCCCCCATTGGGAAATGGCCGAGTCGAACTCCTCCTTCTCTAGTGCTTGCCATTGGAACAACGTTCCACCACCGCCCACATTGCTGGCGTCGGTCACCAGGATAATCTCCCCTTGTGCCCTAGGCACGCCCAAGCACTTAGCGTCGGCTACCTTGTTTTTGAGCTCGTCAAACGCTTGTTGCTCTTGTGGGCCCCAGCGCCAAGTAGTACTCTTCTTGATCAAGTCCGTCAGAACGGCGCTGGTATAGGTGAAGTTCTTGATGTGGCGGCGATAGAAGTTGCACGCCCCAATGAAACTGCGTACATCATGAAGTCCTTTCTTGGGGTCTTCGTGTCGTACCTTGGCATCCATCAGGGGTTTGGCCTTAGAGGCCGCTGGGGTCCACCACCCATAGCCAACGTCAAACCCCAGGTACTGCATGGTCTCCTGCATGAACTCACACTTCTCCAGCTTGAGTCGTGTGTGGTTCTCCTGGCAGACCGCAAAGAACTCACCCAAGAGGATTAGGTGATCCTCCTGGGTATTGGTCCCGAGGCATACATCGTCGATGTGAGCCTCCATCTGGGCCCCACGGGATATGAGCTCCTGCACCTTAGGTCTCCTTCGTAGGATGGACAAGATCTTGTTCATCAGCTCTTGGAACAGAGCGGGTGCGTTAGCCACGCCGAATGGCATGACCTTCCACTTGAATACCCTCCCCTGAGGGGTGATGAAGGCCAGTAGTTGCTGCGCGTTCGGCGTCAGGTCCACTTGCCAGAATCCACTTCGCTTGTCCATCTTGGTCTTGTAGCGACAGGAGGCTATCTTCTCCAGGGTAGACTCCATATTGGAAATGGACCCTGAGTGGTTCAGCGTCTTCTTATTCAGCTCTCCATAGTCCACTACCAGCCGTTTGGCTGTAGACCCAGGTTTAGCCACCAGGAAACAGGGGCTGCAGTGTAGGGGGTAGTCCCCGTCCTTGTACTCCAGGACTAGGCCAGCGTCAATACACTCCTGTATCTGTCGCTCAATCTCGTCGGCCTGCTCTTTAGGAGCTGGATAGGGTCTCCTCCGTATCTTGTGACCCACGAACTCGGGTTTCAGCTTGAGGTCCATCTGTACCAGCTTGTCACATGACGCTGGAGGGGGTAGTTCTCCGAACACCTCCAGATAGGTCCTTATCAGCTTCTGTACCCGCGGGTCCAATATCTTGATCTTGTCCTCCAAGTCCTCGTCGGAGTGTAAGTTGCTTGCCCCCTGAATAGACGTCGGGAGCTGGTCCTCCACCGACTCTTCGCCCGTGGTAGTGTCCTTCAGCCCTTGGTAGGCATACAGAAGGTCTTGCTCAACCATCTCCGATGGACGATGGCAACATAGGCACGCTCGAGGGGGTTCACATACACATTCCTCCGAGAGGTCGTCCGCCTCTGGGGTCCTGACATGGGCACCCCATACGCTCTTCATGAGCTTGAGATCTACCTCCCTTTGCCAGGTGGTGATCTTCTGTTCGAGGTCCCCCTTCAGTTGGGATAGGTCTCCCATCCGTCCTTGCTTCAGTGGCCATGAGCTGCGGGTAGGCTTCGCGTAGCATAGCTTTTTCGCCACCAACTTCCTCTTGGAATCCACATACTCCCTGAGCCTGGATCGAGGGTCCAGCTCCTCATCCACGGGGTCTTCCACCCTCATGGAGAGTAGGGGTTTTAGTGGGGCGACGTACTCGGCGTTCTCCACTTCCTCCACCGCGTTCTGCACGAAGAAGGCGTCGTGCTCAGTTTCGTCGTCTGAGTGGATAGAGCTAGGTAGCTCAGATAGTCCACACTCAGAGACTCCATCAGGTACAGGTACATGACAAGGAGAGTTGGGGGCGTTGGTGTCAGTCACGATGTACTCATCTCCTCCGGGTGTAGTTTCAACAGCATCTTGAGGTCGTAGGCGATCCTTCAAGTCACCCAAGGCGAGTCCATCGCTTTCTCGTTGTATAGCCTGGACCAGAGTCGGGTCCAGATCTTCCCAGGGAATGGTGGTAAGACCTCCGTCCACCACGCTGAGCATACTCCCCCATCCGGGTTTGCCAATAGGCGTCTTGCGTCCCAGAGGCACGTAGATGGCCTCATCAGGCAAACGAACAGAGCTGATAGTCAGCCTGTCCAGGAGGTTTCGCCAGTACTCGTTGCCCCCATGGGCTCCCAAATCGGGGGAACACAGGACCATACGGGAACGTTCCAAGGCCACCTTGGTCAGCACCTTCCCCAGTTCACTGAACCTGGGGTTCCCGTAGGCCATCCCGAAAGAGGGCCAGTAAAATTTGTAGCTGCAGTTCTTCCCCTTGCTGCAGTATAGGTCCAGTACATGCTGCTTGTCGCTGGCGAACAGCTCCACACTTAGGTCTTCTCGAGAGTAACCCAACTCCTTCAGACCTTGGTCTAGGACTTCCCCCAATAGTTGATAGTCCTCAGTTTTGGAGGCCGCCATCATGTTCGAGGGCTCCTCCTTCGATAGTCTCAGGTAACTCGAGGTATGTTCAGACTGCTCCAGTGGCACAGACTCTCTGCCACTGCCGTGGTCCATGTAGAGAAGGTAGGGCGCTTGCAGCGTCAGGGAATGTATCTGGGAGTGCTGCACGAAGAAGTCATTCCCCAGTACAAAGTCGAAGGCATCAGTGTCCATCACATAGAGCCGATGGGCGATAGTCCTGGAGCCCAAAGGTACCTCCACTTCACAGTCCCCGCAGCTGTGCACCACATGTCCATCCCCCATGCGTATAGCGGCGGTGGTCATGGTGTTCTTCAGGCTCCCACAAGGTAAAGTTTTCTTGGCCACTATCGATATTGTGGCTCCAGTATCCAGTACCCCCAGGTATTCACGTCCTCCTAGTCGGATACGTACCCAAAACACCAGGTCTTGGGTGCCACCAGAGCGTCCCCGTCAGAACTCCGCTGGACAGGTCACCTCGAACCCTTTGTTCCGCAATTTGCGGGCCATCCTCATGAAACAGCTCCTCTTCTTAGCGTTGCCGTCATCACCACCTTCATGCTCACGCTTGGCTCCTTGTTCTTGCTGGGCCTGCGTTTGTGAGCGAGTGGTAGGTCCAGACTGCCCTCCAGAGGGCTCGGAGCTCCCCCCTGGATTAGGGTTGGGGTTCCCTCCGTTCTTGTCCTTGTTCTTGTTGTCGGGCTGGCGGTTAGCGCCTTCTCCTCGTCCACCTTGACCCTTGTCTTGACCACCTTGACCACGTCCTTTCGACTTGCCCTTGCCGGAGTCGTTGCCTTTGGCCTTGCCTCCACCTTTGCCTGAGCTTTTGCCAGGATCTTCCCCCTTAAGCTTCGCCGATAGGCGTTGCTTATGGTAGCACTCATCCGCGTAGTGCTTCCGCTTACCGCAGAATGCACACGTGATGGTGCAGCGGTAATGATCCGGCAGCTTCACTTTGGCGCCGGTGATCTTCTCCTGCTGCTTCCCCTGGACGACGAAGCAGTCTCGCTGCTCGCAGTCAGAGGCGTGCTGCAGGTGGCCCTGCTCATCTCTGGCATCACACCAGAATAGCTCCTTCACGTTCTCCATTAGACGGGCGTGGGCGTGTTTGGGGGTAGTCCCCTGCCCAGGTCGGGACCCTTGGTACCCTTTGCCTCCAGAACCTCCACCACCAGGACGGTAGTTGTTCAGGTGCTGGTCGCTCTCCTTCTCCAGCGCCATCTCCAGGAGCAGCACGCATAGATCCTCGTAGCGGAGGGATCTAGCCTTGCGCTCAGCCGTCAAACGGCACTCGTCCCATAGCTCTCGGGGGAGCTTGGCGCACAACCAGAACAGCAGGTCGTCGCTGCTGTAGGAACCGGGCGTCAGTCGTCCAGCCCAGTGATCCAGGTCAGCCAACAGCTCAGAGACCCTGCCAGGTTTGGGGTTGTTGGGCAGCACGGGCAGGTTCTGGATCTCGGCCCTGATGGAGAGGTCGGTCTCGTAGGTTGGGTACTGCCTCTCCAGGGCAACCAACACATCGGCAAAGGTGGCGGAGTTAGTTACGATCTGCCTGACCTGCTTCTCCAGGTACTTGGTCTTGCAGCACTGCAGGAGCAGATCGCACTTCACTCGCCCACTCGCGTGGGTTTGGCCGGTCAGTCGTAGGAACCGGCCAAAGTTCTCAGCGAACTCGCTGAGGTCCTTGCCTGTAAACTCAGGCAGGTTCACCACTATCTTGGAGGTGGCAAGAGCCTTCGCCTCCTGAGCTCGGCGTCCTTCAGGGCGTCGGGTCTTCTTCTTCTTCTTCTTCTTCTTCTTACCCTTGGGGTCCTCGGGGTCCTCGTCATCTGAGGGCGAAGAAGAATCCATCGACGGCGGCTCGTCATCGGAGGGGTCTCCGCCAAGATCACTAGAGCCATAAGGCTCTACGTCCACCATAGCCCTTAAGGCTGTCAGCCCCAGCTGGTCCAGCTCGGCCCTCGTCGAGTTCGTCACGTGGCTGTAGGGCGGCTGGGCCGTTCTCGGGACGAATGGACTTCTCAGTACTGCTGCAGGGGCTGGCATCGGTCGGCTCCTCAGGCTCCCCAGGGTATTTGTCAACCCTGCCGCCAGGTGGTTAGCCTGTACTCGGTGGGGTGACATTCCCACCGTCATAGGTGACGCATGGGACGGGATCATCAGGGGCTCCAGTTTCTCCCTGATCTCTTGCGTGAGGTCGCCCACGATTTTCGAAGTGGCTCCTCGGAGCACCTCGTTGATCTCCGACCGCGTCAGGGACCTGTTGGAGGATCTTCCCGATCCTCTACTCCTGCCTCCCAGAGACTCTGGTCCTCTCCTCAACCCACTCAAGGGTGCATACCCAGGTGCATACCCAGGAGCATACCCAGGAACTTCCATATAGGTTCCAGTGGCGTGGAGTGGATGGGGATAGTCAGCCGCATACCATCGCGGCGCAGAGCTGGAAGCCACCGGCTCACTGGCAGTAGTTGCCTCATGGAGCGCAGTGGTAGGTGGGCCCATACCATAGGCGGGGTAGGGAGGCATGCCAGTAAAGCCTGTGCCCTCTGCCATAGGCGGGTTGGTTGTGGAAGTAGATGTTGCTGCGGCTGGGAGTGTGGTGGTTATGGGAGAAGGTGATGCGTGGAGGCCAGAAGCGCTTGGTGCGCCTTCGAAGGTAGGGTCATGCGTCGGGTCTTGCCCTTGTTCCTCTCCTTCGTCTGCTCCTTCTCCAGCATCCTTCTCGCTCTCGTTCCCTCTCTTCCTCTTCACAGGCTGAGGCTGAGAGACCACTTCCTCGACCGACAGGGCCCCGAAGGCTGTCTGGAGGCCATCCAGGGAGTCCTCCGCCGTATCCACTGGCCCATGTAAGGGCTCCACCGAAGGTACAGCGCCAGGCGCCGGCCTTGCCGGTGCCTCAGGCGCTGGCGCTGTCTTCACGTCGGCGTCCACTCTTCCTGGATCCATCTTAATCCGCCCTTCTGCCTATATTTGCCTGCTCGGAGCACTGGTTGTACGGCGCGGGGTCGCTGCCGGTGCACAGAGACAGGCTGTCTCTTGCTACCAGAAAAGTTTATAGTGTTTTCAGCACTGTGTTTTGCCTCTCCTGCTGCTTGCTGTTGGTGTAGGGATTCCTGCTGCTTGTTTTTTGAGATGAAAAGCTTTTGTTTTGATGAAATACAGCCACTCCAAGTCACTCCAGGATAGCCCAAGCCAATAGTATGCAAAGAGAAGAGGATTCAGGATCAAAGCATGAAGGGCTGCAGTGTAAACAGTGAAAGAGGATTGGATATTCACAGAAACTGCAACTCAGGATACAAATGAATGCATATTCACAAAGATAGCTGAAATGTTTTTGGATAAGAGTTCGAAAACTGCCTCAGGATCACTCTCTCTCCATAGTGCCATCTTAGGAGATTTGCACTCTTTGTTCTGGGTCCCATATGTGCTGAGGTGGCATGGTATGTGGCGATGAGGTCACTGCCATGTCACATAGGGTCTTCCTACTTAGCTAGGCTGACCAGGAATTGAACCCAGGACCTCTCAAAAAGAGGTGCCCAGCCCCCTAGGGTGCATACCACTAGGATAGCTAAGAATTCATGGAAAAACATAGATAAATCCATAGGCTCTACCTTAGGTATGTCAGTGCTCAGTCAACTCAGGAAAAGATGTTTTACTTCACATTGAAAGGGGATTAAGGGGTCCACTCCATATCCTGATTGGGTGTTTGGTTCCATAGGTCAAAATGTGTTATCACCACTTTTGGTTGGACCAATACTAAGATTAAAATGCATGGATGCTCAGTGCATCTCTAATACAACTAGAGTATGCCTCATAGCAATGGAAAAGCACTTTTTCTTACTAGGCAGTTGCGGACGGCAGCCTACTGGCCCTCCTCCACCGGGCAGGCGAGTACCGGTCGGGCACGCTGGCGCCCCACCTCACCGGACGCCACATATACATGGCAACCTGCCCCCAGGGGTACCGCCCGGCGTGGGATGACCTCATCGCCGCCTTCCACGACCACGGGGTCCTCCTCGACAACACGTGGCAGGAGGTCCGGCAGAAGACCCTCAGCAAGGACTACCGGCGCCGCGTCTGCGCCCGCCTACTGGAGCTCCGAGACCCCCTCTGCCAGAGGTGGGACGACCTCTGGCTCCGCTGTCTCGGCCCCTGGTCACCGCCCTCCCACCTCCCACACACCTGCCACCTCTGCTGATAATGCGACACGGTGTCCTCCGCAGCGCCAACGGGCGCCAACAGGTGCACGCAGTGCTCCCAGGTGGACGCGTGCCCCTGGCCCGAACCCCCCGCGGACCCGCGCAGGCGCACAGAAGAGGAGGCCTTGCACCGGCGCATCGGGGGAGCACACGCCCCCTCACAGGAACGCGCGGGCCCCGCGGGCGCCGCCCTCCTGTGGAACCACGTGCACCTGCGGGACCCCACGTCCGTCGCGCACCTGCCTCACGTGTTCGCGCCCTGACCCCTACCTGCCGCCGCGCTTTACAGAGCCCGCAGCATCATGCCTCGCCGACGGGGGGACTGGCCGGAGCACACCAGAGCCCGCCGCCAGGCGCAGGAGGCAGCCGTCTGGGGCCTAGTAGCGGACGCGGTGACCGAGGCGCACGAGGCGCACGCTGCCGCCCAGCGCGACCCGACAGGCAGTGCGAGGGCTTTCCTCAGCGAGGCCGCCCTCCCGGCCGTCTGCACCCTGAACGGGGCAGGGGCCCCTAAGCTGCTCCCGGCGATGCACCGGATCGTGACCGCTGCCCGGCCGGGGCTAATCAGCCCGAAGGCGGCCCTCTACGGGCACTGGATGGAGTGGCGCACGTCCAACCGGTCTGGCCGGCCCCTGTCCATGGGGGACACCCTGCGGCTGACGGGCGCGGGGTCCGCCATGTCCCTCCACAGCAGCGCCCCAGCCCTGCTGCACGCCCTCAGGGCACGCTGCCCCGGGGACACTGCCCCGTACCTGAACCAGGCGCGGGCCACATACCCCGGAGGAGTGTCCGAGCTGGACGCAGCACTCCTCCTCCTGCATCCGCCGGACGAGGACCTGGAGGTGGCCGAAGTCATGGTTTTTGTGGAAGGCGCGGACGAGGCGCCCGCCGGCTCCCGCCCGATCAACCCGCTGTACGACGGCACCAGGCCGCTCCCCTGTACGCCGTCGTGTGCGAGGCGTTCCCCAGGGAGCCCGCCTGGTGCCCCGCCCTCCCGCTGGCGACGCACGCACCCCGCGGCTGGGCCAACCTGCACCTATCCCCCCCCCTCTCCAGGACCAGGGGTGCCCACCACAGAGGGCAGGTCCTCTGGCAAGAGCGCCCGGGCACCCCCCTGCTCCTCCTCGTCATCGCGACCCGCGGGGACCCGGAGCAGGTCCTGGGGATCAACCCCACTGACCTGTACGGGGCAGCGCCCGTACCCCGCCCCCCCCTCCCGGCGCCCGCGGCGCGGGACGGGGTACACACCTTCCTGCGGACACAGGAGGTCACCGCCGTTACAGGGGTCCACCTAGTGCGGCTCCCCTTGGCACCACCCGACGACCCCCGGGGGCCCAGGGCCCTGAGCCCCGCCCCGGACTGGGAGCTGTGGCGCGAGGTGTGGGCCGCGTGGCTCACCCGCCTCCCAGCCCAGTGCCGACGGATGGCCGCCGGCCCCTGCCCGCACGGGGAGAACGCAACCGCCGGCCCCCCTCCTCTCCCCCCCTCCCCTCTGCGGAGCACTCCACAGCACTGCCCACGGCACAACACAGATACACCGGGAGTTGAACGGAGGGGCACACCTGCCGCCACGCATGCCTACCAGGATAACAGCATGTCGGACTCCGATGGCTCCCCCCAGCGGGACGACCGCCACCACCGCTGGTCCCGCTCCCGCTCCCCTGTCTCCCCGGGATGCTTGGGGGAGACCCTCGCGGAGCGTGAGGAGCGGCAGCTGGCAGAGGCGGCCCTGCCGGTCGGGCAGCCGGCAGGGCAGCCCCAGGCAGCCTCTGCCGACACCAGGCCGTCGACCCGGGGACCTGCGCCGGCCGGGGAGGCCGCCCCCGCCGCCGAGGCTGCAAGCCCTGCCGCACCGCCCCCCGAGGGGGCCCCGGGTGCACAGGGGGCCGCGACCGCAGCCCCAGCAAGCCGCGCGGCGGCCTCGACCGCGGCCCCTGGCGCGCCGCCAGCGCGGGGCGAGGCCCCGGCGCGGGCCCCGGGCATCTCACCAGGAGCCACCGCAGCCGCAGAGGAGAGCTGTGAGGGTGCACGAGCCGCGCCACTGCCCCGGACGGCCACCCCGCGGCGCCCAGCACACCACGGGCGCGGGAGACAGACCCCGCGCGGGCCCAGGGCGCCTCGCCGGGGGCCCAGGCAGCAGCAGCAGTGGGGAGGGAGGGCGCCAAGTACCGCGCCAACGTCAACCCCACCCACACCCACACCAGATCCCCTAAGCTTTTCCTCCCCAAGCCCTTCCCTGCGGGGCGGACGCGGCACCTCCGCCCCCCGGCGCCCAAGCGTTCGCCGCCCGGCGTCACGCTGCCGCAGCTGCGGCGGCAGCAGGGCGCCCGGCGCGTGATCTGGGAAGGCGGGGAGGGTGCGCAGGCGGGGCAGGGTGCCGGCCACGGGAGCGCAGAGGCGGGGGCAGGAGGCGACAGGGGGAGTGCCGAGGGACAAACGCAGGGGGCAGGCCTGGGCGCACGCGGCAAGGAGCGAGGGCGAGAGCGCGGACAAGGTACCGAGGCCAGCGACAGCGGAGGGGGACAAAGCACGGGCAGCGGGCGGCACGACGCAGGAGAAGGAGCCGGGAAAGGGCACGGGCACGGGAAGGGCACGCAGGGGCGCGAGCAGGGCGCCAAAGCGGTCGAGGCGCGGTCGACAAGCGTGGGCCCAGCAAAGGGCATGCACACGAGCGCGGGAAAGATACGTGCGCCAGCAGGGCAGGCCTGGGCACAGGTGACAGGGGGCAAGACCCGCAGCGCGGACAGGGGGACAAAGGCGCGGTACTGAATATGGCCGCTCATAGCTGGAATGGCCAAACCTATCACACTATCACATCAGGTTGGGTCAGGTGGATGGGAGAGTATGATATCAGCCAATGGTGGCTTGCCGGCACATAGATACACACCCCAAGTGACCCAAAGATGGCCACAGGGGTCCGAACGGGCTTCACCCCCCTTCTCAGAGCGTTGTATCCGCTCAGAAGTCATTGAAGAGAGGACGGGAGGACCCCAATGGGCTCCACACCCCCCCCCCCCATGTCCCAAGGACACATGGAGGCCCCAGACACGTCGTAGGCGTCCCCCATGCCCCAAGGAAGGGGTGAGGACACTGATAATCGGTGCCCTACGCCATATCCGGTCGCCTCTTGATCTACAACATGGACCAAGGGGATCAAAGATAGAGAAACGTCGTCGGTCGACCTAAATAAGTATACCACAATGAAATATATATGTGGAGATCTAGTGAAGGGGGTATATGGCCAATCAAGGCCCAAAAATCCCCGGATGAATGCCCTCACCCGTCTCCCAAGCACAGAAACAAACAGAAATACCATGGGGGATCCATTACGGTGCTATACTGCAGCCACCAAACGGACCAACACGGCCTTGACATCCAAAAAAAATTTCTTTTTCTTCAGATACTCCTTCCAGACCGTGGCGTCCCTCGGCACAAAGCTGCTCGGAGGCTCGCACGAATCTCTGGATGCGGCAAATCCCTTCCAGCGGACTTTTTAAAGCCTCCCCCCAGGCGTCCCCGTGTCCGGCTTGTCCGCCAGGATCTTCTCCGCGGTGAAGTCGTCGCCCTCACCCTCGTCATCCGAGTCCAGATCTCCGGCCGTGAACTCGAAGGTGACGGGACGTCAGCTGGGGTCTGGTGCTCGGGGACGAAGCTGGGTATGGTCGCGGTCCAGGATCTTGTTATCCCCCACACGAACCGCATACACATCCTGCCCGACCTTCCGCACGATTACCCCCAAGACGCCTGCCGATGCCTGGACAGGACATCCTTGTGGTGCCGCTCCACCCATACGGTGTCTTGGAGAGCATACTTCTGGACCTTTCCTTACTTGAAGTACTTGGCCTTCTTCTCATGCTCCTCCTGAAGTGCATTGCAAACCTTGGCCGCCGTGTCGTCCGCCTCAGCCATCGTAGCGTTCGCATCCCGGGCCACTTTGCCATGGTTCAACCACGGGAGAGTGCGTGACACTCGATCCTGTAGGAACAGGATGCGATGGGGCGACAGTCCAGTGGGTCCCAGAAGGTCGTGGTACGCCTGGAGCACTCTCCACAGCGAATTATACCAGTTCCGGCGCGGTTCGTCAATGTGCAGCTGGCGGAACTTCTCGAACATCTGCCCCCCGGCCATTTCAGCCCAGCCAGTCGACCGGCTGTGGTACGCCACGGTCTTGGCGTGCCGAATCCCCATGTGCTTGCACATCGTCTTGAACCGAGTCCCCACAAATTGACTGCCCCGATCGCTGCAGATGACAGCTGGGACATCAAAAATCGTCAGCCAATGCCTGATCATGGCCTTGGCGACTGTCTTGGCCTGCAGACCCACTCCATGCTTGTCCTTCTTGTCCTTCTTCTTGGACTTCTTGCCCGGGACCGCCACGATATACCCGCTGTGCCTATCCACCGCCAGGATGACACAGTCGTAGGTCTCTCCTTCCACGGTGACCTCCGGCATGGCAAATACGTCCATGGCCACGGACCGCATAGGGGCCTCCGGTATAGCCGTATACACCGGGCTGCCCGCTGTGGAGTGGTTGGGGCTCTTCGTGGCCCGACACACGGCGCAGTCGCTGCAGTACTTGTCCAGGATGGCGTAGTACCGCGGTGGGAACCTGAAGCGCCACTCCAGGTTCTGCTGCATCTTGTCCAGGCCAGGATGCATGAGCTGGGCGTTATGCCAATGGTCGATGAGCTCCTCCATTCGGTTCTTGGGGACCAAAAGCTTGTCCTTGAGGAACAGTTTATCCCCATCCTCGGTCAAGCCCTCAGGCCATTCGTTGTCCGACGGGGCACTCACGGCATTCCAGTACTTGCTCCAGTGCTCGGATGCCGCATAGTCATCCGACCAGTCCTCTGTGAGCACCGACCTGACTAGCTCTACAGGGGCCACCATCCATTGCTCGAGGGTTTCCTCTCGAATAGCTTGGACTCGGGCCGCCCGGAACTTGGCCAGGTCCGTACGGTTTGCCATCACCACAAAGCAATTGACCCCCTCTTGCTCCATGGCCTTCTCCATCTCGATGATGCGCTTGGCCTCCTCGGTCTCCTCGGCGTCTCCATGGCTGGATATGTCCATCCAAGCCTTGCCCGCGGGGTAGGCCCATCGACTGAGGCAAGCTGCCACAGTGTTGCCCTTTCCCGGGACGTATACGACGCTGAGGTCGAACTTGGCGAACGTCTCATGCCGTCGGGCCCTCCTTGCCGCCGGTCCCGAGGGGGTGTCGACGTGCTCCTTGTGCCAGCTCTGCAAGGACTGCTGGTCCGTACACACCACCACCGGTTGCAATCCGATGTGGCCAGACCACTTCCTGAGCGCACAAACAATAACGTACGTCTCCTTCTCCCTCGCGGTCCAGGTTCGACGTTGGCCCTCGGCGAGGATCCGGCTCCAAAACGCCACGGGTACGTGCGACCTGTCGTCCCGGACCTGCTCGAGGACTGCCCCTACAGCATAGTCCAAGGCGTCCCTTCGTAGCACAAATCCCTTGTCCGGGTCCACCAGGAATAGCCCCAGCTGCCCCAGGAGCCGCTCCTTCAGGCAGCTGAACGCATCTTCGGCCTCAGGGGTCCAGGCAAGCTTCTTCTTGCTCCCCTTCTGGCCATCGAACTTGCCCACCTGCAGCATCTTGTGCAGCGGCCCCGACAATTCTGCATACATCCGGACATAGCCCGAATAGTAATTACAGAACCCCATGAAGGACCGGAGTTCGCTGATGGTCTTGGGCTTCTCCCAGTGGTGCAGGGACGCCAGTTTCCCAGGCATGGGACGGCGTCACCCGTGAACAACCACGTGACCCGCGAACTCCACTTCCTTCACGAAGAGTGAGGCTTTGGTGGGCTTGCACACCATGTTGTGCTTGTCCAACTCGCTGAGCACTGGGCGCAGATCCTTCTCATGCGCTTCGATGAGCTCGTCCTCGGTCATGTCCTCCGTGCCGGACCTGATGATGTTGTCATCCACAAAGGGGTCGTTCCGGACAGGACCGAGTAGGTCCTCCATCATGCGCTGGAGAGCGGCGTTGCCATTCTTGGCGCCCATAGGCACCACTTTCCACTGCATGGGCCCCAGCGGCGTCGACATCGCTGTGCAGGGCCTGGAGTCTGGGTGTAGCGGCATCTGGTGATAGCCGTGTTTCAGGTCCAACACCGTGAAAATCCGCTTTTTCTGCTGCTTTTGGAGGATGGTGTCGATCAGAGGAAGCGAGTACGAGTCGTGCTCGGTTTGCTCGTTGAAGCCCCTGTAATCCACCACCAACCTCCACTCGCCCTTCTCCTTCTTGGGCACGATAAAGGCTGGGCTGGCCCATTCACTGTCCGAGGGTTCGATCCAGCCCCGCTCAATAAACTCGGCCAACAACGTTCTCATGGCCTCGGCCCGATCGCCCCAAAGTTGGTACTCCCGATGACGATAGATCTTGGGGTTCGGCTTCAGCTTGATCTTCGCTGTGCCAAACCTCCCACGATCTGGAGGGTTCTTGTTGGCGACGCCACTGAATAGCCGCGGATAGGCATTGATCAGCCTCTCCTTCAGCTCGGCGACCTTCGGGCTCTCCTGGGCCTCTTCAGCCGCTTGTTTCGGTATTGATACAACCGACCGCACTGCGGTATAGGCCTCTTCTGGGTCCGAGTCCGACTTCTCCTCGTCCGATATGCCGTCTTCATTGTCGTGGGGTGCACTTCCCACCGATAATCTTTGGAAATTTGCGGCGTCGGCCTGGTTCTTGTCGCTATCGGCCCCCATTCTTGGAAAATCCCACATCGGCGGGTCCGACCCAACCGGACCATCGTATTGGTCCGCGATGTGATCCATGACCCTCGCCACGAACTCATCCTTCTCGTACTTGCCGGTGACCAACATCTTGTCATGCCACCAATGCGGGGATGTGACCATGGCCCGCCTCTTCTTGGCTGCCACACGGTCGTGCATCCCCCTCCGCATGTAGTTGACAACGTCGTCGATCTCGGCGTGGGACAGGACGTCAATGCCATCCACCAACTGATCCGTCCCCGCCTTGGGCTCAAACATGACCCGCATGGGCACCGCCTGAACGCTACGAATTAATGCTTCATCACCCGTGCGCTGGGCTTGCGCCCCATCCACCAGGAAAGCCTTGGTACCCCACGCTTGACCCGGGGAGGGCATTGGTACACCCTTGGCGTGGATAAACAGCTCCGCCTCTGGCCCGAATGACATCTCGTTCAGGGTGATGGAGTCCAGCGTCCACTTGAGACCCCACAGCAGACATGGGGTGGATCCTATGCCGGTTATGACCAGGATCCCCTTCGCCCTATCCGCAACGATCTTCTCCACCGTACGTCTGGTATTGTCCAGGGAGCCATGCCAATACATGGGCCCCCACTCCTTCAAACCGCAATGCCTGTGCCAGGCTGAGTCTCCTCGATGCCAATGCCTCCTACACTTCTGCAGAAGTGGGGCATCCCGGGAAGCGAAGACGTTAATCCTGATGGCGTCTCCGACGTCCGCAGCCACTACTCCACCGAGACGGATACCACCTATGGCCGGGGGGTGTGAGTACACTCCCCGTACATCCCTCTCCTCCATGGAGTGCGGTCCAGTTGGGCCTGAACCCATGGGGTTTGGAATGCGGGAAGGACTTGCTCCACCCGCTGTCCATATCCCCGTGTTGGGGTCCTTCACCAACAGGTTTCCGCCTGGGTGGCCTCGACCAACTCCGTCGGCGCTTCCCATGGTTCGCCCCTGCATGGTCTGGCTCTGGATCTCCTCTTCCGCATAAACTGCATGGGCAGTCGTAGTTGTCGGTGGATCCTGGGCAGCATGGGACATCTGTACCGTCAGGCTCCTCAGGTCTGTGGTTGCGTGCCCTTCCCGCATAGATCCAGCCGGTGCCGTGTGTTCCCCGAGCATTGTGGATTCGCTGAACATGGGAATAAACGGCAGCGCACCCGGGTCAACACGCGGAGGCGCGTACGGGGCCTCTGCAGGGCCGCCCATGGGTTTATCCATGGCGCTCCTGAGGGTCTTAACCCGCTCCACCAGCTCTGCCGCTGCTGGCTTTGCCGGCAGCTCCGGACCCGAGGCGAGGGGTTGTAACTCCTCTAGCCTTTTCAGGCGTCCCGACATGTCCTCCACCAGGTGGGGGAGGCTGTCCACCACTCGCTGCTGCTTCTGCAAAGGCAGGCTCCAGATTCACCCGGTACCGGTCCTGTTCTGCTCGCAGTTCCGCCATGTCTCTCTCTGCTGCCGACTGGTCATCCAGGATCCCCGCGACGTCCTCCTCTAGACCGTCCTTCGCGTTGTCCAGGCTGTCGGGGTGCTGCACGATGGCGTCCATCCCCATCTTTGGGTACTTGCCGATGAGGAAGGATACGTGCTCGCAGTGGCACTCAACGTGCTTTCCACCAGATCCGGCGCATCCCACGGTTCCCGGCGCCTCGGATTCCTCCGCCATGGGTGTGTCGCCCATGCTATCCCGCGTTGGCTCCGTGTGCCAGGCCACAGGCGCCGTTCTGGCTCTGGCGGGCCTCTCCAATGCCTCGGCTTCATGCTCCAGGCTTGGTTCCCGGGCCATGTTCGCCCTTGTGGGCGGTCTGGCCGTCTCCTCCGACTCCGAAGGTTGCTCAGAAGCTGTCGAATAGCCCTCAGAAGGCCCCTCGGAATCTGCAGCTGACCACAACCTGACCAGGCTGGGATCTGTCTCCATCGCCCTTGCTTCCGCCGCGGGTTTTGGGGACCCGCGCTTCCGGTAACGCCGAGCTCTGCCGTTGCTACCAGTCTCCTCCAACTTCTCCGCAGCGGAGCGGAGATTGCAAGCCTTGCGGCATTGCCCTTCACACATGGAGGCCAGGTCCTCCATGTCCAGCCCATGTCCTGCAAGGGCTCTCCGTTCTGAGCATCTTCGCTCTTCTCGGGCTTCACAGTCCGGCGTCGACTCCACAGACTCGATGATCTGCACCCGGGGCGTCCTTGGGAAGGGCTCATGAGGGCCCAAGTCCCCGGTGCGGCGGTAAGGGGCAGGTACTCCTCTGCTACCATAAAGAAGGTCCCTACCAGGACCGGCCCCTGCTATACCCCTTCCACCCGTCACTCCCATGGTCCTGCTCCTCACCAGGCTCTGCATCACAAAAAAATAGTAAAAATGGCTCCTTCACACAGATCCCTAGCAGCACCAAGCACAATCCAAATCCAAATCCAAACTGCGGGCTTCCGTTCAACACACCGGTCGGCTCACGGTTAAGGGCATGTACAAGAATTGCACCAAAGAGGAAGCCCTGAAATTGGCATATGAACACAAATAAAGCAAAGTTGGGGAAAGATGGAAATGTACACAATCACAGCCAAAGACCCCTCTTTCCCGGGACTGAAGACCTTCCCTTGACTCGCCAACATGATGCCCTGAACCCAGTCAAATAAGATGGCTAAATGCCATGTGTCAAAAGTCACTACATAAACCCCAAAAATGTGTTCACTCCCAAGCCTCTAAATCCTAGCCCAATAGGGGAGGTGGCGTGTCATGGCCTAGAGTAGCACTCAGGACCATGCTCTACCCTGACATAACGTTTGTTGGACTTGGAGTTGATTGGGCTAGGAGAACTACCCCATGAAGATGACCTCATAACCTAGCAAAATCAGGCAAATCACACCATAGTGCCCAAAATTTAATTATGTACTCAAAACTGCATACGGGGAATATTCAAATGCTCCATGCATGTGTCAAACCGGAAAGTAAAATACAAGGGTGATATATACCAAAACTTCATGCCCAAGAATATCCCATCATTGGCTCCGAAGCCCCTCCGGTTATGTACATGACATGCTTCACAAGTCAACTCATGAATTTGAGACCTAATTTTGTGAGGCCTCATGTGCCACGCCAAAGTGACCACTTGATCTGGCATATGGTGAGGTGCAACACCGAAGCATATGCCAACATATAAGGAACATACCATAGTTCACAGATCTCTAGGCACCTTTTTGTTAGCCGACCAGTTGAGCACATAAAACACAAAAATGAGCATAAAATCAGGTCAAAAACATGCAAATAATGCCAAATTCAAGATAATTACTAGTACCAGGGTGAGTACTAGTATATAACTTCGCTCACCAGTGGTACCAACACATGATTCAAAGCACAATTGCTTGGGACCATTTGCAAACAATCCCCCCAATTGGATCCCCACATGGACGCATAGGGACACCTTCGAATCTCCTCCCAACACGCACCATGAAAATGGCAAAATTGATAGTGGCGCTTGTGGGTCGCTCTGAGAGCCCTCCCACATGCACTATATAAGCGGTAGACTTAGTCTAGCGCTATGGAGCTCACCATTGGGACTCGGGCGAAGCCCTTGCCACGTATGACTCCATATATCTTCCTACAATTGGAGATATACAACATGGGCGTGAGCATATCGAAGCACATACCATGCATATAACACATACCCTCATAAAGTGGCTCCCACCATGATATGACATGCCCCTCCATGGACATAACTTCACGTTAAAAATACGTTGGAACCCAAAGAAAGTTTCTATGCAACACCAACACTCATGCGGCACACTCGAAAGTCGCATTAAAATATTCCGTTGCACGGTCCAAGAGTTATATATCCCTTTCTACCCTCTTGACCATTGTCCCTTGCTATACCGGGCATGTGTACGCATCAAGAGCGTTTGATGCTTTTCAAATTAAGTTGAGACCAAGGCAATTCCAACCCAATTCTCGGAAATGGTATTCCTCGCCGTGAGCTGGAGATATGACCTTTCAAAGTGGCCTCACGAATCAACTTTGTTTCTCCTTTATCTACAAGAAAAAGGAAGGGCATAACCAAATGAAGGTTGATTCCTGATCAGGAAAAATGTAGGACCACTCGAGATTCGTCATATCAAGTGCGGCGATGTCGAAGTCGAAAATCCGATTCTGAAAGTCTGAAAAATTTGGATTAATTTTGCGAGTGTATAATATGAAAATTGCGGAAGCAACGAACCCTTTACTGATGGAATCCCACCCTTCAGCGGGGTTTCCGCCAAAATATCTGTAAATAACAGTTAACCAATCGGTTACTGCAAAATCGCGAGCCAACTGACAGTCGCCGATACATTGACAATCAGAACGGAAGGCGGAAAAATTACAGAAACTTTATGATAAAAAACCCTGTCGATTCCTGATATTCTGATATATAAATCTCAGCTGGCGGCGCCTCGGTACTGAATATGGCCGCTCATAGCTGGAATGGCAAAACCTATCACACTATCACATCAGGATAGGTCAGGTGGATGGGAGAGTATGATATCAGCCAATGGCGGCTTGCCGGCACATAGATACACACCCCAAGTGACCCAAAGATGGCCACGGGGGTCCGAACCTGCTTGAGTGCAAAACATTTGCAAAGCCTCAACAAAAACCAAATCTCATGCGGCCCATGTGTCACCTCCCTTCGCAGACCCGTAGGGATGAGTCGGAAAGCGTTGAAGGTCCAGCGTGTTTCAGCTGCGGCTAGAGGGCTTATGACCTTGCCGCCTGATTCCATTCCGAATTCCATTGTCCCTCGCTCAGCAGTCATGTCTCAAGAACATGATTCCATTCTCCGTTCCATTCTCCCTTGCTCAACAGTCATGTCTCAAAAAAATGATTCCATGACCGAGTTAAGAGCTCAGGAACAAGAGCCATCTCTGGATCGACTGGTTCAAAAGGTATGCATTGAACAAAATTGTGGTAATCTTCTCCCTTCCTCTGATATTCCTGATGTGTGTGAGCCTCGAATTTCGAAGGTCTCGTTTGTGCATCGGAGAACAACAAAGGTCTCACTTCAAGACAGGATCTCTGATTGGAGTAAAGGGTTACAAAATGCCTCTCCCAGCGAGTTGACTTCAGAGGAGTCTCAAACTCTGTCTCTCGGGGCGAATGATAGCCCTTTGCCTTTTTCAGGTATCTCAGGTAATCCAGTTACCATTTTCAGCACGAGGGATGGGTGTGTGCGTTCTGTGATTAAGGCGGATGCTGAACATCCACATTGCCAAGATCATAGGAATGGGATTTACAACCGGTTCAAAGATACCATGTTCAAGGAAGGAGGTAATCATTGGTCGGAGATTGAAAAAAAACATGGACAAACGGGGTTTCAATGGGAAATATGTCTTGGAGCCAACTCCGGATGCTAAGCCGAAGGCTGACAAGCCCATTCGTGCAGTTGGCCTTACGGAAGAGGCCATGCGTGAAAAAGTAAAAGAGTTTCAAGAAAAGGCCTGGATGGGGCCCAGCCAATCCCATTGGGTCGGCCAGGGGTTTCTTGTACCAAAGCCTGGCACAAAGAAATGGCGACTCGTCATTGAGTATCGGTACGTGAACACCCAACTCCGCGGCTGCGAGGTCCCGTTGCCGGTAATCGAGGACTTGTTTGTCAAACAGGCTGGAAACCAGCTCTTGACCCTCCTCGACCTCGAGGATGGGTTCCACCAAATGCCTCTAAGTGAGTGCAGTAGGCAACACACTGCCTTCTGTTCTCCATTTGGGGTATTTGAGTGGAGGGTCCTACCCATGGGGGTTACGGTAGGACCCCAAGCTTTCCAGAGAATGGTGAATGATTGGTTGAAGTCGCTACGGCCGCACACACACATTTACATCGATGATTTACTCACGGGGACACAACCCAAGCTTTGTGCTAAGGGCAAAATACTTGAATCAAAGGCATACCTCGAACACCACTTTCAAAAGGTGGTTAAAGTATTTGAGAAGTTAGAGGAATGCCATCTCAGAGTCCGCTTTTAGAAATGTCATCCTTTTATGGAGAGAATCAAGTATTGTGGACATGTTTTGCATGGGGGAATGCTTAGTCCCGCCCCTTCCAAGGTGGATGCGGTACGCAATTGGCCCAAGCCCAAAACCCCAAAGCAGATAAAGGGATTCTTGGGGGTTGTAAATTGGTATTGAATTTACATAAGAAATGTTTCCAATATTGCAGCCCCGTTGATGACGTCGCTGCAAGGTAAGTATGAGCGTCTCCCCGGGGTAGATGGTTGTAAGGGACGTTGTAGGGTACCAAAGGAGCGTAATTGTATCCAGTGGACGCCCGAGATGGAGTCTGCTTTTGCTCAGTTGAAGGAAGCACTCAGTGCTGAGTGTGAGTTGTACATTCCATCAGCCGATGATGAATATGGCATCCATGTGGATGCATGCGACCATGGAGTCGGTGCTGTCCTGAAACAACGAAACCCCGAAGGGGAGTGGAAGCCCTTGCGCTTTTTTCAGGCGCAAGCCGGAACGCAAGGATGGGAAGGCACAAAGAGCTTGGAGCACCCGCGAGCAAGAGACTTATGCATTAGTCTCTTGGTGGCTAAAAATTAAAAGTTGGATTGGGGGACAAAAAGTCACCGTGTACACCGACCACAAGTCCTTGGAGAGTTGGTACAAAGAAGATCTTTGTACCCTCTCAGGGCCTTTTGGAGGGCGTGGCCGGTTGCACGAATTTGTAAGCCGGTACCACATTGAAGTGGTGTACAAACCCGGCAAGCACAACACCGTCGCCGATGGGTTGTCCTGGTGGGCATATCAGGCCGGATTGGCGGATGACACCAGTTTTCACGGCAGTGATGCCGATCAAAAGGGGGTCATGAAGCAAGAACGTAAATGCAAGGAGAGGGAAGAAAAGATTTTGGCCTAGCGGGCTACAGACACGCAAGTCCAGTTGGATGCAGGACTTCTCAATGCCATCACTGCCGTGGGGGCTGTCTTAACTCTTCAATGGCTTGGATATGCCACGGTGCAGGCTCTAAGTGCTCATCAAGCTTGGGTACAGCCTTGCCCCTCCATTCTTCATTGTTCCCTGGACAGTTCTCAGGACATTCAGGACAGACGAGACAAAGCGATAAATGACCTTGCTGCATCTTTTGATTCTGTAAAAGGAAGTGCAGCTAATTGGTCCAGTGAGACTGTTTCTGGCTATGCAGCCCATCTTCAAGCTCGGATGAGTCATTTGTCATTTCTGCCGGAGTTGGAAAGACTCATTTGTGCCGTGTCCAAGGTGAACATACCACCTCAGTCCGAAATTCTCTATGAGGATTGGACTGAGCATTATCCAGATGAATTTGCTGACTGCGACTTTGAGTCTGATCCAGTCATCTCAGACCCGAATTATAGGAATTACGGTATGAGTTAGGACGATGACGAAAAATAGATTCGGTTCAAGGGAAGGATTGTGTGCCGTACAGCTCTCTTTGAAGACGTGGTGGTGGCAATACATTCTTATGTCCACCCTCGGGTGGAGAAGACTGTGGAGTTGTTTAATAGAAAATTTGGGTGCCTTGCCTACGACTTGCCAAGAGGTAGGCGTAATCTGTCACCGACATTGCTAAAATTCTTGGGCAATGTCATGAGTGTCAAACCACGAAGGCAAGGCGTGGCAAGCAATCCGACACATGTGAATTTGCTCCTGTTCTGCAGTATCCTTTCACATCCTTTGCAATTGACGTTTGTAAAATTGCCCAAGTGCCAGCAGAGTTGCACTGCAAAAAAGGTGGACTATCTCATGGTCATCGTCTGCCGTCAAACCGGGTATGTATGTTAACCACCACATAGTTCTACCGGACTTTTGTGATAGTACTCCCGGTGCTATTTTACCCCCTGGTCTGTAAGCGGGGCCGGTACGGGCGCTTTTCCCTGAGCCGAGTGAGTCACAAGCGAAGGCACAGCACTGGACAAGAAGTCTGAACCTTGCTGAAACTCAGAGTGAGCGCAGCGATCACAAACGTAGCCCTTTCGTACCTAGAAGGACGAAAAGAGATACATCATGCAACCACAAAAACAGTATGTACACAAGACAAAATGGCACAAAGGGAGACAGAGCAATTGGATAGGGTCCCATACGGAAACAAGCGTAGTTATGGGAACGCAGGACCTTCACCCTGACACAATTAGGGGGGCAGGATACAACTCAACGTGGGCCCTGGGACTTACTGCAGGCATCAGGGCACGCAGGCAGGAAAAACTAGAAATCAGAGGTCACTGACATTCAAGTGCTCCCTGGCCACGGTAGGGGACTTTCAAAAGAATCCGTCTGGAAGCATCCGAAGAGCAGTAGTCCACCAACATGATACCAAAATGTCCTGGTCTATCCCAACGATACCAGGACACTGTATGTAGTCTGATGGGCTGCGCACTTTGTTGAAATTCCCCAACAGTGAAAAACAAGGGAGACGAGAATGCAAATGAATCCAACACAGTGATAGCCTAAGGTCGGGTAAAGTGCATGCACAAAGGATATGCGGAGGACTTGATTGTCCCAGAAGGGCTGACCCTACCTCCCCCTGGCTTTGAAAGAATGCAGCAATCTCCCATACACATTTTTGAGGTCATTTTCACTAACCTCAAACGGGTTCCATGAGCATGTTTTACACACGGGATTCAAGTAAGATAAGATAACTCCTCATGGGTTGTTTACTGTTAGCCTGTAAACTGACCACATGCTGACATGACAGGGTAGTTTTCAAGGCTCTCTATAGACCTGGTTGGAGCCATGTAAAACCACTATACCATAGGCTTGGCAAAAAAGGTTCAAATTACTTGAGTATGCTATGAAACATACCCAAACAAGCCTCAATACCCAAAGTAGACACCTTGGAGTGAATGAGGGTCAAGGGACAAGGGAATGTGACCCAAAGAACCAAACAAACTAAGTCCCTGAAGTGCCGAAGTGAAATTTTTGATCTAAAAGAAGTTAGAGATGTCCCGTTTTGGTGAAAAACTGGCGGCTTCAAATCCATCATACAAATCACATTCTGTGAGTAGAGAGTCGTGGCTCTCATAAGAATCAATTCTTAGGTCAAAACTGAACAATGGCCTGGCGTTATGAGCTCCACAAGTGAGCACGTACACAGGGAAAAATTGAACGTGCATGCTGGGAAGTTTTTCCTAGGCATGAAATTAACTCAAAATTGCGTGCCCAAATTCAACAGAGAGAGTAGCCCTACGCCAAGAGATTGCGGCCTCGACCATACATGCATAGTAAGGACGGAGTAGGCCCCGATGGATCCAAAGTTCGAAAGAAAACTCAATGGTAGTCTATCTCCATGGTCAACACAAGTGAGGACGTGAAATTCAAAGGTCAAAAATGGGGTCGGACATTGTTGATGCTGAAACTCTGTACATGGCCGCAAATATGGCAAACAGTGACGAAATGCTAAGTAGACACAACCTCAAAAATGCACAAACAGAAATTGGGTTCAATTTCCCCACGGGCTTTGAGAACCGAGCCCGGAAGGTG
Organism: Eutreptiella sp. 'Long Island Sound 2002'; assembly: GCA_964036045.1. Lineage (NCBI taxonomy): Eukaryota > Euglenozoa > Euglenophyceae > Eutreptiales > Eutreptiaceae > Eutreptiella > Eutreptiella sp. 'Long Island Sound 2002'. The sequence goes on along the minus strand of OZ038380.1, from coordinate 66,648,315 downwards.
AGCCCATGATTGGGAAAAAATGAGTGAAAATTGACGTCAAAATGACAAAGTGAAAAAAGCTTCAATTGTTCCAAAATACGTTACAAAGGGAAGATGTTTGAGGCTAGAAGGGAGTCAAATTCCTCCATACCTCGGAAGTACGGATCAAGTACGTACAAAATGAGCTTTTACTTGACTTCCGGGTCCATGATATCTTGGAGATATCATGGCAAACTTTGAGTACATGAAAAACGTCTGCTCAAGACTAAGTCACTCAAATAGATCTAGTGCTTAGCCACCGGCTAGGAATTCATCAAACGAAACACATGCGGGCCCTCGAGACATGCACAAACATGCATGTTGAAGCATGAGAGAGATTCGACAAGATGGCGACCCGCACAAAGCTCCGGAATTGGGTCCATACCATGGCCACGAATGACTCTTTTGGGCCTTTGATGGCAGCCCCACCATGGATGGCTTGACCCACCATGGTGATCAAATGAATTGCGAACGTCAAAATTAATTGACCCAAGATTTTTCGGGTCCGTGTACACCATGGCAAGATATGCATACCTTTCTTTTCATAAGGCAATTCATGGTATTCCCGGATTCCTATTTTTCTGACTCAAACCTAATAAATCACTCATAACTTCAAATATACTTGCAACCCGCGAGGTTACTTAATATACAATTGAAATAGACACTTTTGGCTTTCCTATGCATTTTACTTCGAAGGTTACAGAAGCAGTGGCTTAAAGATATGCCCTGCTGAAGTGACCCTATGAAATGCATAAAAATGGCATGCCATGATTAGTCAAATGAGGGGCAGGGGGAAAGAAAGGCACCGTAAGGTGCCAGCGAGGCTCCTTGACCTACTCCACATCTTATTTTGACTGGGCATCATGTCGATGGCGAGTTTTCGATTTTTACCTCACCGCTTCGCCGTTTTTTGATTCAACTGTATAATTACGATCTTGAATGAAGCAGCAGTGAAGTCAAGTCATCGTCGCTAGCCTTTGTTAAATTTCCATAAAGGCAAGTTCATGGTTCCGCGATTTTGGTCGCACGGGCACCAACTGGCGGTATTTACGCGAACTGGCGCAACGCCGGTTCATGCAGGCGCCGAAGCCAAAACCCAGGTCCTGTACCCTTGCAAATTTCACGGAAATTCGCACACAAATATGAAGAGATTTTAATTCCCTATCGATTGACGCAAAAGACGAAAAAAAATGCGCCTAGTCCCCTGAATTTTTTGCAAAGATTTCAGGTTTCCGGGAACTTGGAATGAGGACTACTTGTGGAAAACAAAGTACACCTTTCGACCTGAAGAGGTGGGGGTAAAGGATGAGTAGTGGAGGACATAGGCGGGGATTTTGGAGGGTTGTCTGACACCAAATACTCCCCTCACCAGCTGAGTGTACCCACTGAGGCGGAAGAAACCACCAGGTGGTGGCAGACACAAAACATACAAAGGGATGGGACCGGTGGGTGTAAAATTGTCCTAAACGGCCAAACGTTGTTTACACTCCCCTCCCGAGACCAACACAGGATCTGAGTTGGTGCCTGCTCTCAATGACAAACAGGTGGTCGCATCAGCTTTCCACTCCCCTGCCCAGCGCAACGCCGGGGACCAAGTTGGTGACCACTCTCAAAGAAAAAGCTACGGCCAACTGGCGAGTGGGCAGACTATGTACACAAGAACTGAGGTGACTACCTGCAGTACGGCTTCCCACCATCACATATTTACAAGAGTGGAATTGCCCACTTGCCATCAGCGGGTGAAAAAATAGAAAAAGATAGCCAGTCTCAGCAATGGCGGGCAGGACAAGAGAGAGAGCGGATAGTACACGATAAAATACTATAAACTACCTGAACTTCAGCACCAAACACAGAAACAGATTGGGGCCTCCTCCTGTCATGGTTCTGAGCTGTTTAACGTACCCCGGTGCGGACGTATGTGCGCTGGCGGTGGGAGTGGTACCAGCAGGAAGGAGGTATTCTCATACCCCAGGTACCTCGATGCCGAAGCACTCCAACGTACCCTGCTGGCGTATGCGGTTCCCCATAGGCCAGTCCCCTTTGACAGTGCTTGCGCAGCAGTTTTATTGCACATTATACCATGCAACCGCCCGGCCTTCAATCACACAAAGGCCGAAAAATCAAGTCGCACACCCTGCTTATTCCGGGCTGTATGTCCGTTTAGACTCGGCATTTCACAGCCATTCCCATGACCTGGGGAGCGCTGGGGGTTCACTGTATTGGCTGGCACCCTAGGTCGGAGCCACTCCAACCGAATCCAGTTACATGACCCCAACTGCTGCCCCGCATCGCCCACGTGCAATACATTTCAGGACTCTGAGATACCCCAGGGCGTCAAGTCCAGAGATATCCCAGGAGGAGAAAGAAAGAGAGGTACTTCAGACCTGCAGGTCCAGAGATACCTCAGAGGGAAGAAAAGAGAGAGGGAAGCACCATAGATGCCACCTGACTCACTGCCCACTGTAGGCCGGAGACCGGCTCAGGGGCTGCATGGACATCCAGTCGGATGTCAGGGGGTGGAGGATGTGCCTGATTCAGCCCTCAACTAGAAGCCAGGCAGGACAGTTTATAGACACCCTCAGGCTGGGCATCGGGACAGCAGATCAGTCGGTGGAGCCACAGCTTGAATTCCCTGAGGGAATCAGTGGACACATCGTGATGTGATGCCGCTGATTGTAGTCCAGCCAGTCTTTATTGATGTCATGCAGGGAAGCAGTGACATCATGCCATTTGGGCCGGTCACAACCATCGGTATTTGACTTTCCACCAAGATTTGGCGCCTTCGAAGGGCTGTTTGGACTTCTTTGCTTTTCCTCGAACCGTACCCCTGTACTCATGGTCCAGGACATCCTGGACAACATAGGAGTTGTCGTGGAGATCCCGACGCTCGGAGTAATGATGGAGGGGGGGGTTCACACCATCCCATCAGGGTATATAGGGCTTTAGCCTTCCCACCCACAGAATGACCTCCTTACGATTCAGGTTTACTAAGTATGTATTGGTGGAAATCTTACAGAGGATCTCTGGAGCGCCCTGCCATATCCTGTCCAGCTTGGGATGTAGGCCAGGCTGGTCGGTCCTGTTTTGCACCCATACGCGGTCTCCTCCCTTAAACTGCAGAGGGGGGTGTTTTTTTAGGAAGGCCTGGCACTCCCGGGCATGGAGGTCAACCAACTTTGATTGGATGAGCTGGCGTTCGTCGTGAGCCCTGCGGAAGCACTCGGTCGCATCCTCCACCCTGGTATCCACGGTCAGGGGGGGTACCTCGCCAAACCCGATAGGGTCCCAGCTGAAAACCAGCCGGTGCGGTGAGTAGGGTACGATGGGGCCCGGTAGGTTATTACGACCCCACAGGGCAAATGGCAGGGCATATACCCAGTCCATCTTGCGGAACACTAAGTATAGCCGCAAGGCATTGATAATAGACTGGACTGCCCGCTCCGCACGCCCATTACTCTGTGGTCTATACCCTATAGACTTGGCCTGGGTAATGCCAGCAAGACCACACAGGGCATCGAAGAACTCTGAGGAGATGATGGACTGATTATCAGAATGTATCTCCCTGGCCATCCCCGTAAAAAAAAGCACAATAGTGCAGAAACAGGGCGGCGGCTTTATGGGTCGTCAGTCCCTCTTGTCTGCATGGGGTGGCCGGGATATGACCTGTCAACTGACACACGATAACCATCGCATAATCCACCTTCAGCCCTATTTCAGGATGTTTAAATTCAGGGCAGAGATACAAAGTCCATGGCCACTGATGCAAAGGGATACGAGGGCACAGAAATGGACTCACATGAGTCAGGATGTGGGCCCCTTTGTGCCTTAGACTGTGCACATACCACACAGGCATCCACAAACTCATTCACTCTGTCCCGCAGGTCATCGTCGGACAGATTACGGACATCGAACTGTCGCTTGAACAGTTCCAGGGTTTCGGGGGTACCTGGATGTCCAAAGTAGCCGACTGTTTCCATTACCTTGCTCAGGATGGCCACAGGAACCACTGCCCTGCCATCGAACCTGATATTGGGGTGTCCCCATTGTGGTTCATGCCACCGGTACTTTCCATACTCAATGTTTTTCTTGATACCCCAGTCCAGCATGACTTTCAGGTCGGGGTCCTCAGCGTAGTATGGTTCCCAATCCTCATACAAGATACTACACGGCTGGGACACATTGACCGATGTGACAGAAGCAATCAGGGCGTGGGGAGCATGAGGAGACTCCCTCATCACATGGGCCATACCATGGAGGTCTGGATCCTTAAAGAGCTCAGGACCCACGGACTCTTCAGCCTCAGAACCAGAGTCAGGATCATCAGGATCACTGTGCAGGAGATTCAGGACACCACACGTGTTAATGTTATTGCGATCCAGGCAATCAGGACACCGAAGAGGTCTGCAGTGAGTGGCCGATCAGCAGGAAGGGGGTCCGAAGTCACCTGGGCCCTGTATTTCGGAAGGAGCAGAGCATAAGCTGCCCTCTGGGCATCTGGCTTGTCCGGAGTGGCCGTTTCTACGCTAGCGCACTCATAAGGAAAGCAGGGGTAGTGGCTGGCCGTGCGCAGATTTCTGTACCCGTTGCAGTGACCATGGGACCTGGCCGTCTGGCTGCACCGGGGTCCAGACACAGCCCCTCCGCGAGATATTGACAGCCGATGAATCAGGGCATCATTTCGGGCCTTTTCCTCGGCTTCCCAGCCCTCATACTCCTTGAGGTCGGCGTCCGAACCATGCAAGTTGGTGTCATCCGCCAGCCCCGCAGGGTAGGCCCACGAGCACGGAACGGCGCCGCGATAGTGCCATAACATTCGCTTAGTCTTAAAACTGATATACAATTAATCTAAACAATAAAACTGATTGAAAACTCAAAAATTGTCAGAAATCGAGATTTTCTGGATCGGTGCCGTCGATCTCAAGACTGGCTGTCGCCGACGCAAACTCAATTTTATAGTACAGAAAATGGTTAAAACACCATCAATGTGAAACTACAGAAATTCCTGATCCACTGATACCAACACTGTCCAAAACAGTGCTGAGATCGTGGATTTCTGTGAGTGTACATGTATCAGGATTTTGCACTGAAAAAAGCGAAAACTTAGGACGCATGAAAACCTTACACTCCCCTCCCAAGTCCTGAGACAAATCTCAGGCTGAAAAGCACAAAGAAGGTGTAGTGCAACTAAAAAATTGGGCGGGAAAAATGCAAAGCATTTGGGTCGGGTGTTAGCAACCACAAGGTTCTACCGGGTTAAGACTCCCCTCCCAAGCTCAGACACACCCGGCCAGAAAATGGGTGTGTCTAGGGCTGATTCTCCCAAGAGAACCCGGAGAAACATGTGTTTTTCTCCAAAACAAACAGTGAAAAAAAATAGTAAACAAACAAAGAATGAAAAATGCACTTCTGAGATGTCCTGACCCTAAAACGAAAGACAACACAAAGAAAATCAGAAAAATTCACAGTTTGTAAAATCGTCCACGGATCATATAATATAATACAGAAATAACCAATAGGACCATTTCTCATGGCCCATAGTTATTATGATTACAATTTTGGTCACCAATCTTCTTGGCCCATACAATGAATTATTTTTCTTTTTGGAATCTTCATATTTCTGACTTCCAAATTGACCACTCCAGAATCTGCAGGATGTGGGCAGCGCTGTCGTCCTTGCTGGAGGTTGAAAACTCACCAATGATCAGGATACAATCTTGAGAACCATCCAAAGGTCCATGGCACTTTTTTCATGGCACCAAACTTCGAGTAATCAAATGAAAACTATCACGCGCTGACACCATTGGAATAATCGCGGTGCAGCTCGTTCTCCAGCGCTACGCACTCCCAGCGCGGTGCTGAAGGTCTCCTTGGTCATCAATGTCCTTGTAGTAGGGCTCAAAATAGTCAAATGGTCCTTAAATGGTGTTGGCACCAAGGACCTTCTTGAACATGATTTGGGGGTTTACAAATTGCTCCATAGATCTCAACGACGATGTTTGCGTCGTTGTGGTTGTCGTCTTCAACGTGGTCGTCGTCGTCGTCGTCGTCATTGAGGGCGTTTCTGAATTCTTTTCATTTTTGGAAATGAGTAACCTTGAACATGCTTTCCTTGAACCTTGCCCAGGTTTTCCTTCAAATAACCCAAAAATGTATCCCAAAGGCGACGACACAAGGCGACAGAAACATACTACGCATTCAAGGAAGTCACGAGAGTGATTTCGAAATGGTCCCTTTCTTTTCCTAAGGAAGATATGAACAAAGGGGGACATATAACATTGAAGTATAAGCAAAACAATGCATAAATGCACATTGAACACAGGTCTCCCCCCAACGCGTGGTGCCGGTGCACCGACGCGTTTGAGAACCCAATCAACATATGCATGCAAAGCCCAACTGATGGGCTGTCATTCGGTGCATGTAACTTCAGGATCTGAGCTACCTACGATTTTATAAAAAATCGTGAACATGGCCTGTTTGGGCCAAAACAACTAGCACGGAACGGCGTAGCTATAGTGCCGTAACATCGCTTAGTCTTAAAACTGATATACACCTAATCTAAACAATAAAACTGATTGAAAACTCTTACAAATCATCAGAAATCGAGATTTTCTGGATCGTCGCGCGCGATCTCAGGACTGGCCGTTGCCGACGCAAACTCAATTTTATAGTACAGAAAATGGTCAAAACACCATCAATGTAAAACTACAGAAATTCCTGATCCACTGATACCAACACTGTCCAAAACATTGCTGAGATCGTGGATTTCTGTGAGTGTACATATATCAGGATTTTGCACTGAAAAAAGCGAAAATATAGAGTGCACTAAAGCCTTACAATGGATTGGCAATCCGTTGTCAAGAAAAGGGATTGGACAGTAAGAATGCTGCTTCTCCGTTTTTGGATGGATGCGTCCATATGGTTGGGTTGCCAAAAGAGTTCATTTGTGACAATGCGTCCATTATCAACTCTGAATTTTTGAAGAATTTGTTTGCCAATAGTCGAGTTGAACAACACAGCTCGGTGGCCTACCGACCACAGAGCGACGGACGTGCTGAACGAGCCGTCCAAAGTATTGAAAACTCACTTAGGCAGTACCTTGAGCAGCGCGGGGGTTCCAGCTAGCACTGCTGGGTGGAAAGCTTGCCATTAGCCCTTTGGGCTTTGAACGATTTGCCGGGGGCAGTCAGTGGGTACTCCCCACATCGACTTCTCTTTGGGAGAGATCCTGTAGGTTGAGGGGATTGTTTGCCCGGATCCCTACAGGATGCGGCTGATGATGCAGGACATTTTTTTGGTCGCATGGTGGACGAACGTGCTGAAGTCCGAAAGCGCCTTGAAGACCTGCATGCCAAGGAGTTTGCGAAATTTTTGGCCAAACATCCGGAGCAATCGTTCAAGCCGGGGGACGGTGTATGGGCACGTAATCGTATTGTAGAACCTCCTGTGCATGGCAAGCTCGAAAGGGTTTGGCAAGGCCCTTCTGAAGTGTTGAGATGCATCTCACCAGGCACCCGGGGTGTAAGGATCCGAGGAAGGGAAGAGATCTTCACTTCTCGGCGATTGAAGCCCTACGTCCCTTACAAGGACGACAAGAAAGTGCCTTTGCACTATTATACGGATAGGGAAGGGTTGATTGAGACCGAAGACTACGTGGTGGAGCGTGTTTTGGAGGATCGTGTCGTTAGGGGGAAGCGACAGTGGCGAGTCAAATTTCGGGGGTTCCCCGAACCTGAATGGCATTATGCAGGCTCTTTGTTGCATAATATCAACGACACATGGGCTTGGTACGACCGTCAGAAAGGGATTGTTGTGTCTTTGTCAGATTTGCGCTGAATTATTGTTCATTTTCTATTTTTGTACGAACTATTGGCAGGTTGCCCCTCCAGCAAGTTTTTTCATCGAATTTTCCCCGTTTGAGTGGAATGCCATCTCTTCACACTTTATTCAGGCAGCCTCCCATTGATGCTTTGAACCCTTTGCCATATGACCCCTTTGCCCTTATCCGTTTCCAGTCATTGATGCTGGTCGTCTCTCTTACCCACATGTCTTTTCCACTTGTTTGACGTACTCCTCTCATTTGCATTGTGATGTCCTCCTCATCCCGGTATTGCATGTCCCCCCCAATTTTGGGTTGCCGGATGCAACCATGCCATTGTTTTCCTATTGTTGTGGGTGTTTCACTGCCTATTCCATGGTGTGCCCACCACTTTGGGCACTTGGGATAGATTTGAGCTTGACGCGCTGATTGCTTATGTTGTTTGACCTCCCGCCCCTAATTTGAGGTTGCCAGACGCGATGGGGGCCGCCAATCGTGCTTGGGGGACGCATATTCCTCCAAAAATGGGTGTTTCTTTTTTTAGAACACCACGTTCTATTTTCAGAAATCCGTGCTATTTTTAGTTACAAATTTAGACTTTTAGAACTCCTCCCCACCGGCCCCGTTTTGCGTTTCCTCAGCGTCCCCGACCATATTTCTGCACGGTGATCGCATTGGTGAGGTCCGTTTCCTTCGAAGATTGCCCTATTTGGAGATCCCATCTCTCCGCTTCGCTATTTTCTCGTAACAAATGTTACTATTTTAGCAAACTTTTGATTTTTCATTCCTCCAAGTTGGTGGTACCTGGGGACATTCTGGACGGATGCTCGACCATTTTTCGGCATGCCTGACGCAACCGTGGGGTCTGTTTGCATTCAATTTGCACCAGCGGCCCACGGTAGACCCTCGTAAAAAATGTGTTTAAGGTAGGGTTAGCCAGGGTCAAAAACCATGTTTCTGCTATTTTTTTGACATATCGTTGAGTTGGAGAATTTTGTGAGTACCTACCCACTTCGAAACTCATACCTGATGCAACCATGGCATCTGTTTCCTTCCTGCTTCCACCTAGGTCCCAACTGATATACTTTGCGAAGAAAAAGAAAAAAAAGCCCGGAAAAAAATTTCCGAAGAAAAAATGTTTCCATACTTGCTCCATTTATTGTCTTTGGTGACCTCAAGGTGCAGTTTTAGCAAGTTATGACTCTCATTCTGCTCGTTGAATCCCCTTCGCGCCATTAGGTGGCATTGTTCCGCTGCGGCTTGGCATGTCGCCGGAAATTTGCAGCTAGGGAGGGGGGTGTCGATGGCACATGTAGGGGGCTTTGCATAGGTAGTTTATCGCCTAAACACCAGCATTTGAGTTATGCATGGTGTTCAGGGCTAGGGAGGGGAGTGTTTCTGCAATGCCCACACCCGTGGGGATTGTGCAACCACCCACCCGCCCAATGATGCTTGTTTGTACTCATTTTCATGGCTCTGACCCTCGTTTTCTGGCTTTGGCGTGTCAGAGCATCGGGGATCTCTGAGTCAGGGGGTGGGGTGTAATATTTGGGGCATAGCGATGTCAGAATCCATGTTTGTTGCCCATTTCTTCTTTGCACACTCATGTTGCTTCTTGTGTGCCATTTCAGGTGTAAATTATTATGCGATCTCGGCATTTGATTCCCATCCCAGATTTCAATCCCAGAATTAATTTCGACCGCAGATTTCAGTTTTGTCTTTGCATTTTTGATGTTGCATTGATTTTTTCCAATTCTGCGGTTGGGCAGCATTGGTTCTAACATTTGGATTTCCGATTCGTCGATTGGCTGCTGCTGTGTGTGTGCGCGCGCCGTCTGTAGTCGCGCCGTAATGCAGGCCAGCCAATCGAATACCCTTCCAGTTTGGTGCTCATAGTGTTAGCTCTATCCTGTTACCGAAATGGATACGGATCGGAAGCTAGGGCAACTCCAGTGTAAGATAGAAGGCCCGGAATTGCGATCTGGCTAAACCCTGGTGTGGTGCCTCTGCCCATACGGGCTGTGGCCCTTTGGTGCATCAGTGCACCTGAGAGGAGAGTGGTACACGTTAATGGGCGCATCTGCTTTGGCAGTGCCACGCCTACGTGTATGGGGGATCACGAGTTCCTGGAGGCTGGAGGAGCCCTAGTGGAAGAGAAGTTGAAGTGGAAGTGGCCGAGGTAGGCGCACCGCTGGTCATGGAATACATTGGTTGTTGCCTTGCAATTGGATTCCATTGGGGTGCCACACCATATTTGGTTTTGAGGTCTCATGCATTCATTCTAAGAGTTGACATTGCATTTGTCATTCATGCATGGTTCATTCATCGTGTGACTCAAACCCTGGTGGTGCCCACAATTACAGGGTCAAGGTGAACATATAGTGTCTCCTCTCCCCAAGGTAGATTTGGTGCTTTCCCTCACTCTCCCACTCTCTCCCAATACATCATACCCCTCAAGACGTAAATTGAGCATTTAATGCCAATGGACCGTTGTCTTTGATTTTTTGAGACTCTTGGGCTCTTTCACTTTTTTTCAAGTGCCCGTGGCTTGGGAGTTATCTAATTAGGACATGCCTTGGTTTTGCCGTCTTGTGTTTAGACTCAAGGATAGGTATTGGTTGAGCTTTCGCCACTCACTCTCCAAGTGCATGCATGCTCTCTTGGGTCAAGGCTAGGCGAAACTCTCTTCCCATGAATTCCTTCTATCATGGTGGATATGTAAATCTCTCTCAAGGGATTTGGTTCGGGAAGATCTCTTCTCGGGCATGGTTAGGCGATGCATGTACTCTCTCCGGCTCTCCCGGATGAGACCAACTCTCCATGCACGTGCTCTCTTTGGGTGGGATCATCTCTCCATGCAGGTGCTGTCTTTGAGTGGAGGTTAGGTCCCATGAGTAGCCCGGGAGGCCATTGGCCTATTGTGTGCTTCTTTGCCAAGAGGTGGATCTCCATTTCAATGGTGTATTGCTCATTTGTTAATTTGCAGTAGATTAGTTGTTGATCCCAAGAGCTAACCGGGTCATGGTTTGGTGCCTTTGTTGGTGCGTTTAGATGCCCCATGTGACCATGTACGTGCATGTGCACTTCCTTCCCTCATGTTGGTCCAGTCAAGACGTCCGGAGACTCAAGTGTGACTCATTTGCTCTTTGGGGTTGGCCCGACGGCGGTATCGTTCATTTCTTCCCACTCCTCCACCCCCGGTGAGACCATTCATGACGACGGGTAGAAGTAGTGTGAATTTTGGTTTAAACTTTTGCATCCATGACTCAAGTCCATAGGATAATGCCCGTGCCCATGAACTCTTCGTCGTTGCATTGCATGTGGTCCGACCAGAAGAGTAGGTTGAGTCTTACTCACGCTTGTGAATTCTTTTCTTTTTCTAAAGGGTGGACCTACCTTGTGCCCGTTTGGACTGTCCTTGGACCCGTGCTCGTCCCGTGTGCACTAGTGGACCATTTGTACCTGTCTTGGACCCGTGTTTGACTATTGCTGGACCGTGGCTCATTTGTGGATCATTTGTGGGTTTCTGTGGACCATTATTGAACTTTTGGTTGGATCATTGTTGGACCGTATTGGATTCTTGGGTCATTTCGTCATTGGGCTGTCAATTGGAATTGTTTGTCTCATTGCCGTGCTCTTAGTGACTTGAGTGGGTTGTGAGCTTGGGAGTCTCTGCTGGATTTATTGGTTGGAAATTTGGTTGGTTGGAAATTGAAGAAAATGGAAGATTCACTCGGTTCAAGTCACCTGGGGGGCGAATTGTAACCTGCCACGCTGTACGCGAAGCTTACAGACAAAAAGAGTTTAGCAACTGTGAAACAGAGGATACCGCTGGTACGTGATGCCTTACTCACCTTAAGTTGTGAAGATATTGGACGCCCGAGTTCAGCGTCACATGGCGGAGATGTCTTGTTGGCGTTCGAAAGCATGAGTTGTCCAAAGGATCAAGCAGGCCCCGTGTTGGACAAGGAGTCCACGGTCGTGTGGCGTGAAGAAGCCCAGAGACAACGCTCCTGGAAGAAAAGGAGGTGCTGCAGGACAGTTTTTGACATAAGAAGATTATAAAACACCTACCAGTGGTTGAGGAGTTCCACCGGGTAGCTGTGAATAATGCTTCTACACATGAACCCTGGGCCGATGCAGGAAAGCGACTTTGAGAAAAACGGGTCAACGCTGCAATGTGGGTGTTGGGTGTGGTACTAGCTTGTGAAAGCCACACATCTGTGGCGCCAGAAGCCCCAACCAGGTTGGTTCTTTGTGAGAATGTCTTTGTCATTCTGGGGGCGCTAAACTATAGTATTCAAGTATAAGGACGCATGGTGCTTGATAAACGTTTTGAGTAACCAGCAAATACGGTGGAGCTGCTCTCTAAAGATGACATGTCCTTGTTGCAAACACGCAGTAATATGGAGAAAGACATAACAGATCGAAGTTACAGTCCGTTGACGCCACCGACGCCTTGGCGTCCGTTTTGATCGACAGGTCGTTTTGTTCACTGTAGGACTGATAAAGGCGGCAAAGGCAAAGTCAAAGGTTACACCCAAGGGTTTGTACCACCGAAAGAGAAGGTGGATGGCCGCACACCGCATTGAGCTGTCAGCTGAACACTTACTAGCGGAGCCGATCCGCGTGCTGCCGCCGTTGCAACCACACTTACCGCTGTTTATGTGATGCTGTCCTCAGTTAGCAGAGTGGGAGTAATTGAATGATACATGCGCGACGTCGGTGATTCGCGAAGGTCTGCGCTTGGATTGGGTGGACAGTTTTGATCCTGAGAATCCTTCTGCAGATTTTCGGCCGCATTCCTCTTCAGCGGAGGTGTGAGATCCTGAGTTGGTACAGCATGTACTGGACGCCGTTAAGCAAGGGTGCATGGAGGTTGGCGAACCACACGAGGTCTGCTGTTGTGCAAGCATGTTTGCTATGGATAACGCAAAAGATGAAGCACACTGTGAGGGTGGCAGACGACAGATCATGAACCTTAAGCGAGTGAATGAGTTCGTTAGCACAACATATTTTTGTTTCGTGACACTGTGGGGCATTTTACCCTTTTTGAAGCGAGGTCAATATACGTGCAAGGTAGACGTCAAGATTGCGTATTTCCAGAAGGGTAGACACGCACGTGATAAACCGTATCCTGGACTGTTTGTTGGTGGCAGCTTTACGGTTGGTGTGTTTTGCCATTTGGGCTGAATGATGTTCCACGGGAATGGAAACCACTCATGCAACCCATCATGAACGCATTACATGCAAGGGGCGCGTTAGTGGGGGTCCACGTTGACGATTGGATTATACGCGGGGAGTCGTATATAGAATGTTTGGAACACACGCGGTATTTGGTTCACATTTTATGGCTGTTGGGGATCCTGATCAATGTCCCTAATTCCATGCTCGAGCCCTCACAGGAGCTTATTATCCTTGGCTTGATGTTGAATTTTAGAGAGGGATGCATGACAGTACCTTCAAGGCGGCTGCAGGACATCTTTCAGGACTTGAATCGCTTGGCGGACTCCGCGGCTCCGACGGTCCGGCGTTGTGCTTCCGTTCTGGTTCTCTTTGTTATGCCCCGTATCCGTCTACTCAGCAACAGTCTCGCGGTACACGTGGCGATGGCGGCACAAGCTGGTTGGGAAGCGGTTGCCAAAATGCCAACACGAGTGCACGTCAAACTGAAAGAGCTAGCGGACGATATGTATGCATGGAAGGGACGCACCTTCGCAGAGCCCATGACACAGACTCCGGAAGTGTACTCTGACGCTTCGGATCTCGCATGGGGCGGCGTTCTGCAGGGGGATTCCCAGGCAGCATTTGGCTGGTTCCTGAACAGGGAGGAGCACGCCAATGTCAAGGAGTTTCACGGAGCTATGATGACAATTCCAGCATACGTGTAGGGACACACAACGGTTCGCTTCTTCACGGACTCAACGGAACCTTACTGGTATCTCAGCAAGTAGGGAGGTCGCAAGCCACATTTCAACGCAATAATTCTGCAACTATGGAAGTTCTCGCAACAGAATGACATCACAATGCAGCCCTTTTACGTCCACACCTCCGTCAACCCAGCGGACGTGTTGTCCCGGCTTTGATGCACACCGTCAGAGGCTCAATTCCCGGAGGATGTGATGCATTGGATTTTGGAGGAGTTTGGGAGATGGATAACGCCGGAAATCAACTGGATTGCACGGTCATCGAATGCGGTGTGCAGCAAGTTCGTCAGTCCCGGTCCACAACCGGGGGTCTACGCCGTAGATGTATTCTCGCAAGATCTGTTAGCAATGTCCCCAGCCCGGCGTTTTCCTCGGTTCAAGCATATACCTCAGGTGGTGTCGCAGATCGTTGCTACGCCGGGAGTTCGAGTTCTCATGGGTCTACCATATCGTCCCAGGGATGTCTGTTGGAACCTGTTGATGAAGCTTGTCAAGTACGGACGAAACACCACATCATTTCGCTTGAAGATGCCCGACAGAGTGGAGACAAGACCACAGTTTGTCCTGACTTTGGTGTATGTTTGCGCACGTACTACTGACACCACAGGGCATCCGAACAAAGACCAACCCTGATTGTCAAGTGACGGGATACCTTGAAACATTATAATTCGGCGTGGCACCTGTTTGCATCGTTTCTTGCTCCCAACGCGGGTTTGGCACAATATATGGTTGTGCACAGGATTGACCAGATTCCACTACGTACAGTGGCGCTGCAACTATTGAAGTTCTCTTGTATGCAATCTCAAAACGCTGGTCGCATGGACTTTTCTGCGGTCTGCCTGTTCCCTTGCTTTACGCAACTGCGCTTTGAAGGAATGTTGCGCAACTTAAAAAAGGATTGGTTTGTCAGTGTCCCTCATTACAATCATTTTTACAACGTAGGGCGTTTGATACAAGTCAGGCATGAACAACCTGTGCCTTCTGAGGAGGCTCTACGACTTCAGGGCATTCCTTCTTTTCGGTTTTTCGCCTCGTTCACGGGGCGTGGATCTGGCGCGTTCACGTAGGGACATCAATCAGTCAGCGCAGCCATTGGTTCTGGCTAGCGGACGCAAAGGAAGGAGGTACGTTGGACGCTATCCCATGCACAAGATCGAGCCACACACCATTGACCCACAATGTTGTCTGGCCCTCACCTTGAAGCCACGGCGGATTATGCTGGAGAGGAGTTGTTCGTGTCACTGCGCAAACCCAGGAAACAAATCGCGTCAGAAACCATGAACTGTTTAACTATACGCTGGTTGCGTAAGCATCTGTTTAAATTAGGGGATTTAGATGTGGAATCGTTCGCTGCACATTGGACACGCAGAGCTGCGGCGACAGCGCTAATTAATTTGGGTTTTATCCTCATATCGTTGCGGCATTAGGTGATTTGTCCTGTTATGATACTTTCAGAACTTTTGATGACAGGTGCAGGGCACTACTGCGTGTTTCACAACTTTTAGTTCCCAGCGATCTGGCGTCTGGAGAAAGCGCTCGTGAGGCGCGTTGGTGGCTGCAGTGATATATTACTCAGAATCATTCTTTGTATAACGGGCCATTCAAGGATAGAGCGCATCTTCCGTTCTGCTGCCCATACATGGGGGTTGTGTAGTGCTAGGGCTGAGCCAGCTCAAATTTACGCGGTTTTTTTAGGAGGAAAGAACAGATGACAAAAGAAAAGCACTACACAAGACACGTGTAAGCCCGCCCTTTCCCCCCCTTGTTATTGCTCGCTATATCGTGAAAAACAGTTGCCACAGGGGTGAGTGGTTGCCACCATTTGAAGAGCATGGATGGTTGCAAGCGGTTGGGGCATGTCAAAAATGTCTGAAAAAGTTTTTATCATGTATATTATGTGGTTTTCTCTGAGTGTGAAAGCAAGCTCTCGTAATTTAGTGGTTAGTTTACCACACTGTCATATGAAGGAGGGTGGTTCAAACCCCTAAAGGAGGGGTTTAAGCTTAAAAACACATTTTTCAAGTATAATACCACTTTTGTGTACATTTTGAAGGTGCCCATTTCAATGATATAGGGCACCAGTGATTGAGAAGGACAGAGAAAACAAAACACTTTTAAGGAGTCGGCCCATATATGTGTCTTGTTTAGTATTATTGCTTTGGCATCTCTTCTTTCCAGCTCATAAAATCCAGTGAATTCGAACGCACCGCCGGGATGCGGCCGCCAGTGAGGAGAACAGAGCAACCTACACAGAAGAACGCAGCACTGAAGCAGAAAGCCGTTGCATGTGCCTGTTGTGTGTGCACGACTTACCCCGCTTTTCACTTTTTTGAAGAAAACGAAGAAAGAACAACCCAGGAAGCAAAAAGAAACCAAAGAAAGAAGGGGGAAAAAACAGCATTGGCCGAACGGAGCCACAAGCACCACACACACAGCACACACGGCATGGGCACCGGTGAAGAAGTGCTAAGGGGCCATGGACGGCGCACGCTCAATACACCACGCACACACCACACGAGGCACGTACACCGGTGAACGAGCGCTAAGGGGCCATGGACGCCGCACCCATTTGCACACCCAGGGCAGCCAGTAGACCGATGGCAACAAACCACACCCCTCGGGTTGGACACACCAGGGCGATCAAGCCGATTAACCGGGCCAGCAGCAGGGGCAATACCCCTTGGCTGCTGGTCCCAGCCTGGCCAGGATGCATCAAGGATCATGGCAAATGTCACCCAGCTCCATTGCAACAACCACTGACACGTGAGCCAGTACACAGTTCTTAAGGGGGGATGCCTGCCAAGCAGCAGGATGCCGCGACCCAAGCCACAGGGCTGAGGTGATCGTACACTAGAATCTCGAGAGCAATATATTCCCTGTGGTGAGAGGTACTCGACACGGCTGGGCAGCCTCCCAAAGCTGCCGTTCAAAGGAAGGGGCATGTGGCCCTACCCATGGACACATGTGGAAACACCCTCTCACCCGAGACACCACGACCGGGTGGCTGCAACACTGCCTTCCCAAGTACCTGCGGTAGCAACTTAAGGGGCAGGTGAAATAGGGCAGTGGGAGGGACAGGCCGTCCCCTTGGCAAGACCTTCTTCTCCCATTGTCAAAGAAGGCATCCCGAGCTCCCGAAGATACCTATCTACCTCGATATGATCAGAATGTCAATGATTTTCAGATGTACATAAGCCCAGTAGATTTTCCGCCAGTTTCCAAGCTTTCCGGTCGCCTCCAGATGTTGCCCGTGAGCGCACGCTGAGTTGCATTCTTCTTTCATTTTCTTTCAATCGGATTCATTTAAATTATTTTGAAGCAATTCGTTATAAGCTAATATGTACGATGAATGCACATTTAAACTCTATGCCTGCTCCATTTTTGTAGACCGGGTTTTCTGACTATTCATATTCTACTATGGAGTTCAATGACCCTCTTAGTGCTTCGCACTTGTTGCTCCGAGAGGCTGAATATGGGTCCGGGGATGATCAGTCGGGTCCGGAGATATCACAGACAGAGTTGGGCGTTCCGACCCTTGGGGCATCAAGGTCGCAGGCTTCGCAGTTATAAGAATCCGCCACCACAAACTGGTTACACATGCCCCATCTGGCTCTATGATTCTTCATCTTGAAATCTTTTTCCAAAAATTATACTTTGGGTGTCACACAACGAGCAAATGTATCAACATGGCAACATGAAGTGATCTTTGGAATGCAAGTCTTGGAGGTTTGTTCACCTGTGATCTATATTTCAAGGCTGCAGCGAAGTGTGCAACAAGACAACCACAAAGTAATCGCAAAATGTTGGCACTAAAATAGCAAGCAGAGCAACTAAGAACTCAAGCTTCACTTGCAGATCAACAAGCAAGGAGAAAAGCACAGCGGTAGAGACGCTAAGCAGAAGACAACAAATCGCATGGTACATACTAGAGTGCACGAAACATAAATGGATGGTATTGTCTACTAGAAAGCATTGCAAGGTACAATAAGTCATTTCGGGCTCTTTATTTTGTGAAAGGGGGCCAACGAGACTCAAAAAGTTGTTCTACTTTTTTTTCTTGTTCCGCCCGACTTCGCAAAAACTTTGGGTCCAAAGCATAGGCCGAGGTTCCTGGCTGAAAACAGAAAACACGGGATCGTTTGAAATCAAGACAGCCTTAGCTGTCAGAAAATCAACACATTTAGAGCAGACACAATAAATCTTTTCGGGGTGCAATCCAAATTCTGAAGCATCATAACAAACATTTCTCTTAAGTGCCAGCAAACTAAGGTTATGGCAGTGCACAAGAGGTTATGCATTGCATTACTAAAACCAGACATTTTCTTTTGTTCGGCTCAACGCCTGCTTTAAGCGTGCATGAAGTCCATTCAAAGGTATGCTCGTCTGTTGATGCGATACAGCCTCCAATCAACACAAGGTCAAACAGTTGCCTCGTCTCTGACAACCCTTTGTTCCATAAGATATAATCGGCAAAAGACGCACAACCTATGTTTTTTGTAGTGCTTTTTTCTTGATTATGTCCTTCCGAGAATTGGTAATGCGAAAAGGATTGTTTACCGCTTTAGTACAGGATAAGGTCTCTCCACCGCATGTGGTTTTTGGTCGTCGAATGGATGGACCCCCCCCTCTTTTTCTTTGGGTTATCCACAGCATACATAACTTGAGTCCGAGCTTCCACAAGTCGTCGGTTGTCTACATAATCTAGCCAGCCCTTATCACCATAACCAATGAGCTGTAACCTACAAGTCACTGTTTATGATGGTATTGCAAGAGTTTGCGCCTTCATTGTGTACATCTGCTTCTTCGCTTAGATCGCGTGTTTCTTTGTCGGCGCTGCAATTTCTTACCATCAACCGAAATCTCTTTATGATTCATGAGGCCTTGTTGAATTCGTTGCCTACACACGAGAACCTACAAGCCGGTTTTTTCATTTGCACGCACTTCTGTCGTGACTTGAGGTGTGCAGTGGACAAACTCTCGACACAAACCTTCTCAAATTGCCCGTAATATTATGCAACCCTAAAAGGGAATGTATTCGTAACAGAAGAAAAAAAACGGATGTTCGAGTAATGAAGCAGCTATTTATGCTGGTTGACAAATCAGGTGATTTGGAATTTGAGTTCTTTTGGAGAAATGCATTAATCGAAAAAGAATCTCAGGTTGGAAAACATCTTTTCTGATAGTCTCATTGATGAAACGGCTCAATGAACATGTGCCATGGTAGCAACATTTTGTAAAAGAAACTTTAAAAAAACGGTAGTTTCTAGTTCTGGCGACATAGCCATGTTGTGCATGCACTTATTGTACTTTGAAAAGTCTCCGGCTTCGGCATTGTTCCATAGAGAGATTTATAAAATGTTTCCAGAAACGACACTTATTTTTGGTATACAAGTTGGTGTTTTTGTTAGACTAAGGAGAATCATTGAGTTGCAAATGCATATTTATGTTGAGTAAAAAATTGTGCTCTCATTAGTATTTGTTAAATTTTAATAAACGGGTTTGTTGCCGGTGCAAGTTTTTTCGGAACTCTTGGTGTACATACGAAGAGAAGTAAGCGGTTTTTGAGCTGAATTGTTCGGATAATTCATGCACATGTTTTCGCTTGTTAATACAAAAAACCAAACTGCACAAACGCATACATCAAGCTCTCTACATACCAGAAACTTCAAGTTGAAACCTTTACATGTTTGTGAGAATTGTTCAAAAATGAAGTCAAATACAAAATGGCCTATCGGATAACCTACAATACTAAACTCATGCGCACAGATTTTTCTAATTCTCAAATGCATTGTGAATACAAAGAAGCCCGTTGTCAAAAGTTTATATATTCAGATTCGAAATATACATTTGCGAGACAAATATGGTAAAGCAAACCAACAACAAATCGTTGGTGAAAATCTGGAACTTTTGAAACGGCCAAAATCACCCAAACTTGGTGCCATGTTGGTTCCAAGTGGCTCTCACAGACGTTGAATGGTACAAGATGGTTGTCTCGCCCTAAGAGTTGGCATACATGGCAAGATAATGGCACCAACACAAGGGTGTGTGCCCACCAGCGCGAGACGATGGCTCCCCGCCGGACAACTGGAATTATGGAAATTGTGGGGAACTATGGAGAATTATGAGAGATTATGAGGAATTATGGGGAATTACGGAGAATGATGGAGAATTGTGGTGGAATTGTGGAGAATTTGTTGGGAGTTATGGGGAGATATGAAGAATTATCGGAGAATTATGGAGAATTATGAGGCATTTAATGGTGAATTACAGAGAAATATGGGGAATTATGGGGAATTATGGTGAAATTATGGGGGATTATGGGGAATTATGGGAAATTGTGGAGAAATATGGGTGTAATTATGGAGAATTATGGGTACTTATGGCTTGGTGTTGGAATTATGCCTTGGTTTTAATTCTTGATGGGTTGTTGTCGTTCCCGATGGCTTGCTTTTGCTTCTTGCCGGGTTGTTATTAACTACCTCTTAAGTACCTTGTTTATGCAAGACAATCGCACATAAAGAACATTGTTCCGACGATGAAAGTCTGACATGTCTATGGAAACAAAAGGCCATACGACGATAAAAAACAACGATAGGCAACACAAGAAATGACATCCCAAATTCAGAATTGCACCAGAAGTACCCATAATTCCCCGAGAATTCTCCATAATTCCCCAAAATTGCTCATAATACCTCATAATTCTCCCATTATTCCCCATAATTCCACCATAATTTCACACAAATGCCCCACAAGTCTCCCATAATTACACCATAATTCCCCATAATTCCCCATCATTCCACCCAAACTCCCCATAGTTCCTCTGTATTTCGCCATAAATCCCCATAATTCCCCACAATTCTACCAATGTGACCAAACACCCAGCAGCTGTTGGACAAGCCCACTATAGCTTTTAGGAACTATGGGGAAATTGCCCGCCACCGCTGGACGAACTTTCCTTGCCAGCGCCAGCGATTTGGCGGCCGCACACCCATGGCTATATTATCAGAAACCTTATATAGAATCATATAATCAACAACGCACCACGCCCACAGATCAAATTGGTAACAGGGGTGGGGTTGGTATTGAAGCTGGAAATAAATTCCCGAAAATTCCATAATTGTTGCAAGCAAAATGCACACGTAACTCGTGCAAATACTACACATTTTTGAAGCATTTCAGGGTGAAATCCACCTTGAGACTTAAGCTTTCTGAAATACCTAAAACCTATTTTTCTTTGCAGCAAATAGGGCAACAACCAAAAATGCGAACCAGAAGGAAACTTATTCCAACGTTGCAACCCGAGAAGCTTGAGGATGGGATGTTTCTTGCCCTGTGGGGCCATTTTGTGATGCATTCCATGCATTCCATGCTTATGAGATTTAACATGTTGCCCTACAATAGTACACCCACTTTCAAAACCCGTAGCATCATGCGTGGCTCTTGGATGTGCGGTTCAAATGGGATGCAAAACGGTGCTGACCACAAAAAAAAACAAGGCTCAGTTGTCGAGGTTTGGTTAACACTACCAAAATATTCCTCTGCTTGGGTCACAATTCCTTTCATGAAAAAAAAAATTCCTGTGTGCATAATTGACCTAAGGGTTCTAAGGTTTCAGAATTACGCAGAAAATACATCCCCTTTGATGTGACATGGAGGTCAACGTGTGTACTAGAAGTCAGCGACTACCACTTTCAAAAAGATTTTTGTGCACAATACATTTCCACAATACATGGCCAATTTACCTTGAACAAAATGGTATCTGCAATGGTGGGCCTGGTGGCCCTGCAGCCCAGGGTCGGGGTGGAACAAAATGGACCATACCCCAAACCAACTCAGCTACATCGCACTGCACTGCACCCGCATTGCATGGTCTGCATCACACTTTCACTTCCCATGGTCTTGAAAAGTCAGACCTCTGTCCGCATCGCACAGCACCACATTCAATTGCGCATCGCATCGCATGCACTTTACTTAGAGTTGCCCTCTCCCCATTTACCATTCATACTATGTCTCCACTGTAGCCCTGCCACCAATGCCCATAACAGCAAATGGTATGGTTTTGGACGAAAATGTCAAACCCCCACCGCCAACCACTAGGACACAATGGGGCTTCAAGGTGCTGACTATCATCTCCTTCCATACCTCTGGGTCCAAGCTACTTTAATATACCTGGTTGAGAGCCTGCAACAGCATTGGGAATGAAGAGCCACAGCCAGAAGGAGACCTCCCATTTTGGAATGCTGGTCTTATGCGGAAACCAGCTTTCAAAACAAACAGAGCCTAAAAAGCTGGTGCATCTCGCTTTTTGTGCCTGTTCCTGTGCCAAAATGCTTGCACCATCTGGGTGTTAAACCATACCGTTCAACTAGCTTGGTTTTACGCGAGTGCAGCTTAACTTTATACACCTGATCAGCATCATCGGTGGTGCATGCATGAAATGGCCATGACCTCAACCCTGGCTGTAGCATGCAACATAAGGCCCGTCTTCAATTGAAGGAGCAATGTGCCCTGCGGCGATACATAATCGTGCCACAAACTGCAAGCAGACCAATTGGACAGGTAAATGTAGAGTACAAATAGCAGAGCAGCATGATAATACGGGGTGAGGCTCATACATGTGCGCATCAATTCAGGTTCAAACAGGCACATACACCCACAGCAAAAGTGTGTGCTGGCCAGTAGGTGTGCAAACACTGAGCATTGCCACCCCACACTTGCTGTTATGTGTAAATGGCGATGCTGTAGATCGCAGTACAAGTTTTCATGTAAAACAGTATGCTGGGAGTTTCTGGGGCAAAAAGGTCGTGCAGACGTGGAGATTCACAAAAATAGAATTGGACGCATAACAGACACAAAACTGATGAAACGCCACCCCATTCCTTTGAGCAAATCTTGTCGGCATCAGACCCCAGTGCAATCCCCAGTGTTACCAACAATTCCTCAGCTCATAACAAATGCCAAGCCTGACACTAACCTACTGACCCTCGGCCACAAATTTCTCATATGCATCTTTTTGCATGAGGCCAGCAGGAACAGCACTGATCTCCTTCAGCTTGATAAACCAGCCTCCAGACTCAGACTCTTTGTTCACAAGCTCTGGTTCATCATTGAGCGCTTCGTTGACCTCAAGGACAACACCATCCACAGGGGTGAACACCTCGTCAGTAGTCTAAGGAGGATGCGAGTGTGCCCCTGGCAACGACAGAAGGCTACTGCAAAAATAAAAGACCTATGATCCTCCTAACCCGCCAGCTACCGTGCCTTCTTCATTCAATACGGATAACCTCAGCCCAAACA
Organism: Eutreptiella sp. 'Long Island Sound 2002'; assembly: GCA_964036045.1. Classification (NCBI taxonomy): domain Eukaryota; phylum Euglenozoa; class Euglenophyceae; order Eutreptiales; family Eutreptiaceae; genus Eutreptiella; species Eutreptiella sp. 'Long Island Sound 2002'. The sequence goes on along the minus strand of OZ038380.1, from coordinate 66,625,257 downwards.
GAAATATATGCCCGTGCTGCCCACAACATCTAAGCCCTCCTCTGAGAGGCGGTCAACATGAAGCCATTATTCTTCCTACCTATCAAATTGAGCCGGAATGACCCGTACCTTATGTCACTGATTGGCGAGTTCTGTCCCCAGAGGATGTCCCATGTCTGAATTGCCCAGTTGCAAAATTACTAGATGGGATGAAATACAAAAATCACCTCATTACAATTGAACAGGCAGAACAGCGATTAGCCCCAGTGAAACAGACCGTGGTGCTGCCCCTACGTTTATGGATACGCATCTCAGGCTGTGAAGGTTGCATGTCTTTACATCAGATCCCGCGATTCCGCTCACTTGCACGGCAACCTCCAGTCAAACTGACGAGGGCAAGAGCTGTTATGGGCAGTAGACTATCACCTATGTTGGGAGGGTGATGAATGTCCTGTTGCAACAATGGCTCCCTGCTGCCACAAATAACCGCCCACCTGCATGCTGCCACTCTCAAAAAGAGCCCCTGTTTGGCTAGCCATTCCCGCAAATGAGCTGACAAATCCCCCCACAAGGGTCGCTTTCCACGTGAGCAGCAGCTGGGTAGCCTGGCCCTTGGTCAATCGCCATCGACAAATGATGGTTCTGCTGGGAGGATCTGGAGGTTCAGAGAAGCACTTGACTGGACAGCAGTTGGACACACAACAACACCAGACTACAGATATTCTGGTTGGGGTGAGGTGTGCTGAAGAATGTTTCATGGCTCAGCGGGGCGGCAGAGACCTATCATCCCGTGTATTTGTTACTGTGCAGGGACAGGTTGCCTGAAGCAAAGCTGCATGCTACTCTGAAATACTGTGACTTGGTGTGCAGGGACTGCTATGTGTCTGTACACCCAATTCAAAGGGGATACCGTGATCAATATGTTTCCTTGAATGCCCAGATGCCTTACACGGCTGGACTGGCCCTTCAATGGGGTGTACAGTTGCTTACCATGTGTTGCTAATAAATTGATCTGGTTCTAAAAATAAGTTCAACACAGATTCCAAAAGTTTTTGACCCCTCCCTCGTGCTCCAGTGCCCAAACATCGACCATTGGTGGCTCCCACAAGCGATTAGATGCAGTACCCACAACTAGTGAAGCACACCTTTACGGATTCCACCGCAGCATATGACTCCCCTGCAGTCACCTTCGTCCCAACTTCGGGTAAATCAACGTACACAATGTCCCCCAATTCACTTTGTGCAAAATCACTGATGCCCAGAGTGGCCTACACACGGAGTAGAGGAGGGGACTGCACTGAATAACAAATGATGCAAGCAAAGTAGCGTTGTCATTAGCCTTCTGTTCGCCGTGTCGTGGGATTAAAATTTGACTTTGCTCATTCGCCCCTGACACTTACATCCAATTGCTCCTAGCTGAAGGGAACCTCGGGGTAAACCATCTTCTCCAAGCCAATCCAATCTGAGCCAAATGCTGCACTGCCACATGCACGTGCTATCACACACAGGCTCGCACACGTGCAGGTGCTCTCACATGCATGAAAGGGATCATCAAGGGATATGGTGGCAGCTCCCGTTAACTCAGAGACACTATGATTAGTGTCGAGGTGCAATGATTACAAAGCTGTAATGGGACAACTGCAGTGCACATTCTGCCCCCCAGCCCCTGAGCCATCCCCTCGGAGGGTGTGCAGACCGTGCCGTCGCCTTGCACATCAATCCACTCGTGCGACTTGTTGAATAAGATTGGGGCCCGCAGAGGCGCATGGGGCCGGAACATAGGGGCCTGCGTCATCATAGTATTGGTGAAAAGCCGGATGGCGGGACCAGGAGATGCCACGGCCCTGGGAAGCTGTGGCGCCATCCGTGCGGCCCCTTGCCGCACCGCAGCGGTGAATATGTGCTTGAAAACCATGGCTGAGGTCCAGAGGAAGAGACTTGAATGCATGGGGCAGCACCATTCCCTCGTCAGAGAGAGAGAAGGGCGCGCGAGATGGGGCACTGGCGCAAGTTCAACGTTTCTTGCCACAGCTGTGCCGCCTCGGGGGGATTACTTGCACCGCGCGTGCACCACGTATCGAGTTGGAACAAACTCTGGGGAAAAGGTCATTCCTTGGTTCCTTGGTTACCCGATGCTGGCGTATTGGCCACACTCGGAGGCAGAGATGACGGTGGCAGGCACCCGATCACCATTCGATCGGGTGTAGGTGACAGTGATGACCACAGGAAACCATGAAAGAGACATGGGTGAAACAGTAACGGGACACAGTGCGGTATATGCAATAGTAATACCTTTTGCAGCTTGGAAACACATGCACTTGACCATCGAATAGGTGGGTAGGTCAACAAAATCACCCCAATACACGCACCACGTGTGCACCGCACACGCATTGTGTATACTACTCCCTCTGAACCACAGTGTGCAGCAATTCGTTCGAGACCAAGCCCTTTGAGGGCAGTATTGCATGGGCCCATAGATCGGTGTGACTGTAACCCACCGTTCGAAAGATGCACACAGAAGCGAGAGAACCCCAACCCGAGGAGGCTTTCATACTTCAACGGCTCCAGAACTTTGCCACCCGCACCCTTTTCAACGTCTTGCGCTGCTCAGAGAACACACATGTGGGGCTTTCGTCTCACCTGAGCCTCGTCACAGACTTTTTGTCGCAAAGAGTGTGCCTACAACACCATAGAAAATGGAATTTCACAAGTTTTACGTGCGCCTTGGCATTGCTTTTTAGGATGTGTGAGGCTTGTTGATGTCGCAGTGCGCCATCCATTTTTTTTTTGGAAGAGCCACGGCCAAGATCTCGGAAGACGTGCCAACCTTTGGAATGGTGTGTTGTGGTCGTATGACTCATGTACACGCAGGCGCTCATGGGCACACACACAAATACACACACTACGCTAAGAGCAGTCGCAACATGTACGCATTGGTGTGTGAGCTGCCGACTGGTGGGTGACAGGCCGTTGAAAAAAAAAAGAAAGTAATAGCTGTTTGGCGGCTCCACATGCCTCTTTGTGGGTTGTAGAGCAAGAATTGGGGACTGTCACCGCAGCACGTCGGTGTGGCACTGCGGTCCATCGATGTTTGTTGTGAAGGTTCGGACTTGCGGATCTTCAAAAATTGGCAAAGATTGGCGCTCTTGACGCTGGACCTCTGGACACGGCAGTTGTGCGGCGCATACACATGTGCTCACTTTCAAACACACACACACGCCCTCTGCCGTGGGGTGGGCTCCCCTGCGCTTTCAGCTCCTGAGGCCACTGCCTCCCTCATGTGTGCACACCAGATTGCATATTGAGACGGAAGCCGAAGTTGCATGACCGCTGGCCCTGAGGGCTCACTTGTACCTGTAGCTGACTCCATCCCAACCGACCAGTGACGTGGGTTTAGGGGCATCAGAATTGCTACTCTCAAAGTTCCCCCCTGTGGCGCTAGTTGAGCAAAGGCTGCCCTGGCATGCCACAGCTGCAGACAGGCTTGGCCAAGCTAATGGCTGTTCTCCAGGCTCCCTTGGGGGTTTGTTTCATCTCACGGGTTCTAATGTGGTCACCTTCCGCACTACCCTCGTGAGCCCATGTGGAACCTCAGGGGAAGGTTCCACTCATTAGCCCACAATGGCTTTGTAGTCCACAGACCGTCCAAATACATCACCGCTGTGTAGATAGGGGGGGAATTCTGGCGGGAAATCCTTTTCCACCCAAGAGGGGAGGGGGGGGGGGGGGGGGGAGAATGTTGTAGGGGCAAAAAAGCCCCTTCACAGGCACTTTGTTTTTGACGAAAAATTGCCGATGATCTTGTCACCGCGGACCAGCTTATGTAGCCAGGTTGACTTTTGCTCCGGGCCCCCGAGACAGCAAGAGTGATGTAGCCATTGAAGCCCCCCCCCCGCCCCCTCCCCCTGGTTCATAATACTACGGTCACTCTGTTTTGCACCACAGTCACACTGTGGACTGGGTTTGCTGTACCGTCCCATGTAATGGTGGTGCTTTTCCAATGCTGTTCAAAGTCAAAAGCCTATTCACTAGAGGTATTTGGGGGCGCCCTTGCACTGCACGCGCACCGGGCGCTACTTTTACACTAGGTTCCCCCCGAAGAGACCCCAGGCCCACCCCTTCCAAACGCCCCTAAATATACGTCACCCGAACTCCCGTAGTTGAGGACAAATGCAAGCTACCTTCCCTCCACATAAGACATCATGCAAAATGCGGAAAGCCATGAGCAGCGATGGTCGCTACCCCAAATGTCCACTCTCAACAACACATGTCCTTCTTTCTGTTCAATTGTCCACTAAGTACAAAATCAGAATGAGCAACTTGTGTGCGCAACATGACACAGTTGGTGAATTAAAGCACAGCGACATTGTCACATGTATGTGTGCCAATGCAATCCGTACAATATTGCAACGGACACTTGTCACACATGGACATCTTCTCAGGGTGAGACTTGGTGCAACAAAGGGCACATACATCCCCATCGTCACCCACCACATCGTCATCATCATTGCCCTCCTATGTAGGTGCAGCCCATACATGTGCAGGTACATGTTCCCATGGACCATATGGAGGGTACCGTACTTGTCTTCGAATCAAAAATTGCTGCAAATGCAAGAGTACACGCATGTACTCATGCAACTCAGTACCGGATCCCCTCCATATGTTCCTGACAATGCCCCAATGCCACATGCGTGCAAACAAGTGCTCAATTCATGGCCTACGGAAACCATCCACATCGTTGTATTCCTTTTGGCGCTCCGTCAAAGTCTTTCGACCGATAAAGGGCCATACCACATGGAGGCACCCCTTGTATGCACCATCCATGCAGCCAATCTCATAATCCATATAATGTCCCTTTACCCTTTTGGGCCCCTCGCGATCCCAAATGAGAACATCCGCCGATGTCCCAGGGGCTAACGGACAAATCCAAATAATGTTGCCAAGACTATCAATGGCAACCGTTACTTTATATACACAGCCGACATATTTTGGATTGAAGAGGACATCACAAAGGATGCCTCCTATACAAGGGCTGGGCATGTTGTCCACATAATGTGTGACAAAATAAGGAAAATGTGGGACATGGTTCCACTCAAACAATCTTTCCACCCATCGAATTTCGGCAACAATGCCATTCAAGTAAAAACAAACATGATGCAGACTTGCCCACCAAGCATCCTCAGAGCACCCCTTTGCTCCGGAGAGGAGATGAGCACACCCATGAGGTGGAGGCGTGCTTCAAGAAGAAAAAGAAGCGAAACAAATGTTCGCGCGGAAATATGTCCTCATGCCCTTACTTCAGTCAAAGCTCCTCGGTAGAGTAGGCATCAAGACCCATATAACTAATTTGCCGTCTCATCGAGCAAGATCCGCCGCAATGCTTAATCCACCATTGAACACCATCTAGTTGAGGGTCAAGGGGGTGAGCCCCAATGCTTTTCTCATGTATATGGAGCATCATCTCAAGAATCTTATCTTCCGCTTGTTTGTTCATCTTTGCCACCTCCTCCTCGGTGAATGTCCGAGGTTCATCGGGGTGCTTCCTGTTCTTGGTTTTCTTGGCAGGTGGTTTGGGTTGCGAAGAAGCAGCTCTCTCCTTTCCCCTGCGATTAGAATCGGATTGGGGTTGAGATTGCGAAGCTATAGGGGGTTGAGAGGATTGAGAGGATTGAAGGACACTCGAGCTAGACGAAGCCACGTTGGATTAGGGTTGAGATTGCGAATCCGCAGGGGGTTGAGAGGATTGAGAGGGTTGAAGGACACTTGAGCTAGACGAAGCCCCGTTGGATTAGGGTTGAGATTGCGAAGCCACGGGGGGCAGAGGGTTGAAGGACACTTGAGCTAGACAAAGCCACATTAGCGCGAGGGGCCGCAGCACGACAAAACGCATCCAATGTGCGTTGCCGCTTTTCAACAACCTGCGAGGCATGTTTTGCCAGTTTTTTACCCTCTCTCTCGGAAGTGCTATGCAACCCCTGCGTTCTCGGGGTGTCCCCAAACAAAGGGGGACGAAATCAGAATTGGCTCCCTCACCCCTGCCTTCTTGGGGGCCCAAAAGAGGGCGGAAGTGCTACGCAACCCCTGCGTTCTCGGGGGTCCCTCGGGGGTCATGGCGGCAGATGGTCCACTCGGGACACGACCCTACATGTATTCAATGCTTTTCGTTACCTTCGAGGAATTGAAAGCCTGTGGCAAACCACAATCCGCAATCTGCCACTTTCAGTGCATCTGTGTGTTCCTAGTCAGCAAAGCACCTGGACCGCCAATCGGTGCAATGCAGCTCCGCACACAACCACACAGACAACATGTCAATGTTTGGTGCCCGATGCTCAAGAGAAGCATTTCCTGGGTGCCATGTGCCCATGGTCTCATGGGTGGGGCATATGCACATGCTCATGGTTGTGGTGGTGTGTTATCACTTCCCCACCAATTGCCGTCAGTTTATGACCACCTGCCGCCGAATACGTGCCAACCATCGTCTCGTTTTGGATGTTGCCATGATGACGTTGTACTGGTGTGTGGACCGTGGACTGGATAGGTGCCCTGTCTCGGGCATCGGTTACCGGCCTTCTGCTCAGATGTTCTGGTGGCCTGCCTCCTACACCCTCGTTGTTTGCCGATGGTGTGGCTCCCTGTGCCTCTCTGTTTTCCTTTCCCATTTCTGCAGCAGACTGGGGACGTGGTTCCCAAGAGGGTGTCCGCCCCACTGCACGCAGGCCCCCACAGTACTCCTGTATTTCTTCGGCTCCAATTTCCAGGCACTTGTTCTCTCTCAAATGCATCCACTTGTATAAGCATTGAGCACTCATCCCCCTGCATGCCCTGTGGCTTTACGGCCCAGGCCTTTGTGCTATGCCGTCTCATGTAGGCACATGTAAGCACATGTAAGCACATGTAGGAATGCATGCACTACACAAAAGAGGACAAGTGCCAGGCATTTTGACGGCAAAGTCAAAGGGGGCGCACTTAGCGCCGTGCGCGCGTAGTGCAAATATTTGGGCGTCTGGAGGTACTAGAGACCCATACTTTGAGATACTAGGGGCATCATATTGTTGCCCTAGCGTAGGTTTTGACTTTTCATTGTGTCCCCTTGTTTGGGGACCCCCGAGAACGTAGGGGTTACAGAGCACTTCCACCCTCTTTTGGGCCCCCGAGAAGGCAGGGGGAGGGAGCCACTTCTGATTTTGTCCCCATTTGTTTGGGGATCCCGAGAAAACAGGGGTTACATAGCACTTCCGCCCTCTTTTGGGCCCCCAAGAAGGCAAGGATGAGGTAGCCAATTCTGATTTTGTCCCCCTTTGTTTGACTCAAGGACTAAAGATGCCGTGGCCCTTGCTGCGCCCCAGCCCTGCCATGCCTCGTTCCCCACTATCCCCAAGCCCCACTTCTCGCGCAATAGTATTTGAGAACCACTACTCGTCACACCCACGCACACACACACTTTGTGAGAGAAAGCAACGAACGCACACACACACACACACACACATGCAGTGAGATGTGTTGAGGGGCTGCGATGTGTGGGCCACTACGCACAATTGTCAGGGACTCTGCAGCCTGTGACTGACAGCCCTTGTGCACCGGTGAATACACCATGTCCACATGGCTCTGGGTTCAGGATGTGGTTGAATTGCACGTCATGGCGGTGATCAGAGGGTCTCCAGGGCAATACTATTGCCGGTGCACTGCTTGATCGCGCTGGTCAACGGCACCACTGCCCCATGGCGGTCATTTTCCCTGAATACACCCGCTTTGCGGATTCCCTCCACTGCAAATATGGGTCACTTTGCCCCCCCTCCGCAGACCAGCAAACTGCTTGGCCGAACCAAAAGTGCCTTGGGGCCTGGTTATTGCATCGACCAACCGGGCGCAAAGTGGGGGGGGGGGGGGGGGCTTCCATCAAGGCTGAGTGAGTATGCTAGTTGAACTTCAGGGTGTGCGTAGTTATTCGCCTTTTGAGGAGGGAATCCTCTACTCGTGGATAAGTGTGTTTAGGGTGAAGCGGGCGGGGTCAGAAAAGAGCCAGAGGTGGGGGGGGGGGGGGGGGGCTCATGATGCCACCGTGACAATGTCCCCATTTTGGAACTGCTCACTCACCGGCATCATGACTTTGGGGGCTGGTGCCGGGCATTTGGCCTCCCCGCAGGGGGGTGCCTTCAATCCCTTACACTTCCCATCCTATCGCACCCCCACTCATGGCTGCGCCTCTGTGTCTGTCCCATGGCCCCTGACCGGTGGCCCCCACTCGTCTGCCACACACAGCGCAGGCACACAACCCTCACACAGTGGCCGCAACACACGCCCAGGCCAACGCCTGGGCCACGGCCTCAGGCATGTGCTGCACTCCCATGCGACGGTGCGATGGGCCGTCAACAACTGGACAAGCAAACGTCAACCGGCACCAAACAGCAGATGGCACGCCGCCCAAACACAAGAGAGAGCGGAACCTGAAATCAAAAGTGTATGCAATGCACAACAACACCGAACCACAAAAAAGGTCAGTAGAGCGGATACCATGGGCGGCCACGGGCAGATATCTGACGTGCCCAGTCCGCAGCCACTGCGGTGCACGGACGGCTGAATAAGCGGGGACCTGCAGCATGAACAAAGCCCTTACTCTGGGAATGGCCGTGCCATTGGACGGGATTCACTGCGGTGTGGTGTTGCTTCCTCCCACACCCAGGAAAGGCATCTGTCACGTGGAGGTGGGACAATGACACGCCCGAGGATGGGGGTAGGCCTCACTGATGGAGCAGAATGGCAGGCACTTGGGGCCAGCTGCCGAACCCTTTGAAAACACTGTGAAAAAGGATGACTATACAGACATGCGACGACATGCCACACACAATCTCTCAGCTACGCCCGGCCGAACGCACTTTGTGGTGGTTGATGCCCGATGAGACGGGCTGCGGTTTGTGGCTTTTGCTTCGAATGTCTCTGCAGTTGACAGGACACCGTCACCTGCTTGGAGTCCCGTTCCGCCTGCTGTGCCCCATGCAGCAGCATTGGCCATAGTGCATTCAGGAGGGGACTTCAGTAAACCGTGGGACGGAAGTCCTGAGCGCTCCGTTGTGCAGGGAACGGCACGTGGCATTGAATGCCCTGATTCGGGGGATATGGGCACAGATGCCTCCGTCCCGCGTCGTCCTCTGCCTTCTTCACATACCGTTGACTGGGACAAGACTCCTGGAGCCGTCTCTGCTCTCCCCTCCATCATCTCCAGATCACGCAGCTGCTGCGTCCACTCCCTCCCCCATTGTCCTGTTGTCCACTCCTTTCTCCTGACTGTCCCTACCTCCCTGGCTCTCCTCTCCCGTCGTTCCCGGCCTCCCGTCAATATTGTGGCAGGGCGCGACCCTTCACTCACTCACAGAGTGACGGCCACTCACATGTCGGACCAGCACTGAACAACAGGGACACAGCGCCGCGCGTCCACTGATCGAGTCCGACAGTTGTGCAGCGCAGGCAACATGACCTTCACGTCCGGCCGCACCACGTGGTGATGCATGCGCACAAGGCAGGCGACAGCGCAGTGTGCCCCACGACAACGCGCGGCCAGCGAGGAACAATGTGGCAGAGGGCACGCGGGTGGGCCGCCCATACAGAATGCCTGCACCAGCGGACAGGCACCCCGCGGCCCCACCAAAAGGGGGGGATTCCGGCGGGGGCTGCCTCGTGCTGATCGGTGGAGGAGTTCCCACGCCACGCCCCTTGTCTTCAAGGCAAAGGTGCCCGCCGGCATTTGAATTGTGCACTTGTACGTGTCTGTGGCCGTTCGCCTGGTCCATGAGCGGCGGTGAAAATGTGGCGACACCGAGGGCCACAGTGCACAGGGACATGGTCTGTCCGAAACTCAGCGCCACGAGGGCACAGCGACGACCAGCCCCCCCAGAACTGAGGGATAGGCGCCGGGCGTGCGGTGATTCTGTGGGCGGGAAGTGGCCGAGCATGTAGACCAAAGGCCCGTCTGCCCGATGGATCGAGGGACAGGCCAAGCCCAAGCCGGACTTGGGAACACAAAACACAGGCGGGGCTGAGGCACGACAGTTGACGGCAAAGGAATGCCGTGCATCAGCAGCAGCTCGTCTCAGTGCACGGCTCGGACGCCCAAGTGCAGACCCCTACTCCTCAACGCATGCCTGGGGGCATGCAAACGTCAGGACGTACTTGCAGACCTCCGGCTCCTCCACTTTGATGACTGCAGGACTTTCCCCGCATTCCAACATCACCTCTGCACAGGGGACATCAGCAGTGGAATGCAGCATCATGACCGTGACAGACCCAATGAAACCACGGCACACACCAGGGCAGTGTGTGCGGGGGGAGGGAGCGGCGGCGAAGGGCATGACAGCGGAGGCACAAACACTCACGTGGTGGACAAAGGTCGTGAGATGTAAGCCCCACCCCAGACCGATGTGCGGGCGAAGGCCAAAGGGAAACCAACACTCCAAAACAGCGTGGGCCTTTGTGTGGGCAATTTCTTTGCACCGCACGAAAAAGAGCGCCACACACAGGGGGGGGCGTGGCAACAGGCCAGACACCGACTGCCTCCCTCCTGCCATTGTCAGGAGGGGGGGGGGGGGGTCTGGGGGTTGGCTGGAGGAGGGGGGTGGGGGGGGGGGGGGCTCCCGGACCCCAACATATTTGGCTCAAAATGACCTCCACGTCGCGCTGATCATTTTGGGGTATATCTGCAGTGGGGAAATTTTTTTCAAAGCATGGGGAGGAGGAGAAGGAGGAGGAGTAGTGTACGGTGATTGGCATTCCACCGCGCCGGATGCTGGTTGACTGCGTCCATGGTGATTCCCCTGGTATCCGTTTGGAGTCTGTGGTGTGGCATCGTTCTGCTGTACTTTCCACCTAGTTCACTGTCCAGCCACTGTTGGAGTGCTTGTCTTGAAACAAAAACTGTGCCAAATTTAGAGTAATCTTGTGCTTCTAAACCCTTAGCATACTATGGCAAATCAGAGGATGCTATGTTGCACACACACACACACACACATGCAAATTGCGACTTATGAACAAAACGAAACGCTGCCATAGCGACTCACAAACGTGCTATCCGTCCGCTGACGAATATTCCATCCGGTTCACTGTCCATTTATGGTTGGGGTGCAAGAGCATACGGTAATCCTGGTATTGGACCACAAAAGGCAGTGCCTATGCTTCCAACATCACTCTAAAACCCTTGAGAAGTGTACGAGCCTACGACACGAAGGACCTATTGGTGTCCTTGTTTAGACACAGCAGAAATCGAGTGTGCTCTGGATACCCATACTCGAGTTCCCAATATTTCATTCCTTGAAATATACCCTCCAACCGCAAGGGTTTAGGTGCATCCAAGAAAGCAACGGACGGCGTCCCCACTGATGTTTCAGGCCATTTGCCTGTGATCTGTGTCATGTATCAGTACAAGGTAGGGGATAGGTCGGGAGCAGACATGCGAAGGTGAGGAAGAGAGACATTTAGTGAGAACGCATGTGACAGTTGGTACAACAATGGTGGAGAGGGCCACACGATAACATCTGCATCCCAAGGAATCCATTCATCTGGCATTCGTTCCGGGTGTGTTAGGATATGTGCTACCATACCATACGGATTGCGGGGCATGACGAAATCTGGATAGTCTGGCAAAATTGGCACACAATTAATATGGTCTATTTTATGCCATGTAGTGAGGAGAGATCCTAACAGGCAGGCTAGCATAACCTGCGTAGCACCATGCTCATTTGCCGTGCGCACTGCTTGGGTTGTAACCTCTTCGGTGAGGGTAAAACGAAATGAGTCGTATCGAAAATTCATGTATACCGAGCTGTCTTGTATGATGAGTAAAACACCTCTCTGAGTGCGCACTATCACTCCCCAGGGCGTAGGTATACAGCGATGCCACGCAGGGTTGAGGGAGGGGATCAATAGACTGATCTTTATATACAGATACCATATTTTGAAAGAGAAAAAGGGGCAATCACTGAGTGCATGAGCTGTGAACATCCTGCATGAGTGATATGATGAACAGATGTACTGGCCACAATATTTCTCCTCTCATAAACATATTTGTGTATAAGCCGCACTTGGTTTGCACCGGTGCATATGTCAATTGATGATGTTTACAATACATCTCTTGCAATTTCCGCTCTATGTATGAGGAAAAATCGTGTTTTTGCCTCCCTTTTATTGTGAAGACTGGCTGTGGTATATCCAAATCAGACAACCACCTGACACGTGCTTTCTGCTTGCGTGCTGTGTTTTTTGCTTCACGATCCACATCGTTTAGTATTTTGTCCAAAACGGTGCCGGTTCTATGTGAATGCATGTGTCGTGGAGGGGCAAAGGACTGGGCTAATGTGCGACAAGCGCGTAGGAGTTTCCTTACAATAGGGCATGACGAATCATTCTGTGATTGTAAAGCTTGTACATATGACATAGATTCAATGAACATCTATCCCTTGGAGCACCAAAACCCATCTGTTGCATATTGTCATTGTGTACGAATGTGTAACAATATCCATCCAACATACAGCTCTACTGCGTACAGTGATCCAAAAGTAATGGAATTGCCACTGGATACAAGACATACTTGTATGTATCTGCACAAATGACGGCTATGCATCCCCCACATCTCCCATCCGGGTACCACGACCCATCTGTCATAAATATAGGATTGACTGGGGAAAACGCCACTACGGGCACATGAGCTGCGAGAGGTTCTGCTGTAGGTATTGTGGTGACAGGGAGTTCACTCTGCCAATCACGAAGAGGCCATCCTGCTTGTCGTGTTGTGGCCATGGTTTAATATCCTTCACACATCCATGTGTGTACTTGACTTGCCTGTGCTGAGCTAGTTACCTTATACATGGGGTTCCACATTCATAATGCTTTTTGGGAGATGGACCTGTATGCCAATATGATGCATCAAAATGATGAAACAGGAAGGATCCGTGGAGTGTGCCGCATAGATGCTTCCAAATGGGGATTGTATGCACGACATGTGGTCATTGAAACTCTGGCGTGCTCGCCATAGGCTGCGTAGAGTTGTGTACCACCGGATTTTTATGACTGACTTGCTTGATGCACTGCACCAAAAATTGATGTAACATCACCACTGTAGTTGATTGTATACCTGTCCATCCTGATTCTAGTGACTGAAGGAACAATGCAGAGGGAGCATCCTTCCAAATTCGCCGTGGCACGTAGTACTAATGTTGTGGGGTGGTCTGAAAATCGCATGGAGCCCGGTGCTAGAGGACGAATGCCTCCTAACCATCTGTGTGCACCTCCTGTTGCTGCACCATGCATTAGGATGGGGTAATGGGACGGTAATCGCGTGTATCGGAGCACTATACTTGCTCTGCGTGACGCACTCATCATTTTTACAAAATCCATGGTGTGGAAAACGTGTGGGAAAGTGTGTCGGCCTAGGAGCCGGATAGAGAAGCCCTGCTGCCTCCAGCTAAAATGTCTGGCTGTTGAAAAATTGTTTTCAAGCCCCGACAGTGTGCAACTGCAATCAAGGGTTTGGTAGTGGATGTGTGTAAATGTGTCAAGATGCCTGTCTAAATCAACCCTTGGTACCTGTATGAAAGGTGGTTTTGTTCATCATAAATGGTTTTATGAAATATGAACGGATTTTGCTCTTGCTAGGGTACCCATGGGCCATTTTCGTTCAAAATTGGGGGGGGTTGGGTCAACTGGGGTGAGTTTTTTTTTGTCCGCCGGGGGTTGCCATTTTTGCCACTTTTTGAAAATTATGAAAACGTCCTCCCCTGTTCATAATTCGGTTCATAATTCAGTTCATAATTCGAAACTCGCTTTATGAACGCGCCGAGCGTTTTATGAACGCGTTTTATGAACGTGTTTTATGAACAGATGCACAGGCACACGAAAATTGCTCATGCTTCAATCTCTCCTGTACTTGCTTGTCATTGCTTGTCCTTGCTTGTTCATGCCGCCCTACACCTCAGGGCTGGGGCCTGTCGGGTCCTCCCAAAGGGGGGCCATGGCCTGGGTTTCGCCCCCATCCGGGGCTGGGGCATGGGTTTGGGCAGGTGGTTGGGCTGCGGGTTTGGCTGAGGGGTGCGCTGGGGCATCCACCTTCATGGGGGCGGCCTGAGGGGCAGCTTTGGGCTCGGGCTGAGGGGCCTGCTTGGCCTCAGGCTTGGGTTCAGGGTTGGCTGGCTTGGGGGCCGGCTCAGCCAGCGGGTCAGCGTCCGGTTTAGGGTTAGGCTTCTTTTTGGCCTTGGCGGCCTTCTTACCTGCAACTGCAGCCTTCTGCTGCTCCCAGTGGGTCACTGCTGCAGCATGAGAGGCATACAACAGCTGCCTCTCGACCCGAAACATCTCCTTTTCCCGTGAGTGTTCCACCCACACTGTCCCCCCCTGCCCCGCCGCAACCGAGGTTACAACCCCCGGGTAGACACCATCAGTGTAGGGCACATACACCTGTTCACCAAGCAGGGGGTCAGGTGAATCATCTCCCTCCAAAGAGGGGGGCTCCTCGCGCCGCTTCTGTTGCTGCCGCTGCTTCCCCTTCACCGCCTTCCCATGTCCACGGGGGAGTGCCTGGTGGGACGAAGAGCTGCTGCCCGATTCAAAGGACTTGCGCTTCGGTGGGCGGGGCTTTTTGGGTTGCGTGGGTTGGGGGGGGGGGGGGGCACGGCAGGGGGTTTGGGTTTCTCGGCGGGGGGGGGGGGCAGCTATGTGTATAAAGTCTGAAGTCTGAAGTCTGATTTGGCATCTCGTGTCAAGGACATAAAATAGAACACATCTCAGGAAAAGTTTGACAAAAGTGTGGTACCCGCCCCCTCCTTTCCTTCCTTCCCGTTAGAAAGGGACAAGGAAAAGTCTGGCAGTCCCCCCCCACACACACACAGCCACCCACCAGAAGAAAAACCATCGTGAAAATGGAAAGTTCGGGAGAATGGGAGACCATGCAACACAGGGGAACACCCCCCCCCCAAAGAAAAAACAGGGTGGAAAAATGGGGCATTGGGGGAAATGGGAGGCCGGGGAAAATATTCCACTGAGGTGGTGTACCCCCGCCTCTGGATAAATATTCCACCGAGGTGGTGTACACCCCCCTGTGGGTAAATATTCCATTGAAGTGGTATACACCCCCCCTCTGGAAAAATATTCCATTGAGGTGGTATATAGCCCCCCTCTGGATAAATATTCCATTGAGGTGGTGTACATCCCTCCTTTGGATGAATATTCCACTAAGGGGGTGTACACCCCCCCTCTGGATAAACATTCCATTGCGGTGGTGTACACCCCCCCTCTGGATAAATATTCCACTGAGGTGGTGTACCCCCGCCCGCTCTGGATAAATATTCCATTGAGGTGGTGTACACCCCTCCTCTAGACAAATATTCCACTAAGGTGGTGAACACCACCCCTGTGGATAAATATTCCACTGAGGTGGTGTACACCCCCCCTCTCGAAAAATATTCCACTGAGGTGGTGTACACCCCCCCCCTTTGGATATATATTCCACCGAGGTGGTGTACCCCCCCCCCCCTGTAGATAAATATTCCACTCAGGTGGTGTACACCACCCCCGCTCTGGATAAATATTCCACTGAGGTGGTGTACACCAGCCCCCCTCTGGATAAATCTTCCACTGAGGTGGTGTACAGAACGCCCCCTCTGGATAAAACCCCCCTCCGTGCAAGATTAGACATATTAGACACCTATGGACCCCCCTCCGTGCAAGATTAGACACATTAGACACCTGTGTACCCCCCTCCGTGCACGATTAGACACATTAGACACCTATGTACCCCCCTCCGTGCAAGATTAGAGACATTAGACACCTGTGTACCCCCCTCCGTGCAAGATTAGACACATTAGACACCTATGTACCCCCCTCCATGCAAGATTATACACATTAGACACCTGTGTACCCCCCTCCGTTCAAGATGAGACACATTGGGCACATGTGTACCCTCTCCGTGCAAGAGCAGGCATATTAGACACCTGTTTACCCCCCTCCGTTGCAAGATTAGCCACACTAGACAACTATTTACCCCCCTCCGTGCAAAATTAGACACATGAGACACTTGTGTATCCCCCTCCGTGCAAGATTGGACACATTAGACACTCGTGTACCCCCCTCCGTGCAAGATTAGACACATGAGACACCTGTGTATCCCCCTCCGTGCAATATTAGACACATTAGACACCGGTGTACCCCCCCGTGAATAATTTAACCCCCTCCGTGAATTATTTGATACCTCCGTGAATTATCTAACCCCCTCCGTGAATTATTTGATACCTCCGCGAATTATTTCACCCCCTCCGTGAATTATTTCATACCTCCGTGAATTATTTAACCCCCTCCGTGATATATTTCATACCTCCGTGAATTATTTAACCCCCTCCGTGAATTATTTCATACCTCCGTGAATTATTTAACCCCCTGTGTGAATTCCTTCATACCTCCGTGAATTGTTTAACCCCCTCCGTGAATTATTTCATACCTCCGTGAATTATTTAGTCCCCTCCGTGAATGGTTTGATACCTCCGTGAATTATCGAACCCCCTCCATGTATTATTTCATACCTCCGTGAATTATCTAACCCCCTCTGTGATTTATTTGATACCTCCGTGAATTATTTCACCCCCTCCCTGATTTTTTTAACCCCCTCCTTGAATTATCTGGTACCTCCGTGAACTATTTCATACCTCCCTGAATTATTGAACCCCGTCCGTGAATCATTTCATACCTCCGTGAATTATCTGGTACGTCCGTGATTTATTTAACCCCTTCCGTGAAATATTTCGTACCTCCGTTAATTATTTAAACCCCTCCATGAATTACATCAAACCTCCGTGAATTATTTAACCCCCTCCGTGCATTACATGATACCTCCGTGAATTATCGAACCCCCTCCATGAATTATTTCTTACCTCCGTGAATTACCTAACCCCCTCTGTGAATCATTTAACCCCCTCCTTGAATTATCTGGTACCTCCGTGAATTATTTCATACCTCCGTGAATTATTTAACCCCCTCCGTGAATTATCTCGTACCTCCGTGATTTATTTAACCCCCTCCGTGAAATGTTTCGTACCTCCGTGAATTATTGAACCCCCTCCGTGAATCATTTCATACCTCCGTGAATTATTTAACCCCCTCAGTGAATTATTTGATACCGGCCTGAATTATCGAACCCCGTCTGTGAATTATTTGATACCTCCGTGAATTATCCAACCGCCTTCAGGAATTATTTCATACCTCCGTGAATTATCTAACCCCCTCTGTGAATTATTTGATACCTCCGTGAATTATTTCACCCCCTCCGTGAATTATTTAACCCCCTCCTTGATTTATCTGGTACCTCCGTGAACTATTTCATACCTCATTGAATTATTGAACTCCCTCCGTAAATTATTTCGTACCTCTGTGAATTATTTGATACCTCCGTGAATTATGGAACCCCCTCCATGAATTATTTCATACCTCCTTGAATTATCTAACCCCCTCCGTGAATTATTTGATACCTCTGTGAATTATTTCACCCCCTCCGTGAATTTTTTAACCCCCTCCTTGAATTATCTGGTACCTCCGTATATCATTTTATACCTCTGTGAATTATTGAACCCCATCCGTGAATTATTTCATACCTCCGTGAATTATTTGATACCTCCGTGAAGTATCGAACCCCCTCCATGAATTATTTCATACCTCCGCGAATTATTGAACCCAACTGAGTGAATTATTTCATACCTCCATGGTTATTTGATACCTCCGTGAATTATCTAACCCCCTCCATGAATTATTTCAGACCTCCGTGAATTATTTAGGCCCCTCTGTGAATTATTTGATACCTCCGTGAATCATTTCACCCCCTCCGTGAATTATTTAACCCTTGAATTATCTAGTACCTCCGTGAACTATTTCATACCTCCGTGAATTATTAAACCCCCTCCGTGAATTATCTGGTACGTCCGTGATTTATTTAACCCCCTCCGTGAAACATTTCGTACCTCCGTGAATTATTGAACCCCCTCCGTGAATTATTTCATACCTCCGTGAATTATTTAACCCCCTCCTTGAATTACATCATACCTCCGTGAATTATTTAACCCCCTCCGTGAATTACATGATACCTCCGTGAATTATCGACCCCCTCCATGAATATTTTCAATTATCTCAGCCCCCTGTGTGAATTTTTTGATACCTCCGTGAATTATTTCACACCCTCCGTGAATTATTTAACCCCCTCCTTGAATTATCTGGTACCTCCGTGAATAATTTCATACCTCCGTGAATTATCGAACCCCCTCCGTGAATTATTTCATACCTCCATGAATTATTGAACCCCCTCCGCGAATTATCCGGTACCTCCGTGATTTATTTAACCCCCTCCGTGCATTATTTCATACCTCCGTGAATTATCGAACCCCCTCCATGAATTATTTCATACCTCCGTGAATTATCTAACCCCCTCCATGAATTATTTGATACCTCCGTGAATTATTTAACCCCCTCCTTGAATTATCTGGTACCTCCGTATATTTTTTTATACCTCCGTGAATTATTGAACCCCCTCCGTCAATTATTTCATACCTCCGTGAATTATTTGATACCTCCGTGAATGATTTCCTAGCTCCGTGAATTATTTCATACATCCGTGAATTATTTGATAACTCCGTGAATTATCGAACCCCCTCCATGGATTATTTTATACCTCCGAGAATTGTCTAACTCCCTCTGTGAATTATTTGATAGCTCCGTGAATTATTTCACCCCCTCCGTGAATTATTTAACCCCCTCCTTGAATGATCTGGTACCTCCGTGAACTATTTAATACCTCCATGAATTATTGAACCCCCTCCGTGAATTATCTCGTACGTCCGTGATTCATTTAACCCCCTCCATGAATTATTTCATACCTCCGTGAATTATTTAACCCCCTCCATGAATTATTTGATACCTCCGTGAATTAGTTAACCCCCTCCCTGAATTATTTGATACCTCCGTGAATTATTTGAACCCCTCCGTGAATCATTTCATACCTCCGTGAATTATTCAACCCCCTCTGTGAATTATTTTTTACCTCCGTGAATTATTTAACCCCCTCCGTGAATTATTTGATACCTCCGTGAATTATTTAACCCTCTCCGTGACTTAACTCATACCTCCGTTAAGTATTTAACCCCCTCTGTGAATTATTTCATGCCTCCGTGAATTATTTAACCCCCTCCGTGAAATATTCCATACCTCCGTGAATTATTGCACCCCCTCCGAGAATTATTTCATACCTCCGTGAAGTATTTAACCCCCTCCGTGAATTGTTTCATACCTCCATGAATTATTCTACCGCCTCCGTGAATTATTTCATACCTCCGTGAAATATTTAGCCCCCTCCTTAAATCATTTCATACCTCCGTGAATTATTCAACCGCCTCCGTGAATTATTTCATATCTCGGTGAATTATGTAACCCCCCCCCCCCCCGAATGATTTCATACCTCCGTGAATAACTTAACCCCCTCCGTGAATTATTTCATACCTCGGTGAATTGCTTAACGTCCTCCGTGAATTATTTCATACCTCGGTGAATTATTTAACCCCCTCCGTGAATTATTTCATACCTCCGTGAATTATTTAACCCCCTCCGTGAATTATTTCATACCTCCGTGAACTATTTAACCCCCTATGTGAATTATTTCATACCTCCGTGAATTATTTAACCCCCATCTGTGAATTATTTCATACCTCCGTGAAGTATTTAACCCCCTCCGTGAATTATTTCATACCTCGGTGAATTATGTAACCCCCTCCGTGAGTTATTTGATAATTCCGTGAATTATTGAACCCCCTCCGTGAATCATTTCATGCATCCGTGAATTATTGAACCCCCTCCGAGAATTATTTCATACCTCCGTGATTCATTTCACCCCCTCCGTGAATTATTTCATACCTCCGTGAATTGTTTAACCCCCGCCGTGAATTATTTCATACCTCCGTGAAGTGTTTAACCCGCTCCGTGAATTATTTCATACCTCGGTGAATTATTTAACCCCCCCCGTGAATTACATCATACCTCCGTGAATTATTAGACCCCCTCCAAGAATTATCCCATACCTCCGTGAATTATTTAACCCCCTCCGTGAATTAGTTCATACCTCCGTGAATTATTTAACCTCCTCGGTGAACTATTTCATACCTCCGTGAATTCTTTAACGCCTTCCGTGAATTATTTCATACCTCCGTGAATTATTTGATACCTCCGTGAATGATTTCCTAGCTCCGTGAATTATTTCATACATCCGTGAATTATTTGATAACTCCGTGAATTATCGAACCCCCTCCATGGATTATTTTATACCTCCGAGAATTGTCTAACTCCCTCTGTGAATTATTTGATAGCTCCGTGAATTATTTCACCCCCTCCGTGAATTATTTAACCCCCTCCTTGAATGATCTGGTACCTCCGTGAACTATTTAATACCTCCATGAATTATTGAACCCCCTCCGTGAATTATCTCGTACGTCCGTGATTCATTCAACCCCCTCCATGAATTATTTCATACCTCCGTGAATTATTTAACCCCCTCCATGAATTATTTGATACCTCCGTGAATTAGTTAACCCCCTCCCTGAATTATTTGATACCTCCGTGAATTATTTGAACCCCTCCGTGAATCATTTCATACCTCCGTGAATTATTCAACCCCCTCTGTGAATTATTTTTTACCTCCGTGAATTATTTAACCCCCTCCGTGAATTATTTGATACCTCCGTGAATTATTTAACCCTCTCCGTGACTTAACTCATACCTCCGTTAAGTATTTAACCCCCTCTGTGAATTATTTCATGCCTCCGTGAATTATTTAACCCCCTCCGTGAAATATTCCATACCTCCGTGAATTATTGCACCCCCTCCGAGAATTATTTCATACCTCCGTGAAGTATTTAACCCCCTCCGTGAATTGTTTCATACCTCCATGAATTATTCTACCGCCTCCGTGAATTATTTCATACCTCCGTGAAATATTTAGCCCCCTCCTTAAATCATTTCATACCTCCGTGAATTATTCAACCGCCTCCGTGAATTATTTCATATCTCGGTGAATTATGTAACCCCCCCCCCCCCGAATGATTTCATACCTCCGTGAATAACTTAACCCCCTCCGTGAATTATTTCATACCTCGGTGAATTGCTTAACGTCCTCCGTGAATTATTTCATACCTCGGTGAATTATTTAACCCCCTCCGTGAATTATTTCATACCTCCGTGAATTATTTAACCCCCTCCGTGAATTATTTCATACCTCCGTGAACTATTTAACCCCCTATGTGAATTATTTCATACCTCCGTGAATTATTTAACCCCCATCTGTGAATTATTTCATACCTCCGTGAAGTATTTAACCCCCTCCGTGAATTATTTCATACCTCGGTGAATTATGTAACCCCCTCCGTGAGTTATTTGATAATTCCGTGAATTATTGAACCCCCTCCGTGAATCATTTCATGCATCCGTGAATTATTGAACCCCCTCCGAGAATTATTTCATACCTCCGTGATTCATTTCACCCCCTCCGTGAATTATTTCATACCTCCGTGAATTGTTTAACCCCCGCCGTGAATTATTTCATACCTCCGTGAAGTGTTTAACCCGCTCCGTGAATTATTTCATACCTCGGTGAATTATTTAACCCCCCCCGTGAATTACATCATACCTCCGTGAATTATTAGACCCCCTCCAAGAATTATCCCATACCTCCGTGAATTATTTAACCCCCTCCGTGAATTAGTTCATACCTCCGTGAATTATTTAACCTCCTCGGTGAACTATTTCATACCTCCGTGAATTCTTTAACGCCTTCCGTGAATTATTTCATACCTCCGTGAACCATTTAACCCCCTTAGTGACCCCTCCTCGAATTATTTCATACCTCCGTGAATTATTCAACCCCCTCCGTGAATTATCTCATACCTCCGTGAATTATTTCAGCCCCCCCCCCGTGAATTATCTAACCGCCTCCGTGAACTATTTAACCCCCTATGTGAATTATTATTATTTAGACCGCCTCCGTAAATTATTTGATACGTCCGTGAAATATTTCATACCTCCGTGAATTATTTCATACCTCCGTGATTTATTTAACCCCCTCAGTGAATTATTTGATAGCTCCGTGAATTGTTTAATCCCCTCCGTGAAATGTTTCATACCTCCGTGAATTATTTAACCCCCTCCGTGAATTATTCCATACCTCGGTGAATTATTTAGGCCCCTCTGTGAATTATTTCATACCTCCGTGAATTATTTAACCCCCTTCGTGAATTATTTGATACCTCCGTGAATTATTTAACCCCCTCGGTGAATTATTTCATACCTCCGTGAATTATTTAACCCCCTCCGTGAATTATTTCATACCTCCATGAATTGTCTAACCCCCTCTGTGAGGTATTTCATACCTGCGTGAAGTATTTAACCCCCTCCGTGAATTATTTCATACCTCGGTGAATTATTTAACCCCCTCCGTGACTTATTTGATACCTCCGTGAATTATTTAACCCCCTCCATGAATTATCTCATACCTCCGTGAATTGTTTGATACCTCCGTGAATCATTTAACCCCCTCCGTGAATTATTTCATACCTCCGTGAATCATTTAACCCCCTCTGTGAATCATTTCATACCTCCGTGAAGTATTTAACCCCCTCCGTGAATTATTTCATGCCTCGGTGAATTATTTAACCCTCTCGGCGATATATTTCATACCTCCTTGAATTATTTAACCCCCTCCGTGAATTATTTGATACGTTGGTAAATTATTTAACCCCCTCCGTGAATTATTCGATACCTCCGTGAATTATTTAACCCCCTCGGTGAATTATTTCATACCTCCGTGAAGTATTTAACCCCCTCCGTGAATTATTTCATACCTCCGTGAATCATTTAACCCCCTCCGTGAATTATTTCATACCTCCGTGAATTATTCAACCCCCTCCGTGAATTATCTCATACCTCTGTGAATTATTTCACCCCCTCCGTGAATTATTTCATACCTCGGTGAATGATTTAACCCCCTCCGTGAATTATTTGATACCTTGGTGAATTGTTTAACCCCCTCCGTGAATTATTTCATACCTCCGTGAATTATTTAACCCCCTCTGTGAATTATCTCATACCTCCGTGAATTATTTAACCGCCTCCGTAAACTATTTGATACCTCCGTGAATTATTTCATACCTCCGTGAATTATTTCATATCTCCGTGAATTATTTAACCCCCTCAGTGAATTAGTTGATGCCTCCGTGAATTATTTAACCCCCTCCGTGGATTATTTCATACCTCCGTGAATTATTTAACCCCTTCCGTGAATGAGATCATACCTCCGTGAATTATTTAACCCCCTCCGTGAATTATTTCATACCTCCGTGAATCATTTGACCCCCGCCGTGAATTATTTCATACCTCCGTGAATCATTTAACCCCCTCTGTGAATTATTTCATACCTCCGTGAAGTATTTGACCCCCTCCGTGAATTATTCCATACCTCGGTGAATTATTTAACCCCCTCCGTGAATTATTTCATACCTCCGTGAATTATGTAACCCCCTCCGTGAATTATTTGATAATTCCGTGAAGTATTTAACCCCCTCCGTGAATTATTTCAGACCTCGGTGAATTATGTAACCCCCTCCGTGGATTATTTGATAATTCAGTGAATTATTTAACCCCCTCCGTGAATTATTTCATACCTCCGTGAATTATTTAACCCCCGCCGTGAATTATTTCATACCTCCGTGAATTGTTTAACCCCCTCCGTGAATTATTTCATACCTCCGTGAATTATTTAACCCCCTCCGTGAATTATTTGATACCTCCGTGAATTATTTAACCCCCTCCGTGAATTATTTCACACCTCCGTGAATTATTTAACCTCCTCGGTGAACTATTTCATACCTCCGTGAATTATTTAACGCCGTCCGTGAATAATTTCACGACTCAGTGAATCATTTAACCGCCTCCGTAAATTATTTCATACCTCCGCGAATTATTTAACCCCCTCCGTGACCCCTCCGTGGATTATTTCATACCTCCGTGAATTATTTAACCCCCTATGTGAATTATTTCATAGCTCCGTGAATTATTTAACCTCCTCCGTGAATTATTTCATACCTCCGTGAATTATTCAACCCCCTCCGTGACTTATTTCATACCTCTGTGAATTGTTTAACCCCCTCCGTGGAATATTTGATACCTCCGAGAATTATTTAACACCTATGTGGATTATTTCATACCTCCGTGAATTATTTAACCCCTTCCGTGAATTATTTGATACCTCCGCGAAGTATTTAACCCCCTCCGTGAATTATTCCATACCCCGGTGAATCATTTAGGCCCCTCTGTGAATTATTTCATACCTCCGTGAATTATTTAACCCCCTTCGTGAATTATTTGATACCTCTGTGAATTATTTAACCCCCTCGGTGAATTATTTCATACCTCGGTGAATTATTTAACCCCCTCCGTGAATTATTTGATACCTCCGTGAATCATTTAACCCCCTCCAAGAATTATCTCATACCTCCGTGAATTATTCAACCCCCTCCGTGAATTATTTCATACCTCAATGAATTATCTAACCCCCTCCGTGGATTATTTCATACCTCCGTGAATTATTTAACCCCTTCCGTGAATTAGATCATACCTCCATGAATTATTTAACCCCCTCCGTGAATTATTTCATACCTCCGTGAATCATTTGACCCCCGCCGTGAATTATTTCATACCTCCGTGAATCATTTAACCCCCTCTGTGAACAATTTTCATACCTCCGTGAAGTATTTGACCCCCTCCGTGAATTATTTCATACCTCGGTGAATTATTTAACCCCCTCCGTGAATTATTTCATACCTCCGTGAATTATGTAACCCCCTCCGTGAATTATTTGATAATTCCGTGAAGTATTTAACCCCCTCCGTGAATTATTTCAGACCTCGGTGAATTATGTAACCCCCTCCGTGGATTATTTGATAATTCCGTGAATTATTTAACCCCCTCCGTGAATTATTTCATACCTCCGTGAATTATTTAACCCCCGCCGTGAATTATTTCATACCTCCGTGAATTGTTTAACCCCCTCCGTGAATTATTTCATACCTCCGTGAATTATTTAACCCCCTCCGTGAATTATTTGATACCTCCGTGAATTATTTAACCCCCTCCTTGAATTATTTCACACCTCCGTGAATTATTTAACCTCCTCGGTGAACTATTTCATACCTCCGTGAATTATTTAACGCCGTCCGTGAATAATTTCACGACTCAGTGAATCATTTAACCGCCTCCGTAAATTATTTCATACCTCCGCGAGTTATTTAACCCCCTCCGTGACCCCTCCGTGGATTATTTCATACCTCCGTGAATT
This sequence comes from Eutreptiella sp. 'Long Island Sound 2002', assembly GCA_964036045.1. Lineage (NCBI taxonomy): Eukaryota > Euglenozoa > Euglenophyceae > Eutreptiales > Eutreptiaceae > Eutreptiella > Eutreptiella sp. 'Long Island Sound 2002'. The sequence goes on along the minus strand of OZ038380.1, from coordinate 66,599,891 downwards.
ATTTAACCCCCTATGTGAATTATTTCATAGCTCCGTGAATTATTTAACCCCCTCCGTGAATTATTTCATACCTCCGTGAATTATTTAACCCCCTCCGTGACTTATTTCATACCTCTGTGAATTGTTTAACCCCCTCCGTGAATTATTTGATACCTCCGAGAATTATTTAACACCTCCGTGGATTATTTCATACCTCCGTGAATTATTTAACCCCTTCCGTGAATTATTTGATACCTCCGCGAAGTATTTAACCCCCTCCGTCAATTATTCCATACCCCGGTGAATCATTTAGGCCCCTCTGTGAATTATTTCATACCTCCGTGAATTATTTAACCCCCTTCGTGAATTATTTGATACCTCTGTGAATTATTTAACCCCCTCGGTGAATTATTTCATACCTCGGTGAATTATTTAACCCCCTCCGTGAATTATTTGATACCTCCGTGAATCATTTAACCCCCTCCAAGAATTATCTCATACCTCCGTGAATTATTCAACCCCCTCCGTGAATTATTTCATACCTCAATGAATTATTTAACCCCCTCCGTGAATGATTCAATCCTCCGTGAATTATTTAACCCCCTCTGTGAATTATTTCATACCTCCATGAATTATTTAACCCCCTCCGTGAATTATTTGATAATTCCGTGAATTATTTAACCCCCTCCATGAATTATCTCATACCTCCGTAAATTATTTACCCCCCTCCGTGAATTAGTTCATACCTCCGTGAATTATTTAACCTCCTCGGTGAACTATTTCATACCTCCGTGAATTATTTAACCCCCTCCGTGAATTATTTCATACCTCAGTGAATTATTCAACCCCCTCTGTGAATTATTTGATAATTCCGTGAATTATTTAACCCCCTCCATGAATCATCCCATACCTCCGTGAATTATTTAACCCCCTCCGTGAATTAGTTCATCCCCCCGTGAATTATTTAACCTCCTCGGTGAACTATTTCATACCTCCGTGAATTAAGTAACCCCTTCCGTGAATTATTTCACGCCTCAGTGAATTATTTAACCCCCTCTGTGAATTATTTCATACCTCCGTGAAGTATTTAACCCCGTCCGTGACCCCTCCGTGAAATATTTCATACCTCCGTGAATTATTTAACCCCCTCCGTGAATTATTGATACCTCGATGAATTATTCAACCCCCTCCGTGAATCATTTAACCCCCTCTGTGAATTAGATCATACCTCCGTGAATTATTTAACCCCCACCGTGAATTATTTCATACCTCCGTGAATCATTTAACCCCCGCCGTGAATTATTTCATACCTCCGTGAATTATTTAACCCCCTCTGTGAATTATTTCATACCTCCGTGAAGTATTTAAGCCCGTCCGTGAATTATTTCATACCTCGGTGAATTACTTAACCCCCTCCGTGAATTCTTTCATACCTCCGTGAATTATTTCATACCTCCGTGAATGATTTCATACCTCCGGGAATTGTTGAACCCCCTCCGTGAATTATTTGATACCTCCGTGAATTATTCAACCCCCTCTGTGCATTATTTCATACCTCCGTGAATTATTTAACCCCCTCCGTGAATTATCTAACCCCCTCCATGAATTATTTCATACCTCCATGAATTATTTAACCCCCTCCGTGAATTATCTCATACCTCCGTGAATTATTTAACCCCCTCCGTGAATTATTTCATACCTCCGGGAATTATTCGACCCCCGCTGTGAATTATTTCATACCTCCGTGAATTTTTTAATCCCCTCTGTGAATTATTTCATACCTCCGTGAAGTATTTAACCCCCTCCGTGAATTATTTCATACCTTGATGAATTATTTAACCCCCTCCGTGAATTCTTTCATACCTCCGTGAATTATTTAACCCCCTGCGTGAATTAGTTCATACCTCCGTGACTTATTGAACCCCCTCGGTGAACTATTTCATACCTCCGTGAATTATCTAACCCCTTCCGTGAATTATTTCGCGCCTCAGTGAATTATTTAACCCCCTCCGTGACCCCTCCGTGAATTATTTCATACCTCCGTGAATTATTTAACCCCCTGCGTCAATTATTTCATACCTCCGTGAATGATTTCATACCTCCAGGAATTGTTTAACCCCCTCCGTCAATTATTTGATACCTCCGTGAAGTATTTAACCCCCTCCACTAATTATTTCATACCTCCGTGAATTATTTAACCCCCTCCATGAATTATCTAACCCCCTCCATGAATTTTTTCATACCTCCGTGAATTATCTAACCCCCTCCGTGAATTATTTCATACCCCCGTGAATTGTTTAACCCTCTCTCTGAAGTATTTCCTACCTCCGTGGATTATATAACCCCCTCCGTGAATTGTTTCATACCTCCGTGAATTATTTAACCCCCTCCGTGAATTATTGCATACCTCTGTGAGTTATTTAACCCCTTCCATGAAGTATTTCATACCTCCGTGAATTATTTAACCCCCTCCGTGAATTATTCGATACCTCAGTGAATTATTTAACCCCCTCCATGAATTATTTCATACCTCCGTGAAATATTTAACCCCCTTTGTGAATTATTTGATACCTCCGTGAATTATTTAACCCCCTCCGTGAATTATTTGATACCCCCGTGAATTATTGAACCCCCGCCGTGAATTATTTCATACGTCCGTGAGTTATTTAACCCCCTCCGTGAATTATTTCATACCTCCGTGAATTATTTAACCGCCTCCTTGAATTAGTTCATACCTCCGTGAATTATTGAACCCCCTCCCTAAATTATTTCATACCTGCGTGAATTAGTTAACCCCCTCCGTGAATTATTGCCTACCTCGGTGAAATATTCAACCCCCTCCGTGAATTATTGCATACCTCCGTGAATCATTTAACCCCCCACGTGAATTATTTCATGCCTCCGTGAAGTATTTAACCCCCTCCGTGAATTATTTCAAACCTCCGTGCATTATTCAACCCCCTCGGTGATTTATTTGATACCTCCGTGAACTATTCAACCCCCTCCGTGAATCATTTCATACCCCCGTGAATTATTTCACCCCGGCCGTGAATTATTTCATACCTCTGTGAATTATTTAACCCCCTCCGTGAATTATTTCATACCTCGGTGAATTATTTAACCCCCTCCGTGAATTATTTGATAATTCCGTGAATTATTTAAACCCCGCCATGAATTATCTCATACCTCCGTGAACTAGTTAACCCCCTCCGTGAATTAGATCATACCTCCGTGAATTATTTAACCCCCTCCGTGAATTATTTCATACCTCCGTGAATTATTTAACCCCCGCCGTGAATTATTTCATACCTCCGGGAATTATTTCACCCCCTCCATGAATTATCCCATACCTCCGTGAATTATTTAACCCCCTCAGTGAACTCTTTCATAATTCGGTGAATTATTTCACGCCTCAGTGAATTATTTAACCCCCACCATGAATTGTTTCATACGTTCGCGAATTATTTAACCCCCTATGTGAATTATTTCATACCTCCGTGAATTATTTAACCCCCTCCATGAATTATCTCATACCTCCGTGAATTATTTAATCCCCTCCGTGAATTAGATCATACCTCCGTGAACTATTCAACCCCCTCCGTGAATCATTTCATACCTCCGTGAATTATCTAACCCCCTCCGTGAATTCTTTCATACCTCCGTGAATTATTTAACCCCCTGTGTGAATTATTTCATACCTCCGTGAATTATTGGACCCCCCCCTGTGAATCATTTCATACCTCGGTGAATTATTTAACCCCCTCCGTGAATTATTTGATAATTCCGTGAATTATTTAACCCCCTCCATGAATTATTTCATACCTCAGTGAATCATTTAACCCCCTCCATGAATTATCGCATACCTCCGGGAATTATTTCACCCCCTCCGTGAATTAGATCATACCTTCGTGAATTATTTAACCCCCTCCGTGAATTATTTCATACCTCCGTGAACTATTTAACCCCCGTCGTGAGGTATTTCAGACCTCCGTGGATTTTTTAAGCCCCTCCGTGAATTATTTCATGACTCCGTGAAGTATTTAACCCCCTCCGTGAATTATTTCATACCTCGGTGAATTATTTATCCCCCTCCGTGAATTATTTGATACTTCCGTGAATTATTTAACCCCCTCCATGAATTATCCCATACCTCCGTGAATTATTGAACCCCCTCCGTGAATTAGTTCATACCTCCGTGAATTATTTAACCCCCTCCGTGAACTATTTCATACCTCCGTGAATTATTTAACCCCCTGCGTTAATCATTTCATACCTCCCTGAATGATTTCATACCTCCGGGAATTGTTTAACCCCTCCGTCAATTATTTGATACCTCCGTGAATTATTCAACCCCCTCCGTTAATTATTTCATACCTCCATGAATTATTTAACCCCCTCCGTGAATTATCGAACCCCCTCCATGAGTTATTTCATACCTCCGTGAATTATTTAACCCCCTCCGTGAATTATTTCATACCTCCGTGAATTATTTCATATCCCCGTGAATTATTTGACCCCCTCTCTGAAGTATTTCATACCTCCGTGAATTATTTAACCCCCTCCGTGAACTATTTCATACCTCCGTAAATTATTTAACCCCTTCCGTGAATTATTTCATACCTCCGTGAATTATTTAACCCCCTCCGTGAATTATTTCATACCTCCGTGAATTATTTAAACCCCTTCGTGAATTATTTCATACCTCAGTGAATTATTCAACCCCCGCCGTGAATTATTTCATACCTCCGTGAATTGTTTAACCCCCTCTGTGAACTATTTGATACCTCCGTGAGGTATTTAACCCCCTCCGTGAATTAGTTCATACCTGCGTCAATTATTTCACCCCTTCCGTGAATTGTTTCACGCCTCGGTGAATTATTTAACCCCCTCTGTAAATTATTTCATACCTCCGTGAATTATTTAACCCCCTCCGTGAATTATTGCCTACCTCGGTGAAATATTCAACCCCCTCCGTGGATTCTTTCATACCTCCGTGAATTATTTAGTCGCGTCCGTGAATTTTTTGATACCTCCGTGAATTATTTAACCCCATCCGTGAACTATTTCATGCCTCGGTGAATTATTCAACCCCCTCCGTGAATTATTTCATACCTCTGTGCATTATTCAACCCCCTCGGTGATTTATTTGATACCTCCGTGAACTATTCAACGCCCTCCGTGAATCATTTCATACCTCTGTGAAATATTTCACTCCCTCCGTGAACTATTTCATACCTCCGTGAATTATTTGACCCCCTCTGTGAATTATTTCATACCTCCGTGAATTATTTAACCCCCTCCGTGAATTATTTGATACCTCCATGAATTATTTAACCCTCCGTGAATAATTTGATACCTCCACGAATTATCTAACCCCCTCCGTGAATTATTTGATACCTCCGTGAATGATTTAACCCCATCCGTGAATTATTTGATACCTCCGTGAATTATTGAACCCCCTGCGTGAATTATTTCATACCTCCGTGAGTGATTTCATACCCCCGTGAATTATTTCATACCTCCGTGAATTATTTAACCCCCTCCGTGAATTATTTCATACCTCCGTGAATTATTTAACCCGCTCTGTGAATGATTTCATGCCTCCGTGGGGGTTAAATAATTCACACAGGCGTGAAATAATTCACGGAGGGGGTTAAATACTTCACGGAGGTATGAAATAATTCACGGAGGGGGTTAAATACTTCACGGACGTATCCAATATCTCACAGAGGGGGTTAAATAATTCACGGAGGTATGAAAAAATTCACGTAGGGGGTTAAATAATTCACGGAGGTATCAAATGATTCACGGAGGGGGTTAAATAATTCACGGAGGTATGAAATAATTCACGGCGGGGGTTAAATAATTCACGGAGTTATGAAATAATTCACGGAGGAGGTTAAATAATTCACGGAGGTATGAAAGAAATCACGGGGGGGTTGTGAAATAATTCCCGGAGGTATGAGATAATTCCCGGAGGGGGTTGAAAAATTCACCGAGGTATGAAATAATTCACGGAGAGGGTTAAATAATTCACGGAGGTACTAAATTATTCACGGAGGGGGTTAAATAATTCACGGAGGTAGTAAATTATTCGCGGAGGGGGTCAAAAAATTCACGGAGGTATGAAATAATTCACAGAGGGGGTTGAATAATTCACGGAGGTATGAAATAATTCACGGAGGCAGTTGAATAATTCACGGAGGTATTAAATAATTCACGGAGGGGGTTAAATAATGCACGGAGGTATGAATAAAAAAAACGGAGGGGGTGAAATAATTCACGGAGGTATGTAATAATTCATGAAGGGGTCTAAATAATTCAGGGAGGTGTAAAATTATTCACGGAGGGCGTTAAATAATTCTCGGAGGTATGAAATAATTCACAGAGGGGGTTAAAAAATTCACGGGTGTATGAAATAGTTAATGGAGGGGGTTAAATCATTCACGGAGGTATGAAATAATTCACGGAGGGGGTTAAATAATTCACCAAGGTATGAAATAGTTCACGGAGGGGCTTAAATACTCCACGGAGGTATGAAATAATTCACAGTCGGGGTTAAATAATTCAGCGAGGTATGAAATAATTCACGGAGGGGGTTAAATAATTCACCGAGGTATGGAATAATTCACGGAGGGGGTTAAATTCTTCACGGAGGTATCAAACAATTCACGGAGGGGGTTAAATAATTCACAGAGGTATGAAATAATCCACGGAGGGGGTCAAATAATTCTCGGAGGTAGCAAATGATTCACGGAGGGGGTTAAATAATTCACAGAGGTATGAAATAATTCACGGAGGGGGTTAAATAATTCACGGGGGTATCAAATAATTCACTGAAAGGGTTAAATAATTCACGGAGGTATGGAATAATTCACGGAGGTATGAAATAATTCACGGAGGTATCCAATAATTCACGGAGGCGGGTGAATAATTCACGGAGGTATGAAACAATTCACATAGGGGGTTAAATAATTCACGGCGGCGGGTAAATAATTCACGGGGGGGGGGGGGTGAAATAATTCACCGAGGTATGGGATAATTCACGGAGGGATTTGAATAATTCACCGAGGTATGAAATAATTCACAGAGGGGGTTAAACAATTCTACGTGAATTATTTCATACCTCCGTGAATCATTTAACCCCCTCCGAGAATTATTTCAAACCTCCGTGAAGTATTTAACCCCCTCCGTGAATTATTTGATACCTCCGTGAATTATCTAACCCCCTCGGTAAATTATTTCATACCTCCGTGAATTACTTAACTCCGTCCGTGAATTATTTGATACCTCCGTGGATTATTTAGCCCCCTCCATGCATTATTTGATACCTCCGTTAATTATTTAAACCCCTCCGTGAATTATTTCATACCTCCGTGAATTATTTGACCCCCTCCGTGAATTATTTCATACCTCGGTGAATTATTCAACCCCCTCCGTGAATTATCTCATACCTCCGTGAATTGTTTAACCCCCTCCGTGAATTATTCAATACCTCCGTGAATTATTTCATACCTCCGTGAATTATTTAACATCCTCTGTGAATTATTTCATACCTCGGTGAATTATTCAACCTCCTCCGTGAATTATCTCATACCTCCGTGAATTATTTCACCCCCCCCCCGTGATTATTTTAATACCTCCGTGAATCATTTAACCTCCTCCCTGAATTATTTCATAACTCTATGAATTATTTAACCCCGTCTGTGAATTATTTTCGACCTCCCTGAATTATTTAACCCCCTCCGTGAATAATTTTGTACCTCCGTGAATTATGTAACCCCCTCCGTGAATTATTTCATACATCCGTGAATTATTTAACCCCCTCCGTGAATTATTTCATACCTCCGTGAATTGTTTGACCCCCTCCGAGAATTATTTGATACCTCCGTGAAGTATTTAACCCCCTCTGTGAATTATTTCATACCTCCGTGAATTATCTGACCCCCTCCCTGAATTATTTCAAATCTCCGTGAATTACTTAACCCCCTCCGTGAAATATTTGATACCTCCGTGAATTATTTAACCCCCTCCATGCATTATTTGATACCTCCGTTAATTATTTAACCCCCTCCGTGAATTATTTCATACCTTCGTGAATTGTTTGACCCCCTCCGTGAGATATTGGATACGTCCGTGAAGTATTTAACCCCCTCGGTGAATTCTTTCATACCTCCGTGAATTATGCAACCCCCTCCGTGAATTATTTCATTCCTCCGTGAATTACTTAACCCCCTCCGTGAATTATTTGATACCTCCGTGAATTATTTAACCCCCTCAATGCATTATTTGATACCTCCGTTAATTATTCAACCCCCTCCGTGAATTATTTCATACCTCCGTGAATCATTTGACCCCCTCCGTGAATTATTTAATACCTCCGTGAATTATTTCATACCTCCGTGAATTATTGAACCTCCTCAGTGAATTATTTCATACCTCGGTGAATTATTCAACCCCCTCCGGGAATTATCTCATACCCCCGTGAATTATTTCACCCCCCCCCCGTGATTACTTTAATACCTCCGTGAATTATTTAACCTCCTCCGTGAATTATTTCATAACTCTGTGAATTATTTAACCCCGTCTGTGAATTATTCTCCACGTCCCTGAATTATTTAACCCCCTCTGTGAATTATTTGATACCTCCGTGAATTATTTAACCCCCTCCGTGAATTATTTGATACCTCCGTGAATTATTTAACCCCCTCCGTGACTTATTTCATACCTCCGTGAATTATTTAACCCCCTCCGAAAACCATTTGATACCTCCGTGAAATATTGAACCCCCTCCGTGAATTATTTCATACCTCCGTGAATTATCTAACCCAGTCCGTGAATTATTTCATAGTTCCGTGAATTACTTAACCCCCTCCGTGAATTATTTCATACCTCCGTGAATCATTTGACCCCCTCCGTGAATTATTCAATACCTCCGTGAATTATTTCATACCTCCGTGAATTATTTCATACCTCGGTGAATTATTCAACCCCCTCCGTGAATTATCTCATACCTCCGTGAATTATTTCACCGCCCCCCCCCCGTGATTACTTTAATACCTCCGTGAATTATTCAACCTCCTCCGTGAATTATTTCATAACTCTGTGAATTATTTAACCCCGTCTGTGAATAATTTTATACCTCCGTGAATTATGTAACCCCCTCCGTGAATGATTTCATACATCCGTGAATTATCTAACCCCCTCCATGCATTATTTGATACCTCCGTTAATTATTTAACCCCCTCCGTGAATTATTTCATACCTCCGTGAATTGTTTGACCCCCTCCGTGAATTATTGGATACCTCCGTGAAGTATTTAACCCCCTCGGTAAATTCTTTCATAACTCCGTTAATTATTTAACCCCCTCCGTGAATTATTTCATACCTCCGTGAATTATTTGACCCCCTCCGTGAATTATTTGATACCTCCGTGAATTATTTAACCCCCTCTGCGAATTGTTTCAGACGTCCGTGAAGTATGTAACCCCCTCCCTAGATTATTTCATACCACAGTGAATTATTTAACCCGCTCCGTGAACGTTTTGATACCTCCGTGAAATATTTAACCCCCTCGGTGAATTATTTCACACCTCCGAGAATTATTTAACCCCCTTCGTGAATTTTTTCATACCTCCGTGAATTACTTAACCCCCTCCGTGAATTATTTGATACCTCCTTGAATTATTTAACCCCCTCCGTGAATTATCTGGTACGTGCGTGAATTATTTAACCCCCTCCGTGAATTATTTCATATCTCCGTGAATTCTTTAACCCCCTCCGTGAATTATTTCATACCTCCGTGAATTATTTAACCCCCTCCGTGAATCATTTCATACCTCCGGGAATTATTTCCCCCTCTCTGTGAATTATTTCATACCTCCGTGAAGTATTTAACCCCCTCCGTGAATTATTTGATACCTCCGTGAATCATCTAACCCCCTCCGTGAATTATTTCATACCTCCGAGAATTACTTAACCCCCTCCGTGAATTATTTGATACCTCCGTGAATTATTTAACCCCCTCCATGCATTATTTGATACCTCCGTTAATTATTTAACCCCCTCCGTGAATTATTTGAACCCCTCCGTGAATTATTTGATACCTCCGCGAAGTATTTGACCCCCTCTGTGAATTATTTCATACCTCCGTGAATTATGTAACCCCCTCCGTGAATTATTTCATACCTCCGTGCATTATTTAACCCCCTCTGCCAATTGTTTCAGACGTCCGTGAAGTATGTGACCCCCTCCCTGAATTATTTCATACCACAGTGAATTATTTGACCCGCTCCGTGAACTTTTTGATACCTCCGTGAAATATTTAACCCCCCTCCGTGAATTATTTCATACCTCCGTGAATCATTTAACCCCCTCCATGCATTATTTGATAGCTCCGTGAATTATTTAACCCCCTCCGTGAATTAGCCGGTACCTGCATGAATTCTTTAACCCCCTCCATGAATTGTTTCATACCTCCGTGAATTATTTAACCCCCTCGGTGAATTATTTCATACCTGCGTGAATTATTTAACCCCCTCCGTGAATAATTTCATACCTCCGGGAATTATTTCCCCCCCTCTGTGAATTATTTCATACCTCCGTGAATTATTTAATCCCCTCCGTGAATTATTTCATACCTTGGTGAACTATTCAACCCCCTCCGTGAATTATCTCATACCTCCGTGAATTATTTCACCCCCCCCGTGGTTACTTCAATACCTCCGTGAATTATTTAACCTCCTCCGTAAATTATTTCATACCTCCGTGAATTATTTAACCCCGTCGGTGAATTATTTCATACCTCCGATAATTATTAAACCCCCTCCGTGAATTATTTGATACCTCCGTGAATTTTTTAACGCCCTACGTGAATCATTTCATACCTCCGTGAATTATTTAACCCCGTCCGTGAATTATTTCATACCTCCATGCATCATTTAACCCCCTCCGAGTATTATTTGATACGTCCGTGAAGTATCTAACCCCCTCCGTGAATTATTTCATACCCCCGTGAATTATCTAACCCCCTCCGTGAATTATTTCATACCTCCGTGAATTACTTAACCCCATCCGTGAATTATTTGATACCTCCGTGAATTATTTGACCCCCTCCGTGAATTATTTCATACCTCCGTGATTTATTTCATACCTCCGTGAATTATTTAACCTCCTCCGTGAAGTATTTCATACCTCCGTGAATTATTTAACTCTGTCTGTGAATCATTTCATACCTCCGAGAATTATTTAACCCCCTCCGTGAATTATTTAATACCTCCATGAATTATTTAACCCCCTCCGTGAATTATTTCATACCTCCATGAATTATTTAACCCCCTCCGTGAATTATTTGATACCTCCGTTAATTAATAAATACCTTCGTGAATTATTTAACCCCCTCCGAGAATTATTTGATACCTCCGTGAAGTATTTAACCCCCTCCGTGAATTGTTTCATACCTCCGTGAACTATCTACCCCCTCCGTGAATTATTTCATGCCTCCATGAATTACTTAACCCCCTCCGTGACGTATTTGATACCTCCGTGAATTATTTAACCCCCTCCATGCATTATCTGATACCTCCGTTAATTATTTAACCCCCTCCGTGAAGTATTTCATACCTCCGTGAATTATTTAACCCCCTCGGGTGAATTATTTCATACCTCCGTGAATTATGTAACCCCCTCCGTGAATTATTTCATACCTCCGTGCATTATTTCACCCCCTGTGCGAATTGTTTCAGACCTCCATGAAGTATTCAACCCCCTCCGTGAATTATGCCATACCTCCATGAATTATTTAACCCCCTCCATGCATTATTTGATACCTCCGTGAATTATTGAACCCCCTCCGTGAATCATTTTATGCCTCCGTGAATTATCTAACCCCCTCCGTGAATTATTTCATACCTCCGTGAACTACTTAACCCCCTCCGTGAATTATTTGATACCTCCGAGAATCATTTAACCCCCTCCATGCATTATTTGATACCTCCGTTAAATATTTAACCCCCTCCGAGAATTATTTCATACCTCCGTGAAGTATTTGACCCCCTCTGTGAATTATTTCATACCTCCGTGAATTATGTAACCCCCTCCGTGAACTATTTCATACCTCCGTGCATCATTTAACCCCCTCTGCGAATTGTTTCAGACGTCCGTGAAGTATTTAACTCCCTACGTGAATTATTTCATACCTCGGTGAATTATTTAACCCGCTCCGTGAATTATTTGATACCTCTGTGAAATATTTACCCCCTCGGTGAATTATTTCATACCTGCGTGAATTATTTAACCCCCTCCGAGAATTACTTCATACCTCCGTGAATTATTTAACCCTCTCCGTGAATTATTTCATACCGCCGTGAATTATTTAACCCCCTCCGTGACTTATTTCATACCTTCGTGAATTATTTACCCCCCTCCGTGAATTATCTGGTACCTGCGTGAATTATTTAACCCCCTCCGTGAATTATTTCATACCTCCGTGAATTATTCGACCCCCTCCGTGAATTATTTGATACCTCCGTGAATTATTTAACCCCCTCCGCCAATTATTTCATACCTCCTTGAATTATCTAACCCCCTGCATGAATCATTTCATACCTCCGTGAATTATTTAACCCCCTCCATGCATTATTTGATACCTCCGTGAATTATTTAACCCCCTCCGTGAATTATCTGGTACCTGCGTGAATTATTTAACCCCCTCCGTGAATTATTTCATATCTCCGTGAATTTTTTAACCCCCTCCGTGAATTATTTCATACCTCCGTGAATTATTTAACCCCCTCGGTGAATTATTTGATACTTCCGTGAATTATTTAACCCCCTCCGTGAATCATTTCATACCTCAGTGAATTATTTCACCCCCTCTGTGAATTATTTCATACCTTCGTGAATTATTTAACGCCCTCCGTGATTTATTTCATACCTTCGTGAATTATTTAACCCCCTCCGTGTATTATCTGGTACCTGAGTGAATTATTTAACCCCCTCCGTGAATTATTTCATACCTCCGTGAATTATTCAACCCCCTCCGTGAAGTATTTGATACCTCCGTGAATTATTTAACCCCCTCCGCGAATTATTTCATACCTCCTTGAATTATCTAACCCCCTGCATGAACTATTTGATACCTCCGTGAATTATGCAACCCCCTCCGTGCATTATTTGACACCTCCGTGAAGTGTTTAACCCCCTCTGTGAAATATTTGATACCTCCGTGAATTATTTAACCCCCTCCGTGGATTAGTTTATACCTCCGTGAATTATTTAACCCCCTCCGTGAATTATTTCATACCTCCATGAATTAGTTAACCCCCTCCGTGAATTGGTTCATACCTCAGAGAATTATTTAACCCCCTCCGTGAAGTATTTCATACCTCCGTGAATTATCTACCCCCCTCAGTGAATTATTTCATACCTCCATGAATTATTTCACCCCCTCCATGAAATATTTCATAGCGCCGCGAATTATTCAACCCCCTCCGTGAATTATTTCATACCTCCGTGAATTATTTAACCCCCTCCGTGAATTATTTCATTGCTCGGTGAAGTATTCAACCCCCTCCGTGAATTCTGTCATACCTCCGTGACTTATTTAATCCCCTCCCTGAATTATTTCATACCTCCGTGAATTCTTTGACCCCCTCCGTGAATTATTTCATACCTCCGTGAATTATTTAACCCCCTCCGTGAATCATTTGATACGTCCGTGAATTATTCAAACCCCTCCGTGAATTATTTCATACCTCAAAGAATCATTTAATCCCCTCCGTGAATTAGTTCATACCTCCGTGAATTATTTCATACCTTCGTGAATTATATAATCCCCTCCGTGAATTCTTTCATACCTCCAAGAATTATCTAGTAACCTCCGTGGTTTGTTGGATACCTCCGTGAATTATTCAACGCCCTCCGTGAATTATTTCATACCTCCGTGATTTATTCAACCCCCTCCGTGAATTATTTCATACCTCCGTGAATCATTTAAACCCCTCGGTGAATTATTTCATACCTTCGTGAATTATTTCACCCCCTCTGTGAACTATTTCATACCTCCGTGCATTATTTAACCCCCTCTGTGAATGCTTTCAGACCTCGGTGAATTATTTAACCCCCTACGTGAATTATTTCATACCACGGTGAATTATTTAACCCGCCTCGTGAATTATTTGATACCTCCGTGAATTTTTTAATCCCCTCCATGGGTTATTTGATACCTCCGTGAATTGTTTCATACCTCCGTAAATGATTTGACCCCCTCCGTGAATTCTTTGATACCTCCGTGAATTATTCAACCCCCTCGGTGAATTATTTCATACCTCCGTGAATTATTTAACCCCCTCCGTGATTTATTTGGTACCTGCGTGAATTATTTAACCCCCTCTGTGAATTATTTCATACCTCCGTGAATTATTTAACTACCTCCGTGAAGTATTTCATACCTCCGTGAATTATTTCCTCCCCTCCGTGAATTGTTTCATACCTCCATGAATATTTTAACCCCCTCCGTGCAATATTTCATAGCTCAGTGAATTATTCAACCCCCTCCGTGAATTATTTCATACCTCCGTGAAGTATTTAACCCCCTCGTGAATCATTTCATACCTCAGTGAAGTATTCAACCCCCTCCGTGAATTCTTTCATACCTCCGTGAACTATTAAACCCCCTCCGTGAATTATTTCATACCTCCGTGAATTATTCAACCCCCTCCGTGAATTATTTCATACCTCCGTGAATTATTTAACCCCCTCCGTGAATTATTTGATACCTCCGTGAATTATTTAACCCCCTCCGTGAATTATTTCATACCTACGTGTATCCTTTAACCCGCTCCCTGAATTATTTCATACATCCGTGAATTGTTTAACCCCCTCCGTGAAGTATTTCATACCTCCGTGAATTACTTAACCCCCTCCGTGAATTATTTAACCCCCTCCGTGAATTATTTCATACCTCCGAGAATTATTTAAACCCCTCCGTGAATTATTTCTTACCTCGGTGAATTATTTAACCCCCTCCGTGAATTAGTTCATACTTCCGTGAATTATTTCATACCTCCGTGAATTATTTCATACCTCCCTAAAGTATTTAACCCCTTCCGTGAATAATTTCATACCTCAGTGAATGATTTCACCCCCTCTGTGAATTCTTTCATAGCTCCGTGAATTATTAAACCCCCTCCGTGAATTATTTGATACCTCCGTGAATTATTTAACCCCCTCCCTGAATTATTTTATACATCCGTGATTTGTTTAACCCCCTCCGTGAAGTATTTCATACCTCCGTGAATTATTTAACCCCCTCCGTGAATTATTTCATACCTCCGTGAATTACTTAAGCCCCTCTGTGAATTATTTCATACCTCCGTGAATTATTTAACCCCTTCTGTGAACTCTTTCATACCTCCGTGAATTATTTCACCCCCTCCGTGAATTATTATATACCTCCGTGAATGATTTAAACCCCTCCGTGAATCGTTTCATACCTCCGTGAATTATGTAAACCCCTCCGTGAATTATTTCTTACCTCGGTGAATTATTTAACCCCCTCCGTGAATTAGTTCATACTTCCGTGAATTATTTCATACCTCCGTGAATTATTTCATACCTCCCTAAAGTATTTAACCCCTTCCGTGAATAATTTCATACCTCAGTGAATGATTTCACCCCCTCTGTGAATTCTTTCATAGCTCCGTGAATTATTAAACCCCCTCCGTGAATTATTTGATACCTCCGTGAATTATTTAACCCCCTCCCTGAATTATTTTATACATCCGTGATTTGTTTAACCCCCTCCGTGAAGTATTTCATACCTCCGTGAATTATTTAACCCCCTCCGTGAATTATTTCATACCTCCGTGAATTGCTTAAGCCCCTCTGTGAATTATTTCATACCCCCGTGAATTATTTAACCCCTTCTGTGAACTATTTCATACCTCCGTGAATTATTTCACCCCCTCCGTGAATTATTTCATACCTCCGTGAATGATTTAAACCCCTCCGTGAATCGTTTCATACCTCCGTGAATTATTTAACCCCCTCCGTGAATTATTTCATACCTCCATGAATTATTTAACCCCCTCCGTGAATCATTTGATACCTCCGGTAACTATTTAACCCCCTCCGTGAATTATTTCATACCTTCGTGAATTATTTAACCCCCTCCGTGAAATATTTGATACCTCTGTGAATTATTTAACCAGCTCCGTACAATGTTTGATACCTCCGTGTTATTTTATACCTCCGTGAATCATTTCATACCTCCGTGAATTATTTAACCCCTTCGTGAATTATTTCATACCTCAGTGAATTGTTGAACCCCCTCTGTGAATTATTTCATACCTCCGTGAGTTATTTAACCCCCTCCGTGAATTCTTTCATACCTCCGTGAATTATTTAGTCCCCTTCGTGAATTGTTTGATACCTCCGTGAATTATTTAACCCCCTCCGTGAATTATTTCATACCTCCGTGAATTATTCAACCCCCTCCGTGAATTATTTCATACCTCCGTGAATTGTTTAAACCCCTCGGTGAATTATTTCGTACCTTCGTGAATTATTTCACCCCCTCCATGAAATATTTCATACCTCCGTGAATTATTTAACCCTCCCGGTGAATTATTTCATACCTCAGTGAATTATTTGACCCCCTCAGTGAATTATTTCATACCTCTGTGAATTATTTAACCCCCTCCGTGAATGATTTGATAACTCCGCGAATTATTTAACCGGCTCCGAGAATTATTTGATACCTCCGTGAATTATTTAACCCCCTCCGATAATTATTTCATGCCCCCGTGAATTATTTAGTCCTCTCCGTGAATTGTTTGATACCTCCGTGAATTATTCAACCCCCTCCGTGAATTATTTGATACCTCCATGAATTATTTGACCCCCTCCGTGAATTATTTCATACCTCCGTGATTTATTCAACCCCCTCCGTGAATTATTTCATACCTCCGTGAATCATTTAAACCCCTCGGTGAATTATTTCATACCTTCGTGAATTATTTCACCCCCTCTGTGAACTATTTCATACCTCCGTGCATTATTTAACCCCCTCTGTGAATGCTTTCAGACCTCGGTGAATTATTTAACCCCCTACGTGAATTATTTCATACCACGGTGAATTATTTAACCCGCCTCGTGAATTATTTGATACCTCCGTGAATTTTTTAATCCCCTCCATGGGTTATTTGATACCTCCGTGAATTGTTTCATACCTCCGTAAATGATTTGACCCCCTCCGTGAATTCTTTGATACCTCCGTGAATTATTCAACCCCCTCGGTGAATTATTTCATACCTCCGTGAATTATTTAACCCCCTCCGTGATTTATTTGGTACCTGCGTGAATTATTTAACCCCCTCTGTGAATTATTTCATACCTCCGTGAAGTATTTAACTACCTCCGTGAAGTATTTCATACCTCCGTGAATTATTTAACCCCCTCCGTGAATTGTTTCATACCTCCATGAATATTTTAACCCCCTCCGTGCAATATTTCATAGCTCAGTGAATTATTCAACCCCCTCGGTGAAGTATTTCATACCTCCGTGAATTATTTAACCCCCTCCATGAATTATTTCATACCTCCGTGAAGTATTTAACCCCCTCGTGAATCATTGCATACCTCAGTGAAGTATTCAACCCCCTCCGTGAATTCTTTCATACCTCCGTGAACTATTAAACCCCCTCCGTGAATTATTTCATACCTCCGTGAATTATTCAACCCCCTCCGTGAATTATTTCATACCTCCGTGAATTATTTAACCCCCTCCGTGAATTATTTGATACCTCCGTGAATTATTTAACCCCCTCCGTGAATTATTTCATACCTCCGTGAATTATTTAACCCGCTCCCTGAATTATTTCATACATCCGTGAATTGTTTAACCCCCTCCGTGAAGTATTTCATACCTCCGTGAATTACTTAACCCCCTCCGTGAATTATTTAACCCCCTCCGTGAATTATTTCATACCTCCGAGAATTATTTAAACCCCTCCGTGAATTATTTCTTACCTCGGTGAATTATTTAACCCCCTCCGTGAATTAGTTCATACTTCCGTGAATTATTTCATACCTCCGTGAATTATTTCATACCTCCCTAAAGTATTTAACCCCTTCCGTGAATAATTTCATACCTCAGTGAATGATTTCACCCCCTCTGTGAATTCTTTCATAGCTCCGTGAATTATTAAACCCCCTCCGTGAATTATTTGATACCTCCGTGAATTATTTAACCCCCTCCCTGAATTATTTTATACATCCGTGATTTGTTTAACCCCCTCCGTGAAGTATTTCATACCTCCGTGAATTATTTAACCCCCTCCGTGAATTATTTCATACCTCCGTGAATTACTTAAGCCCCTCTGTGAATTATTTCATACCTCCGTGAATTATTTAACCCCTTCTGTGAACTCTTTCATACCTCCGTGAATTATTATATACCTCCGTGAATGATTTAAACCCCTCCGTGAATCGTTTCATACCTCCGTGAATTATTTAAACCCCTCCGTGAATTATTTCTTACCTCGGTGAATTATTTAACCCCCTCCGTGAATTAGTTCATACTTCCGTGAATTATTTCATACCTCCGTGAATTATTTCATACCTCCCTAAAGTATTTAACCCCTTCCGTGAATAATTTCATACCTCAGTGAATGATTTCACCCCCTCTGTGAATTCTTTCATAGCTCCGTGAATTATTAAACCCCCTCCGTGAATTATTTTCTACATCCGTGATTTGTTTAACCCCCTCCGTGAAGTATCTCATACCTCCGTGAATTATTTAACCCCCTCCGTGAATTATTTCATACCTCCGTGAATTGCTTAAGCCCCTCTGTGAATTATTTCATACCTCCGTGAATTATTTAACCCCTTCTGTGAACTATTTCATACCTCCGTGAATTATTTCACCCCCTCCGTGAATTATTTCATACCTCCGTGAATGATTTAAACCCCTCCGTGAATCGTTTCATACCTCCGTGAATTATTTAACCCCCTCCGTGAATTATTTCATACCTCCATGAATTATTTAACCCCCTCCGTGAATCATTTGATACCTCCGTGAATTATTTAACCCCCTCCGTGAATTATTTCATACCTTCGTGAATCATTTAACCCCCTCCGTGAATTATTTGATACCTCTGGGAATTATTTAACCAGCTCCGTACAATGTTTGATACCTCCGTGTTATTTTATACCTCCGTGAATCATTTCATACCTCCGTGAATTATTTAACCCCTTCGTGAATTATTTCATACCTCAGTGAATTGTTGAACCCCCTCTGTGAATTATTTCATACCTCCGTGAGTTATTTAACCCCCTCCGTGAATTCTTTCATACCTCCGTGAATTATTTAGTCCCCTTCGTGAATTGTTTGATACCTCCGTGAATTATTTAACCCCCTCCGTGAATTATTTCATACCTCCGTGAATTATTCAACCCCCTCCGTGAATTATTTCATACCTCCGTGAATTGTTTAAACCCCTCGGTGAATTATTTCGTACCTTCGTGAATTATTTCACCCCCTCCATGAAATATTTCATACCTCCGTGAATTATTTAACCCTCCCGGTGAATTATTTCATACCTCAGTGAATTATTTGACCCCCTCTGTGAATTATTTCATACCTCTGT
Organism: Eutreptiella sp. 'Long Island Sound 2002'; assembly: GCA_964036045.1. Taxonomy (NCBI): domain Eukaryota; phylum Euglenozoa; class Euglenophyceae; order Eutreptiales; family Eutreptiaceae; genus Eutreptiella; species Eutreptiella sp. 'Long Island Sound 2002'. The sequence goes on along the minus strand of OZ038380.1, from coordinate 66,580,263 downwards.
GAATTATTTAACCCCCTCCGTGAATGATTTGATAACTCCGCGAATTATTTAACCGGCTCCGAGAATTATTTGATACCTCCGTGAATTATTCAACCCCCTCAGTGAATTATTTCATACCTCCGTGAATTATTTAACCCCCTCCGATAATTATTTCATGCCCCCGTGAATTATTTAGTCCTCTCCGTGAATTGTTTGATACCTCCGTGAATCATTTAACCCCCTCCGTGAATTATTTCATACCTCCGTGAATTATTCAACCCCCTCCGTGAATTATTTGATACCTCCATGAATTATTTGACCCCCTCCGTGAATTATTCAAACCCCTCGGTGAACTTTTTCATACCTTCCTGAATTATTTGACCCCGTCCGTGAATTATTTCATACCTCCGTGAATTATTCAACCCCTTCCGTGAATTATTTCATACCTCAGTGAATTATTGAACCCCCTCCGTGAATTATTTCATACCTCCGTGAATTATTTAACCCCCTGCGTGAATTATTTGATACCTCCGTGAATTATTTGACCCCCTCCGTGAATTATTTCATACCTCCGTGAATTATTTCACCCCCTCCGTGAATTATTCGGTACCTCCGTGAATTATTTAACCCCCTCCGTGAATTATTTGATGCCTCCTTGAATTATTTAACCCGATCCGTACATTATTGGACTCCTCTGTGAATTATTTAACCCCCTCCGTGAAGTATTTATTACCTCGGTGAATTATTTAACCCCCCCCGTGAATTAGTTCATACCTCCGTGAATTATTTCATACCTCCGTGAATTATTTCATACCTCCGTGAATTATGTAACCCCCTCCATGAATTCTTTCATGCCTCCGTGAATTATTTCATACCTCCAGGAATTATTTAACCCCCTGCGTGAATTGTTTCTTACCTCCGTGAATGATTCAACCCCCTCCGTGAATTATTTCATACCTCCGTGAATTATTTAACCCGTTCCGTGAATTATTTCATACCTCAGTGTGTTATTTAACCCCCTCTGTGAATTATTCCATACCTCCGTGAATTATTTAACCCCCTGCGTGAATTAGTTCATACCTCCGTGAATTGTTTCATACCTGCGTGAATTATTTAACCCCTTCCGTGAATTATTTCATACCTCAGTGAATTATTTAACCCCCTCTGTGAACTATTTCATACCTCCGTGAATTATATAACCCCCTCCGTGAATTCTTTCATACCTGCGTGAATTATTTAGTCCCCTCCGTGAATTGTTTGATACCTATGTGAATTATTTAACGCCTGTAAATTATCTCATACCTCCGTGAAGTATTCAACCCCCTCAGTGAATTATTTCATACCTCCGTGAATTATGTAAACCCCTTGGTGAATTATTTCATGCCTTCGTCAATCATTTCACCCCCTCCGTGATTTATTTAACCCCCTCTGTGAATTATTTCATACCTCAGTGAATTATTTAACCCCTTCCGTGAATTATCTCATACCTCCGTGAATTATTTCATACCTCCGTGAATTATTTAACCCCTTCCGTGAATTATTTCATACCTCAGTGCATTATTTAACCCCCTCTGTGAATTATTTCATACCTCCGTGAATTATTTAACCCCCTCCGTGAATTGTTTCATATATGCGTGAATTATTTACACCCCTCGGTGAATTATTTCGTACCTTCGTGAATTATTTCACCCCTCCCTGAATTATTTCATACCTCCGTGAATTATTTAACCCCTTCCATGAATTATTTGATACCTCCGTGAATTATTTAACCTCCTCCGTGAATTATTTCATACCTCCGTACATTATTTGATACCTCTGTGAATTATTTAACCCCCTCCGTGAATTATTTGATACCTGCGTGAACTATTTAACCCGCTCCATACATTATTTGATACCTCTGTGAATTATTCAACCCCCTGCGTGAATCATTTATTACCTCGGTGAATTATTTAACCCCCTCCGTAAATTAGTTCATAACTCCATAAATTATTTCATACCCCCTCCGTGAATTATTTCATACCTCGGTGAATTATTTGACCCCTTCCGTGAATCATTTCATACCTCAGTGAATTATTTAACCCCCTCCGTGAATTGTTTGATACCTCCGTGAATTATTTAACCCCCTCCGTGAATTATTTCATACCTTCCTGAATTATTCAACCCCCTCCGTGAATTATTTCATACCTCCGTGAATGATTTAAACCCCTTCGTGAATTATTTCATACCTCCGTGAATTATTTACAACCTTCCGTGAATTATTTCATACCTGGGAGAATTATTCAACCCCCTCCGTGGATTATTTCATACCTCCGTGAATTATTTAACCCTCTCCGTGAATTAATTGATACCTCCGTGAATTATTTAACCCGCTCCGTGCATTATTTGATACCTCCGTGAATGATTTAACCCCCTCGGTGAATTATTTCATACCTCCGAGAATTATTTAACCCCCTCCGTGAATTATTTGATACCTCCGTGAATTATTTGACCCCCTCCGTGAATTATTTCATACCTCCGTGAAGTATATAACCCCCTCCGTGAATCATTTCATACCTCCGAGAATTATTTAACCCCCTGCGTGAATCATTTCTTACCTCCGTGAATTATTTAAACCCCTCCGTGAGATAAATAATACATACGTGAATTATTTAACCCCCTCCGTGAATTATTTCATACCTCCGTGGATTATTTAACCCCTTCCGTGAATTACTTCATACCTCACTGTGTTATTTAACCCCCCCTGTGAATTATTTAATACCTCCGTGAATTATCTAACCCCCTCCGTGAATTCTTTCATACCTCCGTGAATTATTTAACCCCTTCCATGAATTATTTCATACCTCAGTGTGTTCTTTAACCCCCTGCGTGAATTCTTTCATGCCTCCGTGAAATATTTAGTCCCCTCTGTGAATTATTTAACCCCCTCCGTGAATTATTTCTTACCTCGGTGAATTATTTAACCCCCTCCGTGAGATAAATAATACATACGTGAATTATTTAACCCCTTCCGTGAATTATTTCATACCTCAGTGTGTTATTTAACCCCCTCTGTGAATTATTTCATACCTCCGTGAATTATTTAGTCCCTCCGTGAATTATTCAACCCCCTCCGTGACTTAGTTCATACCTCCGTGATTTATTTCATACCTCCGTGAATTTTTTCAGACCTCCGTGAATTATTTGACCCCCTCTGTGAATTATTTCATACCTCCGTGAATTATTTAACCCCCTCCGAGAATTCTGTCATACCTGCGTGAATTATTTAGTCCTCTCCGTGAATTGTTTGATACCCCCGGGAATTATTGAACCCCCTCCATGAACTATTTCATACCTCCATGAATTATTCAACCCCCTCAGTGAATTATTTTACACCTCCGTGAATTATTTAAACCCCTCGGTGAATTATTTCATACCTTCGTGAACTATTTCACCCCCTCCGTGAATTATTTCATACCTCCGTAAATTGTTTAACCCCTTCCATGAAGTATTTCATACCTCAGTGAATTATTTAACCCCTTCCGTGAATTATTTCATACGTCCGTGAATTATTTCACCCCCTCCGTGAATTCATTGATACCTCCGTGAATTATTTAACCCGCTCCGTGCATTATTTGATACCTCCGTGAATTATTCAACCCCCTCCGTGAATTATTTCATACGTCCGTGAATTATTTAACCCCCTCCGTGAATTATTTCTTATCTTGGTGAACTATTTAACCCCCTCCGTGAGATAAATAATACCTATGTGAATTGTTTAACCCCCTCCGTGAATTATTTCATACCTCCGTGAATTATTTAACCCCTTCTGTAAACTATTTCATACCTCAGTGAATTATTTAACCCCCCCTGTGACTTATTTCATACCTCCGTGAAATATTTAGTCCCCTCGGTGCTTCGTTTGATACCTCCGTGAATTATTTAACCCCCTCCGTGAATTATTTCATACCTCCGTGAATTATCTAACCCCCTCCGTGAATTATTTCATACCTCCGTGAATTATTTAAACCCCTCCCTGATTTATCTCATACCTCCGAGAATTATTCAACCCCCACCGTGAATTATTTCATACCTCCGTGAATTATTCAACCCCCTATGTGAATTATTTCATACCTCAGTGAATTATTCAACCCCCTCCCTGAATTATTTGCTACCTCCGTGAATTATTTAACCCCCTCCGTGAATTATTTCATGCCTCTGTCCAATATTTAACCCCCTCGGTGAATTATTTGATACCTCCGTGGATTATTCAACCCCCTCCGTGAATTATTTCATACCTTCGTGGATTATTTAACCCCCTCCCTGAATTATTTGATACCTGCGAGAATTATTGGACTTATTCTGTGAATTTTTTCATACCTCCGTGAATTATTGAACCTGCTCCGTGAATTATCTAACCCCCTCCGTGAATTATTTCATACCTCCGTGAACTATTCAACCCCCTACGTGAATTATTTCATACCTCAGTAAATTATTCAACCCCCTCCCTGAATTATTTGATACCTCCGCGAATTATTTAACCCCCTCCGAGAATCATTGCATACCTCCGTGAATTATTTAGCCCCCTCCGTGAATTATTTGATTCCTCCGTGAATTATTGAACCCCCTCCGTGAGTTATTTGATACCTCCGTGAATTATTCAACCCCCTCAGTGAAATATTTCTTACGTTCATGAATCCTTTGACCCGCTCTGTGAATTATTTCATACCTCCGTGAAGTATTTAACCCCTTCCGTGAATTATTTCATACCTCCCTGAATTATTTGACCCACTCTATGAAATTTTTCATACCTCCGTGAATTATTTAACCCCCTCCGTGAATTATTCCATACCTCCGTGAATGATTTAACCCCCTCCGTGAATTATTTCATACCTCCATGAATTATTCAACCCCCTCCGTGCAGTATTTCATAGCTCAGTGAATTTTTTCACCCCCTCCGTGAATTATTTCATACCACCGAGAATTATTTAACCCCCTCCGTTAAGTACTTCATACCTCCGTGAATTATTTCAATACCTCCGTGAATCATTTCATACCTCCATGAATTACTCAACCCCCTCCGTGCAATACTTCATAGCTCAGTGAATTATTTAACCCCCTCCATGAATCATTTCATACCTCCGTGAAATATTTAACCCCCTCCGTGAATTATCTAATAAATCGGTGAAGTATTCAACCCCCTCCGTGAATTCTTTCATACCTCCGTGAATTATTTCATACCTCCTTGAATTATTTAACCCCCTCCGTGAATTAGTTTATACCTCCGTGAATTATTTAACCCCCTCCGTGAATGATTTCATACCTCCATGAAATATTTAACCCCCTCGGTGCAATTTTTTATAGCTCAGTGAATTATTCAACCCCCTCCGTGAATTATTTTATACCTCTGAGAATTATTTAACCCCCTCCGTGAAGTATTTCATACCTCCGTGAATTATTTCACCCCCTCCGTGAATTATTTCATACCTCCATGAATTTTTTAACCCCCTCCGTGCAATATTTCATAGCTCAGTGAATTATTTAACCCCCTCCGTGAGTTGTTTCATACCTCCGTGAAATATTTAACCCCCTCCGTGAATTCTTTCATACCTCCGTGAATTATTTAACCCCCTCCGTGAAATATTTCATACCTCCGTGAATTATTCAACCCCCTCCGTGAATTATTTCATACCTCTGTGAATGATTTAACCCCCTCCATGAATTATTTGATACCTCCGTGAATTATTTGGTACCTCCGTGAATCATTTAATCTCCTCCGTGAATTACTTACCTCCGAGAAAAATTTAACCCCCTCCGTGAATTATTTAGTCCCCTCCGTGAATTCTTTCATACCTCCGTGAATTATTTAGTCCCCTCCGTGAATTGTTTGATACCTCCGTGAATCATTTAACCCCCTCCGTGAATCATTTCAGACCTCCGTGAATTATTCAACCCCCTCCGTGAATTATTTCATACCTCCGTGAATCATTTAAACTCCCTATGTGAATTATTTCATACCTCCGTGAATTATTTAACCCCCTCCGTGAATTGATTCATACCTCCGTGAATTATTTCATACGTCCGGGAATTATTTAACCCCTTCCGTGAATTATTTCATACCTCGGTGAATAATTTAACACCCTCTGTGAATTATTTCATACCTCCGTGAATTATTTAACCCCCTCTGTGAATTCTTTCATCCCTCCGTGAATTATTTGGACCCCTCCCTGTTTCGTTTGATACCTCCGTGAATGATTTAACCCCCTCCGTGAATTGTTTCATACCTCCGTGAATTATTTAACCCCCTCCGTGAATTATTTGATACCTCCGTGAATTATTTAACCCGCTCCGTGCACTGTTTGATACCTCCGTGAATTATTTAACCCCCTCCGTGAATTATTTCATACCTCCGAGAACTATTTAACCCCCTCCGTGAATTACTTCATACCTCCGTGAATTATTTAACCCCCTCCGTGAATTATTTCATACCTCCGTGAATTATTTAACCCCCTACGTGAATTATTTCATACCTCAGTGCATTGTTCAACCCCCTCCCTGAAGTATTTGATACTTCCGTGAATGGAATAACATCCCTATTTCATACCTCCGTGACTTATTTGAGCCCTACGTGAATTATTTCATACCTCCGTGAATTATTCAACCCCCTCCGTGAATTTTTTCATACCTCCGTGAATTGTTTAACCCCCTCGGTGTATTATTTGATACCTCTGTGAATTATTTGACCCCCTCCGTGAATGATTTCATACCTGCGTGAATTATTTAACCCCCTCCGTGAATCAATGCATACCTCCGTGAATTATTTCCCCCCCTCTGTGAATTATTTCATATCTGCGGGAATTACTCAAACCACTCGGTGAATTTTTTCATACCTCCGTGAATCATTGAACCTCCTCCGAGAATTATTTCATACCTCCGTCAATTACTTACCTCCGCGACTTATTTAACCCCCTGCGTGAATTATTTCATACCTCCGTGAATTATTCAACCCCCTCCGTGAATTATTTGATACCTCCGTGAATGATTTAACCTCCTCCATGAATTATTTCATACCTCCGTGCTTGATTTAAGCCCCTCCGTGAAATATTTCATACCTCCGTGAATCATTTAACCCCCTCCGTGAATTGTTTGATACCTCCGTGAAGTATTCAACCCCCTCCATGAACTATTCCATACCTCCATGAATTATTCAACCCCTTGCTTGAATTATGTCATAGCACCGTGAACTATTTAATCCCCTCCGTGAATTATTCAATACCTCCGTGAATTATTTAACCCCCTCCGTGAATTATTTCATACCTCCGTGAATTATTTAACCCCCTCGCTGAATTATTTCATACCTCCCTGAATTATCTAACCCCTTCCGTGAATTATTTCATACCTCAGAGAATTATTCAACCCCCTCTGTGAATTATTTCATACCGCCGTGAATTATTCAACCCCCTCCGTGAATTCTTTCATACCTCCGTGAATTATTTAGTCCCTCCGTGAATTATTTAATCCCCTCCGTGAATTATTTCATACCTCCGTGAATCATTTAACCCCCTCCGTGAATCATTTGATACATCTATGAATTATTTAACCCCCTGCGTGAATTATTTCATACCTGCGAGAATGATTCACCCCCTCCTATTTGATTCCTCCTTGAATTATTTAACCCCCTCCATAAATTATTTCATACCCCCGTGAAGTATTTAACCCCCTCCGTGAATTATTTCATACCTGCGTGAATTATTTGACCCCCTCCGTGAACTATTTGATACCTCCGTGAAGTATTTAACCCCCTCCGTGAATTATTTCATACCTCGGTGAATTATTTAACCGCCTCGGTAATTTATTTCATACCTCCGTGAATTATTTAACCCCCTCCGTGAATTATTTCATACCTGCATGAATTATTTAACCCCCTCCGTGAATTATTTCATACCTCCGTGAATTATTTGACCCCCTCCGTGAATCATTTGATATCTCCGTGAATTATTTAACCCGCATTGTGAATTATTCCATACCTCTGTGAAGTATTTAACCCCCTCCGTGAATTATTTGATACCTCCTTGAATTATTTAACCCCCTCCGTGAATTATTTCATACCTCCGTGAATTATTTGACCCCCTCAATAAATTATCCCATACCTTCGTGAATTATTTAACCCCCTCCGTGAATTATTTGATACCTCCGTGAATTATTTCAACCCCTCCGTGAATTATTTGATACCTTCGTGAATTATTTGACCCCGCCATCAATTGTTTCATACCTCCGTGAATTACTCAACCCCCTCCGTGACTTATTTCATACCTCCGTGAATTACTTAACCCCCTCTGTGTATTCTGTCATACCTCCGTGAATTATGTAACCGAGTCCGTGAAGTATTTCATACCTGCGTGAATTATTTAACCCTCTCTGTGAATTATTTCATAACTGTGTGAAGTATTTAACCCGCTCCATGAATTATTTCATACCTCCGTGAATCTTTTAACCCCCTCTGTGAATTATTCCATACCTCCGTGAATTATTTAACTCCTTCCGTGAATTATTTGATACCTCCGTGAATTATTTAACCCCCTCCGTGAATTATGTGATACCTCCGTGAATTATTTAAGCCCCTCCGTGAACCATTTCATACCTCCGTGAATTATTTAACCCCCTCCGTTATTTATTTCATACCTCCGTGAACCCCCTCCGTGAATTAATTCATACCTCCCTGAATTATTGAAACCCCTCGGTGAATGAGATCATACCTCCGTGAAATATATAACCCCCTATGCGAATTATTTCATACCCCGGTGAATTATTTAATCCCCTCCGTGAATTATTTCATACCTCCGTGAATTATTTAACCCGCTCCGTGAATTCTTTCATACCTCCGTGAATTATTTAACCCCCTCCGTGAATTATTTTATACCTCCGTGAATTGTTGTACTCCTTCCGTGAACTATTTGATACCTCCGTGAACAGTTTAACCCCTTCCGTGAATTATTTGATACCTCCGTGAATTATTTAACCCCCTCCGTGAATCATATCATACCTCCGTGAATTATTTAACCCCTTCCGTGAATTATTGGATACCTCCGTGAATTATTTAAGCCCCTCCGTGAATTATTTCATATCTCCGTGAATTATTGAAACCCCTCAGTGAATCATTTCATACCTCCGTGAAACATATAACCCCCTATGTGAATTGGTCCATACCTCCGTGAAGTATATAACCCCCTCCGTAAATTATTTCATACCTTCCTGAATTAATTCACCCCCTCCGTGAATTATTTCATACCTCCATGAATTATTCAACCCACTCTGTGAATTATTTCATACCTCCGTGAATTATTTAACCCCCTCCGTGAATTATTTCATACCTCCGTGAATTATTTCATACCTCCATGAATTATTCAACCCACTCCGTAAATTATTTGATACCTCCGTGATTTATTTAACCCCCTCCATGAATTATTTCATACCTCTGTGCTTGATTTAACCGCCTCCGTGAATTATTTCATATCTCCGTGAATTATTCAACCCCCTCCGTGAAGTATATTTAAACCCCCTCCGTGAATTATTTGATTCCTCCGTGAAGTATTTAACCCCCTCAATGAACTATTTCATGCCTCCGTGAATTATTCAACCCCTTGCTTGAATTATTTCATACCTCCGTGAATTATCCAATCCCCTCCGTGAATTATTTCATACCTCCGTGAATTATTTAACCCCCTCTGTGAATTATTTCATACGTCCGTGAAAACTTTAACCCCCTCCCTGAATTATTTGATACCTCCGTGAATTATTTAACCCCCTCCATGAATTATTTCATACCTCAGTGAATTATTTCAACCCCTGAGTGAATCATTTCATACCTCCGTGAATTATTTAACCCCCCCCATTAATTATTTCATACTCAGAGAATTATTTCAACCCCTCCGTGAATTATTTCATACCTCCGTGAATTATTTAACCCCCTGCGTGCACTACTTGATACCTCCGTGAATTATTTATCCGCCTCGGTGAATTATTTCACACCTTCGTGAAGTGTTTAACCCCTTCCCTGAATTCTTTCATACCTCCGTGAATCATTTAACTCCCCCTGTGAATTATTTCACACCTCAGTGAATGATTTCACCCCCTCCGTGAATTATTTCATACCTCCGTGAATTATTGAACCCCCTGCGTGCATTATTTGATACCTGCATGAATTTTTTATCCCCCTCCGTGAATTATTTCATACCTCCGTGAATTATCTAACCCCCTCCGTGAATTATTTAATCCCCTCCGTGAATTATTTCATACCTCCGTGAATTATTTAACACCCTCCCTGAATAATTTGATACCTCTGTGAATTATTTAACCCCCTGTGTGAATTATTTCATACCTGCGAGAATAATTCACCCCCTCCGTGAACTATTTGATACCTCCTTGAATTATTTAACCCCCTCCGTAAAGTATTTCATACCTCCGTGAAGTATTTAACCCCCTCCGCGAATTATTTCATACCTGCGTTAATTATTCAACCCCCTCCGTGAACTATTTGATACCTCCGTGAAATATTTAACCCCCTCCGTGAATTATTTCATACCTCCATGAATTATTTAACCCCCTCCGTGAATGATTTCATACCTCTGTGAATTATTGAAACCCCTCAGCAATTATTTCATACTTCCGTGAATTAATGAACCCGCAATGTGAATTATTCCATACCTCCGTGAAGTATTTAACCCCCTCCGTGAAATATTTGATACCTCCTTGAATTATTTAACCCCCTCCGTGAATTATTTCATACCTCCATGAATTATTTGACCCCCTCCGTGAATTATTCCATACCTTGGTGAATTATTTAACCCCCTCCGTGAATCATTTGATACCTCCGTGAGTTATTTAACCCCCTCCGTGAATTATTTGATACCTCCGTGAATTATTTAACCCCCTCCGTGAATTATTTGATACCTCCGTGAATTATTTCACCCCCTCCGTGAATTTTTTGATACCTTTGTGAATTATTTGACGCCGCCATTACATTCTGTCATACCTCCGTAAATTATCTAACCGAGTCCGTGAAGTATTTCATACCTGCGTGAATTATTTAACCCCCTCCGTGAATTATTTCATACCTCCGTGAATTATTTAACCCCCTCCGTTAATTATTTGATGCCTCCGTGAATAATTTAACCCCCTCCTTGAATTATTTCATACCTCCGTGAATTATTTAACCCGCTCCGTGAATTGTTTCATACCTCCATGAATTATTTAACCCCCTCCGTCAATGATTTCATACCTCCGTGAATTATTGAAACCCGTCAGCAATTATTTCATACCTCCATGAATTATTTGACCCCCTCCGTGAATTATTCCATACCTTCATGAATTATTTAACCCCCTCCGTGAATCATTTGATACCTCCGTGAATCATTTAACCCCCTCCGTGCTTTATTTTATACCTCGGTGAGTTTATTTAACCCCCTCCGTGAATTATTTGATACCTCGGTGAATTATTTGACCCCACCATGAATTATTTGATACCCCCGTCAATTATTTAACCCCCTCCGTGAATTATTTCATATCTCCGTGAATTATTTCACCCCCTCCGTGAATTTTTTGATACCTTTCCTGAATTATTTCACCCCGCCATTAATTGTTTCATACCTCCGTGAATTACTCAACCCCCTCCGTGACTTATTTCATACCTCCGTGAATTACTTAACCCCCGCTGTGCATTCTGTCATACCTCCGTGAATTATCTAACCGAGTCCGTGAAGTATTTCATACCTGCGTGAATTATTTAACCCCCTCTGTGAATTATTTCATACCTCCATGAATTATTTAACCCCCTCCGTGAATTATTTCATACCTCCGTGAATTATTGAAACCCCTCGGTGAATTAGGTCATACCTCCGTGAAATATATAACCCCCTATGTGAATAATTCCATTCCTCCGTGAAGTATATAACCCCCTCCTTGAGTTATTTCATACCTCCGTGAATTATTTAACCCCCTCCGTGCATTATTTCATACCTTCGTGAATTAGTTAACCCCCTCCGTGAATTCTTTCATACCTCCATGAATCATTTAACCCCTCCGTGAATTATTTCATACCTCCATGAATTATTTAACCCCCTCCGTGAATTATTTCATACCTCGGTGAATCATTCAACCCCCTTCGTGAATTATTTAATACCTCGGTAAATTATTTAACCCCCTCTGTGCATTATTTCATACCTCCGTGAATTATTTAACCCCCATCTGTGAATTATTTCATACCTCCGTAAATTATTTAACCCCCTCTGTGTATTATTTCATACCTCCGTGAATTATTCAACCCCCTCCGTGAGGTATTTGATACCTCCGTGAATTATTTAAACCCCTCCGTGAATTATTTCATACCTCCCTGAATTATTTAACCCCCTGCGTAAATTATTTGATACCTCCGTGAATTATTTAACCCCTTGCGTGAAGTATTTCATACCTCCGTGAATTATTTCACCCCCTCCCTGAATGATTTGATACCTCCGTGAATCATTTAACCCCCTCCGTGAATTATTTCATACCACCATGAATTATTTAACCCCCCCCCCCCCCGGCGAATCATTTCATACCTTCGCGAATGAATTAACCCCCTCCGTGAATTCTTTCATACCTCCATGAATCATTTAACGCCTCCGTGAATTATTTCACCCCTTCCGTGAATTATTTGACCCCGCCATGAATTATTTCATACCTCCGTGATTTATTTAACCCCCTCCGTGAAGTATTTCATACCTCCGTGGCTTATTCAACCCCCTCCGTGAATTATTTCATACCCCCGTGAATCTTTTAACCCCCTGTGTGAATGATTTCATACCTCCGTGAATTATCGTACTCCTTCCGTGAACTATTTGATACCTCCGTGAACAATTTAACCCCCTCCGTGAATTATTTGATACCTCCGTGAATTATTTAACCCCCTCCGTGAATTATTTGATACCTCTGAGAATTATCTAAGCCCCTCCGTGAATTATTTCATACCTCCGTGAATTATTTAACCCCCTCCCTGAATCATTTCATACCTCCGTGAAATATATAACCCCCTATGTGAATTAGTCCATACCTCCATGAAGTATATAACCCCCTCCGTAAATTATTTCATACCTTCCTGAATTAATTCACCCCCTCCGTGAATTATTTCATACCTCCATGAATTATTTAACCCCCCCCGTGAAGTGTTTCATACCTCGGTGAATTATTTAACCCCCTCCGTGAATTATTGGACCCCGCCATGAATTATTTCATACCTCCGTGAATTATTTAACCCCCTCCGTGAAGTATTTCACACCTCCGTGAATTATTTAACCCCCTCCGTGAATCATATCATACCTCCGTGAATTATTCAACCCCCTCCGTGAATTATCTGATTTGACATATCGTTGAGTTGGAGAATTTTGTGAGTACCTACCCACTTCGAAACTCATACCTGATGCAACCATGGCATCTGTTTCCTTCCTGCTTCCACCTAGGTCCCAACTGATATACTTTGCGAAGAAAAAGAAAAAAAAGCCCGGAAAAAAATTTCCGAAGAAAAAATGTTTCCATACTTGCTCCATTTATTGTCTTTGGTGACCTCAAGGTGCAGTTTTAGCAAGTTATGACTCTCATTCTGCTCGTTGAATCCCCTTCGCGCCATTAGGTGGCATTGTTCCGCTGCGGCTTGGCATGTCGCCGGAAATTTGCAGCTAGGGAGGGGGGTGTCGATGGCACATGTAGGGGGCTTTGCATAGGTAGTTTATCGCCTAAACACCAGCATTTGAGTTATGCATGGTGTTCAGGGCTAGGGAGGGGAGTGTTTCTGCAATGCCCACACCCGTGGGGATTGTGCAACCACCCACCCGCCCAATGATGCTTGTTTGTACTCATTTTCATGGCTCTGACCCTCGTTTTCTGGCTTTGGCGTGTCAGAGCATCGGGGATCTCTGAGTCAGGGGGTGGGGTGTAATATTTGGGGCATAGCGATGTCAGAATCCATGTTTGTTGCCCATTTCTTCTTTGCACACTCATGTTGCTTCTTGTGTGCCATTTCAGGTGTAAATTATTATGCGATCTCGGCATTTGATTCCCATCCCAGATTTCAATCCCAGAATTAATTTCGACCGCAGATTTCAGTTTTGTCTTTGCATTTTTGATGTTGCATTGATTTTTTCCAATTCTGCGGTTGGGCAGCATTGGTTCTAACATTTGGATTTCCGATTCGTCGATTGGCTGCTGCTGTGTGTGTGCGCGCGCCGTCTGTAGTCGCGCCGTAATGCAGGCCAGCCAATCGAATACCCTTCCGGTTTGGTGCTCATAGTGTTAGCTCTATCCTGTTACCGAAATGGATACGGATCGGAAGCTAGGGCAACTCCAGTGTAAGATAGAAGGCCCGGAATTGCGATCTGGCTAAACCCTGGTGTGGTGCCTCTGCCCATACGGGCTGTGGCCCTTTGGTGCATCAGTGCACCTGAGAGGAGAGTGGTACACGTTAATGGGCGCATCTGCTTTGGCAGTGCCACGCCTACGTGTATGGGGGATCACGAGTTCCTGGAGGCTGGAGGAGCCCTAGTGGAAGAGAAGTTGAAGTGGAAGTGGCCGAGGTAGGCGCACCGCTGGTCATGGAATACATTGGTTGTTGCCTTGCAATTGGATTCCATTGGGGTGCCACACCATATTTGGTTTTGAGGTCTCATGCATTCATTCTAAGAGTTGACATTGCATTTGTCATTCATGCATGGTTCATTCATCGTGTGACTCAAACCCTGGTGGTGCCCACAATTACAGGGTCAAGGTGAACATATAGTGTCTCCTCTCCCCAAGGTAGATTTGGTGCTTTCCCTCACTCTCCCACTCTCTCCCAATACATCATACCCCTCAAGACGTAAATTGAGCATTTAATGCCAATGGACCGTTGTCTTTGATTTTTTGAGACTCTTGGGCTCTTTCACTTTTTTTCAAGTGCCCGTGGCTTGGGAGTTATCTAATTAGGACATGCCTTGGTTTTGCCGTCTTGTGTTTAGACTCAAGGATAGGTATTGGTTGAGCTTTCGCCACTCACTCTCCAAGTGCATGCATGCTCTCTTGGGTCAAGGCTAGGCGAAACTCTCTTCCCATGAATTCCTTCTATCATGGTGGATATGTAAATCTCTCTCAAGGGATTTGGTTCGGGAAGATCTCTTCTCGGGCATGGTTAGGCGATGCATGTACTCTCTCCGGCTCTCCCGGATGAGACCAACTCTCCATGCACGTGCTCTCTTTGGGTGGGATCATCTCTCCATGCAGGTGCTGTCTTTGAGTGGAGGTTAGGTCCCATGAGTAGCCCGGGAGGCCATTGGCCTATTGTGTGCTTCTTTGCCAAGAGGTGGATCTCCATTTCAATGGTGTATTGCTCATTTGTTAATTTGCAGTAGATTAGTTGTTGATCCCAAGAGCTAACCGGGTCATGGTTTGGTGCCTTTGTTGGTGCGTTTAGATGCCCCATGTGACCATGTACGTGCATGTGCACTTCCTTCCCTCATGTTGGTCCAGTCAAGACGTCCGGAGACTCAAGTGTGACTCATTTGCTCTTTGGGGTTGGCCCGACGGCGGTATCGTTCATTTCTTCCCACTCCTCCACCCCCGGTGAGACCATTCATGACGACGGGTAGAAGTAGTGTGAATTTTGGTTTAAACTTTTGCATCCATGACTCAAGTCCATAGGATAATGCCCGTGCCCATGAACTCTTCGTCGTTGCATTGCATGTGGTCCGACCAGAAGAGTAGGTTGAGTCTTACTCACGCTTGTGAATTCTTTTCTTTTTCTAAAGGGTGGACCTACCTTGTGCCCGTTTGGACTGTCCTTGGACCCGTGCTCGTCCCGTGTGCACTAGTGGACCATTTGTACCTGTCTTGGACCCGTGTTTGACTATTGCTGGACCGTGGCTCATTTGTGGATCATTTGTGGGTTTCTGTGGACCATTATTGAACTTTTGGTTGGATCATTGTTGGACCGTATTGGATTCTTGGGTCATTTCGTCATTGGGCTGTCAATTGGAATTGTTTGTCTCATTGCCGTGCTCTTAGTGACTTGAGTGGGTTGTGAGCTTGGGAGTCTCTGCTGGATTTATTGGTTGGAAATTTGGTTGGTTGGAAATTGAAGAAAATGGAAGATTCACTCGGTTCAAGTCACCTGGGGGGCGAATTGTAACCTGCCACGCTGTACGCGAAGCTTACAGACAAAAAGAGTTTAGCAACTGTGAAACAGAGGATACCGCTGGTACGTGATGCCTTACTCACCTTAAGTTGTGAAGATATTGGACGCCCGAGTTCAGCGTCACATGGCGGAGATGTCTTGTTGGCGTTCGAAAGCATGAGTTGTCCAAAGGATCAAGCAGGCCCCGTGTTGGACAAGGAGTCCACGGTCGTGTGGCGTGAAGAAGCCCAGAGACAACGCTCCTGGAAGAAAAGGAGGTGCTGCAGGACAGTTTTTGACATAAGAAGATTATAAAACACCTACCAGTGGTTGAGGAGTTCCACCGGGTAGCTGTGAATAATGCTTCTACACATGAACCCTGGGCCGATGCAGGAAAGCGACTTTGAGAAAAACGGGTCAACGCTGCAATGTGGGTGTTGGGTGTGGTACTAGCTTGTGAAAGCCACACATCTGTGGCGCCAGAAGCCCCAACCAGGTTGGTTCTTTGTGAGAATGTCTTTGTCATTCTGGGGGCGCTAAACTATAGTATTCAAGTATAAGGACGCATGGTGCTTGATAAACGTTTTGAGTAACCAGCAAATACGGTGGAGCTGCTCTCTAAAGATGACATGTCCTTGTTGCAAACACGCAGTAATATGGAGAAAGACATAACAGATCGAAGTTACAGTCCGTTGACGCCACCGACGCCTTGGCGTCCGTTTTGATCGACAGGTCGTTTTGTTCACTGTAGGACTGATAAAGGCGGCAAAGGCAAAGTCAAAGGTTACACCCAAGGGTTTGTACCACCGAAAGAGAAGGTGGATGGCCGCACACCGCATTGAGCTGTCAGCTGAACACTTACTAGCGGAGCCGATCCGCGTGCTGCCGCCGTTGCAACCACACTTACCGCTGTTTATGTGATGCTGTCCTCAGTTAGCAGAGTGGGAGTAATTGAATGATACATGCGCGACGTCGGTGATTCGCGAAGGTCTGCGCTTGGATTGGGTGGACAGTTTTGATCCTGAGAATCCTTCTGCAGATTTTCGGCCGCATTCCTCTTCAGCGGAGGTGTGAGATCCTGAGTTGGTACAGCATGTACTGGACGCCGTTAAGCAAGGGTGCATGGAGGTTGGCGAACCACACGAGGTCTGCTGTTGTGCAAGCATGTTTGCTATGGATAACGCAAAAGATGAAGCACACTGTGAGGGTGGCAGACGACAGATCATGAACCTTAAGCGAGTGAATGAGTTCGTTAGCACAACATATTTTTGTTTCGTGACACTGTGGGGCATTTTACCCTTTTTGAAGCGAGGTCAATATACGTGCAAGGTAGACGTCAAGATTGCGTATTTCCAGAAGGGTAGACACGCACGTGATAAACCGTATCCTGGACTGTTTGTTGGTGGCAGCTTTACGGTTGGTGTGTTTTGCCATTTGGGCTGAATGATGTTCCACGGGAATGGAAACCACTCATGCAACCCATCATGAACGCATTACATGCAAGGGGCGCGTTAGTGGGGGTCCACGTTGACGATTGGATTATACGCGGGGAGTCGTATATAGAATGTTTGGAACACACGCGGTATTTGGTTCACATTTTATGGCTGTTGGGGATCCTGATCAATGTCCCTAATTCCATGCTCGAGCCCTCACAGGAGCTTATTATCCTTGGCTTGATGTTGAATTTTAGAGAGGGATGCATGACAGTACCTTCAAGGCGGCTGCAGGACATCTTTCAGGACTTGAATCGCTTGGCGGACTCCGCGGCTCCGACGGTCCGGCGTTGTGCTTCCGTTCTGGTTCTCTTTGTTATGCCCCGTATCCGTCTACTCAGCAACAGTCTCGCGGTACACGTGGCGATGGCGGCACAAGCTGGTTGGGAAGCGGTTGCCAAAATGCCAACACGAGTGCACGTCAAACTGAAAGAGCTAGCGGACGATATGTATGCATGGAAGGGACGCACCTTCGCAGAGCCCATGACACAGACTCCGGAAGTGTACTCTGACGCTTCGGATCTCGCATGGGGCGGCGTTCTGCAGGGGGATTCCCAGGCAGCATTTGGCTGGTTCCTGAACAGGGAGGAGCACGCCAATGTCAAGGAGTTTCACGGAGCTATGATGACAATTCCAGCATACGTGTAGGGACACACAACGGTTCGCTTCTTCACGGACTCAACGGAACCTTACTGGTATCTCAGCAAGTAGGGAGGTCGCAAGCCACATTTCAACGCAATAATTCTGCAACTATGGAAGTTCTCGCAACAGAATGACATCACAATGCAGCCCTTTTACGTCCACACCTCCGTCAACCCAGCGGACGTGTTGTCCCGGCTTTGATGCACACCGTCAGAGGCTCAATTCCCGGAGGATGTGATGCATTGGATTTTGGAGGAGTTTGGGAGATGGATAACGCCGGAAATCAACTGGATTGCACGGTCATCGAATGCGGTGTGCAGCAAGTTCGTCAGTCCCGGTCCACAACCGGGGGTCTACGCCGTAGATGTATTCTCGCAAGATCTGTTAGCAATGTCCCCAGCCCGGCGTTTTCCTCGGTTCAAGCATATACCTCAGGTGGTGTCGCAGATCGTTGCTACGCCGGGAGTTCGAGTTCTCATGGGTCTACCATATCGTCCCAGGGATGTCTGTTGGAACCTGTTGATGAAGCTTGTCAAGTACGGACGAAACACCACATCATTTCGCTTGAAGATGCCCGACAGAGTGGAGACAAGACCACAGTTTGTCCTGACTTTGGTGTATGTTTGCGCACGTACTACTGACACCACAGGGCATCCGAACAAAGACCAACCCTGATTGTCAAGTGACGGGATACCTTGAAACATTATAATTCGGCGTGGCACCTGTTTGCATCGTTTCTTGCTCCCAACGCGGGTTTGGCACAATATATGGTTGTGCACAGGATTGACCAGATTCCACTACGTACAGTGGCGCTGCAACTATTGAAGTTCTCTTGTATGCAATCTCAAAACGCTGGTCGCATGGACTTTTCTGCGGTCTGCCTGTTCCCTTGCTTTACGCAACTGCGCTTTGAAGGAATGTTGCGCAACTTAAAAAAGGATTGGTTTGTCAGTGTCCCTCATTACAATCATTTTTACAACGTAGGGCGTTTGATACAAGTCAGGCATGAACAACCTGTGCCTTCTGAGGAGGCTCTACGACTTCAGGGCATTCCTTCTTTTCGGTTTTTCGCCTCGTTCACGGGGCGTGGATCTGGCGCGTTCACGTAGGGACATCAATCAGTCAGCGCAGCCATTGGTTCTGGCTAGCGGACGCAAAGGAAGGAGGTACGTTGGACGCTATCCCATGCACAAGATCGAGCCACACACCATTGACCCACAATGTTGTCTGGCCCTCACCTTGAAGCCACGGCGGATTATGCTGGAGAGGAGTTGTTCGTGTCACTGCGCAAACCCAGGAAACAAATCGCGTCAGAAACCATGAACTGTTTAACTATACGCTGGTTGCGTAAGCATCTGTTTAAATTAGGGGATTTAGATGTGGAATCGTTCGCTGCACATTGGACACGCAGAGCTGCGGCGACAGCGCTAATTAATTTGGGTTTTATCCTCATATCGTTGCGGCATTAGGTGATTTGTCCTGTTATGATACTTTCAGAACTTTTGATGACAGGTGCAGGGCACTACTGCGTGTTTCACAACTTTTAGTTCCCAGCGATCTGGCGTCTGGAGAAAGCGCTCGTGAGGCGCGTTGGTGGCTGCAGTGATATATTACTCAGAATCATTCTTTGTATAACGGGCCATTCAAGGATAGAGCGCATCTTCCGTTCTGCTGCCCATACATGGGGGTTGTGTAGTGCTAGGGCTGAGCCAGCTCAAATTTACGCGGTTTTTTTAGGAGGAAAGAACAGATGACAAAAGAAAAGCACTACACAAGACACGTGTAAGCCCGCCCTTTCCCCCCCTTGTTATTGCTCGCTATATCGTGAAAAACAGTTGCCACAGGGGTGAGTGGTTGCCACCATTTGAAGAGCATGGATGGTTGCAAGCGGTTGGGGCATGTCAAAAATGTCTGAAAAAGTTTTTATCATGTATATTATGTGGTTTTCTCTGAGTGTGAAAGCAAGCTCTCGTAATTTAGTGGTTAGTTTACCACACTGTCATATGAAGGAGGGTGGTTCAAACCCCTAAAGGAGGGGTTTAAGCTTAAAAACACATTTTTCAAGTATAATACCACTTTTGTGTACATTTTGAAGGTGCCCATTTCAATGATATAGGGCACCAGTGATTGAGAAGGACAGAGAAAACAAAACACTTTTAAGGAGTCGGCCCATATATGTGTCTTGTTTAGTATTATTGCTTTGGCATCTCTTCTTTCCAGCTCATAAAATCCAGTGAATTCGAACGCACCGCCGGGATGCGGCCGCCAGTGAGGAGAACAGAGCAACCTACACAGAAGAACGCAGCACTGAAGCAGAAAGCCGTTGCATGTGCCTGTTGTGTGTGCACGACTTACCCCGCTTTTCACTTTTTTGAAGAAAACGAAGAAAGAACAACCCAGGAAGCAAAAAGAAACCAAAGAAAGAAGGGGGAAAAAACAGCATTGGCCGAACGGAGCCACAAGCACCACACACACAGCACACACGGCATGGGCACCGGTGAAGAAGTGCTAAGGGGCCATGGACGGCGCACGCTCAATACACCACGCACACACCACACGAGGCACGTACACCGGTGAACGAGCGCTAAGGGGCCATGGACGCCGCACCCATTTGCACACCCAGGGCAGCCAGTAGACCGATGGCAACAAACCACACCCCTCGGGTTGGACACACCAGGGCGATCAAGCCGATTAACCGGGCCAGCAGCAGGGGCAATACCCCTTGGCTGCTGGTCCCAGCCTGGCCAGGATGCATCAAGGATCATGGCAAATGTCACCCAGCTCCATTGCAACAACCACTGACACGTGAGCCAGTACACAGTTCTTAAGGGGGGATGCCTGCCAAGCAGCAGGATGCCGCGACCCAAGCCACAGGGCTGAGGTGATCGTACACTAGAATCTCGAGAGCAATATATTCCCTGTGGTGAGAGGTACTCGACACGGCTGGGCAGCCTCCCAAAGCTGCCGTTCAAAGGAAGGGGCATGTGGCCCTACCCATGGACACATGTGGAAACACCCTCTCACCCGAGACACCACGACCGGGTGGCTGCAACACTGCCTTCCCAAGTACCTGCGGTAGCAACTTAAGGGGCAGGTGAAATAGGGCAGTGGGAGGGACAGGCCGTCCCCTTGGCAAGACCTTCTTCTCCCATTGTCAAAGAAGGCATCCCGAGCTCCCGAAGATACCTATCTACCTCGATATGATCAGAATGTCAATGATTTTCAGATGTACATAAGCCCAGTAGATTTTCCGCCAGTTTCCAAGCTTTCCGGTCGCCTCCAGATGTTGCCCGTGAGCGCACGCTGAGTTGCATTCTTCTTTCATTTTCTTTCAATCGGATTCATTTAAATTATTTTGAAGCAATTCGTTATAAGCTAATATGTACGATGAATGCACATTTAAACTCTATGCCTGCTCCATTTTTGTAGACCGGGTTTTCTGACTATTCATATTCTACTATGGAGTTCAATGACCCTCTTAGTGCTTCGCACTTGTTGCTCCGAGAGGCTGAATATGGGTCCGGGGATGATCAGTCGGGTCCGGAGATATCACAGACAGAGTTGGGCGTTCCGACCCTTGGGGCATCAAGGTCGCAGGCTTCGCAGTTATAAGAATCCGCCACCACAAACTGGTTACACGTGCCCCATCTGGCTCTATGATTCTTCATCTTGAAATCTTTTTCCAAAAATTATACTTTGGGTGTCACACAACGAGCAAATGTATCAACATGGCAACATGAAGTGATCTTTGGAATGCAAGTCTTGGAGGTTTGTTCACCTGTGATCTATATTTCAAGGCTGCAGCGAAGTGTGCAACAAGACAACCACAAAGTAATCGCAAAATGTTGGCACTAAAATAGCAAGCAGAGCAACTAAGAACTCAAGCTTCACTTGCAGATCAACAAGCAAGGAGAAAAGCACAGCGGTAGAGACGCTAAGCAGAAGACAACAAATCGCATGGTACATACTAGAGTGCACGAAACATAAATGGATGGTATTGTCTACTAGAAAGCATTGCAAGGTACAATAAGTCATTTCGGGCTCTTTATTTTGTGAAAGGGGGCCAACGAGACTCAAAAAGTTGTTCTACTTTTTTTTCTTGTTCCGCCCGACTTCGCAAAAACTTTGGGTCCAAAGCATAGGCCGAGGTTCCTGGCTGAAAACAGAAAACACGGGATCGTTTGAAATCAAGACAGCCTTAGCTGTCAGAAAATCAACACATTTAGAGCAGACACAATAAATCTTTTCGGGGTGCAATCCAAATTCTGAAGCATCATAACAAACATTTCTCTTAAGTGCCAGCAAACTAAGGTTATGGCAGTGCACAAGAGGTTATGCATTGCATTACTAAAACCAGACATTTTCTTTTGTTCGGCTCAACGCCTGCTTTAAGCGTGCATGAAGTCCATTCAAAGGTATGCTCGTCTGTTGATGCGATACAGCCTCCAATCAACACAAGGTCAAACAGTTGCCTCGTCTCTGACAACCCTTTGTTCCATAAGATATAATCGGCAAAAGACGCACAACCTATGTTTTTTGTAGTGCTTTTTTCTTGATTATGTCCTTCCGAGAATTGGTAATGCGAAAAGGATTGTTTACCGCTTTAGTACAGGATAAGGTCTCTCCACCGCATGTGGTTTTTGGTCGTCGAATGGATGGACCCCCCCCTCTTTTTCTTTGGGTTATCCACAGCATACATAACTTGAGTCCGAGCTTCCACAAGTCGTCGGTTGTCTACATAATCTAGCCAGCCCTTATCACCATAACCAATGAGCTGTAACCTACAAGTCACTGTTTATGATGGTATTGCAAGAGTTTGCGCCTTCATTGTGTACATCTGCTTCTTCGCTTAGATCGCGTGTTTCTTTGTCGGCGCTGCAATTTCTTACCATCAACCGAAATCTCTTTATGATTCATGAGGCCTTGTTGAATTCGTTGCCTACACACGAGAACCTACAAGCCGGTTTTTTCATTTGCACGCACTTCTGTCGTGACTTGAGGTGTGCAGTGGACAAACTCTCGACACAAACCTTCTCAAATTGCCCGTAATATTATGCAACCCTAAAAGGGAATGTATTCGTAACAGAAGAAAAAAAACGGATGTTCGAGTAATGAAGCAGCTATTTATGCTGGTTGACAAATCAGGTGATTTGGAATTTGAGTTCTTTTGGAGAAATGCATTAATCGAAAAAGAATCTCAGGTTGGAAAACATCTTTTCTGATAGTCTCATTGATGAAACGGCTCAATGAACATGTGCCATGGTAGCAACATTTTGTAAAAGAAACTTTAAAAAAACGGTAGTTTCTAGTTCTGGCGACATAGCCATGTTGTGCATGCACTTATTGTACTTTGAAAAGTCTCCGGCTTCGGCATTGTTCCATAGAGAGATTTATAAAATGTTTCCAGAAACGACACTTATTTTTGGTATACAAGTTGGTGTTTTTGTTAGACTAAGGAGAATCATTGAGTTGCAAATGCATATTTATGTTGAGTAAAAAATTGTGCTCTCATTAGTATTTGTTAAATTTTAATAAACGGGTTTGTTGCCGGTGCAAGTTTTTTCGGAACTCTTGGTGTACATACGAAGAGAAGTAAGCGGTTTTTGAGCTGAATTGTTCGGATAATTCATGCACATGTTTTCGCTTGTTAATACAAAAAACCAAACTGCACAAACGCATACATCAAGCTCTCTACATACCAGAAACTTCAAGTTGAAACCTTTACATGTTTGTGAGAATTGTTCAAAAATGAAGTCAAATACAAAATGGCCTATCGGATAACCTACAATACTAAACTCATGCGCACAGATTTTTCTAATTCTCAAATGCATTGTGAATACAAAGAAGCCCGTTGTCAAAAGTTTATATATTCAGATTCGAAATATACATTTGCGAGACAAATATGGTAAAGCAAACCAACAACAAATCGTTGGTGAAAATCTGGAACTTTTGAAACGGCCAAAATCACCCAAACTTGGTGCCATGTTGGTTCCAAGTGGCTCTCACAGACGTTGAATGGTACAAGATGGTTGTCTCGCCCTAAGAGTTGGCATACATGGCAAGATAATGGCACCAACACAAGGGTGTGTGCCCACCAGCGCGAGACGATGGCTCCCCGCCGGACAACTGGAATTATGGAAATTGTGGGGAACTATGGAGAATTATGAGAGATTATGAGGAATTATGGGGAATTACGGAGAATGATGGAGAATTGTGGTGGAATTGTGGAGAATTTGTTGGGAGTTATGGGGAGATATGAAGAATTATCGGAGAATTATGGAGAATTATGAGGCATTTAATGGTGAATTACAGAGAAATATGGGGAATTATGGGGAATTATGGTGAAATTATGGGGGATTATGGGGAATTATGGGAAATTGTGGAGAAATATGGGTGTAATTATGGAGAATTATGGGTACTTATGGCTTGGTGTTGGAATTATGCCTTGGTTTTAATTCTTGATGGGTTGTTGTCGTTCCCGATGGCTTGCTTTTGCTTCTTGCCGGGTTGTTATTAACTACCTCTTAAGTACCTTGTTTATGCAAGACAATCGCACATAAAGAACATTGTTCCGACGATGAAAGTCTGACATGTCTATGGAAACAAAAGGCCATACGACGATAAAAAACAACGATAGGCAACACAAGAAATGACATCCCAAATTCAGAATTGCACCAGAAGTACCCATAATTCCCCGAGAATTCTCCATAATTCCCCAAAATTGCTCATAATACCTCATAATTCTCCCATTATTCCCCATAATTCCACCATAATTTCACACAAATGCCCCACAAGTCTCCCATAATTACACCATAATTCCCCATAATTCCCCATCATTCCACCCAAACTCCCCATAGTTCCTCTGTATTTCGCCATAAATCCCCATAATTCCCCACAATTCTACCAATGTGACCAAACACCCAGCAGCTGTTGGACAAGCCCACTATAGCTTTTAGGAACTATGGGGAAATTGCCCGCCACCGCTGGACGAACTTTCCTTGCCAGCGCCAGCGATTTGGCGGCCGCACACCCATGGCTATATTATCAGAAACCTTATATAGAATCATATAATCAACAACGCACCACGCCCACAGATCAAATTGGTAACAGGGGTGGGGTTGGTATTGAAGCTGGAAATAAATTCCCGAAAATTCCATAATTGTTGCAAGCAAAATGCACACGTAACTCGTGCAAATACTACACATTTTTGAAGCATTTCAGGGTGAAATCCACCTTGAGACTTAAGCTTTCTGAAATACCTAAAACCTATTTTTCTTTGCAGCAAATAGGGCAACAACCAAAAATGCGAACCAGAAGGAAACTTATTCCAACGTTGCAACCCGAGAAGCTTGAGGATGGGATGTTTCTTGCCCTGTGGGGCCATTTTGTGATGCATTCCATGCATTCCATGCTTATGAGATTTAACATGTTGCCCTACAATAGTACACCCACTTTCAAAACCCGTAGCATCATGCGTGGCTCTTGGATGTGCGGTTCAAATGGGATGCAAAACGGTGCTGACCACAAAAAAAAACAAGGCTCAGTTGTCGAGGTTTGGTTAACACTACCAAAATATTCCTCTGCTTGGGTCACAATTCCTTTCATGAAAAAAAAAATTCCTGTGTGCATAATTGACCTAAGGGTTCTAAGGTTTCAGAATTACGCAGAAAAT
Source organism: Eutreptiella sp. 'Long Island Sound 2002' (assembly GCA_964036045.1). Taxonomy (NCBI): domain Eukaryota; phylum Euglenozoa; class Euglenophyceae; order Eutreptiales; family Eutreptiaceae; genus Eutreptiella; species Eutreptiella sp. 'Long Island Sound 2002'. Next base: position 66,554,327 of record OZ038380.1, on the reverse strand, counting down.
ACATCCCCTTTGATGTGACATGGAGGTCAACGTGTGTACTAGAAGTCAGCGACTACCACTTTCAAAAAGATTTTTGTGCACAATACATTTCCACAATACATGGCCAATTTACCTTGAACAAAATGGTATCTGCAATGGTGGGCCTGGTGGCCCTGCAGCCCAGGGTCGGGGTGGAACAAAATGGACCATACCCCAAACCAACTCAGCTACATCGCACTGCACTGCACCCGCATTGCATGGTCTGCATCACACTTTCACTTCCCATGGTCTTGAAAAGTCAGACCTCTGTCCGCATCGCACAGCACCACATTCAATTGCGCATCGCATCGCATGCACTTTACTTAGAGTTGCCCTCTCCCCATTTACCATTCATACTATGTCTCCACTGTAGCCCTGCCACCAATGCCCATAACAGCAAATGGTATGGTTTTGGACGAAAATGTCAAACCCCCACCGCCAACCACTAGGACACAATGGGGCTTCAAGGTGCTGACTATCATCTCCTTCCATACCTCTGGGTCCAAGCTACTTTAATATACCTGGTTGAGAGCCTGCAACAGCATTGGGAATGAAGAGCCACAGCCAGAAGGAGACCTCCCATTTTGGAATGCTGGTCTTATGCGGAAACCAGCTTTCAAAACAAACAGAGCCTAAAAAGCTGGTGCATCTCGCTTTTTGTGCCTGTTCCTGTGCCAAAATGCTTGCACCATCTGGGTGTTAAACCATACCGTTCAACTAGCTTGGTTTTACGCGAGTGCAGCTTAACTTTATACACCTGATCAGCATCATCGGTGGTGCATGCATGAAATGGCCATGACCTCAACCCTGGCTGTAGCATGCAACATAAGGCCCGTCTTCAATTGAAGGAGCAATGTGCCCTGCGGCGATACATAATCGTGCCACAAACTGCAAGCAGACCAATTGGACAGGTAAATGTAGAGTACAAATAGCAGAGCAGCATGATAATACGGGGTGAGGCTCATACATGTGCGCATCAATTCAGGTTCAAACAGGCACATACACCCACAGCAAAAGTGTGTGCTGGCCAGTAGGTGTGCAAACACTGAGCATTGCCACCCCACACTTGCTGTTATGTGTAAATGGCGATGCTGTAGATCGCAGTACAAGTTTTCATGTAAAACAGTATGCTGGGAGTTTCTGGGGCAAAAAGGTCGTGCAGACGTGGAGATTCACAAAAATAGAATTGGACGCATAACAGACACAAAACTGATGAAACGCCACCCCATTCCTTTGAGCAAATCTTGTCGGCATCAGACCCCAGTGCAATCCCCAGTGTTACCAACAATTCCTCAGCTCATAACAAATGCCAAGCCTGACACTAACCTACTGACCCTCGGCCACAAATTTCTCATATGCATCTTTTTGCATGAGGCCAGCAGGAACAGCACTGATCTCCTTCAGCTTGATAAACCAGCCTCCAGACTCAGACTCTTTGTTCACAAGCTCTGGTTCATCATTGAGCGCTTCGTTGACCTCAAGGACAACACCATCCACAGGGGTGAACACCTCGTCAGTAGTCTAAGGAGGATGCGAGTGTGCCCCTGGCAACGACAGAAGGCTACTGCAAAAATAAAAGACCTATGATCCTCCTAACCCGCCAGCTACCGTGCCTTCTTCATTCAATACGGATAACCTCAGCCCAAACAGAAATATATGCCCGTGCTGCCCACAACATCTAAGCCCTCCTCTGAGAGGCGGTCAACATGAAGCCATTATTCTTCCTACCTATCAAATTGAGCCGGAATGACCCGTACCTTATGTCACTGATTGGCGAGTTCTGTCCCCAGAGGATGTCCCATGTCTGAATTGCCCAGTTGCAAAATTACTAGATGGGATGAAATACAAAAATCACCTCATTACAATTGAACAGGCAGAACAGCGATTAGCCCCAGTGAAACAGACCGTGGTGCTGCCCCTACGTTTATGGATACGCATCTCAGGCTGTGAAGGTTGCATGTCTTTACATCAGATCCCGCGATTCCGCTCACTTGCACGGCAACCTCCAGTCAAACTGACGAGGGCAAGAGCTGTTATGGGCAGTAGACTATCACCTATGTTGGGAGGGTGATGAATGTCCTGTTGCAACAATGGCTCCCTGCTGCCACAAATAACCGCCCACCTGCATGCTGCCACTCTCAAAAAGAGCCCCTGTTTGGCTAGCCATTCCCGCAAATGAGCTGACAAATCCCCCCACAAGGGTCGCTTTCCACGTGAGCAGCAGCTGGGTAGCCTGGCCCTTGGTCAATCGCCATCGACAAATGATGGTTCTGCTGGGAGGATCTGGAGGTTCAGAGAAGCACTTGACTGGACAGCAGTTGGACACACAACAACACCAGACTACAGATATTCTGGTTGGGGTGAGGTGTGCTGAAGAATGTTTCATGGCTCAGCGGGGCGGCAGAGACCTATCATCCCGTGTATTTGTTACTGTGCAGGGACAGGTTGCCTGAAGCAAAGCTGCATGCTACTCTGAAATACTGTGACTTGGTGTGCAGGGACTGCTATGTGTCTGTACACCCAATTCAAAGGGGATACCGTGATCAATATGTTTCCTTGAATGCCCAGATGCCTTACACGGCTGGACTGGCCCTTCAATGGGGTGTACAGTTGCTTACCATGTGTTGCTAATAAATTGATCTGGTTCTAAAAATAAGTTCAACACAGATTCCAAAAGTTTTTGACCCCTCCCTCGTGCTCCAGTGCCCAAACATCGACCATTGGTGGCTCCCACAAGCGATTAGATGCAGTACCCACAACTAGTGAAGCACACCTTTACGGATTCCACCGCAGCATATGACTCCCCTGCAGTCACCTTCGTCCCAACTTCGGGTAAATCAACGTACACAATGTCCCCCAATTCACTTTGTGCAAAATCACTGATGCCCAGAGTGGCCTACACACGGAGTAGAGGAGGGGACTGCACTGAATAACAAATGATGCAAGCAAAGTAGCGTTGTCATTAGCCTTCTGTTCGCCGTGTCGTGGGATTAAAATTTGACTTTGCTCATTCGCCCCTGACACTTACATCCAATTGCTCCTAGCTGAAGGGAACCTCGGGGTAAACCATCTTCTCCAAGCCAATCCAATCTGAGCCAAATGCTGCACTGCCACATGCACGTGCTATCACACACAGGCTCGCACACGTGCAGGTGCTCTCACATGCATGAAAGGGATCATCAAGGGATATGGTGGCAGCTCCCGTTAACTCAGAGACACTATGATTAGTGTCGAGGTGCAATGATTACAAAGCTGTAATGGGACAACTGCAGTGCACATTCTGCCCCCCAGCCCCTGAGCCATCCCCTCGGAGGGTGTGCAGACCGTGCCGTCGCCTTGCACATCAATCCACTCGTGCGACTTGTTGAATAAGATTGGGGCCCGCAGAGGCGCATGGGGCCGGAACATAGGGGCCTGCGTCATCATAGTATTGGTGAAAAGCCGGATGGCGGGACCAGGAGATGCCACGGCCCTGGGAAGCTGTGGCGCCATCCGTGCGGCCCCTTGCCGCACCGCAGCGGTGAATATGTGCTTGAAAACCATGGCTGAGGTCCAGAGGAAGAGACTTGAATGCATGGGGCAGCACCATTCCCTCGTCAGAGAGAGAGAAGGGCGCGCGAGATGGGGCACTGGCGCAAGTTCAACGTTTCTTGCCACAGCTGTGCCGCCTCGGGGGGATTACTTGCACCGCGCGTGCACCACGTATCGAGTTGGAACAAACTCTGGGGAAAAGGTCATTCCTTGGTTCCTTGGTTACCCGATGCTGGCGTATTGGCCACACTCGGAGGCAGAGATGACGGTGGCAGGCACCCGATCACCATTCGATCGGGTGTAGGTGACAGTGATGACCACAGGAAACCATGAAAGAGACATGGGTGAAACAGTAACGGGACACAGTGCGGTATATGCAATAGTAATACCTTTTGCAGCTTGGAAACACATGCACTTGACCATCGAATAGGTGGGTAGGTCAACAAAATCACCCCAATACACGCACCACGTGTGCACCGCACACGCATTGTGTATACTACTCCCTCTGAACCACAGTGTGCAGCAATTCGTTCGAGACCAAGCCCTTTGAGGGCAGTATTGCATGGGCCCATAGATCGGTGTGACTGTAACCCACCGTTCGAAAGATGCACACAGAAGCGAGAGAACCCCAACCCGAGGAGGCTTTCATACTTCAACGGCTCCAGAACTTTGCCACCCGCACCCTTTTCAACGTCTTGCGCTGCTCAGAGAACACACATGTGGGGCTTTCGTCTCACCTGAGCCTCGTCACAGACTTTTTGTCGCAAAGAGTGTGCCTACAACACCATAGAAAATGGAATTTCACAAGTTTTACGTGCGCCTTGGCATTGCTTTTTAGGATGTGTGAGGCTTGTTGATGTCGCAGTGCGCCATCCATTTTTTTTTTGGAAGAGCCACGGCCAAGATCTCGGAAGACGTGCCAACCTTTGGAATGGTGTGTTGTGGTCGTATGACTCATGTACACGCAGGCGCTCATGGGCACACACACAAATACACACACTACGCTAAGAGCAGTCGCAACATGTACGCATTGGTGTGTGAGCTGCCGACTGGTGGGTGACAGGCCGTTGAAAAAAAAAAGAAAGTAATAGCTGTTTGGCGGCTCCACATGCCTCTTTGTGGGTTGTAGAGCAAGAATTGGGGACTGTCACCGCAGCACGTCGGTGTGGCACTGCGGTCCATCGATGTTTGTTGTGAAGGTTCGGACTTGCGGATCTTCAAAAATTGGCAAAGATTGGCGCTCTTGACGCTGGACCTCTGGACACGGCAGTTGTGCGGCGCATACACATGTGCTCACTTTCAAACACACACACACGCCCTCTGCCGTGGGGTGGGCTCCCCTGCGCTTTCAGCTCCTGAGGCCACTGCCTCCCTCATGTGTGCACACCAGATTGCATATTGAGACGGAAGCCGAAGTTGCATGACCGCTGGCCCTGAGGGCTCACTTGTACCTGTAGCTGACTCCATCCCAACCGACCAGTGACGTGGGTTTAGGGGCATCAGAATTGCTACTCTCAAAGTTCCCCCCTGTGGCGCTAGTTGAGCAAAGGCTGCCCTGGCATGCCACAGCTGCAGACAGGCTTGGCCAAGCTAATGGCTGTTCTCCAGGCTCCCTTGGGGGTTTGTTTCATCTCACGGGTTCTAATGTGGTCACCTTCCGCACTACCCTCGTGAGCCCATGTGGAACCTCAGGGGAAGGTTCCACTCATTAGCCCACAATGGCTTTGTAGTCCACAGACCGTCCAAATACATCACCGCTGTGTAGATAGGGGGGGAATTCTGGCGGGAAATCCTTTTCCACCCAAGAGGGGAGGGGGGGGGGGGGGGGGGAGAATGTTGTAGGGGCAAAAAAGCCCCTTCACAGGCACTTTGTTTTTGACGAAAAATTGCCGATGATCTTGTCACCGCGGACCAGCTTATGTAGCCAGGTTGACTTTTGCTCCGGGCCCCCGAGACAGCAAGAGTGATGTAGCCATTGAAGCCCCCCCCCCGCCCCCTCCCCCTGGTTCATAATACTACGGTCACTCTGTTTTGCACCACAGTCACACTGTGGACTGGGTTTGCTGTACCGTCCCATGTAATGGTGGTGCTTTTCCAATGCTGTTCAAAGTCAAAAGCCTATTCACTAGAGGTATTTGGGGGCGCCCTTGCACTGCACGCGCACCGGGCGCTACTTTTACACTAGGTTCCCCCCGAAGAGACCCCAGGCCCACCCCTTCCAAACGCCCCTAAATATACGTCACCCGAACTCCCGTAGTTGAGGACAAATGCAAGCTACCTTCCCTCCACATAAGACATCATGCAAAATGCGGAAAGCCATGAGCAGCGATGGTCGCTACCCCAAATGTCCACTCTCAACAACACATGTCCTTCTTTCTGTTCAATTGTCCACTAAGTACAAAATCAGAATGAGCAACTTGTGTGCGCAACATGACACAGTTGGTGAATTAAAGCACAGCGACATTGTCACATGTATGTGTGCCAATGCAATCCGTACAATATTGCAACGGACACTTGTCACACATGGACATCTTCTCAGGGTGAGACTTGGTGCAACAAAGGGCACATACATCCCCATCGTCACCCACCACATCGTCATCATCATTGCCCTCCTATGTAGGTGCAGCCCATACATGTGCAGGTACATGTTCCCATGGACCATATGGAGGGTACCGTACTTGTCTTCGAATCAAAAATTGCTGCAAATGCAAGAGTACACGCATGTACTCATGCAACTCAGTACCGGATCCCCTCCATATGTTCCTGACAATGCCCCAATGCCACATGCGTGCAAACAAGTGCTCAATTCATGGCCTACGGAAACCATCCACATCGTTGTATTCCTTTTGGCGCTCCGTCAAAGTCTTTCGACCGATAAAGGGCCATACCACATGGAGGCACCCCTTGTATGCACCATCCATGCAGCCAATCTCATAATCCATATAATGTCCCTTTACCCTTTTGGGCCCCTCGCGATCCCAAATGAGAACATCCGCCGATGTCCCAGGGGCTAACGGACAAATCCAAATAATGTTGCCAAGACTATCAATGGCAACCGTTACTTTATATACACAGCCGACATATTTTGGATTGAAGAGGACATCACAAAGGATGCCTCCTATACAAGGGCTGGGCATGTTGTCCACATAATGTGTGACAAAATAAGGAAAATGTGGGACATGGTTCCACTCAAACAATCTTTCCACCCATCGAATTTCGGCAACAATGCCATTCAAGTAAAAACAAACATGATGCAGACTTGCCCACCAAGCATCCTCAGAGCACCCCTTTGCTCCGGAGAGGAGATGAGCACACCCATGAGGTGGAGGCGTGCTTCAAGAAGAAAAAGAAGCGAAACAAATGTTCGCGCGGAAATATGTCCTCATGCCCTTACTTCAGTCAAAGCTCCTCGGTAGAGTAGGCATCAAGACCCATATAACTAATTTGCCGTCTCATCGAGCAAGATCCGCCGCAATGCTTAATCCACCATTGAACACCATCTAGTTGAGGGTCAAGGGGGTGAGCCCCAATGCTTTTCTCATGTATATGGAGCATCATCTCAAGAATCTTATCTTCCGCTTGTTTGTTCATCTTTGCCACCTCCTCCTCGGTGAATGTCCGAGGTTCATCGGGGTGCTTCCTGTTCTTGGTTTTCTTGGCAGGTGGTTTGGGTTGCGAAGAAGCAGCTCTCTCCTTTCCCCTGCGATTAGAATCGGATTGGGGTTGAGATTGCGAAGCTATAGGGGGTTGAGAGGATTGAGAGGATTGAAGGACACTCGAGCTAGACGAAGCCACGTTGGATTAGGGTTGAGATTGCGAATCCGCAGGGGGTTGAGAGGATTGAGAGGGTTGAAGGACACTTGAGCTAGACGAAGCCCCGTTGGATTAGGGTTGAGATTGCGAAGCCACGGGGGGCAGAGGGTTGAAGGACACTTGAGCTAGACAAAGCCACATTAGCGCGAGGGGCCGCAGCACGACAAAACGCATCCAATGTGCGTTGCCGCTTTTCAACAACCTGCGAGGCATGTTTTGCCAGTTTTTTACCCTCTCTCTCGGAAGTGCTATGCAACCCCTGCGTTCTCGGGGTGTCCCCAAACAAAGGGGGACGAAATCAGAATTGGCTCCCTCACCCCTGCCTTCTTGGGGGCCCAAAAGAGGGCGGAAGTGCTACGCAACCCCTGCGTTCTCGGGGGTCCCTCGGGGGTCATGGCGGCAGATGGTCCACTCGGGACACGACCCTACATGTATTCAATGCTTTTCGTTACCTTCGAGGAATTGAAAGCCTGTGGCAAACCACAATCCGCAATCTGCCACTTTCAGTGCATCTGTGTGTTCCTAGTCAGCAAAGCACCTGGACCGCCAATCGGTGCAATGCAGCTCCGCACACAACCACACAGACAACATGTCAATGTTTGGTGCCCGATGCTCAAGAGAAGCATTTCCTGGGTGCCATGTGCCCATGGTCTCATGGGTGGGGCATATGCACATGCTCATGGTTGTGGTGGTGTGTTATCACTTCCCCACCAATTGCCGTCAGTTTATGACCACCTGCCGCCGAATACGTGCCAACCATCGTCTCGTTTTGGATGTTGCCATGATGACGTTGTACTGGTGTGTGGACCGTGGACTGGATAGGTGCCCTGTCTCGGGCATCGGTTACCGGCCTTCTGCTCAGATGTTCTGGTGGCCTGCCTCCTACACCCTCGTTGTTTGCCGATGGTGTGGCTCCCTGTGCCTCTCTGTTTTCCTTTCCCATTTCTGCAGCAGACTGGGGACGTGGTTCCCAAGAGGGTGTCCGCCCCACTGCACGCAGGCCCCCACAGTACTCCTGTATTTCTTCGGCTCCAATTTCCAGGCACTTGTTCTCTCTCAAATGCATCCACTTGTATAAGCATTGAGCACTCATCCCCCTGCATGCCCTGTGGCTTTACGGCCCAGGCCTTTGTGCTATGCCGTCTCATGTAGGCACATGTAAGCACATGTAAGCACATGTAGGAATGCATGCACTACACAAAAGAGGACAAGTGCCAGGCATTTTGACGGCAAAGTCAAAGGGGGCGCACTTAGCGCCGTGCGCGCGTAGTGCAAATATTTGGGCGTCTGGAGGTACTAGAGACCCATACTTTGAGATACTAGGGGCATCATATTGTTGCCCTAGCGTAGGTTTTGACTTTTCATTGTGTCCCCTTGTTTGGGGACCCCCGAGAACGTAGGGGTTACATAGCACTTCCACCCTCTTTTGGGCCCCCGAGAAGGCAGGGGGAGGGAGCCACTTCTGATTTTGTCCCCATTTGTTTGGGGATCCCGAGAAAACAGGGGTTACATAGCACTTCCGCCCTCTTTTGGGCCCCCAAGAAGGCAAGGATGAGGTAGCCAATTCTGATTTTGTCCCCCTTTGTTTGACTCAAGGACTAAAGATGCCGTGGCCCTTGCTGCGCCCCAGCCCTGCCATGCCTCGTTCCCCACTATCCCCAAGCCCCACTTCTCGCGCAATAGTATTTGAGAACCACTACTCGTCACACCCACGCACACACACACTTTGTGAGAGAAAGCAACGAACGCACACACACACACACACACACATGCAGTGAGATGTGTTGAGGGGCTGCGATGTGTGGGCCACTACGCACAATTGTCAGGGACTCTGCAGCCTGTGACTGACAGCCCTTGTGCACCGGTGAATACACCATGTCCACATGGCTCTGGGTTCAGGATGTGGTTGAATTGCACGTCATGGCGGTGATCAGAGGGTCTCCAGGGCAATACTATTGCCGGTGCACTGCTTGATCGCGCTGGTCAACGGCACCACTGCCCCATGGCGGTCATTTTCCCTGAATACACCCGCTTTGCGGATTCCCTCCACTGCAAATATGGGTCACTTTGCCCCCCCTCCGCAGACCAGCAAACTGCTTGGCCGAACCAAAAGTGCCTTGGGGCCTGGTTATTGCATCGACCAACCGGGCGCAAAGTGGGGGGGGGGGGGGGGGCTTCCATCAAGGCTGAGTGAGTATGCTAGTTGAACTTCAGGGTGTGCGTAGTTATTCGCCTTTTGAGGAGGGAATCCTCTACTCGTGGATAAGTGTGTTTAGGGTGAAGCGGGCGGGGTCAGAAAAGAGCCAGAGGTGGGGGGGGGGGGGGGGGGCTCATGATGCCACCGTGACAATGTCCCCATTTTGGAACTGCTCACTCACCGGCATCATGACTTTGGGGGCTGGTGCCGGGCATTTGGCCTCCCCGCAGGGGGGTGCCTTCAATCCCTTACACTTCCCATCCTATCGCACCCCCACTCATGGCTGCGCCTCTGTGTCTGTCCCATGGCCCCTGACCGGTGGCCCCCACTCGTCTGCCACACACAGCGCAGGCACACAACCCTCACACAGTGGCCGCAACACACGCCCAGGCCAACGCCTGGGCCACGGCCTCAGGCATGTGCTGCACTCCCATGCGACGGTGCGATGGGCCGTCAACAACTGGACAAGCAAACGTCAACCGGCACCAAACAGCAGATGGCACGCCGCCCAAACACAAGAGAGAGCGGAACCTGAAATCAAAAGTGTATGCAATGCACAACAACACCGAACCACAAAAAAGGTCAGTAGAGCGGATACCATGGGCGGCCACGGGCAGATATCTGACGTGCCCAGTCCGCAGCCACTGCGGTGCACGGACGGCTGAATAAGCGGGGACCTGCAGCATGAACAAAGCCCTTACTCTGGGAATGGCCGTGCCATTGGACGGGATTCACTGCGGTGTGGTGTTGCTTCCTCCCACACCCAGGAAAGGCATCTGTCACGTGGAGGTGGGACAATGACACGCCCGAGGATGGGGGTAGGCCTCACTGATGGAGCAGAATGGCAGGCACTTGGGGCCAGCTGCCGAACCCTTTGAAAACACTGTGAAAAAGGATGACTATACAGACATGCGACGACATGCCACACACAATCTCTCAGCTACGCCCGGCCGAACGCACTTTGTGGTGGTTGATGCCCGATGAGACGGGCTGCGGTTTGTGGCTTTTGCTTCGAATGTCTCTGCAGTTGACAGGACACCGTCACCTGCTTGGAGTCCCGTTCCGCCTGCTGTGCCCCATGCAGCAGCATTGGCCATAGTGCATTCAGGAGGGGACTTCAGTAAACCGTGGGACGGAAGTCCTGAGCGCTCCGTTGTGCAGGGAACGGCACGTGGCATTGAATGCCCTGATTCGGGGGATATGGGCACAGATGCCTCCGTCCCGCGTCGTCCTCTGCCTTCTTCACATACCGTTGACTGGGACAAGACTCCTGGAGCCGTCTCTGCTCTCCCCTCCATCATCTCCAGATCACGCAGCTGCTGCGTCCACTCCCTCCCCCATTGTCCTGTTGTCCACTCCTTTCTCCTGACTGTCCCTACCTCCCTGGCTCTCCTCTCCCGTCGTTCCCGGCCTCCCGTCAATATTGTGGCAGGGCGCGACCCTTCACTCACTCACAGAGTGACGGCCACTCACATGTCGGACCAGCACTGAACAACAGGGACACAGCGCCGCGCGTCCACTGATCGAGTCCGACAGTTGTGCAGCGCAGGCAACATGACCTTCACGTCCGGCCGCACCACGTGGTGATGCATGCGCACAAGGCAGGCGACAGCGCAGTGTGCCCCACGACAACGCGCGGCCAGCGAGGAACAATGTGGCAGAGGGCACGCGGGTGGGCCGCCCATACAGAATGCCTGCACCAGCGGACAGGCACCCCGCGGCCCCACCAAAAGGGGGGGATTCCGGCGGGGGCTGCCTCGTGCTGATCGGTGGAGGAGTTCCCACGCCACGCCCCTTGTCTTCAAGGCAAAGGTGCCCGCCGGCATTTGAATTGTGCACTTGTACGTGTCTGTGGCCGTTCGCCTGGTCCATGAGCGGCGGTGAAAATGTGGCGACACCGAGGGCCACAGTGCACAGGGACATGGTCTGTCCGAAACTCAGCGCCACGAGGGCACAGCGACGACCAGCCCCCCCAGAACTGAGGGATAGGCGCCGGGCGTGCGGTGATTCTGTGGGCGGGAAGTGGCCGAGCATGTAGACCAAAGGCCCGTCTGCCCGATGGATCGAGGGACAGGCCAAGCCCAAGCCGGACTTGGGAACACAAAACACAGGCGGGGCTGAGGCACGACAGTTGACGGCAAAGGAATGCCGTGCATCAGCAGCAGCTCGTCTCAGTGCACGGCTCGGACGCCCAAGTGCAGACCCCTACTCCTCAACGCATGCCTGGGGGCATGCAAACGTCAGGACGTACTTGCAGACCTCCGGCTCCTCCACTTTGATGACTGCAGGACTTTCCCCGCATTCCAACATCACCTCTGCACAGGGGACATCAGCAGTGGAATGCAGCATCATGACCGTGACAGACCCAATGAAACCACGGCACACACCAGGGCAGTGTGTGCGGGGGGAGGGAGCGGCGGCGAAGGGCATGACAGCGGAGGCACAAACACTCACGTGGTGGACAAAGGTCGTGAGATGTAAGCCCCACCCCAGACCGATGTGCGGGCGAAGGCCAAAGGGAAACCAACACTCCAAAACAGCGTGGGCCTTTGTGTGGGCAATTTCTTTGCACCGCACGAAAAAGAGCGCCACACACAGGGGGGGGCGTGGCAACAGGCCAGACACCGACTGCCTCCCTCCTGCCATTGTCAGGAGGGGGGGGGGGGGGTCTGGGGGTTGGCTGGAGGAGGGGGGTGGGGGGGGGGGGGGCTCCCGGACCCCAACATATTTGGCTCAAAATGACCTCCACGTCGCGCTGATCATTTTGGGGTATATCTGCAGTGGGGAAATTTTTTTCAAAGCATGGGGAGGAGGAGAAGGAGGAGGAGTAGTGTACGGTGATTGGCATTCCACCGCGCCGGATGCTGGTTGACTGCGTCCATGGTGATTCCCCTGGTATCCGTTTGGAGTCTGTGGTGTGGCATCGTTCTGCTGTACTTTCCACCTAGTTCACTGTCCAGCCACTGTTGGAGTGCTTGTCTTGAAACAAAAACTGTGCCAAATTTAGAGTAATCTTGTGCTTCTAAACCCTTAGCATACTATGGCAAATCAGAGGATGCTATGTTGCACACACACACACACACACATGCAAATTGCGACTTATGAACAAAACGAAACGCTGCCATAGCGACTCACAAACGTGCTATCCGTCCGCTGACGAATATTCCATCCGGTTCACTGTCCATTTATGGTTGGGGTGCAAGAGCATACGGTAATCCTGGTATTGGACCACAAAAGGCAGTGCCTATGCTTCCAACATCACTCTAAAACCCTTGAGAAGTGTACGAGCCTACGACACGAAGGACCTATTGGTGTCCTTGTTTAGACACAGCAGAAATCGAGTGTGCTCTGGATACCCATACTCGAGTTCCCAATATTTCATTCCTTGAAATATACCCTCCAACCGCAAGGGTTTAGGTGCATCCAAGAAAGCAACGGACGGCGTCCCCACTGATGTTTCAGGCCATTTGCCTGTGATCTGTGTCATGTATCAGTACAAGGTAGGGGATAGGTCGGGAGCAGACATGCGAAGGTGAGGAAGAGAGACATTTAGTGAGAACGCATGTGACAGTTGGTACAACAATGGTGGAGAGGGCCACACGATAACATCTGCATCCCAAGGAATCCATTCATCTGGCATTCGTTCCGGGTGTGTTAGGATATGTGCTACCATACCATACGGATTGCGGGGCATGACGAAATCTGGATAGTCTGGCAAAATTGGCACACAATTAATATGGTCTATTTTATGCCATGTAGTGAGGAGAGATCCTAACAGGCAGGCTAGCATAACCTGCGTAGCACCATGCTCATTTGCCGTGCGCACTGCTTGGGTTGTAACCTCTTCGGTGAGGGTAAAACGAAATGAGTCGTATCGAAAATTCATGTATACCGAGCTGTCTTGTATGATGAGTAAAACACCTCTCTGAGTGCGCACTATCACTCCCCAGGGCGTAGGTATACAGCGATGCCACGCAGGGTTGAGGGAGGGGATCAATAGACTGATCTTTATATACAGATACCATATTTTGAAAGAGAAAAAGGGGCAATCACTGAGTGCATGAGCTGTGAACATCCTGCATGAGTGATATGATGAACAGATGTACTGGCCACAATATTTCTCCTCTCATAAACATATTTGTGTATAAGCCGCACTTGGTTTGCACCGGTGCATATGTCAATTGATGATGTTTACAATACATCTCTTGCAATTTCCGCTCTATGTATGAGGAAAAATCGTGTTTTTGCCTCCCTTTTATTGTGAAGACTGGCTGTGGTATATCCAAATCAGACAACCACCTGACACGTGCTTTCTGCTTGCGTGCTGTGTTTTTTGCTTCACGATCCACATCGTTTAGTATTTTGTCCAAAACGGTGCCGGTTCTATGTGAATGCATGTGTCGTGGAGGGGCAAAGGACTGGGCTAATGTGCGACAAGCGCGTAGGAGTTTCCTTACAATAGGGCATGACGAATCATTCTGTGATTGTAAAGCTTGTACATATGACATAGATTCAATGAACATCTATCCCTTGGAGCACCAAAACCCATCTGTTGCATATTGTCATTGTGTACGAATGTGTAACAATATCCATCCAACATACAGCTCTACTGCGTACAGTGATCCAAAAGTAATGGAATTGCCACTGGATACAAGACATACTTGTATGTATCTGCACAAATGACGGCTATGCATCCCCCACATCTCCCATCCGGGTACCACGACCCATCTGTCATAAATATAGGATTGACTGGGGAAAACGCCACTACGGGCACATGAGCTGCGAGAGGTTCTGCTGTAGGTATTGTGGTGACAGGGAGTTCACTCTGCCAATCACGAAGAGGCCATCCTGCTTGTCGTGTTGTGGCCATGGTTTAATATCCTTCACACATCCATGTGTGTACTTGACTTGCCTGTGCTGAGCTAGTTACCTTATACATGGGGTTCCACATTCATAATGCTTTTTGGGAGATGGACCTGTATGCCAATATGATGCATCAAAATGATGAAACAGGAAGGATCCGTGGAGTGTGCCGCATAGATGCTTCCAAATGGGGATTGTATGCACGACATGTGGTCATTGAAACTCTGGCGTGCTCGCCATAGGCTGCGTAGAGTTGTGTACCACCGGATTTTTATGACTGACTTGCTTGATGCACTGCACCAAAAATTGATGTAACATCACCACTGTAGTTGATTGTATACCTGTCCATCCTGATTCTAGTGACTGAAGGAACAATGCAGAGGGAGCATCCTTCCAAATTCGCCGTGGCACGTAGTACTAATGTTGTGGGGTGGTCTGAAAATCGCATGGAGCCCGGTGCTAGAGGACGAATGCCTCCTAACCATCTGTGTGCACCTCCTGTTGCTGCACCATGCATTAGGATGGGGTAATGGGACGGTAATCGCGTGTATCGGAGCACTATACTTGCTCTGCGTGACGCACTCATCATTTTTACAAAATCCATGGTGTGGAAAACGTGTGGGAAAGTGTGTCGGCCTAGGAGCCGGATAGAGAAGCCCTGCTGCCTCCAGCTAAAATGTCTGGCTGTTGAAAAATTGTTTTCAAGCCCCGACAGTGTGCAACTGCAATCAAGGGTTTGGTAGTGGATGTGTGTAAATGTGTCAAGATGCCTGTCTAAATCAACCCTTGGTACCTGTATGAAAGGTGGTTTTGTTCATCATAAATGGTTTTATGAAATATGAACGGATTTTGCTCTTGCTAGGGTACCCATGGGCCATTTTCGTTCAAAATTGGGGGGGGTTGGGTCAACTGGGGTGAGTTTTTTTTTGTCCGCCGGGGGTTGCCATTTTTGCCACTTTTTGAAAATTATGAAAACGTCCTCCCCTGTTCATAATTCGGTTCATAATTCAGTTCATAATTCGAAACTCGCTTTATGAACGCGCCGAGCGTTTTATGAACGCGTTTTATGAACGTGTTTTATGAACAGATGCACAGGCACACGAAAATTGCTCATGCTTCAATCTCTCCTGTACTTGCTTGTCATTGCTTGTCCTTGCTTGTTCATGCCGCCCTACACCTCAGGGCTGGGGCCTGTCGGGTCCTCCCAAAGGGGGGCCATGGCCTGGGTTTCGCCCCCATCCGGGGCTGGGGCATGGGTTTGGGCAGGTGGTTGGGCTGCGGGTTTGGCTGAGGGGTGCGCTGGGGCATCCACCTTCATGGGGGCGGCCTGAGGGGCAGCTTTGGGCTCGGGCTGAGGGGCCTGCTTGGCCTCAGGCTTGGGTTCAGGGTTGGCTGGCTTGGGGGCCGGCTCAGCCAGCGGGTCAGCGTCCGGTTTAGGGTTAGGCTTCTTTTTGGCCTTGGCGGCCTTCTTACCTGCAACTGCAGCCTTCTGCTGCTCCCAGTGGGTCACTGCTGCAGCATGAGAGGCATACAACAGCTGCCTCTCGACCCGAAACATCTCCTTTTCCCGTGAGTGTTCCACCCACACTGTCCCCCCCTGCCCCGCCGCAACCGAGGTTACAACCCCCGGGTAGACACCATCAGTGTAGGGCACATACACCTGTTCACCAAGCAGGGGGTCAGGTGAATCATCTCCCTCCAAAGAGGGGGGCTCCTCGCGCCGCTTCTGTTGCTGCCGCTGCTTCCCCTTCACCGCCTTCCCATGTCCACGGGGGAGTGCCTGGTGGGACGAAGAGCTGCTGCCCGATTCAAAGGACTTGCGCTTCGGTGGGCGGGGCTTTTTGGGTTGCGTGGGTTGGGGGGGGGGGGGGGCACGGCAGGGGGTTTGGGTTTCTCGGCGGGGGGGGGGGGCAGCTATGTGTATAAAGTCTGAAGTCTGAAGTCTGATTTGGCATCTCGTGTCAAGGACATAAAATAGAACACATCTCAGGAAAAGTTTGACAAAAGTGTGGTACCCGCCCCCTCCTTTCCTTCCTTCCCGTTAGAAAGGGACAAGGAAAAGTCTGGCAGTCCCCCCCCACACACACACAGCCACCCACCAGAAGAAAAACCATCGTGAAAATGGAAAGTTCGGGAGAATGGGAGACCATGCAACACAGGGGAACACCCCCCCCCAAAGAAAAAACAGGGTGGAAAAATGGGGCATTGGGGGAAATGGGAGGCCGGGGAAAATATTCCACTGAGGTGGTGTACCCCCGCCTCTGGATAAATATTCCACCGAGGTGGTGTACACCCCCCTGTGGGTAAATATTCCATTGAAGTGGTATACACCCCCCCTCTGGAAAAATATTCCATTGAGGTGGTATATAGCCCCCCTCTGGATAAATATTCCATTGAGGTGGTGTACATCCCTCCTTTGGATGAATATTCCACTAAGGGGGTGTACACCCCCCCTCTGGATAAACATTCCATTGCGGTGGTGTACACCCCCCCTCTGGATAAATATTCCACTGAGGTGGTGTACCCCCGCCCGCTCTGGATAAATATTCCATTGAGGTGGTGTACACCCCTCCTCTAGACAAATATTCCACTAAGGTGGTGAACACCACCCCTGTGGATAAATATTCCACTGAGGTGGTGTACACCCCCCCTCTCGAAAAATATTCCACTGAGGTGGTGTACACCCCCCCCCTTTGGATATATATTCCACCGAGGTGGTGTACCCCCCCCCCCCCTGTAGATAAATATTCCACTCAGGTGGTGTACACCACCCCCGCTCTGGATAAATATTCCACTGAGGTGGTGTACACCAGCCCCCCTCTGGATAAATCTTCCACTGAGGTGGTGTACAGAACGCCCCCTCTGGATAAAACCCCCCTCCGTGCAAGATTAGACATATTAGACACCTATGGACCCCCCTCCGTGCAAGATTAGACACATTAGACACCTGTGTACCCCCCTCCGTGCACGATTAGACACATTAGACACCTATGTACCCCCCTCCGTGCAAGATTAGAGACATTAGACACCTGTGTACCCCCCTCCGTGCAAGATTAGACACATTAGACACCTATGTACCCCCCTCCATGCAAGATTATACACATTAGACACCTGTGTACCCCCCTCCGTTCAAGATGAGACACATTGGGCACATGTGTACCCTCTCCGTGCAAGAGCAGGCATATTAGACACCTGTTTACCCCCCTCCGTTGCAAGATTAGCCACATTAGACAACTATTTACCCCCCTCCGTGCAAAATTAGACACATGAGACACTTGTGTATCCCCCTCCGTGCAAGATTGGACACATTAGACACTCGTGTACCCCCCTCCGTGCAAGATTAGACACATGAGACACCTGTGTATCCCCCTCCGTGCAATATTAGACACATTAGACACCGGTGTACCCCCCCGTGAATAATTTAACCCCCTCCGTGAATTATTTGATACCTCCGTGAATTATCTAACCCCCTCCGTGAATTATTTGATACCTCCGCGAATTATTTCACCCCCTCCGTGAATTATTTCATACCTCCGTGAATTATTTAACCCCCTCCGTGATATATTTCATACCTCCGTGAATTATTTAACCCCCTCCGTGAATTATTTCATACCTCCGTGAATTATTTAACCCCCTGTGTGAATTCCTTCATACCTCCGTGAATTGTTTAACCCCCTCCGTGAATTATTTCATACCTCCGTGAATTATTTAGTCCCCTCCGTGAATGGTTTGATACCTCCGTGAATTATCGAACCCCCTCCATGTATTATTTCATACCTCCGTGAATTATCTAACCCCCTCTGTGATTTATTTGATACCTCCGTGAATTATTTCACCCCCTCCCTGATTTTTTTAACCCCCTCCTTGAATTATCTGGTACCTCCGTGAACTATTTCATACCTCCCTGAATTATTGAACCCCGTCCGTGAATCATTTCATACCTCCGTGAATTATCTGGTACGTCCGTGATTTATTTAACCCCTTCCGTGAAATATTTCGTACCTCCGTTAATTATTTAAACCCCTCCATGAATTACATCAAACCTCCGTGAATTATTTAACCCCCTCCGTGCATTACATGATACCTCCGTGAATTATCGAACCCCCTCCATGAATTATTTCTTACCTCCGTGAATTACCTAACCCCCTCTGTGAATCATTTAACCCCCTCCTTGAATTATCTGGTACCTCCGTGAATTATTTCATACCTCCGTGAATTATTTAACCCCCTCCGTGAATTATCTCGTACCTCCGTGATTTATTTAACCCCCTCCGTGAAATGTTTCGTACCTCCGTGAATTATTGAACCCCCTCCGTGAATCATTTCATACCTCCGTGAATTATTTAACCCCCTCAGTGAATTATTTGATACCGGCCTGAATTATCGAACCCCGTCTGTGAATTATTTGATACCTCCGTGAATTATCCAACCGCCTTCATGAATTATTTCATACCTCCGTGAATTATCTAACCCCCTCTGTGAATTATTTGATACCTCCGTGAATTATTTCACCCCCTCCGTGAATTATTTAACCCCCTCCTTGATTTATCTGGTACCTCCGTGAACTATTTCATACCTCATTGAATTATTGAACTCCCTCCGTAAATTATTTCGTACCTCTGTGAATTATTTGATACCTCCGTGAATTATGGAACCCCCTCCATGAATTATTTCATACCTCCTTGAATTATCTAACCCCCTCCGTGAATTATTTGATACCTCTGTGAATTATTTCACCCCCTCCGTGAATTTTTTAACCCCCTCCTTGAATTATCTGGTACCTCCGTATATCATTTTATACCTCTGTGAATTATTGAACCCCATCCGTGAATTATTTCATACCTCCGTGAATTATTTGATACCTCCGTGAAGTATCGAACCCCCTCCATGAATTATTTCATACCTCCGCGAATTATTGAACCCCCTGAGTGAATTATTTCATACCTCCATGGTTATTTGATACCTCCGTGAATTATCTAACCCCCTCCATGAATTATTTCAGACCTCCGTGAATTATTTAGGCCCCTCTGTGAATTATTTGATACCTCCGTGAATCATTTCACCCCCTCCGTGAATTATTTAACCCTTGAATTATCTAGTACCTCCGTGAACTATTTCATACCTCCGTGAATTATTAAACCCCCTCCGTGAATTATCTGGTACGTCCGTGATTTATTTAACCCCCTCCGTGAAACATTTCGTACCTCCGTGAATTATTGAACCCCCTCCGTGAATTATTTCATACCTCCGTGAATTATTTAACCCCCTCCTTGAATTACATCATACCTCCGTGAATTATTTAACCCCCTCCGTGAATTACATGATACCTCCGTGAATTATCGACCCCCTCCATGAATATTTTCAATTATCTCAGCCCCCTGTGTGAATTTTTTGATACCTCCGTGAATTATTTCACACCCTCCGTGAATTATTTAACCCCCTCCTTGAATTATCTGGTACCTCCGTGAATAATTTCATACCTCCGTGAATTATCGAACCCCCTCCGTGAATTATTTCATACCTCCATGAATTATTGAACCCCCTCCGCGAATTATCCGGTACCTCCGTGATTTATTTAACCCCCTCCGTGCATTATTTCATACCTCCGTGAATTATCGAACCCCCTCCATGAATTATTTCATACCTCCGTGAATTATCTAACCCCCTCCATGAATTATTTGATACCTCCGTGAATTATTTAACCCCCTCCTTGAATTATCTGGTACCTCCGTATATTTTTTTATACCTCCGTGAATTATTGAACCCCCTCCGTCAATTATTTCATACCTCCGTGAATTATTTGATACCTCCGTGAATGATTTCCTAGCTCCGTGAATTATTTCATACATCCGTGAATTATTTGATAACTCCGTGAATTATCGAACCCCCTCCATGGATTATTTTATACCTCCGAGAATTGTCTAACTCCCTCTGTGAATTATTTGATAGCTCCGTGAATTATTTCACCCCCTCCGTGAATTATTTAACCCCCTCCTTGAATGATCTGGTACCTCCGTGAACTATTTAATACCTCCATGAATTATTGAACCCCCTCCGTGAATTATCTCGTACGTCCGTGATTCATTTAACCCCCTCCATGAATTATTTCATACCTCCGTGAATTATTTAACCCCCTCCATGAATTATTTGATACCTCCGTGAATTAGTTAACCCCCTCCCTGAATTATTTGATACCTCCGTGAATTATTTGAACCCCTCCGTGAATCATTTCATACCTCCGTGAATTATTCAACCCCCTCTGTGAATTATTTTTTACCTCCGTGAATTATTTAACCCCCTCCGTGAATTATTTGATACCTCCGTGAATTATTTAACCCTCTCCGTGACTTAACTCATACCTCCGTTAAGTATTTAACCCCCTCTGTGAATTATTTCATGCCTCCGTGAATTATTTAACCCCCTCCGTGAAATATTCCATACCTCCGTGAATTATTGCACCCCCTCCGAGAATTATTTCATACCTCCGTGAAGTATTTAACCCCCTCCGTGAATTGTTTCATACCTCCATGAATTATTCTACCGCCTCCGTGAATTATTTCATACCTCCGTGAAATATTTAGCCCCCTCCTTAAATCATTTCATACCTCCGTGAATTATTCAACCGCCTCCGTGAATTATTTCATATCTCGGTGAATTATGTAACCCCCCCCCCCCCCGAATGATTTCATACCTCCGTGAATAACTTAACCCCCTCCGTGAATTATTTCATACCTCGGTGAATTGCTTAACGTCCTCCGTGAATTATTTCATACCTCGGTGAATTATTTAACCCCCTCCGTGAATTATTTCATACCTCCGTGAATTATTTAACCCCCTCCGTGAATTATTTCATACCTCCGTGAACTATTTAACCCCCTATGTGAATTATTTCATACCTCCGTGAATTATTTAACCCCCATCTGTGAATTATTTCATACCTCCGTGAAGTATTTAACCCCCTCCGTGAATTATTTCATACCTCGGTGAATTATGTAACCCCCTCCGTGAGTTATTTGATAATTCCGTGAATTATTGAACCCCCTCCGTGAATCATTTCATGCATCCGTGAATTATTGAACCCCCTCCGAGAATTATTTCATACCTCCGTGATTCATTTCACCCCCTCCGTGAATTATTTCATACCTCCGTGAATTGTTTAACCCCCGCCGTGAATTATTTCATACCTCCGTGAAGTGTTTAACCCGCTCCGTGAATTATTTCATACCTCGGTGAATTATTTAACCCCCCCCGTGAATTACATCATACCTCCGTGAATTATTAGACCCCCTCCAAGAATTATCCCATACCTCCGTGAATTATTTAACCCCCTCCGTGAATTAGTTCATACCTCCGTGAATTATTTAACCTCCTCGGTGAACTATTTCATACCTCCGTGAATTCTTTAACGCCTTCCGTGAATTATTTCATACCTCCGTGAATTATTTGATACCTCCGTGAATGATTTCCTAGCTCCGTGAATTATTTCATACATCCGTGAATTATTTGATAACTCCGTGAATTATCGAACCCCCTCCATGGATTATTTTATACCTCCGAGAATTGTCTAACTCCCTCTGTGAATTATTTGATAGCTCCGTGAATTATTTCACCCCCTCCGTGAATTATTTAACCCCCTCCTTGAATGATCTGGTACCTCCGTGAACTATTTAATACCTCCATGAATTATTGAACCCCCTCCGTGAATTATCTCGTACGTCCGTGATTCATTTAACCCCCTCCATGAATTATTTCATACCTCCGTGAATTATTTAACCCCCTCCATGAATTATTTGATACCTCCGTGAATTAGTTAACCCCCTCCCTGAATTATTTGATACCTCCGTGAATTATTTGAACCCCTCCGTGAATCATTTCATACCTCCGTGAATTATTCAACCCCCTCTGTGAATTATTTTTTACCTCCGTGAATTATTTAACCCCCTCCGTGAATTATTTGATACCTCCGTGAATTATTTAACCCTCTCCGTGACTTAACTCATACCTCCGTTAAGTATTTAACCCCCTCTGTGAATTATTTCATGCCTCCGTGAATTATTTAACCCCCTCCGTGAAATATTCCATACCTCCGTGAATTATTGCACCCCCTCCGAGAATTATTTCATACCTCCGTGAAGTATTTAACCCCCTCCGTGAATTGTTTCATACCTCCATGAATTATTCTACCGCCTCCGTGAATTATTTCATACCTCCGTGAAATATTTAGCCCCCTCCTTAAATCATTTCATACCTCCGTGAATTATTCAACCGCCTCCGTGAATTATTTCATATCTCGGTGAATTATGTAACCCCCCCCCCCCCCGAATGATTTCATACCTCCGTGAATAACTTAACCCCCTCCGTGAATTATTTCATACCTCGGTGAATTGCTTAACGTCCTCCGTGAATTATTTCATACCTCGGTGAATTATTTAACCCCCTCCGTGAATTATTTCATACCTCCGTGAATTATTTAACCCCCTCCGTGAATTATTTCATACCTCCGTGAACTATTTAACCCCCTATGTGAATTATTTCATACCTCCGTGAATTATTTAACCCCCATCTGTGAATTATTTCATACCTCCGTGAAGTATTTAACCCCCTCCGTGAATTATTTCATACCTCGGTGAATTATGTAACCCCCTCCGTGAGTTATTTGATAATTCCGTGAATTATTGAACCCCCTCCGTGAATCATTTCATGCATCCGTGAATTATTGAACCCCCTCCGAGAATTATTTCATACCTCCGTGATTCATTTCACCCCCTCCGTGAATTATTTCATACCTCCGTGAATTGTTTAACCCCCGCCGTGAATTATTTCATACCTCCGTGAAGTGTTTAACCCGCTCCGTGAATTATTTCATACCTCGGTGAATTATTTAACCCCCCCCGTGAATTACATCATACCTCCGTGAATTATTAGACCCCCTCCAAGAATTATCCCATACCTCCGTGAATTATTTAACCCCCTCCGTGAATTAGTTCATACCTCCGTGAATTATTTAACCTCCTCGGTGAACTATTTCATACCTCCGTGAATTCTTTAACGCCTTCCGTGAATTATTTCATACCTCCGTGAACCATTTAACCCCCTTAGTGACCCCTCCTCGAATTATTTCATACCTCCGTGAATTATTCAACCCCCTCCGTGAATTATCTCATACCTCCGTGAATTATTTCAGCCCCCCCCCCGTGAATTATCTAACCGCCTCCGTGAACTATTTAACCCCCTATGTGAATTATTATTATTTAGACCGCCTCCGTAAATTATTTGATACGTCCGTGAAATATTTCATACCTCCGTGAATTATTTCATACCTCCGTGATTTATTTAACCCCCTCAGTGAATTATTTGATAGCTCCGTGAATTGTTTAATCCCCTCCGTGAAATGTTTCATACCTCCGTGAATTATTTAACCCCCTCCGTGAATTATTCCATACCTCGGTGAATTATTTAGGCCCCTCTGTGAATTATTTCATACCTCCGTGAATTATTTAACCCCCTTCGTGAATTATTTGATACCTCCGTGAATTATTTAACCCCCTCGGTGAATTATTTCATACCTCCGTGAATTATTTAACCCCCTCCGTGAATTATTTCATACCTCCATGAATTGTCTAACCCCCTCTGTGAGGTATTTCATACCTGCGTGAAGTATTTAACCCCCTCCGTGAATTATTTCATACCTCGGTGAATTATTTAACCCCCTCCGTGACTTATTTGATACCTCCGTGAATTATTTAACCCCCTCCATGAATTATCTCATACCTCCGTGAATTGTTTGATACCTCCGTGAATCATTTAACCCCCTCCGTGAATTATTTCATACCTCCGTGAATCATTTAACCCCCTCTGTGAATCATTTCATACCTCCGTGAAGTATTTAACCCCCTCCGTGAATTATTTCATGCCTCGGTGAATTATTTAACCCTCTCGGCGATATATTTCATACCTCCTTGAATTATTTAACCCCCTCCGTGAATTATTTGATACGTTGGTAAATTATTTAACCCCCTCCGTGAATTATTCGATACCTCCGTGAATTATTTAACCCCCTCGGTGAATTATTTCATACCTCCGTGAAGTATTTAACCCCCTCCGTGAATTATTTCATACCTCCGTGAATCATTTAACCCCCTCCGTGAATTATTTCATACCTCCGTGAATTATTCAACCCCCTCCGTGAATTATCTCATACCTCTGTGAATTATTTCACCCCCTCCGTGAATTATTTCATACCTCGGTGAATGATTTAACCCCCTCCGTGAATTATTTGATACCTTGGTGAATTGTTTAACCCCCTCCGTGAATTATTTCATACCTCCGTGAATTATTTAACCCCCTCTGTGAATTATCTCATACCTCCGTGAATTATTTAACCGCCTCCGTAAACTATTTGATACCTCCGTGAATTATTTCATACCTCCGTGAATTATTTCATATCTCCGTGAATTATTTAACCCCCTCAGTGAATTAGTTGATGCCTCCGTGAATTATTTAACCCCCTCCGTGGATTATTTCATACCTCCGTGAATTATTTAACCCCTTCCGTGAATGAGATCATACCTCCGTGAATTATTTAACCCCCTCCGTGAATTATTTCATACCTCCGTGAATCATTTGACCCCCGCCGTGAATTATTTCATACCTCCGTGAATCATTTAACCCCCTCTGTGAATTATTTCATACCTCCGTGAAGTATTTGACCCCCTCCGTGAATTATTCCATACCTCGGTGAATTATTTAACCCCCTCCGTGAATTATTTCATACCTCCGTGAATTATGTAACCCCCTCCGTGAATTATTTGATAATTCCGTGAAGTATTTAACCCCCTCCGTGAATTATTTCAGACCTCGGTGAATTATGTAACCCCCTCCGTGGATTATTTGATAATTCAGTGAATTATTTAACCCCCTCCGTGAATTATTTCATACCTCCGTGAATTATTTAACCCCCGCCGTGAATTATTTCATACCTCCGTGAATTGTTTAACCCCCTCCGTGAATTATTTCATACCTCCGTGAATTATTTAACCCCCTCCGTGAATTATTTGATACCTCCGTGAATTATTTAACCCCCTCCGTGAATTATTTCACACCTCCGTGAATTATTTAACCTCCTCGGTGAACTATTTCATACCTCCGTGAATTATTTAACGCCGTCCGTGAATAATTTCACGACTCAGTGAATCATTTAACCGCCTCCGTAAATTATTTCATACCTCCGCGAATTATTTAACCCCCTCCGTGACCCCTCCGTGGATTATTTCATACCTCCGTGAATTATTTAACCCCCTATGTGAATTATTTCATAGCTCCGTGAATTATTTAACCTCCTCCGTGAATTATTTCATACCTCCGTGAATTATTCAACCCCCTCCGTGACTTATTTCATACCTCTGTGAATTGTTTAACCCCCTCCGTGGAATATTTGATACCTCCGAGAATTATTTAACACCTATGTGGATTATTTCATACCTCCGTGAATTATTTAACCCCTTCCGTGAATTATTTGATACCTCCGCGAAGTATTTAACCCCCTCCGTGAATTATTCCATACCCCGGTGAATCATTTAGGCCCCTCTGTGAATTATTTCATACCTCCGTGAATTATTTAACCCCCTTCGTGAATTATTTGATACCTCTGTGAATTATTTAACCCCCTCGGTGAATTATTTCATACCTCGGTGAATTATTTAACCCCCTCCGTGAATTATTTGATACCTCCGTGAATCATTTAACCCCCTCCAAGAATTATCTCATACCTCCGTGAATTATTCAACCCCCTCCGTGAATTATTTCATACCTCAATGAATTATCTAACCCCCTCCGTGGATTATTTCATACCTCCGTGAATTATTTAACCCCTTCCGTGAATTAGATCATACCTCCATGAATTATTTAACCCCCTCCGTGAATTATTTCATACCTCCGTGAATCATTTGACCCCCGCCGTGAATTATTTCATACCTCCGTGAATCATTTAACCCCCTCTGTGAACAATTTTCATACCTCCGTGAAGTATTTGACCCCCTCCGTGAATTATTTCATACCTCGGTGAATTATTTAACCCCCTCCGTGAATTATTTCATACCTCCGTGAATTATGTAACCCCCTCCGTGAATTATTTGATAATTCCGTGAAGTATTTAACCCCCTCCGTGAATTATTTCAGACCTCGGTGAATTATGTAACCCCCTCCGTGGATTATTTGATAATTCCGTGAATTATTTAACCCCCTCCGTGAATTATTTCATACCTCCGTGAATTATTTAACCCCCGCCGTGAATTATTTCATACCTCCGTGAATTGTTTAACCCCCTCCGTGAATTATTTCATACCTCCGTGAATTATTTAACCCCCTCCGTGAATTATTTGATACCTCCGTGAATTATTTAACCCCCTCCTTGAATTATTTCACACCTCCGTGAATTATTTAACCTCCTCGGTGAACTATTTCATACCTCCGTGAATTATTTAACGCCGTCCGTGAATAATTTCACGACTCAGTGAATCATTTAACCGCCTCCGTAAATTATTTCATACCTCCGCGAGTTATTTAACCCCCTCCGTGACCCCTCCGTGGATTATTTCATACCTCCGTGAATTATTTAACCCCCTATGTGAATTATTTCATAGCTCCGTGAATTATTTAACCCCCTCCGTGAATTATTTCATACCTCCGTGAATTATTTAACCCCCTCCGTGACTTATTTCATACCTCTGTGAATTGTTTAACCCCCTCCGTGAATTATTTGATACCTCCGAGAATTATTTAACACCTCCGTGGATTATTTCATACCTCCGTGAATTATTTAACCCCTTCCGTGAATTATTTGATACCTCCGCGAAGTATTTAACCCCCTCCGTGAATTATTCCATACCCCGGTGAATCATTTAGGCCCCTCTGTGAATTATTTCATACCTCCGTGAATTATTTAACCCCCTTCGTGAATTATTTGATACCTCTGTGAATTATTTAACCCCCTCGGTGAATTATTTCATACCTCGGTGAATTATTTAACCCCCTCCGTGAATTATTTGATACCTCCGTGAATCATTTAACCCCCTCCAAGAATTATCTCATACCTCCGTGAATTATTCAACCCCCTCCGTGAATTATTTCATACCTCAATGAATTATTTAACCCCCTCCGTGAATGATTCAATCCTCCGTGAATTATTTAACCCCCTCTGTGAATTATTTCATACCTCCATGAATTATTTAACCCCCTCCGTGAATTATTTGATAATTCCGTGAATTATTTAACCCCCTCCATGAATTATCTCATACCTCCGTAAATTATTTACCCCCCTCCGTGAATTAGTTCATACCTCCGTGAATTATTTAACCTCCTCGGTGAACTATTTCATACCTCCGTGAATTATTTAACCCCCTCCGTGAATTATTTCATACCTCAGTGAATTATTCAACCCCCTCTGTGAATTATTTGATAATTCCGTGAATTATTTAACCCCCTCCATGAATCATCCCATACCTCCGTGAATTATTTAACCCCCTCCGTGAATTAGTTCATCCCCCCGTGAATTATTTAACCTCCTCGGTGAACTATTTCATACCTCCGTGAATTAAGTAACCCCTTCCGTGAATTATTTCACGCCTCAGTGAATTATTTAACCCCCTCTGTGAATTATTTCATACCTCCGTGAAGTATTTAACCCCCTCCGTGACCCCTCCGTGAAATATTTCATACCTCCGTGAATTATTTAACCCCCTCCGTGAATTATTGATACCTCGATGAATTATTCAACCCCCTCCGTGAATCATTTAACCCCCTCTGTGAATTAGATCATACCTCCGTGAATTATTTAACCCCCACCGTGAATTATTTCATACCTCCGTGAATCATTTAACCCCCGCCGTGAATTATTTCATACCTCCGTGAATTATTTAACCCCCTCTGTGAATTATTTCATACCTCCGTGAAGTATTTAAGCCCGTCCGTGAATTATTTCATACCTCGGTGAATTACTTAACCCCCTCCGTGAATTCTTTCATACCTCCGTGAATTATTTCATACCTCCGTGAATGATTTCATACCTCCGGGAATTGTTTAACCCCCTCCGTGAATTATTTGATACCTCCGTGAATTATTCAACCCCCTCTGTGCATTATTTCATACCTCCGTGAATTATTTAACCCCCTCCGTGAATTATCTAACCCCCTCCATGAATTATTTCATACCTCCATGAATTATTTAACCCCCTCCGTGAATTATCTCATACCTCCGTGAATTATTTAACCCCCTCCGTGAATTATTTCATACCTCCGGGAATTATTCGACCCCCGCTGTGAATTATTTCATACCTCCGTGAATTATTTAATCCCCTCTGTGAATTATTTCATACCTCCGTGAAGTATTTAACCCCCTCCGTGAATTATTTCATACCTTGATGAATTATTTAACCCCCTCCGTGAATTCTTTCATACCTCCGTGAATTATTTAACCCCCTGCGTGAATTAGTTCATACCTCCGTGACTTATTGAACCCCCTCGGTGAACTATTTCATACCTCCGTGAATTATCTAACCCCTTCCGTGAATTATTTCGCGCCTCAGTGAATTATTTAACCCCCTCCGTGACCCCTCCGTGAATTATTTCATACCTCCGTGAATTATTTAACCCCCTGCGTCAATTATTTCATACCTCCGTGAATGATTTCATACCTCCAGGAATTGTTTAACCCCCTCCGTCAATTATTTGATACCTCCGTGAAGTATTTAACCCCCTCCACTAATTATTTCATACCTCCGTGAATTATTTAACCCCCTCCATGAATTATCTAACCCCCTCCATGAATTTTTTCATACCTCCGTGAATTATCTAACCCCCTCCGTGAATTATTTCATACCCCCGTGAATTGTTTAACCCTCTCTCTGAAGTATTTCCTACCTCCGTGGATTATATAACCCCCTCCGTGAATTGTTTCATACCTCCGTGAATTATTTAACCCCCTCCGTGAATTATTGCATACCTCTGTGAGTTATTTAACCCCTTCCATGAAGTATTTCATACCTCCGTGAATTATTTAACCCCCTCCGTGAATTATTCGATACCTCAGTGAATTATTTAACCCCCTCCATGAATTATTTCATACCTCCGTGAAATATTTAACCCCCTTTGTGAATTATTTGATACCTCCGTGAATTATTTAACCCCCTCCGTGAATTATTTGATACCCCCGTGAATTATTGAACCCCCGCCGTGAATTATTTCATACGTCCGTGAGTTATTTAACCCCCTCCGTGAATTATTTCATACCTCCGTGAATTATTTAACCGCCTCCTTGAATTAGTTCATACCTCCGTGAATTATTGAACCCCCTCCCTAAATTATTTCATACCTGCGTGAATTAGTTAACCCCCTCCGTGAATTATTGCCTACCTCGGTGAAATATTCAACCCCCTCCGTGAATTATTGCATACCTCCGTGAATCATTTAACCCCCCACGTGAATTATTTCATGCCTCCGTGAAGTATTTAACCCCCTCCGTGAATTATTTCAAACCTCCGTGCATTATTCAACCCCCTCGGTGATTTATTTGATACCTCCGTGAACTATTCAACCCCCTCCGTGAATCATTTCATACCCCCGTGAATTATTTCACCCCGGCCGTGAATTATTTCATACCTCTGTGAATTATTTAACCCCCTCCGTGAATTATTTCATACCTCGGTGAATTATTTAACCCCCTCCGTGAATTATTTGATAATTCCGTGAATTATTTAAACCCCGCCATGAATTATCTCATACCTCCGTGAACTAGTTAACCCCCTCCGTGAATTAGATCATACCTCCGTGAATTATTTAACCCCCTCCGTGAATTATTTCATACCTCCGTGAATTATTTAACCCCCGCCGTGAATTATTTCATACCTCCGGGAATTATTTCACCCCCTCCATGAATTATCCCATACCTCCGTGAATTATTTAACCCCCTCAGTGAACTCTTTCATAATTCGGTGAATTATTTCACGCCTCAGTGAATTATTTAACCCCCACCATGAATTGTTTCATACGTTCGCGAATTATTTAACCCCCTATGTGAATTATTTCATACCTCCGTGAATTATTTAACCCCCTCCATGAATTATCTCATACCTCCGTGAATTATTTAATCCCCTCCGTGAATTAGATCATACCTCCGTGAACTATTCAACCCCCTCCGTGAATCATTTCATACCTCCGTGAATTATCTAACCCCCTCCGTGAATTCTTTCATACCTCCGTGAATTATTTAACCCCCTGTGTGAATTATTTCATACCTCCGTGAATTATTGGACCCCCCCCTGTGAATCATTTCATACCTCGGTGAATTATTTAACCCCCTCCGTGAATTATTTGATAATTCCGTGAATTATTTAACCCCCTCCATGAATTATTTCATACCTCAGTGAATCATTTAACCCCCTCCATGAATTATCGCATACCTCCGGGAATTATTTCACCCCCTCCGTGAATTAGATCATACCTTCGTGAATTATTTAACCCCCTCCGTGAATTATTTCATACCTCCGTGAACTATTTAACCCCCGTCGTGAGGTATTTCAGACCTCCGTGGATTTTTTAAGCCCCTCCGTGAATTATTTCATGACTCCGTGAAGTATTTAACCCCCTCCGTGAATTATTTCATACCTCGGTGAATTATTTATCCCCCTCCGTGAATTATTTGATACTTCCGTGAATTATTTAACCCCCTCCATGAATTATCCCATACCTCCGTGAATTATTGAACCCCCTCCGTGAATTAGTTCATACCTCCGTGAATTATTTAACCCCCTCCGTGAACTATTTCATACCTCCGTGAATTATTTAACCCCCTGCGTTAATCATTTCATACCTCCCTGAATGATTTCATACCTCCGGGAATTGTTTAACCCCTCCGTCAATTATTTGATACCTCCGTGAATTATTCAACCCCCTCCGTTAATTATTTCATACCTCCATGAATTATTTAACCCCCTCCGTGAATTATCGAACCCCCTCCATGAGTTATTTCATACCTCCGTGAATTATTTAACCCCCTCCGTGAATTATTTCATACCTCCGTGAATTATTTCATATCCCCGTGAATTATTTGACCCCCTCTCTGAAGTATTTCATACCTCCGTGAATTATTTAACCCCCTCCGTGAACTATTTCATACCTCCGTAAATTATTTAACCCCTTCCGTGAATTATTTCATACCTCCGTGAATTATTTAACCCCCTCCGTGAATTATTTCATACCTCCGTGAATTATTTAAACCCCTTCGTGAATTATTTCATACCTCAGTGAATTATTCAACCCCCGCCGTGAATTATTTCATACCTCCGTGAATTGTTTAACCCCCTCTGTGAACTATTTGATACCTCCGTGAGGTATTTAACCCCCTCCGTGAATTAGTTCATACCTGCGTCAATTATTTCACCCCTTCCGTGAATTGTTTCACGCCTCGGTGAATTATTTAACCCCCTCTGTAAATTATTTCATACCTCCGTGAATTATTTAACCCCCTCCGTGAATTATTGCCTACCTCGGTGAAATATTCAACCCCCTCCGTGGATTCTTTCATACCTCCGTGAATTATTTAGTCGCGTCCGTGAATTTTTTGATACCTCCGTGAATTATTTAACCCCATCCGTGAACTATTTCATGCCTCGGTGAATTATTCAACCCCCTCCGTGAATTATTTCATACCTCTGTGCATTATTCAACCCCCTCGGTGATTTATTTGATACCTCCGTGAACTATTCAACGCCCTCCGTGAATCATTTCATACCTCTGTGAAATATTTCACTCCCTCCGTGAACTATTTCATACCTCCGTGAATTATTTGACCCCCTCTGTGAATTATTTCATACCTCCGTGAATTATTTAACCCCCTCCGTGAATTATTTGATACCTCCATGAATTATTTAACCCTCCGTGAATAATTTGATACCTCCACGAATTATCTAACCCCCTCCGTGAATTATTTGATACCTCCGTGAATGATTTAACCCCATCCGTGAATTATTTGATACCTCCGTGAATTATTGAACCCCCTGCGTGAATTATTTCATACCTCCGTGAGTGATTTCATACCCCCGTGAATTATTTCATACCTCCGTGAATTATTTAACCCCCTCCGTGAATTATTTCATACCTCCGTGAATTATTTAACCCGCTCTGTGAATGATTTCATGCCTCCGTGGGGGTTAAATAATTCACACAGGCGTGAAATAATTCACGGAGGGGGTTAAATACTTCACGGAGGTATGAAATAATTCACGGAGGGGGTTAAATACTTCACGGACGTATCCAATATCTCACAGAGGGGGTTAAATAATTCACGGAGGTATGAAAAAATTCACGTAGGGGGTTAAATAATTCACGGAGGTATCAAATGATTCACGGAGGGGGTTAAATAATTCACGGAGGTATGAAATAATTCACGGCGGGGGTTAAATAATTCACGGAGTTATGAAATAATTCACGGAGGGGGTTGAATAATTCACGGAGGTATGAAAGAAATCACGGGGGGGTTGTGAAATAATTCCCGGAGGTATGAGATAATTCCCGGAGGGGGTTGAAAAATTCACCGAGGTATGAAATAATTCACGGAGAGGGTTAAATAATTCACGGAGGTACTAAATTATTCACGGAGGGGGTTAAATAATTCACGGAGGTAGTAAATTATTCGCGGAGGGGGTCAAAAAATTCACGGAGGTATGAAATAATTCACAGAGGGGGTTGAATAATTCACGGAGGTATGAAATAATTCACGGAGGCAGTTGAATAATTCACGGAGGTATTAAATAATTCACGGAGGGGGTTAAATAATGCACGGAGGTATGAATAAAAAAAACGGAGGGGGTGAAATAATTCACGGAGGTATGTAATAATTCATGAAGGGGTCTAAATAATTCAGGGAGGTGTAAAATTATTCACGGAGGGCGTTAAATAATTCTCGGAGGTATGAAATAATTCACAGAGGGGGTTAAAAAATTCACGGGTGTATGAAATAGTTAATGGAGGGGGTTAAATCATTCACGGAGGTATGAAATAATTCACGGAGGGGGTTAAATAATTCACCAAGGTATGAAATAGTTCACGGAGGGGCTTAAATACTCCACGGAGGTATGAAATAATTCACAGTCGGGGTTAAATAATTCAGCGAGGTATGAAATAATTCACGGAGGGGGTTAAATAATTCACCGAGGTATGGAATAATTCACGGAGGGGGTTAAATTCTTCACGGAGGTATCAAACAATTCACGGAGGGGGTTAAATAATTCACAGAGGTATGAAATAATCCACGGAGGGGGTCAAATAATTCTCGGAGGTAGCAAATGATTCACGGAGGGGGTTAAATAATTCACAGAGGTATGAAATAATTCACGGAGGGGGTTAAATAATTCACGGGGGTATCAAATAATTCACTGAAAGGGTTAAATAATTCACGGAGGTATGGAATAATTCACGGAGGTATGAAATAATTCACGGAGGTATCCAATAATTCACGGAGGCGGGTGAATAATTCACGGAGGTATGAAACAATTCACATAGGGGGTTAAATAATTCACGGCGGCGGGTAAATAATTCACGGGGGGGGGGGGGGGTGAAATAATTCACCGAGGTATGGGATAATTCACGGAGGGATTTGAATAATTCACCGAGGTATGAAATAATTCACAGAGGGGGTTAAACAATTCTACGTGAATTATTTCATACCTCCGTGAATCATTTAACCCCCTCCGAGAATTATTTCAAACCTCCGTGAAGTATTTAACCCCCTCCGTGAATTATTTGATACCTCCGTGAATTATCTAACCCCCTCGGTAAATTATTTCATACCTCCGTGAATTACTTAACTCCGTCCGTGAATTATTTGATACCTCCGTGGATTATTTAGCCCCCTCCATGCATTATTTGATACCTCCGTTAATTATTTAAACCCCTCCGTGAATTATTTCATACCTCCGTGAATTATTTGACCCCCTCCGTGAATTATTTCATACCTCGGTGAATTATTCAACCCCCTCCGTGAATTATCTCATACCTCCGTGAATTGTTTAACCCCCTCCGTGAATTATTCAATACCTCCGTGAATTATTTCATACCTCCGTGAATTATTTAACATCCTCTGTGAATTATTTCATACCTCGGTGAATTATTCAACCTCCTCCGTGAATTATCTCATACCTCCGTGAATTATTTCACCCCCCCCCCGTGATTATTTTAATACCTCCGTGAATCATTTAACCTCCTCCCTGAATTATTTCATAACTCTATGAATTATTTAACCCCGTCTGTGAATTATTTTCGACCTCCCTGAATTATTTAACCCCCTCCGTGAATAATTTTGTACCTCCGTGAATTATGTAACCCCCTCCGTGAATTATTTCATACATCCGTGAATTATTTAACCCCCTCCGTGAATTATTTCATACCTCCGTGAATTGTTTGACCCCCTCCGAGAATTATTTGATACCTCCGTGAAGTATTTAACCCCCTCTGTGAATTATTTCATACCTCCGTGAATTATCTGACCCCCTCCCTGAATTATTTCAAATCTCCGTGAATTACTTAACCCCCTCCGTGAAATATTTGATACCTCCGTGAATTATTTAACCCCCTCCATGCATTATTTGATACCTCCGTTAATTATTTAACCCCCTCCGTGAATTATTTCATACCTTCGTGAATTGTTTGACCCCCTCCGTGAGATATTGGATACGTCCGTGAAGTATTTAACCCCCTCGGTGAATTCTTTCATACCTCCGTGAATTATGCAACCCCCTCCGTGAATTATTTCATTCCTCCGTGAATTACTTAACCCCCTCCGTGAATTATTTGATACCTCCGTGAATTATTTAACCCCCTCAATGCATTATTTGATACCTCCGTTAATTATTCAACCCCCTCCGTGAATTATTTCATACCTCCGTGAATCATTTGACCCCCTCCGTGAATTATTTAATACCTCCGTGAATTATTTCATACCTCCGTGAATTATTGAACCTCCTCAGTGAATTATTTCATACCTCGGTGAATTATTCAACCCCCTCCGGGAATTATCTCATACCCCCGTGAATTATTTCACCCCCCCCCCGTGATTACTTTAATACCTCCGTGAATTATTTAACCTCCTCCGTAAATTATTTCATAACTCTGTGAATTATTTAACCCCGTCTGTGAATTATTCTCCACGTCCCTGAATTATTTAACCCCCTCTGTGAATTATTTGATACCTCCGTGAATTATTTAACCCCCTCCGTGAATTATTTGATACCTCCGTGAATTATTTAACCCCCTCCGTGACTTATTTCATACCTCCGTGAATTATTTAACCCCCTCCGAAAACCATTTGATACCTCCGTGAAATATTGAACCCCCTCCGTGAATTATTTCATACCTCCGTGAATTATCTAACCCAGTCCGTGAATTATTTCATAGTTCCGTGAATTACTTAACCCCCTCCGTGAATTATTTCATACCTCCGTGAATCATTTGACCCCCTCCGTGAATTATTCAATACCTCCGTGAATTATTTCATACCTCCGTGAATTATTTCATACCTCGGTGAATTATTCAACCCCCTCCGTGAATTATCTCATACCTCCGTGAATTATTTCACCGCCCCCCCCCCGTGATTACTTTAATACCTCCGTGAATTATTCAACCTCCTCCGTGAATTATTTCATAACTCTGTGAATTATTTAACCCCGTCTGTGAATAATTTTATACCTCCGTGAATTATGTAACCCCCTCCGTGAATGATTTCATACATCCGTGAATTATCTAACCCCCTCCATGCATTATTTGATACCTCCGTTAATTATTTAACCCCCTCCGTGAATTATTTCATACCTCCGTGAATTGTTTGACCCCCTCCGTGAATTATTGGATACCTCCGTGAAGTATTTAACCCCCTCGGTAAATTCTTTCATAACTCCGTTAATTATTTAACCCCCTCCGTGAATTATTTCATACCTCCGTGAATTATTTGACCCCCTCCGTGAATTATTTGATACCTCCGTGAATTATTTAACCCCCTCTGCGAATTGTTTCAGACGTCCGTGAAGTATGTAACCCCCTCCCTAGATTATTTCATACCACAGTGAATTATTTAACCCGCTCCGTGAACGTTTTGATACCTCCGTGAAATATTTAACCCCCTCGGTGAATTATTTCACACCTCCGAGAATTATTTAACCCCCTTCGTGAATTTTTTCATACCTCCGTGAATTACTTAACCCCCTCCGTGAATTATTTGATACCTCCTTGAATTATTTAACCCCCTCCGTGAATTATCTGGTACGTGCGTGAATTATTTAACCCCCTCCGTGAATTATTTCATATCTCCGTGAATTCTTTAACCCCCTCCGTGAATTATTTCATACCTCCGTGAATTATTTAACCCCCTCCGTGAATCATTTCATACCTCCGGGAATTATTTCCCCCTCTCTGTGAATTATTTCATACCTCCGTGAAGTATTTAACCCCCTCCGTGAATTATTTGATACCTCCGTGAATCATCTAACCCCCTCCGTGAATTATTTCATACCTCCGAGAATTACTTAACCCCCTCCGTGAATTATTTGATACCTCCGTGAATTATTTAACCCCCTCCATGCATTATTTGATACCTCCGTTAATTATTTAACCCCCTCCGTGAATTATTTGAACCCCTCCGTGAATTATTTGATACCTCCGCGAAGTATTTGACCCCCTCTGTGAATTATTTCATACCTCCGTGAATTATGTAACCCCCTCCGTGAATTATTTCATACCTCCGTGCATTATTTAACCCCCTCTGCCAATTGTTTCAGACGTCCGTGAAGTATGTGACCCCCTCCCTGAATTATTTCATACCACAGTGAATTATTTGACCCGCTCCGTGAACTTTTTGATACCTCCGTGAAATATTTAACCCCCCTCCGTG
This sequence comes from Eutreptiella sp. 'Long Island Sound 2002', assembly GCA_964036045.1. NCBI lineage: Eukaryota > Euglenozoa > Euglenophyceae > Eutreptiales > Eutreptiaceae > Eutreptiella > Eutreptiella sp. 'Long Island Sound 2002'. Next base: position 66,516,973 of record OZ038380.1, on the reverse strand, counting down.
AATTATTTCATACCTCCGTGAATCATTTAACCCCCTCCATGCATTATTTGATAGCTCCGTGAATTATTTAACCCCCTCCGTGAATTAGCCGGTACCTGCATGAATTCTTTAACCCCCTCCATGAATTGTTTCATACCTCCGTGAATTATTTAACCCCCTCGGTGAATTATTTCATACCTGCGTGAATTATTTAACCCCCTCCGTGAATAATTTCATACCTCCGGGAATTATTTCCCCCCCTCTGTGAATTATTTCATACCTCCGTGAATTATTTAATCCCCTCCGTGAATTATTTCATACCTTGGTGAACTATTCAACCCCCTCCGTGAATTATCTCATACCTCCGTGAATTATTTCACCCCCCCCGTGGTTACTTCAATACCTCCGTGAATTATTTAACCTCCTCCGTAAATTATTTCATACCTCCGTGAATTATTTAACCCCGTCGGTGAATTATTTCATACCTCCGATAATTATTAAACCCCCTCCGTGAATTATTTGATACCTCCGTGAATTTTTTAACGCCCTACGTGAATCATTTCATACCTCCGTGAATTATTTAACCCCGTCCGTGAATTATTTCATACCTCCATGCATCATTTAACCCCCTCCGAGTATTATTTGATACGTCCGTGAAGTATCTAACCCCCTCCGTGAATTATTTCATACCCCCGTGAATTATCTAACCCCCTCCGTGAATTATTTCATACCTCCGTGAATTACTTAACCCCATCCGTGAATTATTTGATACCTCCGTGAATTATTTGACCCCCTCCGTGAATTATTTCATACCTCCGTGATTTATTTCATACCTCCGTGAATTATTTAACCTCCTCCGTGAAGTATTTCATACCTCCGTGAATTATTTAACTCTGTCTGTGAATCATTTCATACCTCCGAGAATTATTTAACCCCCTCCGTGAATTATTTAATACCTCCATGAATTATTTAACCCCCTCCGTGAATTATTTCATACCTCCATGAATTATTTAACCCCCTCCGTGAATTATTTGATACCTCCGTTAATTAATAAATACCTTCGTGAATTATTTAACCCCCTCCGAGAATTATTTGATACCTCCGTGAAGTATTTAACCCCCTCCGTGAATTGTTTCATACCTCCGTGAACTATCTACCCCCTCCGTGAATTATTTCATGCCTCCATGAATTACTTAACCCCCTCCGTGACGTATTTGATACCTCCGTGAATTATTTAACCCCCTCCATGCATTATCTGATACCTCCGTTAATTATTTAACCCCCTCCGTGAAGTATTTCATACCTCCGTGAATTATTTAACCCCCTCGGGTGAATTATTTCATACCTCCGTGAATTATGTAACCCCCTCCGTGAATTATTTCATACCTCCGTGCATTATTTCACCCCCTGTGCGAATTGTTTCAGACCTCCATGAAGTATTCAACCCCCTCCGTGAATTATGCCATACCTCCATGAATTATTTAACCCCCTCCATGCATTATTTGATACCTCCGTGAATTATTGAACCCCCTCCGTGAATCATTTTATGCCTCCGTGAATTATCTAACCCCCTCCGTGAATTATTTCATACCTCCGTGAACTACTTAACCCCCTCCGTGAATTATTTGATACCTCCGAGAATCATTTAACCCCCTCCATGCATTATTTGATACCTCCGTTAAATATTTAACCCCCTCCGAGAATTATTTCATACCTCCGTGAAGTATTTGACCCCCTCTGTGAATTATTTCATACCTCCGTGAATTATGTAACCCCCTCCGTGAACTATTTCATACCTCCGTGCATCATTTAACCCCCTCTGCGAATTGTTTCAGACGTCCGTGAAGTATTTAACTCCCTACGTGAATTATTTCATACCTGCGTGAATTATTTAACCCCCTCCGAGAATTACTTCATACCTCCGTGAATTATTTAACCCTCTCCGTGAATTATTTCATACCGCCGTGAATTATTTAACCCCCTCCGTGACTTATTTCATACCTTCGTGAATTATTTACCCCCCTCCGTGAATTATCTGGTACCTGCGTGAATTATTTAACCCCCTCCGTGAATTATTTCATACCTCCGTGAATTATTCGACCCCCTCCGTGAATTATTTGATACCTCCGTGAATTATTTAACCCCCTCCGCCAATTATTTCATACCTCCTTGAATTATCTAACCCCCTGCATGAATCATTTCATACCTCCGTGAATTATTTAACCCCCTCCATGCATTATTTGATACCTCCGTGAATTATTTAACCCCCTCCGTGAATTATCTGGTACCTGCGTGAATTATTTAACCCCCTCCGTGAATTATTTCATATCTCCGTGAATTTTTTAACCCCCTCCGTGAATTATTTCATACCTCCGTGAATTATTTAACCCCCTCGGTGAATTATTTGATACTTCCGTGAATTATTTAACCCCCTCCGTGAATCATTTCATACCTCAGTGAATTATTTCACCCCCTCTGTGAATTATTTCATACCTTCGTGAATTATTTAACGCCCTCCGTGATTTATTTCATACCTTCGTGAATTATTTAACCCCCTCCGTGTATTATCTGGTACCTGAGTGAATTATTTAACCCCCTCCGTGAATTATTTCATACCTCCGTGAATTATTCAACCCCCTCCGTGAAGTATTTGATACCTCCGTGAATTATTTAACCCCCTCCGCGAATTATTTCATACCTCCTTGAATTATCTAACCCCCTGCATGAACTATTTGATACCTCCGTGAATTATGCAACCCCCTCCGTGCATTATTTGACACCTCCGTGAAGTGTTTAACCCCCTCTGTGAAATATTTGATACCTCCGTGAATTATTTAACCCCCTCCGTGGATTAGTTTATACCTCCGTGAATTATTTAACCCCCTCCGTGAATTATTTCATACCTCCATGAATTAGTTAACCCCCTCCGTGAATTGGTTCATACCTCAGAGAATTATTTAACCCCCTCCGTGAAGTATTTCATACCTCCGTGAATTATCTACCCCCCTCAGTGAATTATTTCATACCTCCATGAATTATTTCACCCCCTCCATGAAATATTTCATAGCGCCGCGAATTATTCAACCCCCTCCGTGAATTATTTCATACCTCCGTGAATTATTTAACCCCCTCCGTGAATTATTTCATTGCTCGGTGAAGTATTCAACCCCCTCCGTGAATTCTGTCATACCTCCGTGACTTATTTAATCCCCTCCCTGAATTATTTCATACCTCCGTGAATTCTTTGACCCCCTCCGTGAATTATTTCATACCTCCGTGAATTATTTAACCCCCTCCGTGAATCATTTGATACGTCCGTGAATTATTCAAACCCCTCCGTGAATTATTTCATACCTCAAAGAATCATTTAATCCCCTCCGTGAATTAGTTCATACCTCCGTGAATTATTTCATACCTTCGTGAATTATATAATCCCCTCCGTGAATTCTTTCATACCTCCAAGAATTATCTAGTAACCTCCGTGGTTTGTTGGATACCTCCGTGAATTATTCAACGCCCTCCGTGAATTATTTCATACCTCCGTGATTTATTCAACCCCCTCCGTGAATTATTTCATACCTCCGTGAATCATTTAAACCCCTCGGTGAATTATTTCATACCTTCGTGAATTATTTCACCCCCTCTGTGAACTATTTCATACCTCCGTGCATTATTTAACCCCCTCTGTGAATGCTTTCAGACCTCGGTGAATTATTTAACCCCCTACGTGAATTATTTCATACCACGGTGAATTATTTAACCCGCCTCGTGAATTATTTGATACCTCCGTGAATTTTTTAATCCCCTCCATGGGTTATTTGATACCTCCGTGAATTGTTTCATACCTCCGTAAATGATTTGACCCCCTCCGTGAATTCTTTGATACCTCCGTGAATTATTCAACCCCCTCGGTGAATTATTTCATACCTCCGTGAATTATTTAACCCCCTCCGTGATTTATTTGGTACCTGCGTGAATTATTTAACCCCCTCTGTGAATTATTTCATACCTCCGTGAATTATTTAACTACCTCCGTGAAGTATTTCATACCTCCGTGAATTATTTAACCCCCTCCGTGAATTGTTTCATACCTCCATGAATATTTTAACCCCCTCCGTGCAATATTTCATAGCTCAGTGAATTATTCAACCCCCTCCGTGAATTATTTCATACCTCCGTGAAGTATTTAACCCCCTCGTGAATCATTTCATACCTCAGTGAAGTATTCAACCCCCTCCGTGAATTCTTTCATACCTCCGTGAACTATTAAACCCCCTCCGTGAATTATTTCATACCTCCGTGAATTATTCAACCCCCTCCGTGAATTATTTCATACCTCCGTGAATTATTTAACCCCCTCCGTGAATTATTTGATACCTCCGTGAATTATTTAACCCCCTCCGTGAATTATTTCATACCTCCGTGAATTATTTAACCCGCTCCCTGAATTATTTCATACATCCGTGAATTGTTTAACCCCCTCCGTGAAGTATTTCATACCTCCGTGAATTACTTAACCCCCTCCGTGAATTATTTAACCCCCTCCGTGAATTATTTCATACCTCCGAGAATTATTTAAACCCCTCCGTGAATTATTTCTTACCTCGGTGAATTATTTAACCCCCTCCGTGAATTAGTTCATACTTCCGTGAATTATTTCATACCTCCGTGAATTATTTCATACCTCCCTAAAGTATTTAACCCCTTCCGTGAATAATTTCATACCTCAGTGAATGATTTCACCCCCTCTGTGAATTCTTTCATAGCTCCGTGAATTATTAAACCCCCTCCGTGAATTATTTGATACCTCCGTGAATTATTTAACCCCCTCCCTGAATTATTTTATACATCCGTGATTTGTTTAACCCCCTCCGTGAAGTATTTCATACCTCCGTGAATTATTTAACCCCCTCCGTGAATTATTTCATACCTCCGTGAATTACTTAAGCCCCTCTGTGAATTATTTCATACCTCCGTGAATTATTTAACCCCTTCTGTGAACTCTTTCATACCTCCGTGAATTATTTCACCCCCTCCGTGAATTATTATATACCTCCGTGAATGATTTAAACCCCTCCGTGAATCGTTTCATACCTCCGTGAATTATGTAAACCCCTCCGTGAATTATTTCTTACCTCGGTGAATTATTTAACCCCCTCCGTGAATTAGTTCATACTTCCGTGAATTATTTCATACCTCCGTGAATTATTTCATACCTCCCTAAAGTATTTAACCCCTTCCGTGAATAATTTCATACCTCAGTGAATGATTTCACCCCCTCTGTGAATTCTTTCATAGCTCCGTGAATTATTAAACCCCCTCCGTGAATTATTTGATACCTCCGTGAATTATTTAACCCCCTCCCTGAATTATTTTATACATCCGTGATTTGTTTAACCCCCTCCGTGAAGTATTTCATACCTCCGTGAATTATTTAACCCCCTCCGTGAATTATTTCATACCTCCGTGAATTGCTTAAGCCCCTCTGTGAATTATTTCATACCCCCGTGAATTATTTAACCCCTTCTGTGAACTATTTCATACCTCCGTGAATTATTTCACCCCCTCCGTGAATTATTTCATACCTCCGTGAATGATTTAAACCCCTCCGTGAATCGTTTCATACCTCCGTGAATTATTTAACCCCCTCCGTGAATTATTTCATACCTCCATGAATTATTTAACCCCCTCCGTGAATCATTTGATACCTCCGGTAACTATTTAACCCCCTCCGTGAATTATTTCATACCTTCGTGAATTATTTAACCCCCTCCGTGAAATATTTGATACCTCTGTGAATTATTTAACCAGCTCCGTACAATGTTTGATACCTCCGTGTTATTTTATACCTCCGTGAATCATTTCATACCTCCGTGAATTATTTAACCCCTTCGTGAATTATTTCATACCTCAGTGAATTGTTGAACCCCCTCTGTGAATTATTTCATACCTCCGTGAGTTATTTAACCCCCTCCGTGAATTCTTTCATACCTCCGTGAATTATTTAGTCCCCTTCGTGAATTGTTTGATACCTCCGTGAATTATTTAACCCCCTCCGTGAATTATTTCATACCTCCGTGAATTATTCAACCCCCTCCGTGAATTATTTCATACCTCCGTGAATTGTTTAAACCCCTCGGTGAATTATTTCGTACCTTCGTGAATTATTTCACCCCCTCCATGAAATATTTCATACCTCCGTGAATTATTTAACCCTCCCGGTGAATTATTTCATACCTCAGTGAATTATTTGACCCCCTCAGTGAATTATTTCATACCTCTGTGAATTATTTAACCCCCTCCGTGAATGATTTGATAACTCCGCGAATTATTTAACCGGCTCCGAGAATTATTTGATACCTCCGTGAATTATTTAACCCCCTCCGATAATTATTTCATGCCCCCGTGAATTATTTAGTCCTCTCCGTGAATTGTTTGATACCTCCGTGAATTATTCAACCCCCTCCGTGAATTATTTGATACCTCCATGAATTATTTGACCCCCTCCGTGAATTATTTCATACCTCCGTGATTTATTCAACCCCCTCCGTGAATTATTTCATACCTCCGTGAATCATTTAAACCCCTCGGTGAATTATTTCATACCTTCGTGAATTATTTCACCCCCTCTGTGAACTATTTCATACCTCCGTGCATTATTTAACCCCCTCTGTGAATGCTTTCAGACCTCGGTGAATTATTTAACCCCCTACGTGAATTATTTCATACCACGGTGAATTATTTAACCCGCCTCGTGAATTATTTGATACCTCCGTGAATTTTTTAATCCCCTCCATGGGTTATTTGATACCTCCGTGAATTGTTTCATACCTCCGTAAATGATTTGACCCCCTCCGTGAATTCTTTGATACCTCCGTGAATTATTCAACCCCCTCGGTGAATTATTTCATACCTCCGTGAATTATTTAACCCCCTCCGTGATTTATTTGGTACCTGCGTGAATTATTTAACCCCCTCTGTGAATTATTTCATACCTCCGTGAAGTATTTAACTACCTCCGTGAAGTATTTCATACCTCCGTGAATTATTTAACCCCCTCCGTGAATTGTTTCATACCTCCATGAATATTTTAACCCCCTCCGTGCAATATTTCATAGCTCAGTGAATTATTCAACCCCCTCGGTGAAGTATTTCATACCTCCGTGAATTATTTAACCCCCTCCATGAATTATTTCATACCTCCGTGAAGTATTTAACCCCCTCGTGAATCATTGCATACCTCAGTGAAGTATTCAACCCCCTCCGTGAATTCTTTCATACCTCCGTGAACTATTAAACCCCCTCCGTGAATTATTTCATACCTCCGTGAATTATTCAACCCCCTCCGTGAATTATTTCATACCTCCGTGAATTATTTAACCCCCTCCGTGAATTATTTGATACCTCCGTGAATTATTTAACCCCCTCCGTGAATTATTTCATACCTCCGTGAATTATTTAACCCGCTCCCTGAATTATTTCATACATCCGTGAATTGTTTAACCCCCTCCGTGAAGTATTTCATACCTCCGTGAATTACTTAACCCCCTCCGTGAATTATTTAACCCCCTCCGTGAATTATTTCATACCTCCGAGAATTATTTAAACCCCTCCGTGAATTATTTCTTACCTCGGTGAATTATTTAACCCCCTCCGTGAATTAGTTCATACTTCCGTGAATTATTTCATACCTCCGTGAATTATTTCATACCTCCCTAAAGTATTTAACCCCTTCCGTGAATAATTTCATACCTCAGTGAATGATTTCACCCCCTCTGTGAATTCTTTCATAGCTCCGTGAATTATTAAACCCCCTCCGTGAATTATTTGATACCTCCGTGAATTATTTAACCCCCTCCCTGAATTATTTTATACATCCGTGATTTGTTTAACCCCCTCCGTGAAGTATTTCATACCTCCGTGAATTATTTAACCCCCTCCGTGAATTATTTCATACCTCCGTGAATTACTTAAGCCCCTCTGTGAATTATTTCATACCTCCGTGAATTATTTAACCCCTTCTGTGAACTCTTTCATACCTCCGTGAATTATTATATACCTCCGTGAATGATTTAAACCCCTCCGTGAATCGTTTCATACCTCCGTGAATTATTTAAACCCCTCCGTGAATTATTTCTTACCTCGGTGAATTATTTAACCCCCTCCGTGAATTAGTTCATACTTCCGTGAATTATTTCATACCTCCGTGAATTATTTCATACCTCCCTAAAGTATTTAACCCCTTCCGTGAATAATTTCATACCTCAGTGAATGATTTCACCCCCTCTGTGAATTCTTTCATAGCTCCGTGAATTATTAAACCCCCTCCGTGAATTATTTTCTACATCCGTGATTTGTTTAACCCCCTCCGTGAAGTATCTCATACCTCCGTGAATTATTTAACCCCCTCCGTGAATTATTTCATACCTCCGTGAATTGCTTAAGCCCCTCTGTGAATTATTTCATACCTCCGTGAATTATTTAACCCCTTCTGTGAACTATTTCATACCTCCGTGAATTATTTCACCCCCTCCGTGAATTATTTCATACCTCCGTGAATGATTTAAACCCCTCCGTGAATCGTTTCATACCTCCGTGAATTATTTAACCCCCTCCGTGAATTATTTCATACCTCCATGAATTATTTAACCCCCTCCGTGAATCATTTGATACCTCCGTGAATTATTTAACCCCCTCCGTGAATTATTTCATACCTTCGTGAATCATTTAACCCCCTCCGTGAATTATTTGATACCTCTGTGAATTATTTAACCAGCTCCGTACAATGTTTGATACCTCCGTGTTATTTTATACCTCCGTGAATCATTTCATACCTCCGTGAATTATTTAACCCCTTCGTGAATTATTTCATACCTCAGTGAATTGTTGAACCCCCTCTGTGAATTATTTCATACCTCCGTGAGTTATTTAACCCCCTCCGTGAATTCTTTCATACCTCCGTGAATTATTTAGTCCCCTTCGTGAATTGTTTGATACCTCCGTGAATTATTTAACCCCCTCCGTGAATTATTTCATACCTCCGTGAATTATTCAACCCCCTCCGTGAATTATTTCATACCTCCGTGAATTGTTTAAACCCCTCGGTGAATTATTTCGTACCTTCGTGAATTATTTCACCCCCTCCATGAAATATTTCATACCTCCGTGAATTATTTAACCCTCCCGGTGAATTATTTCATACCTCAGTGAATTATTTGACCCCCTCTGTGAATTATTTCATACCTCTGTGAATTATTTAACCCCCTCCGTGAATGATTTGATAACTCCGCGAATTATTTAACCGGCTCCGAGAATTATTTGATACCTCCGTGAATTATTCAACCCCCTCAGTGAATTATTTCATACCTCCGTGAATTATTTAACCCCCTCCGATAATTATTTCATGCCCCCGTGAATTATTTAGTCCTCTCCGTGAATTGTTTGATACCTCCGTGAATCATTTAACCCCCTCCGTGAATTATTTCATACCTCCGTGAATTATTCAACCCCCTCCGTGAATTATTTGATACCTCCATGAATTATTTGACCCCCTCCGTGAATTATTCAAACCCCTCGGTGAACTTTTTCATACCTTCCTGAATTATTTGACCCCGTCCGTGAATTATTTCATACCTCCGTGAATTATTCAACCCCTTCCGTGAATTATTTCATACCTCAGTGAATTATTGAACCCCCTCCGTGAATTATTTCATACCTCCGTGAATTATTTAACCCCCTGCGTGAATTATTTGATACCTCCGTGAATTATTTGACCCCCTCCGTGAATTATTTCATACCTCCGTGAATTATTTCACCCCCTCCGTGAATTATTCGGTACCTCCGTGAATTATTTAACCCCCTCCGTGAATTATTTGATGCCTCCTTGAATTATTTAACCCGATCCGTACATTATTGGACTCCTCTGTGAATTATTTAACCCCCTCCGTGAAGTATTTATTACCTCGGTGAATTATTTAACCCCCCCCGTGAATTAGTTCATACCTCCGTGAATTATTTCATACCTCCGTGAATTATTTCATACCTCCGTGAATTATGTAACCCCCTCCATGAATTCTTTCATGCCTCCGTGAATTATTTCATACCTCCAGGAATTATTTAACCCCCTGCGTGAATTGTTTCTTACCTCCGTGAATGATTCAACCCCCTCCGTGAATTATTTCATACCTCCGTGAATTATTTAACCCGTTCGGTGAATTATTTCATACCTCAGTGTGTTATTTAACCCCCTCTGTGAATTATTCCATACCTCCGTGAATTATTTAACCCCCTGCGTGAATTAGTTCATACCTCCGTGAATTATTTCATACCTGCGTGAATTATTTAACCCCTTCCGTGAATTATTTCATACCTCAGTGAATTATTTAACCCCCTCTGTGAACTATTTCATACCTCCGTGAATTATATAACCCCCTCCGTGAATTCTTTCATACCTGCGTGAATTATTTAGTCCCCTCCGTGAATTGTTTGATACCTATGTGAATTATTTAACGCCTGTAAATTATCTCATACCTCCGTGAAGTATTCAACCCCCTCAGTGAATTATTTCATACCTCCGTGAATTATGTAAACCCCTTGGTGAATTATTTCATGCCTTCGTCAATCATTTCACCCCCTCCGTGATTTATTTAACCCCCTCTGTGAATTATTTCATACCTCAGTGAATTATTTAACCCCTTCCGTGAATTATCTCATACCTCCGTGAATTATTTCATACCTCCGTGAATTATTTAACCCCTTCCGTGAATTATTTCATACCTCAGTGCATTATTTAACCCCCTCTGTGAATTATTTCATACCTCCGTGAATTATTTAACCCCCTCCGTGAATTGTTTCATATATGCGTGAATTATTTACACCCCTCGGTGAATTATTTCGTACCTTCGTGAATTATTTCACCCCTCCCTGAATTATTTCATACCTCCGTGAATTATTTAACCCCTTCCATGAATTATTTGATACCTCCGTGAATTATTTAACCTCCTCCGTGAATTATTTCATACCTCCGTACATTATTTGATACCTCTGTGAATTATTTAACCCCCTCCGTGAATTATTTGATACCTGCGTGAACTATTTAACCCGCTCCATACATTATTTGATACCTCTGTGAATTATTCAACCCCCTGCGTGAATCATTTATTACCTCGGTGAATTATTTAACCCCCTCCGTAAATTAGTTCATAACTCCATAAATTATTTCATACCCCCTCCGTGAATTATTTCATACCTCGGTGAATTATTTGACCCCTTCCGTGAATCATTTCATACCTCAGTGAATTATTTAACCCCCTCCGTGAATTGTTTGATACCTCCGTGAATTATTTAACCCCCTCCGTGAATTATTTCATACCTTCCTGAATTATTCAACCCCCTCCGTGAATTATTTCATACCTCCGTGAATGATTTAAACCCCTTCGTGAATTATTTCATACCTCCGTGAATTATTTACAACCTTCCGTGAATTATTTCATACCTGGGAGAATTATTCAACCCCCTCCGTGGATTATTTCATACCTCCGTGAATTATTTAACCCTCTCCGTGAATTAATTGATACCTCCGTGAATTATTTAACCCGCTCCGTGCATTATTTGATACCTCCGTGAATGATTTAACCCCCTCGGTGAATTATTTCATACCTCCGAGAATTATTTAACCCCCTCCGTGAATTATTTGATACCTCCGTGAATTATTTGACCCCCTCCGTGAATTATTTCATACCTCCGTGAAGTATATAACCCCCTCCGTGAATCATTTCATACCTCCGAGAATTATTTAACCCCCTGCGTGAATCATTTCTTACCTCCGTGAATTATTTAAACCCCTCCGTGAGATAAATAATACATACGTGAATTATTTAACCCCCTCCGTGAATTATTTCATACCTCCGTGGATTATTTAACCCCTTCCGTGAATTACTTCATACCTCACTGTGTTATTTAACCCCCCCTGTGAATTATTTAATACCTCCGTGAATTATCTAACCCCCTCCGTGAATTCTTTCATACCTCCGTGAATTATTTAACCCCTTCCATGAATTATTTCATACCTCAGTGTGTTCTTTAACCCCCTGCGTGAATTCTTTCATGCCTCCGTGAAATATTTAGTCCCCTCTGTGAATTATTTAACCCCCTCCGTGAATTATTTCTTACCTCGGTGAATTATTTAACCCCCTCCGTGAGATAAATAATACATACGTGAATTATTTAACCCCTTCCGTGAATTATTTCATACCTCAGTGTGTTATTTAACCCCCTCTGTGAATTATTTCATACCTCCGTGAATTATTTAGTCCCTCCGTGAATTATTCAACCCCCTCCGTGACTTAGTTCATACCTCCGTGATTTATTTCATACCTCCGTGAATTTTTTCAGACCTCCGTGAATTATTTGACCCCCTCTGTGAATTATTTCATACCTCCGTGAATTATTTAACCCCCTCCGAGAATTCTGTCATACCTGCGTGAATTATTTAGTCCTCTCCGTGAATTGTTTGATACCCCCGGGAATTATTGAACCCCCTCCATGAACTATTTCATACCTCCATGAATTATTCAACCCCCTCAGTGAATTATTTTACACCTCCGTGAATTATTTAAACCCCTCGGTGAATTATTTCATACCTTCGTGAACTATTTCACCCCCTCCGTGAATTATTTCATACCTCCGTAAATTGTTTAACCCCTTCCATGAAGTATTTCATACCTCAGTGAATTATTTAACCCCTTCCGTGAATTATTTCATACGTCCGTGAATTATTTCACCCCCTCCGTGAATTCATTGATACCTCCGTGAATTATTTAACCCGCTCCGTGCATTATTTGATACCTCCGTGAATTATTCAACCCCCTCCGTGAATTATTTCATACGTCCGTGAATTATTTAACCCCCTCCGTGAATTATTTCTTATCTTGGTGAACTATTTAACCCCCTCCGTGAGATAAATAATACCTATGTGAATTGTTTAACCCCCTCCGTGAATTATTTCATACCTCCGTGAATTATTTAACCCCTTCTGTAAACTATTTCATACCTCAGTGAATTATTTAACCCCCCCTGTGACTTATTTCATACCTCCGTGAAATATTTAGTCCCCTCGGTGCTTCGTTTGATACCTCCGTGAATTATTTAACCCCCTCCGTGAATTATTTCATACCTCCGTGAATTATCTAACCCCCTCCGTGAATTATTTCATACCTCCGTGAATTATTTAAACCCCTCCGTGATTTATCTCATACCTCCGAGAATTATTCAACCCCCACCGTGAATTATTTCATACCTCCGTGAATTATTCAACCCCCTATGTGAATTATTTCATACCTCAGTGAATTATTCAACCCCCTCCCTGAATTATTTGCTACCTCCGTGAATTATTTAACCCCCTCCGTGAATTATTTCATGCCTCTGTCCAATATTTAACCCCCTCGGTGAATTATTTGATACCTCCGTGGATTATTCAACCCCCTCCGTGAATTATTTCATACCTTCGTGGATTATTTAACCCCCTCCCTGAATTATTTGATACCTGCGAGAATTATTGGACTTATTCTGTGAATTTTTTCATACCTCCGTGAATTATTGAACCTGCTCCGTGAATTATCTAACCCCCTCCGTGAATTATTTCATACCTCCGTGAACTATTCAACCCCCTACGTGAATTATTTCATACCTCAGTAAATTATTCAACCCCCTCCCTGAATTATTTGATACCTCCGCGAATTATTTAACCCCCTCCGTGAATCATTGCATACCTCCGTGAATTATTTAGCCCCCTCCGTGAATTATTTGATTCCTCCGTGAATTATTGAACCCCCTCCGTGAGTTATTTGATACCTCCGTGAATTATTCAACCCCCTCAGTGAAATATTTCTTACGTTCATGAATCCTTTGACCCGCTCTGTGAATTATTTCATACCTCCGTGAAGTATTTAACCCCTTCCGTGAATTATTTCATACCTCCCTGAATTATTTGACCCACTCTATGAAATTTTTCATACCTCCGTGAATTATTTAACCCCCTCCGTGAATTATTCCATACCTCCGTGAATGATTTAACCCCCTCCGTGAATTATTTCATACCTCCATGAATTATTCAACCCCCTCCGTGCAGTATTTCATAGCTCAGTGAATTTTTTCACCCCCTCCGTGAATTATTTCATACCACCGAGAATTATTTAACCCCCTCCGTTAAGTACTTCATACCTCCGTGAATTATTTCAATACCTCCGTGAATCATTTCATACCTCCATGAATTACTCAACCCCCTCCGTGCAATACTTCATAGCTCAGTGAATTATTTAACCCCCTCCATGAATCATTTCATACCTCCGTGAAATATTTAACCCCCTCCGTGAATTATCTAATAAATCGGTGAAGTATTCAACCCCCTCCGTGAATTCTTTCATACCTCCGTGAATTATTTCATACCTCCTTGAATTATTTAACCCCCTCCGTGAATTAGTTTATACCTCCGTGAATTATTTAACCCCCTCCGTGAATGATTTCATACCTCCATGAAATATTTAACCCCCTCGGTGCAATTTTTTATAGCTCAGTGAATTATTCAACCCCCTCCGTGAATTATTTTATACCTCTGAGAATTATTTAACCCCCTCCGTGAAGTATTTCATACCTCCGTGAATTATTTCACCCCCTCCGTGAATTATTTCATACCTCCATGAATTTTTTAACCCCCTCCGTGCAATATTTCATAGCTCAGTGAATTATTTAACCCCCTCGGTGAGTTGTTTCATACCTCCGTGAAATATTTAACCCCCTCCGTGAATTCTTTCATACCTCCGTGAATTATTTAACCCCCTCCGTGAAATATTTCATACCTCCGTGAATTATTCAACCCCCTCCGTGAATTATTTCATACCTCTGTGAATGATTTAACCCCCTCCATGAATTATTTGATACCTCCGTGAATTATTTGGTACCTCCGTGAATCATTTAATCTCCTCCGTGAATTACTTACCTCCGAGAAAAATTTAACCCCCTCCGTGAATTATTTAGTCCCCTCCGTGAATTCTTTCATACCTCCGTGAATTATTTAGTCCCCTCCGTGAATTGTTTGATACCTCCGTGAATCATTTAACCCCCTCCGTGAATCATTTCAGACCTCCGTGAATTATTCAACCCCCTCCGTGAATTATTTCATACCTCCGTGAATCATTTAAACTCCCTATGTGAATTATTTCATACCTCCGTGAATTATTTAACCCCCTCCGTGAATTGATTCATACCTCCGTGAATTATTTCATACGTCCGGGAATTATTTAACCCCTTCCGTGAATTATTTCATACCTCGGTGAATAATTTAACACCCTCTGTGAATTATTTCATACCTCCGTGAATTATTTAACCCCCTCTGTGAATTCTTTCATCCCTCCGTGAATTATTTGGACCCCTCCCTGTTTCGTTTGATACCTCCGTGAATGATTTAACCCCCTCCGTGAATTGTTTCATACCTCCGTGAATTATTTAACCCCCTCCGTGAATTATTTGATACCTCCGTGAATTATTTAACCCGCTCCGTGCACTGTTTGATACCTCCGTGAATTATTTAACCCCCTCCGTGAATTATTTCATACCTCCGAGAACTATTTAACCCCCTCCGTGAATTACTTCATACCTCCGTGAATTATTTAACCCCCTCCGTGAATTATTTCATACCTCCGTGAATTATTTAACCCCCTACGTGAATTATTTCATACCTCAGTGCATTGTTCAACCCCCTCCCTGAAGTATTTGATACTTCCGTGAATGGAATAACATCCCTATTTCATACCTCCGTGACTTATTTGAGCCCTACGTGAATTATTTCATACCTCCGTGAATTATTCAACCCCCTCCGTGAATTTTTTCATACCTCCGTGAATTGTTTAACCCCCTCGGTGTATTATTTGATACCTCTGTGAATTATTTGACCCCCTCCGTGAATGATTTCATACCTGCGTGAATTATTTAACCCCCTCCGTGAATCAATGCATACCTCCGTGAATTATTTCCCCCCCTCTGTGAATTATTTCATATCTGCGGGAATTACTCAAACCACTCGGTGAATTTTTTCATACCTCCGTGAATCATTGAACCTCCTCCGAGAATTATTTCATACCTCCGTCAATTACTTACCTCCGCGACTTATTTAACCCCCTGCGTGAATTATTTCATACCTCCGTGAATTATTCAACCCCCTCCGTGAATTATTTGATACCTCCGTGAATGATTTAACCTCCTCCATGAATTATTTCATACCTCCGTGCTTGATTTAAGCCCCTCCGTGAAATATTTCATACCTCCGTGAATCATTTAACCCCCTCCGTGAATTGTTTGATACCTCCGTGAAGTATTCAACCCCCTCCATGAACTATTCCATACCTCCATGAATTATTCAACCCCTTGCTTGAATTATGTCATAGCACCGTGAACTATTTAATCCCCTCCGTGAATTATTCAATACCTCCGTGAATTATTTAACCCCCTCCGTGAATTATTTCATACCTCCGTGAATTATTTAACCCCCTCGCTGAATTATTTCATACCTCCCTGAATTATCTAACCCCTTCCGTGAATTATTTCATACCTCAGAGAATTATTCAACCCCCTCTGTGAATTATTTCATACCGCCGTGAATTATTCAACCCCCTCCGTGAATTCTTTCATACCTCCGTGAATTATTTAGTCCCTCCGTGAATTATTTAATCCCCTCCGTGAATTATTTCATACCTCCGTGAATCATTTAACCCCCTCCGTGAATCATTTGATACATCTATGAATTATTTAACCCCCTGCGTGAATTATTTCATACCTGCGAGAATGATTCACCCCCTCCTATTTGATTCCTCCTTGAATTATTTAACCCCCTCCATAAATTATTTCATACCCCCGTGAAGTATTTAACCCCCTCCGTGAATTATTTCATACCTGCGTGAATTATTTGACCCCCTCCGTGAACTATTTGATACCTCCGTGAAGTATTTAACCCCCTCCGTGAATTATTTCATACCTCGGTGAATTATTTAACCGCCTCGGTAATTTATTTCATACCTCCGTGAATTATTTAACCCCCTCCGTGAATTATTTCATACCTGCATGAATTATTTAACCCCCTCCGTGAATTATTTCATACCTCCGTGAATTATTTGACCCCCTCCGTGAATCATTTGATATCTCCGTGAATTATTTAACCCGCATTGTGAATTATTCCATACCTCTGTGAAGTATTTAACCCCCTCCGTGAATTATTTGATACCTCCTTGAATTATTTAACCCCCTCCGTGAATTATTTCATACCTCCGTGAATTATTTGACCCCCTCAATAAATTATCCCATACCTTCGTGAATTATTTAACCCCCTCCGTGAATTATTTGATACCTCCGTGAATTATTTCAACCCCTCCGTGAATTATTTGATACCTTCGTGAATTATTTGACCCCGCCATCAATTGTTTCATACCTCCGTGAATTACTCAACCCCCTCCGTGACTTATTTCATACCTCCGTGAATTACTTAACCCCCTCTGTGTATTCTGTCATACCTCCGTGAATTATGTAACCGAGTCCGTGAAGTATTTCATACCTGCGTGAATTATTTAACCCTCTCTGTGAATTATTTCATAACTGTGTGAAGTATTTAACCCGCTCCATGAATTATTTCATACCTCCGTGAATCTTTTAACCCCCTCTGTGAATTATTCCATACCTCCGTGAATTATTTAACTCCTTCCGTGAATTATTTGATACCTCCGTGAATTATTTAACCCCCTCCGTGAATTATGTGATACCTCCGTGAATTATTTAAGCCCCTCCGTGAACCATTTCATACCTCCGTGAATTATTTAACCCCCTCCGTTATTTATTTCATACCTCCGTGAACCCCCTCCGTGAATTAATTCATACCTCCCTGAATTATTGAAACCCCTCGGTGAATGAGATCATACCTCCGTGAAATATATAACCCCCTATGCGAATTATTTCATACCCCGGTGAATTATTTAATCCCCTCCGTGAATTATTTCATACCTCCGTGAATTATTTAACCCGCTCCGTGAATTCTTTCATACCTCCGTGAATTATTTAACCCCCTCCGTGAATTATTTTATACCTCCGTGAATTGTTGTACTCCTTCCGTGAACTATTTGATACCTCCGTGAACAGTTTAACCCCTTCCGTGAATTATTTGATACCTCCGTGAATTATTTAACCCCCTCCGTGAATCATATCATACCTCCGTGAATTATTTAACCCCTTCCGTGAATTATTGGATACCTCCGTGAATTATTTAAGCCCCTCCGTGAATTATTTCATATCTCCGTGAATTATTGAAACCCCTCAGTGAATCATTTCATACCTCCGTGAAACATATAACCCCCTATGTGAATTGGTCCATACCTCCGTGAAGTATATAACCCCCTCCGTAAATTATTTCATACCTTCCTGAATTAATTCACCCCCTCCGTGAATTATTTCATACCTCCATGAATTATTCAACCCACTCTGTGAATTATTTCATACCTCCGTGAATTATTTAACCCCCTCCGTGAATTATTTCATACCTCCGTGAATTATTTCATACCTCCATGAATTATTCAACCCACTCCGTAAATTATTTGATACCTCCGTGATTTATTTAACCCCCTCCATGAATTATTTCATACCTCTGTGCTTGATTTAACCGCCTCCGTGAATTATTTCATATCTCCGTGAATTATTCAACCCCCTCCGTGAAGTATATTTAAACCCCCTCCGTGAATTATTTGATTCCTCCGTGAAGTATTTAACCCCCTCAATGAACTATTTCATGCCTCCGTGAATTATTCAACCCCTTGCTTGAATTATTTCATACCTCCGTGAATTATCCAATCCCCTCCGTGAATTATTTCATACCTCCGTGAATTATTTAACCCCCTCTGTGAATTATTTCATACGTCCGTGAAAACTTTAACCCCCTCCCTGAATTATTTGATACCTCCGTGAATTATTTAACCCCCTCCATGAATTATTTCATACCTCAGTGAATTATTTCAACCCCTGAGTGAATCATTTCATACCTCCGTGAATTATTTAACCCCCCCCATTAATTATTTCATACTCAGAGAATTATTTCAACCCCTCCGTGAATTATTTCATACCTCCGTGAATTATTTAACCCCCTGCGTGCACTACTTGATACCTCCGTGAATTATTTATCCGCCTCGGTGAATTATTTCACACCTTCGTGAAGTGTTTAACCCCTTCCCTGAATTCTTTCATACCTCCGTGAATCATTTAACTCCCCCTGTGAATTATTTCACACCTCAGTGAATGATTTCACCCCCTCCGTGAATTATTTCATACCTCCGTGAATTATTGAACCCCCTGCGTGCATTATTTGATACCTGCATGAATTTTTTATCCCCCTCCGTGAATTATTTCATACCTCCGTGAATTATCTAACCCCCTCCGTGAATTATTTAATCCCCTCCGTGAATTATTTCATACCTCCGTGAATTATTTAACACCCTCCCTGAATAATTTGATACCTCTGTGAATTATTTAACCCCCTGTGTGAATTATTTCATACCTGCGAGAATAATTCACCCCCTCCGTGAACTATTTGATACCTCCTTGAATTATTTAACCCCCTCCGTAAAGTATTTCATACCTCCGTGAAGTATTTAACCCCCTCCGCGAATTATTTCATACCTGCGTTAATTATTCAACCCCCTCCGTGAACTATTTGATACCTCCGTGAAATATTTAACCCCCTCCGTGAATTATTTCATACCTCCATGAATTATTTAACCCCCTCCGTGAATGATTTCATACCTCTGTGAATTATTGAAACCCCTCAGCAATTATTTCATACTTCCGTGAATTAATGAACCCGCAATGTGAATTATTCCATACCTCCGTGAAGTATTTAACCCCCTCCGTGAAATATTTGATACCTCCTTGAATTATTTAACCCCCTCCGTGAATTATTTCATACCTCCATGAATTATTTGACCCCCTCCGTGAATTATTCCATACCTTGGTGAATTATTTAACCCCCTCCGTGAATCATTTGATACCTCCGTGAGTTATTTAACCCCCTCCGTGAATTATTTGATACCTCCGTGAATTATTTAACCCCCTCCGTGAATTATTTGATACCTCCGTGAATTATTTCACCCCCTCCGTGAATTATTTGATACCTTTGTGAATTATTTGACGCCGCCATTACATTCTGTCATACCTCCGTAAATTATCTAACCGAGTCCGTGAAGTATTTCATACCTGCGTGAATTATTTAACCCCCTCCGTGAATTATTTCATACCTCCGTGAATTATTTAACCCCCTCCGTTAATTATTTGATGCCTCCGTGAATAATTTAACCCCCTCCTTGAATTATTTCATACCTCCGTGAATTATTTAACCCGCTCCGTGAATTGTTTCATACCTCCATGAATTATTTAACCCCCTCCGTCAATGATTTCATACCTCCGTGAATTATTGAAACCCGTCAGCAATTATTTCATACCTCCATGAATTATTTGACCCCCTCCGTGAATTATTCCATACCTTCATGAATTATTTAACCCCCTCCGTGAATCATTTGATACCTCCGTGAATCATTTAACCCCCTCCGTGCTTTATTTTATACCTCGGTGAGTTTATTTAACCCCCTCCGTGAATTATTTGATACCTCGGTGAATTATTTGACCCCACCATGAATTATTTGATACCCCCGTCAATTATTTAACCCCCTCCGTGAATTATTTCATATCTCCGTGAATTATTTCACCCCCTCCGTGAATTTTTTGATACCTTTCCTGAATTATTTCACCCCGCCATTAATTGTTTCATACCTCCGTGAATTACTCAACCCCCTCCGTGACTTATTTCATACCTCCGTGAATTACTTAACCCCCGCTGTGCATTCTGTCATACCTCCGTGAATTATCTAACCGAGTCCGTGAAGTATTTCATACCTGCGTGAATTATTTAACCCCCTCTGTGAATTATTTCATACCTCCATGAATTATTTAACCCCCTCCGTGAATTATTTCATACCTCCGTGAATTATTGAAACCCCTCGGTGAATTAGGTCATACCTCCGTGAAATATATAACCCCCTATGTGAATAATTCCATTCCTCCGTGAAGTATATAACCCCCTCCTTGAGTTATTTCATACCTCCGTGAATTATTTAACCCCCTCCGTGAATTATTTCATACCTTCGTGAATTAGTTAACCCCCTCCGTGAATTCTTTCATACCTCCATGAATCATTTAACCCCTCCGTGAATTATTTCATACCTCCATGAATTATTTAACCCCCTCCGTGAATTATTTCATACCTCGGTGAATCATTCAACCCCCTTCGTGAATTATTTAATACCTCGGTAAATTATTTAACCCCCTCTGTGCATTATTTCATACCTCCGTGAATTATTTAACCCCCATCTGTGAATTATTTCATACCTCCGTAAATTATTTAACCCCCTCTGTGTATTATTTCATACCTCCGTGAATTATTCAACCCCCTCCGTGAGGTATTTGATACCTCCGTGAATTATTTAAACCCCTCCGTGAATTATTTCATACCTCCCTGAATTATTTAACCCCCTGCGTAAATTATTTGATACCTCCGTGAATTATTTAACCCCTTGCGTGAAGTATTTCATACCTCCGTGAATTATTTCACCCCCTCCCTGAATGATTTGATACCTCCGTGAATCATTTAACCCCCTCCGTGAATTATTTCATACCACCATGAATTATTTAACCCCCCCCCCCCCCGGCGAATCATTTCATACCTTCGCGAATGAATTAACCCCCTCCGTGAATTCTTTCATACCTCCATGAATCATTTAACGCCTCCGTGAATTATTTCACCCCTTCCGTGAATTATTTGACCCCGCCATGAATTATTTCATACCTCCGTGATTTATTTAACCCCCTCCGTGAAGTATTTCATACCTCCGTGGCTTATTCAACCCCCTCCGTGAATTATTTCATACCCCCGTGAATCTTTTAACCCCCTGTGTGAATGATTTCATACCTCCGTGAATTATCGTACTCCTTCCGTGAACTATTTGATACCTCCGTGAACAATTTAACCCCCTCCGTGAATTATTTGATACCTCCGTGAATTATTTAACCCCCTCCGTGAATTATTTGATACCTCTGAGAATTATCTAAGCCCCTCCGTGAATTATTTCATACCTCCGTGAATTATTTAACCCCCTCCCTGAATCATTTCATACCTCCGTGAAATATATAACCCCCTATGTGAATTAGTCCATACCTCCATGAAGTATATAACCCCCTCCGTAAATTATTTCATACCTTCCTGAATTAATTCACCCCCTCCGTGAATTATTTCATACCTCCATGAATTATTTAACCCCCCCCGTGAAGTGTTTCATACCTCGGTGAATTATTTAACCCCCTCCGTGAATTATTGGACCCCGCCATGAATTATTTCATACCTCCGTGAATTATTTAACCCCCTCCGTGAAGTATTTCACACCTCCGTGAATTATTTAACCCCCTCCGTGAATCATATCATACCTCCGTGAATTATTCAACCCCCTCCGTGAATTATCTGATACCTCCGTGAATTATTTAAGCCCCTCCGTGAATTATTTCATACCTCCGTGAATTATATGATACCTCCGTGAATTATTTAACCCCGTCCGTGAATTATTTCATACCTCCGTGAAATATATAACCCCCTATGTGGATTAGTCCATACCTCCGTGAAGTATATAACCCCCTTTGTGAATTATTTCATACCTTCCTAGATTAATTCACCCCCTCCGTGAATTGTTTCATACCACCATGAATTATTTAACCCCCCCCGGGCGAATTATTTCATACCTGGGTGAATTATTTAACCCCGTCCGTGAATCATTTGACCCCGCGATGAATTATTTGATACCTCCGTGATTTATTCAACCCCCTCCGTGAAGTATTTAATACCTCCGTGAATTATTCAACCCCCTCCGTGAATTATTTCATACCTCCGTGAATTATTTAACCCCCTCCGGGAATTATTTCATACCTCCGTGAAATATATAACCCCCTATGTGAATTAGTCCATACCTCCGTGAAGTATATAACCCCCTTTGTGAATTATTTCATACCTTCCTAGATTAATTCACCCCCTCCGTGAATTGTTTCATACGACCATGAATTATTTAACCCCCCCCGGGCGAATTATTTCATACCTGGGTGAATCATTTAACCCCCTCCGTGAATCATTTGACCCCGCCATGAATTATTTCATACCTCCGTGATTTATTCAACCCCCTCCGTGAAGTATTTAATACCTCCGTGAATTATTCGACCCCCTCCGTGAATTATTTCATACGTCCGTGAATCTTTTAACCCCCTATGTGAATTATATCATACCTCCGTGAATTATCGTACTCCTTCCATGAACTAGTTGATACCTCCGTGAACAATTTAACCCCTCCGTGAATTATTTGATACCTCCGTGAATTATTTAACCCCTTCCGTGAATTATTTCATACCTGCGTGAATTATTTGACCCCCTCCGTGAATTATTTGATACCTCCGTGAATTATTTAAGCCCCTCCGTGAATTATTTCATACCTCCGTGAATTATTTAACCCCCTCCGTGAATTATTTCATACCTCCGTGAAATATATAACCCCCTATGTGAATTAGTCCATACCACGGTGAAGTATATAACCCCCTCCGTGAATTGTTTCATACCTTCCTGAATTAATTCACCCCCTCCGTGAATTATTTCATACCTCCATGAATTTTTTAACACCCCCCGTGAATTATTTCATACCTCGGTGAATTATTTAACCCCCTCCGTGAATTATTTCATACCTCCATAAATTATTTAACCCCCTCTGTGCATTATTTGATACCTCCGTGAATTATTTGACCCCCTCCATGAATTATTTCATACCTCTGTGAATTATTTAACCCCCTCCGTGAGTTATTTGATACCTCCGTGAATTATTTCATTCCCTCCGTGAATGATTTGATCCTCCGTGAAGTATTTGACCCCGCCATGAAATATTTCATACCTCCGTGAATTACTCCACCCCCTCCGTGAATTATTTCATACCTCCGTGACTTATTTAACCCCCTCCGTGAATGATTTGATACCTCCCTGAATTATTTGACCCGCTCAATGAATTATTTCATACCTCCGTGAATTATTTAACCGCATCTGTGCATTATTTCATACCTGAAGTGAAGTGAAGTATTTAACCCCCTCCGTCAAATATTTGATACCCCCTTGACTTATTTGACCCCGCCATGAACTATTTCATACCTCGGTGAATTACTCAACCCCCTCCGTGACTTATTTCATACCTCCCTGAATTATTTAACCCCCTCCGTGAATTATTTCATACCTCCGTGAATTATTTCGCCCCTCCGTGCATTATTTCATACCTCCGTGAATTATTTAACGCCCATCGTGAATTATTTTATACCTCCGTGAATTATTGAAACCCCTCAGTGAATTTTTTCACACCTCCGTGAATGATTTAACGCCCTATGTGAATTATTCCATACCTCCGTGAAGTATTTAACCCCCTCCGTGAATTATTTCACACCTCTGTGAATCATTTAACCGCCTCCTTGAATCATTCCATACGTTCGTGAATCATTTAAACCCCCCCGTGAAATATTTCATACCTCCGTGAATTATTTCACCCCCTCCGTGATTTTTTGATACCTCCGTGAATCATTTGACCCCCTCCGTGAATGATTTCATACCTGTGTGAATTATTTAACCCCCTCCCTGAATTATTTCATACCTCGCTGAATTATTTAACCCCCTCCGTGAATTGTTTCATACCTCCGTGAATTATTTCACCCCCTCCGTGAATTATTTCATACCTCCGTGAATTATTTAACGCCCTCCGTGAATTATTTTATACCTCCGTGAATTATTGAAACCCCTCAGTGAATTTTTTCATACCTCCGTGAATGATTTAACGCCCTATGTGAATTATTCCATACCTGCGTGAAGTATTTAACCCCCTCCGTGAATTATTTCATACCTCCGTGAAGTATATAACCCCCTCCATGAATTATTTCATACCTCTGTGAATTATTTAACCCCCTCCGTGAATTATTTCATACCTCCGTGAATTATTTAACCCCCTCCGTGAATTATTTCATACCTCTGTGAATTATTTCACCCCCTCCGTGAATTATTCCATACCTCCGTGAATTATTTAACGCCCTCCGTGAATTATTTTATACCTCCGTGAATTATTGAAACCCCTCAGTGAATTTTTTCATACCTCCGTGAATGATTTAACGCCCTATGTGAGGTAGTCCATACCTCCGTGAAGTATTTAACCCCCTCCGTGATTTTTTGATACCTCCGTGAATTATTTCACCCCCTCCGTGAATTATTTCATACCTCTGTGAATTATTTAACGCCCTCCGCAAATTTTTTCATACCTCCGTGCATTATTTAACCTCCTCCGTGAATTATTCCATACCTCCGTGAATTATTTAACCCCTTCCGTGAATTATTTTATACCTCCGTGAATTATTGAAACCCCTCAGTGAATTTTTTCATACCTCCGTGAATGATTTAACGCCCTATGTGAATTATTCCATACCTGCGTGAAGTATTTAACCCCCTCCGTGAATTATTTCATACCTCCGTGAAGTATATAACCCCCTCCATGAATTATTTCATACCTCTGTGAATTATTTAACCCCCTCCGTGAATTATTTCATACCTCCGTGAATTATTTAACCCCCTCCGTGAATTATTTCATACCTCTGTGAATTATTTCACCCCCTCCGTGAATTATTCCATACCTCCGTGAATTATTTAACGCCCTCCGTGAATTATTTTATACCTCCGTGAATTATTGAAACCCCTCAGTGAATTTTTTTCATACCTCCGTGAATGATTTAACGCCCTATGTGAATTAGTCCATACCTCCGTGAAGTATTTAACCCCCTCCGTGATTTTTTGATACCTCCGTGAATTATTTCACCCCCTCCGTGAATTATTTCATACCTCTGTGAATTATTTAACGCCCTCCGCAAATTTTTTCATACCTCCGTGCATTATTTAACCTCCTCCGTGAATTATTCCATACCTCCGTGAATTATTTAACCCCTTCCGTGAATTATTTTATACCTCCGTGAATTATTGAAACCCCTCAGTGAATTTTTTCATACCTCCGTGAATGATTTAACGCCCTATGTGAATGATTCCATACCTGCGTGAAGTATTTAACCCCCTCCGTGAATTATTTCATACCTCCGTGAAGTATATAACCCCCTCCATGAATTATTTCATACCTCTGTGAATTATTTAACCCCCTCCGTGAATTATTTCATACCTCCGTGAATTATTTAACCCCCTCCGTGAATTATTTCATACCTCTGTGAATTATTTCACCCCCTCCGTGAATTATTCCATACCTCCGTGAATTATTTAACGCCCTCCGTGAATTATTTTATACCTCCGTGAATTATTGAAACCCCTCAGTGAATTTTTTCATACCTCCGTGAATGATTTAACGCCCTATGTGAATTAGTCCATACCTCCGTGAAGTATTTAACCCCCTCCGTGATTTTTTGATACCTCCGTGAATTATTTCACCCCCTCCGTGAATTATTTCATACCTCTGTGAATTATTTAACGCCCTCCGCAAATTTTTTCATACCTCCGTGCATTATTTAACCTCCTCCGTGAATTATTCCATACCTCCGTGAATTATTTAACCCCTTCCGTGAATTATTTTATACCTCCGTGAATTATTGAAACCCCTCAGTGAATTTTATCATACCTCCGTGAATGATTTAACGCCCTATGTGAATTATTCCATACCTGGGTGAAGTATTTAACCCCCTCCGTGAATTATTTCATACCTCCGTGAAGTATATAACCCCCTCCATGAATTATTTCATACCTCTGTGAATTATTTAACCCCCTCCGTGAATTATTTCATACCTCCGTGAATTATTTAACCCCCTCCGTGAATTATTTCATACCTCTGTGAATTATTTCACCCCCTCCGTGAATTATTCCATACCTCCGTGAATTATTTAACGCCCTCCGTGAATTATTTTATACCTCCGTGAATTATTGAAACCCCTCAGTGAATTTTTTCATACCTCCGTGAATGATCTAACGCCCTATGTGAATTAGTCCATACCTCCGTGAAGTATTTAACCCCCTCCGTGATTTTTTGATACCTCCGTGAATTATTTCACCCCCTCCGTGAATTATTTCATACCTCTGTGAATTATTTAACGCCCTCCGCAAATTTTTTCATACCTCCGTGCATTATTTAACCTCCTCCGTGAATTATTCCATACCTCCGTGAATTATTTAACCCCTTCCGTGAATTATTTGATACCTCCGTGAATCATTGGACCCCCTCCGTGAATTATTTCATACCTCCGTTAATTCTTTAACCCCCTCTGTGAACTATTTCATACCTCCGTGAATTATTTGATGCCTCCGTAAAGCATTTAACCCCCTCCGTGAATTATTATAAACCTCCGTGAATTATTTAACCCTCCGTGAATTATTTGATACCTCCGTGAATTATTTAACCCCCTCCGTGAATTATGTGGTACCTCCGTGAATTATTTAATCGCCTCCGTGAATTATTTAACGCCCTCCGTGAGGTATTTTATACCTCCGTGAATTATGGAAACCCCTCAGTGAATTTTTTCATACCTCCGTGAATGATTTAACGCCCTATGTGAATTATTCCATACCTCCGTGAAGTATTTAACCCCCTCCATGAATTATTTCATACCTCTGTGAATTATTTAACCCCCTCCGTGAATTATTTCATACCTCCGTGACTTATTTAACCCCCTCCGTGAATTATTTCATACCTCTGTGATTATTTAACCCCCTGCGTGAATTATTTGATACCTCCGTGAATTATTTCACCCCCTCTGTGATTTTTTGATGGTTCCGTGAATTCTTTAACCCCCTCCGTGAATTATTTCATCCCTCTGTGAATTGTTAAACCCCCTCCGTGAATTATTCCATACCTCCGTGAATCATTCAAACCCCTCCGTGAATTATTTCATACCTCCATCAATTATTTAACCCCCTCCGTGAATTATTTCATACCACCGAGAATTATTTGACCCCCTCCGGTAATTATTTCATACCTCCGTGAATCATTTCACCCCCTCCGTGAATTATTTCATACCTCCGTGCATTATTTAACCTCCTCCGTGAATTATTCCATACCTCCGTGAATCATTTAACCCCTTCCGTGAATTATTTGATACCTCCGTGAATTAGTTAACCCCCTCCGTGAATTATCTGGTACCTCCGTGAATTATTCAATCGCCTCCGTGAATTATTTCATACCTCCGTGAATTATTCAACCCCCCCCCGTGAATTATTTGATACCTCCGTGAATTATTCAACCCCCTCCGTGATTTATTTCATACCCCCATGAATTATTTAACCCCTCCGTGAATTATTTGATACCTCCGTGAATTATTTAACCCCCTCCGTGAATTATCTGGTACCTCCGTGAATTATTTAATCGCCACCGTGAATTATTTCATACCTCCGTGCATTATTTCACCTCCTCCGTGAATTATTCCATACCTCCGTGAATTATTCAACCCCCTCCGTGAATTATTTGATACCTCCGAGAATTATTCAACCCCCTCCGTGACTTATTTGATACATCCGTGAATTATCTAACCCCCTCCGTGAATTATTTCATACCTCCGTGAATTATTTGACCCCCTCCATGAATTATTTCATACCTCCGTGAATTATTTAACCCCTCCGTGAATTATTTGATACCTCCGTGAATTATTCAACCCCCTCCGTGAATTATTTCATACCTCCGTGAATTATTCAACCCCTCCGTGAATTATTTGATACCTCCGTGAATTGATTAACCCCCTCCGTGAATTATTTGATACCTCCGTGAATTATTGAACCCCCTCCGTGAATTATTTCATACCTCCGTGAATTATTCAACCCCTCCGTGAATTATTTGATACCTCCGTGAATTGATTAACCCCCTCCGTGAATTATTTGATACCTCCGTGAATTATTGAACCCCCTCCGTGAAATATCTGGTACCTCCGTGAATTATTTAACCCCCTCCGTGTATTATTTCATACCTCCGTGAATAATTTAACCCCCCCCCCCCGTGAACTATTTGATACCTCCGTGAATCATTCAACCCCCTCCGTGAATTATTTGATACCTCCGAGAATTATTCAACCCCCTTCGTGAATTATTTCATACCTCCGTGATTTATCTAACCCCCTCCGTGAATTATTTCATACCTCCGTTAATTATTTGACCCCCTCCATGAATTATTTCATGCCTCTGTGAATTATTCAACCCCCTCCGTGAATCATTTGATACCTCCGTGAATTATTTAACCCCCTCCGTGAATTATTTCATACTTCCGTGAATAATTTAACCCCCCCCCCGTGAACTATTTGATACCTCCGTGAATTATTCAACCCCCTCCGTGAATTATTTGATACCTCCGAGAATTGTTCAACCCCCTCCGTGACTTATTTGATACCTCCGTGAATTATTTGACCCCCTCCATGAGTTATTTCATACCACCGTGAAATATTTGACCCCCTCCATGAATTATTTCATACCTCCGTGAATTATTTAGCCCCCTCCGTGAATTGTTTCATACCTCTGTGAGTTATTCAACCCCCTACGTGAATTATTTCATACATCCGTGAATTATTTAACCCCCTCCGTGAGTTATTTCATACCTCTGTGAATCATTTAACCCCCTCTGTGAATTATTTCATACCTCCCTGAATTATTTAACCCCTCTGTGAATTATTTCATACCTCCATGAATTATTTAACCCCCTCCGTGAGTTTTTTCATACCTCTGTGAATCATTTAACCCCCTCTGTAAATTATTTCATTCCTCCGTGAATCATTTAACCCCTCCGTGAATTATTTGATACCTGCGTGAATTATTTAACCCGCTCCGTGAATTATTTTATACCTCCGTGCATACCTCCGTGAATCATTTAACCCCCTCCGTGATTTATTTCATGACTCCGTGAATTATTTAACCTCCTCCGTGAATCATTTGATACCTCCGTGAATTATTTAACCCCCTCTGTGAATTATTTGATACCTCCGTGAAGTATTTCACCCCTCCGTGAATTCTTTCATACCTCCGTGAATTTTTTAACCCCCTTCGTGAATTATTTCATACCTCCGTGAATTATGTAACCCCCTCCGTGAGTTATTTCATACCTCTGTGAATTATTTAACCCCCTCTGTAAATCATTTCATACCTCCGTGAATTATTTAACCCCCTCCTTGAATTGTTTCATACCTCCGTGAAGTATTTAACCCCCTCCGTGAATTATTATATACCTCCGTAAATCATTTAACCCCCTCCGTGAATTATTTGATACCTCCAAGAGATGATTTGCCCCTTCCGTGCATTATTTAACCCCCTCCGTGAATTACTTCACACCTCCGTGAATTATTTAACCCCCTCCGTGAAGTATTTCATACCTCCGTGAATTATTTCAGCCCCTCCGTGAATCATTTCATACCTCCATGAATTATTTAACCCCCTCCGTGAATGATTTGATACCTCCGTGAATTATTTAACGCCCTCCGTGAATTATTTCATACCTCCGTGAATGATTTAACCACCTCCATGAATTATTTGATACCTCGGTGAATTATTTAACCCCCTCCGTGAATTATTTCATACCTCCATGAACTATTTAACCCCCTCCATGCAATATTTCATAGCTCAGTGAATTATTTAACCCCCTCCGTGAATCATTTCATACCTCCATGAAATATTTAAACCCCTTCGTGAATTACTCGATACCTCGGTGAAGTATTCGACCCCCTCCGTGAATTATTTCATACCTGCGTGAATTATTTAACCCCCTCCGTGAATCATTTCATACCTCCGTGAATTATTTGATACCTCCGTGAATTATTTAACCGCCTCCGTGAATTGTTTCATACCTCCGTGAATGATTTAACCCCCTCCATGAATTATTTCATACCTCCGTGAATTATTTAATTCCCTCCTTGAATTCTTTCATACCTCCATGAGTTATTTAACCCCCTCCGTGAATCATTTCAGACTTCTGTGTATTATTTCATACCTCCCACAATTAATTAACGCCCTCCGTCAATTCTTTAACCCCCTTCGTGAATGATTTGATACCTCCGTGAATTATTTAACCCCCTCCGTGAATTAATTCATACCTCCGTGAATTATTTAACCCCCTCCGTGAATTATTTGATACCTCCGTGAATTATCTAACCCCCTCCGTGAATTATTTCATACCTCCGTGAATTATTCAACCCCCTCCGTGAATTATTTCATACCTCCGTGAATTATTTGATCCCCTCCGTGAATTCTTTCATACCTGCGTGAATTATTTAACCCCCTCCGTGAATCATTTGATACCTCCGTGAATTATCTAACCCCCTCCGTGAATTATTTCATACCTCCGTGAATTATTTAGTCCCCTCCGTGAATTGTTTGATACCTCCGTGAATTATTTAACCCCCTCCGTGAATCATTTCAGACCTATGTGAATTATTTCATACCTCCGACAATTAATTAACGCCCTCCGTGAATTCTTTAACCCCCTCCGTGAATGATTGGATACCTCCGTGAATTATTTCACCCCTCGGTGAATCATTTCATACCTCCACGAATTATTTAACCCAGTCCCGTGTTTTATTTCATACCTCCGTGAAGGATTTCACCCCTCTGTGAATTATTTCATACCTCTGTGACTTATTTAACCCCCTCCGTGAATGATTTGATACCTCCCTGAATTATTTGACCCGCTCAATGAATTATTTCATACCTCCGTGAATTATTTAACCCCATCTGTGCATTATTTCATACCTGAAGTGAAGTGAAGTATTTAACCCCCTCCGTCAAATATTTGATACCCCCTTGACTTATTTGACCCCGCCATGAACTATTTCATACCTCGGTGAATTACTCAACCCCCTCCGTGACTTATTTCATACCTCCCTGAATTATTTAACCCCCTCCGTGAATTATTTCATACCTCCGTGAATTATTTCGCCCCTCCGTGCATTATTTCATACCTCCGTGAATTATTTAACGCCCATCGTGAATTATTTTATACCTCTGTGAATTATTGAAACCCCTCAGTGAATTTTTTCATACCTCCGTGAATGATTTAACGCCCTATGTGAATTATTCCATACCTCCGTGAAGTATTTAACCCCCTCCGTGAATTATTTCACACCTCCGTGAATCATTTAACCGCCTCCTTGAATCATTCCATACGTTCGTGAATCATTTAAACCCCCCCGTGAAATATTTCATACCTCCGTGAATTATTTCACCCCCTCCGTGATTTTTTGATACCTCCGTGAATCATTTGACCCCCTCCGTGAATGATTTCATACCTGTGTGAATTATTTAACCCCCTCCCTGAATTATTTCATACCTCGCTGAATTATCTAACCCCTTCTTTGAATTGTTTCATACCTCCGTGAATTATTTCACCCCCTCCGTGAATTATTTCATACCTCCGTGAATTATTTAACGCCCTCCGTGAATTATTTTATACCTCCGTGAATTATTGAAACCCCTCAGTGAATTTTTTCATACCTCCGTGAATGATTTAACGCCCTATGTGAATTATTCCATACCTGCGTGAAGTATTTAACCCCCTCCGTGAATTATTTCATACCTCCGTGAAGTATATAACCCCCTCCATGAATTATTTCATACCTCTGTGAATTATTTAACCCCCTCCGTGAATTATTTCATACCTCCGTGAATTATTTAACCCCCTCCGTGAATTATTTCATACCTCTGTGAATTATTTCACCCCCTCCGCGAATTATTCCATACCTCCGTGAATTATTTAACGGCCTCCGTGAATTATTTTATACCTCCGTGAATTATTGAAACCCCTCAGTGAATTTTTTCATACCTCCGTGAATGATCTAACGCCCTATGTGAATTAGTCCATACCTCCATGAAGTATTTAACCCCCTCCGCAAATTTTTTCATACCTCCGTGCATTATTTAACCTCCTCCGTGAATTATTCCATACCTCCGTGAATTATTTAACCCCTTCCGTGAATTATTTGATACCTCCGTGAATTATTTGACCCCCTCCGTGAATTATTTCATACCTCCGTGAATTCTTTAACCCCCTCTGTGAACTATTTCATACCTCCGTGAATTATTTGATACCTCCGTAAAGCATTTAACCCCCTCCGTGAATTATTATAAACCTCCGTGAATTATTTAACCCTCCGTGAATTATTTGATACCTCCGTGAATTATTTAACCCCCTCCGTGAATTATGTGGTACCTCCGTGAATTATTTAATCGCCTCCGTGAATTATTTAACGCCCTCCGTGAATTATTTTATACCTCCGTGAATTATGGAAACCCCTCAGTGAATTTTTTCATACCTCCGTGAATGATTTAACGCCCTATGTGAATTATTCCATACCTCCGTGAAGTATTTAACCCCCTCCATGAATTATTTCATACCTCTGTGAATTATTTAACCCCCTCCGTGAATTATTTCATACCTCCGTGACTTATTTAACCCCCTCCGTGAATTATTTCATACCTCTGTGATTATTTAACCCCCTGCGTGAATTATTTGATACCTCCGTGAATTATTTCACCCCCTCTGTGATTTTTTGATGGTTCCGTGAATTATTTAACCCCCTCCGTGAATTATTTCATCCCTCTGTGAATTGTTAAGCCCCCTCCGTGAATTATTCCATACCTCCGTGAATCATTCAAACCCCTCCGTGAATTTTTTCATACCTCCATCAATTATTTAACCCCCTCCGTGAATTGTTTGATACCTCCGTGAATTATTTAACCCCCTCCGTGAATTATTTCATACCTCCGTGCATTATTTAACCTCCTCCGTGAATTATTCCATACCTCCGTGAATCATTTAACCCCTTCCGTGAATTATTTGATACCTCCGTGAGTTAGTTAACCCCCTCCGTGAATTATCTGGTACCTCCGTGAATTATTCAATCGCCTCCGTGAACTATTTCATACCTCCGTGAATTATTCAACCCCCCCCGTGAATTATTTGATACCTCCGTGAATTATTCAACCCCCTCCATGATTTATTTCATACCTCCGTGGATTATTTAACCCCCTCCGTGAATTATTTGATACCTCCGTGAATTATTGAACCCCCTCCGTGAATCATTTCATACCTCCGTGAATCATTTGACCCCCTCCATGAATGATTATATACCCCCATGAATTATTTAACCCCTCCGTGAATTATTTGATACCTCCGTGAATTATTTAACCCCCTCCGTGAATTATCTGGTACCTCCGTGAATTATTTAATCGCCACCGTGAATTATTTCATACCTCCGTGCATTATTTCACCTCCTCCGTGAATTATTCCATACCTCCGTGAATTATTCAACCCCCTCCGTGAATTATTTGATACCTCCGAGAATTATTCAACCCCCTCCGTGACTTATTTGATACATCCGTGAATTATCTAACCCCCTCCGTGAATTATTTCATACCTCCGTGAATTATTTGACCCCCTCCATGAATTATTTCATACCTCCGTGAATTATTTAACCCCTCCGTGAATTATTTGATACCTCCGTGAATTATTCAACCCCCTCCGTGAATTATTTCATACCTCCGTGAATTATTCAACCCCTCCGTGAATTATTTGATACCTCCGTGAATTGATTAACCCCCTCCGTGAATTATTTGATACCTCCGTGAATTATTGAACCCCCTCCGTGAATTATTTCATACCTCCGTGAATTATTCAACCCCTCCGTGAATTATTTGATACCTCCGTGAATTGATTAACCCCCTCCGTGAATTATTTGATACCTCCGTGAATTATTGAACCCCCTCCGTGAAATATCTGGTACCTCCGTGAATTATTTAGCCCCCTCCGTGTATTATTTCATACCTCCGTGAATAATTTAACCCCCCCCCGTGAACTATTTGATACCTCCGTGAATCATTCAACCCCCTCCGTGAATTATTTGATACCTCCGAGAATTATTCAACCCCCTTCGTGAATTATTTCATACCTCCGTGATTTATCTAACCCCCTCCGTGAATTATTTCATACCTCCGTTAATTATTTGACCCCCTCCATGAATTATTTCATGCCTCTGTGAATTATTCAACCCCCTCCGTGAATCATTTGATACCTCCGTGAATTATTTAACCCCCTCCGTGAATTATTTCATACTTCCGTGAATAATTTAACCCCCCCCGTGAACTATTTGATACCTCCGTGAATTATTCAACCCCCTCCGTGAATTATTTGATACCTCCGAGAATTGTTCAACCCCCTCCGTGACTTATTTGATACCTCCGTGAATTATTTGACCCCCTCCATGAGTTATTTCATACCACCGTGAAATATTTGACCCCCTCCATGAATTATTTCATACCTCCGTGAATTATTTAGCCCCCTCCGTGAATTGTTTCATACCTCTGTGAGTTATTCAACCCCCTACGTGAATTATTTCATACATCCGTGAATTATTTAACCCCCTCCGTGAGTTATTTCATACCTCTGTGAATCATTTAACCCCCTCTGTGAATTATTTCATACCTCCCTGAATTATTTAACCCCTCTGTGAATTATTTCATACCTCCATGAATTATTTAACCCCCTCCGTGAATCATTTGATACCTCCGTGAATTATTTAACCCCCTCCGTGAATTGTTTCATACCTCCGTGAATTATTCAACCCCTCTGTGAATTATTTGATACCTCCGTGAAGTATTTCACCCCTCCGTGAATTCTTTCATACCTCCGTGAATTTTTTAACCCCCTTCGTGAATTATTTCATACCTCCGTGAATTATGTAACCCCCTCCGTGAGTTATTTCATACCTCTGTGAATTATTTAACCCCCTCTGTAAATCATTTCATACCTCCGTGAATTATTTAACCCCCTCCTTGAATTGTTTCATACCTCCGTGAAGTATTTAACCCCCTCGGTGAATTATTATATACCTCCGTAAATGATTTAACCCCCTCCGTGAATTATTTGATACCTCCAAGAGATGATTTGCCCCTTCCGTGCATTATTTAACCCCCTCCGTGAATTACTTCACACCTCCGTGAATTATTTAACCCCCTCCGTGAAGTATTTCATACCTCCGTGAATTATTTCAGCCCCTCCGTGAATCATTTCATACCTCCATGAATTATTTAACCCCCTCCGTGAATGATTTGATACCTCCGTGAATTATTTAACCCCCTCCGTGAATTATTTCATACCTCCGTGAATGATTTAACCACCTCCACGAATTATTTGATACCTCGGTGAATTATTTAACCCCCTCCGTGAATTATTTCATACCTCCATGAACTATTTAACCCCCTCCATGCAATATTTCATAGCTCAGTGAATTATTTAACCCCCTCCGTGAATCATTTCATACCTCCATGAAATATCTAAACCCCTTCGTGAATTACTCGATACCTCGGTGAAGTATTCAACCCCCTCCGTGAATTATTTCATACCTGCGTGAATTATTTAACCCCCTCCGTGAATCATTTCATACCTCCGTGAATTATTTGATACCTCCGAGAATTATTTAACCCCCTCCGTGAATTGTTTCATACCTCCGTGAATTATTCAACCCCCTCCATGAATTATTTCATACCTCCGTGAATTATTTAATTCCCTCCGTGAATTCTTTCATACCTCCATGAGTTATTTAACCCCCTCCGTGAATCATTTCAGACTTCTGTGTATTATTTCATACCTCCGACAATTAATTAACGCCCTCCGTCAATTCTTTAACCCCCTTCGTGAATGATTTGATACCTCCGTGAATTATTTAACCCCCTCCGTGAATTAATTCATACCTCCGTGAATTATTTAACCCCCTCCGTGAATCATTTGATACCTCCGTGAATTATCTAACCCCCTCCGTGAATTATTTCATACCTCCATGAATTATTTAGTCCCCTCCGTGAATTGTTTGATACCTCCGTGAATTATTTAACCCCCTCCGTGAATCATTTCAGACCTATGTGAATTATTTCATACCTCCGACAATTAATTAACGCCCTCCGTGAATTCTTTAACCCCCTCCGTGAATGATTGGATACCTCCGTGAATTATTTCACCCCTCGGTGAATCATTTCATACCTCCACGAATTATTTAACCCAGTCCCGTGTTTTATTTCATACCTCCGTGAAGGATTTCACCCCTCTGTGAATTATTTCATACCTCCGTGAATTACTTAACCCCTTCCGTGAATTATTCAAACTCCTCCGTGAATTATTTCATACCTCCGTGAATTATTTAACCTCTTCCGTGAATGATTTCATACCTCCGTGAATTATTTAACCTCTTCCGTGAATTATTTCATACCTCTGCGAATTATTTAACCCCCTCCGTGAATTATGTGGTACCTCCGTGAATTAATTAACCGCCTCGGTGAATTATTCCATACCTCCGTGAATTATTCAACCCCCTCCGTGAATTATTTGATACCTCGGAGAATTATTCAACCCCCTCCGTGACTTATTTGATACATCCGTGAATTATCTAACCCCCTCCGTGAATTATTTCATACCTCCGTGAATTATTTGACCCCCTCCATTAATTATTGCATACCTCCGTGAATTATTTAACCCCTCCGTGAATTATTTGATACCTCCGTGAATTATTCAACCCCCTCCGTGATTTATCTGGTACCTCCGTGAATTATTTAACCCCCTCCGTGAATTATTTCATACCTCCGTGAATTATTCAACCCCTCCGTGAATTATTTGATACCTCCGTGAATTATTTAACCCCCTCCGTGAATTATTTGATACCTCCGTGAATTATTGAACCCCCTCCGTGAAATATGTGGTACCTCCGTGAATTATTTAACCCCCTCCGTGTATCATTTCATACCTCCGTGAATAATTTAACCCCCCCCCGTGAACTATTTGATACCTCCGTGAATTATTCAACCCCCTCCGTGAATTATTTGATACCTCCGTGATTTATCTAACCCCCTCCCTGAATTATTTCATACCTCCGTTAATTATTTGACCCCCTCCATGAATTATTTCATGCCTTTGTGAATTATTCAACCCCCTCCGTGAATCATTTGATACCTCCGTGAATTATTTAACCCCCTCCGTGAATTATTTCATACTTCCGTGAATAATTTAACCCCCCCCCGTGAACTATTTGATACCTCCGTGAATTATTCAACCCCCTCCGTGAATTATTTGATACCTCCGAGAATTATTTAACCCCCTCCGTGAATTGTTTCATACCTCCGTGAATTATTCAACCCCCTCCGTGACTTATTTGATACCTCCGTGAATTATTTGACCCCCTCCATGAGTTATTTCATACCACCGTGAAATATTTGACCCCCTCCATGAATTATTTCATACCTCCGTGAATTATTTAGCCCCCTCCGTGAATTGTTTCATACCTCTGTGAATTATTCAACCCCCTACGTGAATTATTTCATACATCCGTGAATTATTTAACCCCCTCCGTGAGTTATTTCATACCTCTGTGAATCATTTAACCCCCTCTGTGAATTATTTCATACCTCCCTGAATTATTTAACCCCTCTGTGAATTATTTCATACCTCCATGAATTATTTAACCCCCTCCGTGAGTTTTTTCATACCTCTGTGAATTATTTAACCCCCTCTGTAAATTATTTCATTCCTCCGTGAATTATTTAACCCCTCCGTGAATTATTTGATACTTGCGTGAATTATTTAACCCGCTCCGTGAATTATTTCATACCTCCGTGCATACCTCCGTGAATGATTTAACCCCCTCCGTGATTTATTTCATGACTCCGTGAATTATTTAACCTCCTCCGTGAATCATTTGATACCTCCGTGAATTATTTAACCCCCTCCGTGAATTGTTTCATACCTCCGTGAATCATTTAACCCCTCTGTGAATTATTTGATACCTCCGTGAAGTATTTAACCCCTCCGTGAATTATTTCATACCTCCGTGAATTATTTAACCCCCTCCGTGAGTTATTTCATACCTCTGTGAATTATTTAACCCCCTCTGTAAATAATTTCATACCTCCGTGAATTATTTAACCCCCTCCTTGAATTGTTTCATACCTCTGTGAAGTATTTAACCCCCTCCGTGAATTATTATATACCTCCGTAAATCATTTAACCCCCTCCGTGAATTATTTGATACCTCCAAGAGATGATTTGCCCCTTCCGTGCATTATTTAACCCCCTCCGTGAATTACTTCACACCTCCGTGAATTATTTGACCCCCTCCGTGAAGTATTTCATACCTCCGTGAATTATTTCAGCCCCTCCGTGAATTATTTCATACCTCCATAAATTATTTAACCCCCTCCGTGCAATATTTCATAGCTCAGTGAATTATTTAACCCCCTTCGTGAATGATTTCATACCTCCGAGAATCATTTAACCCCCTCCGTGAAGTATTTCATACCTCCGTGAATTATTCAACCCCTTCCGTGAAACATTTCATACCTCCATGAATTATTTAACCCCCTCCGTGAATGATTTGATACCTCCGTGAATTATTTAACCCCCTCCGTGAATTATTTCATACCTCCGTGAATGATTTAACCACCTCCATGAATTATTTGATACCTCCGTGAATTTTTTAACCCCCTCCGTGAATTATTTCATACCTCCATGAACTATTTAACCCCCTCCATGCAATATTTCATAGCTAAGTGAATTATTTAACCCCCTCCGTGAATCATTTCATACCTCCATGAAATATTTAAACCCCTTCGTGAATTACTCGATACCTCGGTGAAGTATTCAACCCCCTCCGTGAATTATTTCATACGTGCGTGAATTATTTAACCCCCTCCGTGAATCATTTCATACCTCCGTGAATTATTTGATACCTCCGTGAATTATTCAACCCCCTCCGTGAATTGTTTCATACCTCCGTGAATGATTTAACCCCCTCCATGAATTATTTCATACCTCGGTGAATTATTTAATTCCCTCCGTGAATTCTTTCATACCTCCGTGAGTTATTTAACCCCCTCCGTGAATCCTTTCAGACTTCTGTGAATTATTTCATACCTCCGACAATTAATTAACGCCCTCCGTCAATTCTTTATCCCCCTTCGTGAATGATTTGATACCTCCGTGAATTATTTAACCCCCTCCGTGAATTAATTCATACCTCCGTGAATTATTTAACCCCCTCCGTGAATTATTTGATACCTCCGTGAATTATTTAACCCCCTCTGTGAATTATTTCATACCTCCGTGAATTATTTAATTCCCTCCGTGAATCATTTCAGACTTCTGTGAATTATTTCATACCTCCGACAATTAATTAACGCCCTCCGTCAATTCTTTAACCCCCTTCGTGAATGATTTGATACCTCCGTGAATTATTTAACCCCCTCCGTGAATTAATTCATACCTCTGTGAATTATTTAACCCCCTCCGTGAATTATTTCATACCTCCGTGAATTATTTGATCCCCTCCGTGAATTCTTTCATACCTGCGTGAATTATTTAACCCCCTCCGTGAATCATTTGATACCTCCGTGAATTATCTAACCCCCTCCGTGAATCATTTCATACCTCCGTGAATTATTTAGTCCCCTCCGTGAATTGTTTGATACCTCCGTGAATTATTTAACCCCCTCCGTGAATCATTTCAGACCTATGTGAATTATTTCATACCTCCGACAATTAATGAACGCCCTCCGTGAATTCTTTAACCCCCTCCGTGAATGATTGGATACCTCCGTGAATTATTTCACCCCTCGATGAATCATTTCATACCTCCACGAATTATTTAACCCAGTCCCGTGTTTTATTTCATACCTCCGTGAAGGATTTCACCCCCTCTGTGAATTATTTCATACCTCCGTAAATTATTTCACCCCCTCCGTGAATCATTTGATACCTCCGTGAATTATCTAACCCCCTCCGTGAATTATTTCATACCTCCGTGAATCATTGAGACCCCTCCGTGAATTGTTTGATACCTCCGTGAATTATGTAACCCCCTCCGTGAATCATTTCAGACCTATGTGAATTATTTCGTACCTGCGACAATTAATTAACGCCCTCCGTGAATTCTTTAACCCCCTCCGTGAATGATTGGATACCTCCGTGAATTATTTCACCTCTCGGTGAATCATTTCATACCTCCACGAATTATTTAACCCAGTCCCGTGTTTTATTTCATACCTCCGTGAAGGATTTCACCCCCTTTGTGAATTATTTCATACCTCCGTAATTTATTTAACCCCCTCCGTGAATTATTTCATAGCTCCGTGAATTATTTAACCCCCTCCGTGAACTATTTCATACCCCCGTGAATTATTTCACCCCCTCCGTAAATTATTTCACACCCTCCGGGAATTATTTCATACCTCCGTGAATTATTTGATACCAGCGTGCATTGTTTGATACCTCCGTGAATGATTTAACCCCCTCCGTGAATTATTATATACCTGCGTGAATTATTTAATTCCCTCCGTGAAGTACTTAACCCCCTCCGTGAATTGTTTCATACCTCTGTGAATTATTTCATGCAATGTGTGCAATGTTTGATACCGCCGTGAATTATTCAACGCCCTCCCTGAATTATTTAACCCCCTCCGGGAATTATTTGATACCTCCGTGAGTTATTTAACCCCCTCCGTGAATAATTTCATACCTCCGTGAATTCTTTAGCCCCCTCGGCGACTTATTTGATACATCCGTGAATTATCCAACCCCCTCCCTGAATTATTTGACCCCCTCCGTGAATTATTTGATACCTCCGTGAGTTATTTAACCCCCTCCGTGAATTATTTGATACCTCCGTGAATTATTTGACCCCCTCCGTGAATTATTTCATACCTCCGTGAATTATTTAACCCCCTCCGTGAATTATCTGGTGCCTCCGTGAATTATTCAACCCCCTCCGTGAATTATTTCATACCTCCGTGAATTATCTAACCCCCTCCGTGAATTTTTTCATACCTCCGTGAATTATTTAACCCCCTCCGTGAATTATCTGGTGCCTCCGTGAATTATTCAACCCCCTCCGTGAATTATTTCATACCTCCGTGAACTATTTAACCCCCTCTGTGAATTATTCCATACCTCCATGATTTATTTCATACCCTCCGTGAATTGTTTGATACCTCCGTGAATTATTTAACCCCCTCCGTGAATTAGTTCATACCTCCGTGAAGCATTTAACCCCTCCGTGAATGGTTTCATACCTCCGTGAATTATCTAACCCCCTCGGTGAATTATTCCATGCCTCCGTGAATTATTCAACCCCCTCCGTGAATAATTTGATACCTCCGTGAATTGTTTTACCCCCTCCCAGAATTATTCCATACCTCCGTGAATTATTTAACCCTCTCCGTGGATTACTATGTACCTCCGTGAATTATTTAACACCCTCCGTGAATTATTTGATACGTCCGTGCGATATTTAACCCCTTCGCTGCATTATTTAACCCCCTCCGTCAATTACTTCACACCTCCGTGAATTATTTAACCCCCTCCGTGAATCACTTGATACCTCGGTGAATTATTTCACCCCTCGGTGAATTATTTCATACCTGCGTGAATTATTTAACCCCTTCTGTGAATTATTTCATACCTCCGTAAATTATTTAACCCCCTCCGTGAATTATTTGATAGCTCCGTGAATTACTTAACCCCTTCCGTAAATCATTTCACCTCCTCCGTGAATTATTTCATACCTCCGTGAAGTATTTAACCCGATCCGTGAATTGTTTCATACCTCCGTGAATTATTGAACCCCCTCCGTGAATTATTTGATACCTCCGTGAATTATTGAACCCCCTCCGTGAATTATTTCATACCAGTGAATTATTTAACCCCGTCCGTGAATTATTTGATACCTCCGTGAATTTTTTAACCCCCTCCGTGAATTATTAACCCCCTCCGTGAATTATTACATACCTCCGTGAATTATTTCATACCTCCGTTAAGTATCTAACCTCTTCCGTGAATCATTTCATACCTCCGAGAATTAATCAACGCCCTCCTTGAAGTATTTAACCCCCTCCGTGAATTATTTCATACCTCCGTGAATTATTTGACCCCGATGTGAATTATTGTATACCTCCGTGAATTATTTAACCCCCTCCGTGAATTATTTCATACCTCCGTGAATTATTTAACCCGCTCCGTGAATTATCTGATACCTCCGTGATTTATTTAACCCCCTATGTGAATTATTTGATAACTCCGTGAATTATTCACCCATACCCTCCCAAAACCAAATGCACACATTGGACATCACATCACATCACATCACACCACATCACATCACATCACATCACATCACATCACATCACATCACATCACATCACATCACATCACATCACAGCACATCACATCACATCACATCACATCACATCACATCACATCACATCACATCACATCACATCACATCACATCACATCACATCACGTCACATCACAATACATCACATCATATCACATCTGCAAGTTGATGACATGCACATACCAAGCAGTTCGAAACGGGGGGGGGGTTATTATACCTAGGGTCCCTCACTTTCCCCCATGTTGAACGTTTTCCTAGGTTCCATATTTTCCCATTTTCCACTTGTTCCCACTAGCATGGAAGTTTCTTGTCCGACCTCGCCCCCAAACAGCACTTGGTGGGGGGGGGGGGGGGGGAAGCCTGATGGGGGGTTTCGGGTTGAGCGTTGGGGCAGCCCACCAGCAAAGCTGAAACCTTCCTATACCTGCCTACACCAATGTCTGTGTGATTGTGCTAGCCTGAGGTCCTAGAGCAACCTGCAAAAAAGGTATCCTAATTATACCCAAGTCTGCACCCTTGATAAACCCGGCGGATGCCATTAACAGTGCGATGGGGTACGCCCCACGTCTCTCCGCCCCTAGGTGCCGAATTTCTGTGCTGGCACCGAAAAACCTGGGGGGAATACCGAGCGCTAACGCCAAGGTATTGTTTTTGCCTACTACCTACTACAGGGGAGGGGTGGCCAAAAGCTATGAGGCTTGAAAACGCCTGTTTGCTATGTGGCCAAAACCTAGGCTACCACTGCCACTGCACACCCAAAACCTTGTTAAAATTTCAGGAAACTGGCGGGATAGTAACACACATACTACAGGTCCTACACACCCTACTGTGGACCCAGCCTTCGAAGAATGACACCATCCAGGCCTTCCACACCTACACACACACGCTACTTGGTGCAGCTGTTGAAGATGTCAAAGGCCCTATTGGCCTACCTGTGAAAGAGCGAGCAAACACAGCGCTACTAAGCAGCTGTGGCCTGACAGGGACG
Organism: Eutreptiella sp. 'Long Island Sound 2002'; assembly: GCA_964036045.1. Lineage (NCBI taxonomy): Eukaryota > Euglenozoa > Euglenophyceae > Eutreptiales > Eutreptiaceae > Eutreptiella > Eutreptiella sp. 'Long Island Sound 2002'. Next base: position 66,472,660 of record OZ038380.1, on the reverse strand, counting down.
CCATGACGCGTACCCCTGCTGGGGGTTGGAGGGAAGGAGTGCACACCGTGCGCAACGTGAGTACGTGTCGTTCACAACGAAGTCGTTCGTCTTCTCTTCTTTCCCATTGTGTGGTGTGATCTGCGCCCTTTTTGCTGAGCGAAAAAAGGCGCTGTCGAAGACAGCGAAGTGCACCAATCACCCTGACCAACACCACCTGAAAGAGAAAGATGCGGGCACGGTTGCGGACATTGGAACCTAACCAGACTCCCCGTATTATGGGGATCTGGGCCTGGAAATAAGATGTTGTTCCGAAACCGGTCCCTCCAAGAAAGCAAGCTTAAGGAACTCTGCCCGTTCTCTTATAGAACGTAGGGCGGAGCCCCTGGGTAGCCTAAACAAGGGTCTACCGAGCGCACCACGCGTGGCCTACCCTTTAATGTGTCATGTCTCTTGTAGAACGTAGGGCGGAGCCCCTGGGCAGCCTAAACAAGGGTCTACCGAGCGCACCACGCGTGGCCTACCCTTTAATGCGTCATGTGCATGCACAGGAGCGACCACTAGAGGACAACCGTGCTCAATTATATCAAGCAGCGCACAACTGTGCGCAATCATGACAGATCTGGACCACAACCGTGGCGATTTACACAATCTCACACCAATCTCGCTGTTTGAATCTACCAGGGGGTGGTACTCACCTTACCTACCGCTGCAAGCGAAAGGAGAGCAAACAACAACGAAAAGCCACGAATGTGCACTCGTGTGTATGTCTAATCTGTGCTGATCAAACCTAATCCTCCTGAGATCTACGGATCAATCGCTTTGCGAGTTTTTTTAGTGCTACACGGGCGATGCTACATCGTTTGACCGGCCCGGCGGAACCTTCACCCCCTCCCCCTGAGCTTGCCCTCCTGGTTCGGCCACAGATTGACCGTTGTGTTTGTTTGGGCACCAGGGCAGGTCGCCGAGGGGTCTAGGGATCCGGTGCCATCACCACCCTACCGGGAACTTTTTCAACTTGGGGTATTTTTTTTTCAACTGCGACACTTGTCCCCCCCTACCGGGTTGAAATATCGCGTGCCGGGGTGAATTTTTTCTCGTCCCCCCCCCTGGCCTACGGTCATGGTCTGCAAAGGAAGCAAGGTGCATAATTGGGCAAGAGAAAAGGGGGGGGGGCAAGCCTGATATGGGGAGCAAAGCACAAGTCTGATATTGGGGGGGGGGGGCAAAGGCCTATCATGGGGGGCTTGGGTGGCTGGGGGTTGGGGGTGCTGCTCGGTAAAAATTTGAAGTCTGAAGTCTGATAGCCCATTGGGTTACTATACCCATAGCCGGGGGGGCTTTGCTCAGGAGGTGCTGCGGGGGCTGCCCGGGGTGGGGGGGCTCAACCCACAACTAGACATTAGCATCTCCTCGTCAGCACACACCTGCCACCCCAACTCCCCGTGGTTCACCCAGCAGAGCATATTCGCCGCGCACGTGTCCATTAGGCGGCGGGAGTGTACCCACTCCGGCAGCCCGGACAGGATGGCGCACCCCCGTTGGGGGTTGAGCAGCAAAAGTTGGTACAGGGGGGATAGGGCGATGTTGAACTCCGCGGTGCCCAAGCGGTACCTGATGCGGACCCCCGCGACATCCGTCGGGTTTACTTCCACGTCCACGACCTGTGACAGTGCCATTCATAAATGCGTTCATAAAACGCGTTCATAAGTCGCGTTCATGGTTCATCAACGGGCAGTGCAGGGTCGCTGAATTATGAACGCGGAATTATGAACGAATTATGAACGAATTATGAACGCACATACCTCAAAATGCGGCTCTGGTCCGATGGACCCCATGGCGCCTAGGGCGCTCCGCACATTCGCCGTTGCGATGGAAGCGGTGCCCTGGGGGGCGCCGGTGGGGCCCGTGGTGCTGCGGCCAAAGGGCTTGATGGGGCGGGTGATGGTGAGGCCCTCCACAGCCCCCTCGAACGAGGCTTCCTGCCCCATCACATCTGATGGGTCATACAGCCCCCCTAAATGAATTCCCACTGGGGGATGCACTGCAACTTGCCCCCTGAGCGCTGCAGCTTCACCCAGCCCCTTTCCTCACAGCGGAGGAACAACGGCTCCCAAAGGGAGCCCGCCTCAAGGCCCCCCGCGGCCCCGAAAAAAACTTTGGACTGCGTCAAATCTCCAGCCCCAATTGGTTCGGGACTGCGGGACAGGGGCTTTCCTGGCCGGGGCTTCCATGCCCATGCACCCCCCGTGTACCGCACCCCCCCCCCTGACCCTTGTTGCGGATGCGGTGCCGCAACAGGCGGCAAAATGCGCAGCGTAGGGTGACGTAAGTCACCTAAGGGCTCTAATAAAGGCAGGTATCGTGGGAGTACCCACTGTCTAGCGCTCCTTGCGCCCGGGGGAGGGTCAGCACGTTGCGTTGGTTGGCCTGGTTGAGGCCCCATGCATGGCTTGCCTTCCCCCTTCAACCACGGGGTCACAACCAAAACCCCCTCCCCCCCCTCCCCAATCCCCAGGCACGTGCCGGGCGCACCCCCCACCAAAGGGAGTGTGGACGTGGACTGAGGCGCAAGTCGGAGACCCCTCCTTGCGAGATCAAGGCATGGGAGGGTACAAACACAGGCCAACCGTGGGGTGTGGCCCACCGCACGACGCCGTGGGCAACAGGACACACAACCACCCAGCCACAAGAGACGCCGGGGGGGCACCTACCCGGGGGTGCCACAACACATTCAGAAGGCAACATACAGAGCGCCAGCCGGATACACAGACCAAAACATACCGGGAGAGGAAAAACACCCAACCCAACACCCCCTCTCCCCCCCCGTCTTGGTGGATGTGCCGGCAACGACCGTGGGGAGGGGGCGAGAGACACTTACGCTTTGCACACGGTGCCCAGCAACGTGAGTCACGCCTGCCTGCAAAGATGACTGTTTTGTAGACACAAGAGGCATGTGACACGCGCACTTGCAGCCAACCGCCACCGATCTCTCCAATCTTCTCCACATCCGTGCTCGTTATAACGCATCCATACCAAGTACCCCCTCCCTCCATTTCTTCGCATCAGCGGTGCATTTCGACCCTTGGGGGCTTCACGCCCGCCATGCGGCGACCCTCCCTCGTGGAGGCCCGGCTGGCCTGTGACACGGAGCGTCCTTGTCATTGTGTCCGTCACCCCGATGCAGCCATCCTGAATTCATCCTCCCAAAGTCCTCTTCAGCCTAGCATCATGTCCGCACCTCCGGAGCTGCCACGCTCGCCCCATCCTCCCTCGGGTAAGCGCAAAAGGTCCGCAAGCGGCTGGTCTGCCCGCAAGGCCCGAGACGCTCGGCGTCAAGCGGAGTATTTCCAGAGGAAACAGGCCCTCGACAGCCCCAGCTACACGCTGGGAGTGCTGGATCGTCTCCAGTTGCAAATCCACTTGGCTCCCCTCGTGCACGAGAAGCATGCCGCGACGGCGTTTGAACGGTTCAAAGGGTGGTTGGTGAGATGTGTGCGCCCGAAGTGGCCAACGGCGGTAGTCGTGCGGATGGACCGCAGCACGACCCCAATGAACATCTGATCTGTGGAGACTGCAACTTCTTGAGTGTCACTTTAACCATCGTCGATACCACACAGCAACGGTTCGTCTTGCGAGGGAAAGCCGCGTCATTCGGGAAGTCGGCGCTCAGCTATTCCCAACAACGACGGCGTTAATGTCGTTAGCCAGTTTTGCGCACTCACACTCTGCCCTGCAATGATGTCAGACGCTTCCACCGGCCTCTAAGCCTCCACGTCTCTTCATGTGTTCCGCGATCTGATGTGTATCCGGCTGGGTGGCACACCCTTGCTGCGCGCCGGTGAGTGCTTACATGAGGCACCGCTGGAGGCTGAACCTCCCTCTTTGCATCCTCGCCTAGCCCGGTGGCTAGACTGCCATCAGTCGGTCCCACCGGTGAGGAGGGGAGGCGCCACCGCAGGGTTCTTCTGTTGTGTCTATTGTGCCTTCCTAACGGACTACCGTGTTGCCTGTGTTCTCATTCCGACATGCCTCCTTTGCCTGCATGTCTCACTGACCTCCCTGGCCGGTTCTTACGCCTGTTGGAGCGCAGCACTGAGCCACGCCTACAGTCCCGCTGCGAGACAACACGACAGATGTTCCGTCCCCTGCACTTCACGAGGCCATGAGAGCACTCGGTGATACAACGGGAACCGCACCCGGCCACCTCTGTGAGACTTGGTGCTGGCTCACGCTGGAAGGGGAGCTCTTTGCTGTGAGTGACCTGCAAGTCATGCTGACTACCAATGGCGTTCTGTCGTCGGTCGCTGTTGCTGTGAAGACTTCCACGGGGGTACAGATCATTACTCACTACCCGGTGGCCATGGCTCAGTCTCTCCCGCTCTTGGCATTCGCACAAACTGCAGACGCTACCTGCCGGGAGCTACTCCTGAGGTGGAACTTCTGCTTCCGGCGTATTCATGGCACCTCAATCCGGTCTAGACTGCGGCAATTGTTTGGGCTCACGGAGGCGGAACAGTCGCCTGATTTCACGGGCACACATTATTGGAAGTTGGTGACAGACCCCATTTCCCAACCATTGCCGCCGCAGTGCGTTCGCCATGGGCAGAGTGGCACAAAAAAGATGGATCGGGGCAATGGGCGGTCATCATGGACATGCCTAGTACGCCTCTCAACACCCCGCATGTGGCATCAGACGTCGTGCCCCAGATCTACCCTTACATTCTGTGGTGGGCTGTCCCACCCCGCAGCACAAGTTCCCGGTGGGCTGTCCCGCTAACGTCAAAGTCCGCAAGGTCCCAGCTGAGCAAGCACCGTGCGTGCTCGAAGGATCCACGCTGCCTCTCCGTGGGAAGGAAATGGCAGGCCAAATGATGGATCTGGCGTCGCCTCCATGGGCACCGGCTTCGGGTCTGGCGTTGCAGCTGGCATCAGGGTTGCGAGACGCCATGTCGGTGTGTTCCCCACAGGAGTTCCTCCGCACCCCCTGTTTGCCGGAGCTATCTTTGGCGGTGTGGACTGCGGCTGGAGACACCGCTCCCCCACAGATGTCGCTGAGTTCCTGGTGGATGACGCCCTCTCCCCTCCTCCAGCCAGCTCGGTGGCCCGCACAACAAAAGAGGTTCTGGAAAAGTTGGTGGACGGCGACTCTGCAGCCCTCGACCTGCTGTCGCGGTTTCAAGCGGCGGTCCGGCCGAAGCCTGCTGTGCCCGACGACGGGCAAGTCCGCAAACTGACCGAGCAGTATCGCCAAACGTGCGACACCCTGCAAGCGACGGAGGACGCTCTGCGTTCGGCACGCCAAAACCTGGTCCGTCAAAGAAAGATGCACGGTGCTGCCACGGAGCACCTGCAACCCGCATTGACAACCTGCAAGTCCAAGTCACCAAGTTGGTGTAGACCCCGGTTCGCAACCACACTGCAACGGAAGGAGGGGGCACCATAAGCACGCGCATCCAGCCGCCTGCGAAGACTGTGCTCTCTCTCGCTCGCAAACTTCCTCTCCCAAGCACGCAAGGTCCTGATGCCTTGCAGTCGGCTTTGGAGAAACTCCACCCTGCCAACTATCCACAGATTGACAAGCATCATGCAGCATGCTATCGATCTGTGTCGGTTCTTTTGACAGCCTGGGTGGCGAGGGGATCTCTGCCCTTTCAACATTTGCAGTTTTTGTTTGCAAAGTTTGATTCCGAGCTCGACATGTGGCAACGCCGGTACGAAGTCCCCCCGAGAGTCCCCCATCGTAGATGGCACGGGCACTGACGACCCGGTGCCCTCAGCCTCGCCGGTGCCAGCAAGTGAGTCTCTGTCCCTGAACGTGATGGCCCTTGTAAATCGCGAAACTGGTCGCACTCCTGATAATGTGCCTCCAGTGATGAACGGGTTACTCACCTGGCTCAACACGGTAGACGATAAAAAACTTGGCGGCCTTGCCCGTGCCTTCCACTTAGCCATGCAGCTGGCAGGGTGTGACGTGCCCAACTTCCCACATCAGTCACTACGGCGCCAGTGGGAGGACCTTCGGGCCTCCTTGCCGTCGAGGCCCACCGTCGCCCAAGTGGTCGCGGATGTCGTCAAGGCCCATCCGCAGAATGACCCCTCGGTCCCGGCAGCCGACCAACACGCGGCGGTGCACACGCATAAATCCAATCAGTCCACGGGTAGTCGGGTTCTGGGGGGTGGGCTCATTCTAACCCGGCGCAATTTGCAGAGCGCTGTAATGTCCCATGGACCCCTGTCTCAGACCCCCCTTCCCAACCCATGTGTGCCAGACTGCTAGCCGGCTTTCTGCACTCCCACTTTCACGACAACCTTTGCGCCGTACTGGATGAGTATGTCCGGGCGGAACTTTCCTTTGCTAACCTGGGGGTTCGCGAAGAGGCTCGGGCGCTGGTAGAGCAGGGGGGTACGGTCACAAGGGGTGGCTGGAGAGTACAATGGCAAACCTACAGACAGCCCCGGACCGCCTTCACCAGAGGGAAGGGGGGCTCTGCACAACGATCCGCCCCAAGCACGTCCGCCGTGCCCACGCCCCGTGGGAGTGGGGCGCTGGTGGCGCCCCCCGCCCCCGCCCTCGAGCCCACGAGTGGCTCTGATGCTAGAGACCGACGCCGAGACGGACGGCCCGCTCCGTGGCGAGAGAATGTTCTCCCTCTCCTTCAAGGGAGCGCCGGCCTCGCCGGCCTGGCGGGCCGCGCCGGTCTAGGTCCCGGTCCCCGCCGCCCCGGTGGCCACGGCACGTGGATTCCTACTATGGGGATCAGTACCTGCGCAACCCTCTAACTTCCCCCACAGGACCGCCCTTTCAGTACAGGGCAGCCTACGGATACCTGCCGGAACACAGTGGCGCGACCACCCCCGCCCCCGCCCCGACATACCAGACACTCCCCCCCAAAATTGGGACATAGCTTGCTCCCCTCGCCGGAAAACGGGCCGACCACGTACCCAAGTCGAGCCGGCACCCCACAATCGTGACCTCGGACACGGTTGACCAGTTTTTCCGTACTCAGGACCCGCCAGGTTCCCTGCGACCTGCGGCGGAGTGTGCGCTGCGGTTACCTCCTGAGGCGCGCAACAAGCAGTGGGGGTATGAGCTCGATCAACACCAGCTGGTGGGACACGTGGCACTACCCCTCCCTTTGGCCTCCCTGGTGCCAGCACCAGGGGCTCTGACCAATGTCACTTATTCGCGCGCGCTTTGATTACACTGGTTTGCGCGCACAATGGAGCTCGCATTGTGTGGTGTATCAGTTGTTTGGTCAGGCAGTAGCCCGTCTACAATACCGTTTTGCACAGGAGCGGACGATTCCTTTGGAAGAAGGGAGAGTATACTACCTCCCCTATGAAGTTTTTTCCGGGGCCAAACTCAGCCTGGCACCAGTTACCACAGGGTCTCCCACCCTTTTGTCGACGGTTCTCAACCCGGTTACCCTTAGATGCCTCTTGCAAAAATTGGAGGGCCCCAGTGCATGGGTCCTTGCGCCAGTTACAAGTGGCCTTGTCTTCCTTGCAGACGTTAGAGAATGATTCTCACCTGGAGTGCCCGCAGCCATGCCGGCCAGGTTTGACTTGCCCACGCGGAATGTGAAACACATTATCAAGACCAAGGTGGTAGTTTTAAGGCAGTTACTTCAGTGGGCTGAATACCCGGCAGTGGTTCATTTGCAAGAAACAGGGGTACTGCCCCCTCGCTTTGTTTTTTACTGTCTGCATTGGCACACTTTTACAAACGTCGCCTCCTCTTCTGCTGGGGTGGCCATCCTGGTGCGTCGTGATTCTCACCTCCAAAATGGTGATTTTATGCACCATCCGGAGGGCAGACCCATCGTGTTGGAACTTTTCTGCAAGGGCATGCCGATGCAAGTTGTCAATGTGTATATGTCTACCAAGGGGACAGCCACAGAGTATCGTACGTTACTGCATTGGTTGTGTGCTCATGTCGCTCCAGACTCACGGTTGGTCCTCATGGGGGGGGATTTCCAATGCAACCCGGGGTGGTCAGTGAATGTGTCCGTCAACACCGAAATCACTCCAGTTCTGTGTGAGTTTGTCGCTGATATGGCCCTGCTTCCGTTCACCGATGGCATGTCTGGTCCCACATGGATCAGCTAACAGGCTTTTGTGGGTGCTTTGGACCTTTGACTTAGCCGTCGTGTCTCTCCGGAAGTCGGCACTGTTCGTGTAGAGAGTGGGTCTGTCCTTCCGCCCGACCATTCCCCGGTACGGCTGAGTGTGCACACCCTTCCGGCGCTGGAGCCAAGCGGGAATCTCGCCTCCACAGCGCGGTTTCGCCTGGGCATAGGAGTCTGTACGTGGCAACAGCAGACTTTCGTCGACAGTTGTGCGGGCCTCCGTTCCCCCCTTCCAGCTGCCACGTCAGAGTCATATCGGCATTTTGTCACTGTCCTCACCACGGCTGCAGAGTCGGTCTTCGGGCCACCTAGTACCCCGGACACCATCCTTGGCCTGGTGTCTGCGGCAACGCGGGTTTTGCACGGGCTGCTCAAAGTGCACAGCCGCTGGTGGCTAAACGCGCCTCTAGTCCGAAAGGTGGTTGCCGCCCAAAAAGCCATGAGACAACCGTGGGACGTGGTGGGCCTGGAAGTGTCCTTGGAAGTTGTTCCCTTGACCCGGCTTGGGGGGGTTAAAGGCCCCGCCAAGTGAGACTACCGTTGGCTCTTGCGGAAACCCTGCACGGCACGCATCGTGCCCACCTACGTTAGTGGCCGGCTGGTCTCCCCAGAAATTCAAGCGGCGGTGGGTCTCCATCAGTTCCGCGCCCGTCATTTACGCCCTATTCTCCGCTGTGCCCAAGAGGAGCTCTGTGCTGTGGTACCGTCAAGACTGGCTGTCATGCCTCCTCTGGTGGTTACCATTGACTGTGTGAAATCTATGTTGCGTAAGGCGCGGAAGTCCACACCTTTCCGCGATCTGATCAAATACTGCATGATTGAGTAGTTGCATGACAGTCACAGTGGGTGGTTGAGTTTTTGCAGAGTTGGAGTCCCACTACCGGCTCTGGTGCATGGTGACTTTTATGCTCTCCGTGCCAAAGTGCCACACGGGCCCATTGTCAATGCACGTCCCCTTCTGAATTTTACCACCATGTGAAAGCTAGTCGGGGCGCACATAGCCCACCGGTACGTACCCCTTCTGGCTCGGGCCGGAGTGCTGCCGTGCACTCAGTTCGCATTGCATGCCTCTTCTAGTGTGGCGGATTTACTTCGCGTGCTGCATGACTATATCTGGTTCCGGTTCCTCCGCCGGCGTCATGTGTGTTTGGTAGTGGACGACGTGCGGCACGCGTATGGGTCCGTTGTACACGACACTTTGCGTGTACATGGGTGGGTCGCGCATGCCAATGCATCAGGGACCTCGGTACGGGCGTATTGTTGGCTGGCATCTGTTCCCTCACGTCTACCACCAAGTAGACAACGTTAAGCTTTTTGGTGCCAGTCGTCGTGTCGCACGGGCCTTTGCCATGGTCTGGGTACCTTCCAACTACCCGGGCCAGATGCACAGTGCCGTCGCCGGCGGCCAGCAGCGCTGGCAAGCGGGGGTCCGCCCCCGACGTACTACTCCATGCGGGTGGCAGACCAGGTTGCGGCGTCGGTGCTGCGTGCGGTTACGGGGTGGTATACCCTCCCGTCGGCCCAGTTTTTCCAGCCCCTGGCCTGCGGCTTGGTGGGGTTCGAGCTGGCTGCAGTTGCCGTCATCAGTCAGTTTTTGCAGACCTACCACAAGCAATTGCACCACGCGAATGACATGGTTAGACGCAGCACCCAACACGGTCTGTACGAGGCAATGCAAGGCCTCCACCCGGATATGCCTTGTGTTCGCCGCGTTCTTTCCATGTATTGCAGGGTCCACAACACGGACCACGACAGGTTTGTACACTACATGCACTTGCTTAGCTTTTGCGTCAGCCTGCCCCCGGTCCGCCCTAAAATGGGGGCGAGTCATGTCATGTGTCACACGGAACACCCCTGGCAGGCCGCTACGCCCATTTAACCGGTTGGCCGCTAGCGCCGTAGCAATGGGGCCTGGGGGACCTCCCCCCACGGCACGGGATGTCGCTGCCTTTGCAACCGGACCTGCCTGTTGTGCAATCTGTGCCTTCCAATTGTGCCTTTATCACGGATGATGCGTGAATCCCCTCCCACTGTTGTGGAGGGGCCTTCGCGGTTGTTTGTTTGCACACCCTCACGTGGGTGGTCTACCCGGTTTCTGTCCCCTGTCACCTAGACCACCCCTACGCGATGGAAGTATATGCTTCCTGGGTGCTCTGCCGCGTTTGACACACTCGGCGTGCCTTGGGAGCAGCGGCTTGCGCCACGGCGCGGAGCTTGCGCGAAGGCAGAAGCTTCACCGACTCCCGGTCGTACATACAAGCGCTCGGCAGCCGCCGCCCTCCCGAGCTGGGCGAAGGGCTGGTTGACGTCTTGTTGTCCGAATGCATCCAGCTAGCCCGTCAGTTTCGTCAACCCCAACATCTTTACTCCCACTAGCAGGGAAATTTTCTGGACTCTGTTTTGGATGATGTAGATAAGGCGGCCAAAGCGCAGGCATTGCGCCAACCTCACCCTGTCCCGGGCGGGTATATCACGGGTCTGCAAGATCCATAGCCCGCCTTTGGCAGAGATGGCGTGCAGTGGCACGACGCTAGCACGATGCAATATCGCGAGTTACGTCAGCTCTACGCACGGCAGCAAGATGTAGTGTACGCCCTTGAGGTGGCGTCCTTTGCATACCATGTGTCTTGTGTTGCGTACGGCTCACTCTCGTGGGGAGACCACTTGCGTATGGTCACCTTTCGCCACGACCCGGGTGCTACCATAGTCACCCGATGTGCGTTTTGTGACACGGTGCTCACCGCAACTCACTTCCAGGAAAGCTGCCGCTACAACCGATTGTGTCTACTAAACTGTACACACACATGGCTTCTGGTGGCTTTTTGGAGGGCAGTGCTCTGGATGTCTAGCACTGCTCACCCCCCTCAGTTGCGAAATAAGGGCGACTGGGCTGGGCTCGGTCACGCCCGACAGGCGTTTGACTACTTGTATCCCGGCCGGGAGTTCCCGGCGGCGGGGCATTGGCATCTACGGCCACTGGAATCCTTCCCTGTACCCCCGGCATTGCATCTGCATCTTTGCCATCACATCTCTGGTGTGTCCATGTACGTCCCGGACGGACGCATGGCACACACTGGGACTGGAGAGGTTATATGCTGGTATCACTCTCGACCACGGCTGGCGGAGTACACTGAGTGGCCGCGTTTCGTCTAGCAACGAACTGTGCTGTGCTATGTGGTAGACCTTCCTACAGCGGAGGCGGCTAGGGAACTCAAACATTGCCAGTGCTGGTTTGTTTTGCGGTATGGCGCAGGGCCACACCGCTTCCTTGCCGGTCATACTCATAGAGACTATGTGCCTATGCCGGCACGTGTCCGGCTGTGGTGGAGCATGTGGCGTTTCTACCTCAAAACTGGTGGACACACGGTGCATTCGCATGACACGGACTTACGATTGTGAATGACTTTAGGTTGATGAACTTCGGCGATGTGCCCTATACTGGCTGTGTGTTTGTGCCTTGCCCTCGCTTACCGGCTGGAAACATCAAGACTGCTCGAGGGGCGACAGCACAAGGAGCCCTCAGACACGGCTAGAGAACCCACCAAGCACGCGCACACAATACACGGAGGGGCTACGGACACCCGTAGGGGGGCGAGACACTCCGGCACAGTGCAACGGCACAAGGAGTTTACACCTCCCGAGCATGTACATTACCTGGAGCGACGTCCGGCACCTGAACGGCCCGGCAGCCGAAAACCACAGGTTTCCTCGGCGGAAAACCTGTGCCCGTTTTCTACCCCCACAACCAAACGGTGGTACCAAAGTGGGGAGGGTGGGTCCGAGCCAAGCTCCAACTCATTCCATAGAAGGTGCAACTCATGCAGACCCACCACCACCACCACCACCACCACCACCACCTGCATCCCCCTCCACTGCCATGTCCTCGATCTCGGCGTTCACCTCCTCGATGTCGGTCGCGGCCTCCTCCTCCTTCGGCCCCCTCCCCCCCGCTGCCTCCTTCTTCTTCGTCTTCTCCTCCTTCTTCCTCTCCTTCTTCCTCTTCTTCTCCTCCTTCTTCTTCTCCTTCTTCCTCCTCTTCCTCTCCTGCTCCGAGGAGTCTGTTGACTCCTCACTCGAGGAGTCGGCGGCGGGTCGGGCGGCGGAGGCGGGGTGAGCAGCGTGGGGTTGGGGGTGGGCTTGAGGAGGCGGAAAAGCTTGAGGTGGAGGTGGAGGTGGAGGTGGAGCTTGAAGAGGCGGAGGAGCTGGAGCATGGGCTGCCAGTCGCTACTCCTGTGGACATGGGGGACAATGTCCATAATTCGTTGATACAAGCAATGCGTAATTCATCAGTTCAGACATCGGTTCATAATTCATTTATGACGGCAGTTTCGGCTTTATGAACGCCAAATTATGAACACAATATGAACGCGAACAACAGCACACAGACAGCATACCACCAGGGCCAGGGTCGCCTTCTGGCTCTCCTCTAGTAGCTTCCTCGGCTCGGCGGCGTCCATGGATGGGCGAAGAGTAAGAAAGCTGGGTCGCAGAGGGCGCGTGGGTGGAGGGTGCTTGGGGGTGGTGCTTAGAAGTGAAGCGGCGGTGCACGCCGCGGTGTGTGGGGTGTTGTAGTGCAACCGCGGCAGGTCAAAGGTTAGAAACCACCATTCCCAAACCTGCTGGACGACCATTGCTTCCCGTTCCACTGCACTCTTACCCGCACCCCCAGCCCTAGCACTATGCCCATTGTATCCCTTCTTCAAAACGTAATTTGTGCTCTCCACAACGTCCACTGACACAGCATCCAATCCCACCCCACATGCATCCGCACTCTGGAGCATGGCATCACAATCCTCTCCAAGGAACAACAAATAGTGCGGCCCCGAGTCCCCGCAGCAATTTTCCGGAAACGCAGCAGCAACAGGTCGGCACGAAGGGCTTGGGGCAACCAGAATCGGCGACTACAAAGTGCGTAGCAATGTTCGCAGCCCAACAACCGCTTGCCACCTGGGGTCCTCCTCGACGTATGGAAGCAGCGGCGCAGTTTGCTTAGGCGTCACAAGTTGCCCGCCCCCCAACTGGCGCTATGGCCCACGGAAGTCCATGTTATAGTGAGGAGAAAAGTATGTGAAAAGGGGTGTTATTTTGGGGGTATCTATCCCCCCCCGGTGGCAATAGGCAAAATGAAGGTATGTATGTGAAATATATGCCGTTATTTCTATTTCTAGCTACATACGAATTTTCGAAATAAAGATACCAAATTACAAAAATATGGTGGTATTTTACATTTAGACCATTGCATTCCTTTAGTAAGGGGGGGGGGGTCTATCTATTAAAACTTTTACCCCTTGGTTGGGGGTTACCACAAAACCCACGTATACAGCACAAGTAAAAGAACAGCAAAAATATGGGTCATTGAAAAACAAACAAAACTACCCCCAAAGCATATACGTGTATTTCCTTTTTTTATGAACCTGGCCAAAATTTCGGCCAGTTTGTGCCAAAACAATCAAAACACATGGTGTTATTCACCAGACAGGCCCAAGCTGGCCGAAATTTCGGCCAAGTCCTTCAAAACTTGAAATAACGTCACGGAAATGGATACCTTTGAGCTTTTTTGGAAGCTGGCCGAAATTGAGGCCAGCTTTTCCAGTGGTTCCATTGGAAACATGCATGTGTATATACACCTTTTAACGCTTCTGGCCGAAATTTCGGCCAGCTTTTTGGTTTAACGTTGAATAACTATACTCATTTTCATTTTTTTAAGGGCTGGCCGAAATTTGTCCCAGCTCTTTGGTCTAATCTGCTTTCATACGCTCATCTTCGGCTTTTTTGCCAGTCGGGTCCAAATACATCAAAACACATGGTGTTATTCACCACACAGGCCCAAGCTGGCCGAAATTTCGGTCAGGTCCTTCAAAACTTGAAATAATGTCACAGAAATGGATACCTTTGAGGTTTTTTGCAAGCTGGCCGAAATTGAGGCCAGCTTTTCCATTGGTTCCATTGGAAACATCAAGGTGTATATACACCTTTTAACGTTTCTGGCCGAAATTTCGGCCAGCTTTTTGGTTTAATGTTGAATGACTATACTCATTTTCATTTTTTTAAGGGCTGGCCGAAATTTCTCCCGGCTCTCTGGTCTAATCACCATTCGTACACTCACATTCAGCTTTTTTTGCCGGTGTGGCCGAAATTTCGGCCAGCATTTCCTGTTTCTGCCCATATCAGCAATTGTTTTTCCATCCAACACATTTTTCTTGGTTCCAGGGTTTCCACAAAACCCACCTATGCACCACAAGTAAAAGAGCAGCAAAGATACGGTTCGTTGAACAGCAAACAAAACTACCCGCAAAGGATATACGTGTATTTCCTATTTTTATGAACCTGGCCGACATTTGGGCCAGCTTTTCCAAGAACATCAAAACACATGGTCTTATTCACCGGACAGGCCCAAGCTGGCCGAAATTTCGGCCAGGTCCTTCAAAACTTCAAATAACGTCACCGAAATGGATACCTATGACGGTAGACATGCACAAAGAGCACAGGTGCACTGACATTTGAAGATGGTGTACAATGTACCACACTCAATGACAAGCAAATACTTGCCAACTGACAAATCCACACAGGCTATGGGAAAAAACAATAGCAATACACCAAAAACACTTAGGGACGCAGATGCTGGCCCAAATTTCGGCCAACCTTCGTACCGGCAAACAATATAACCCGTTGGGAATGGCAGCAGGCAGCAGGAGACATACGAATGACTTTATAAAAAAGAAGATCTTGGATGTAATCCACAGGCGGTGCGGCCTTGAGATCGTCATAGCGCCGCTGCACACGATCCTCGGATAATTTATGGACGTGGCCAATGCTTCGGTCGTGGTCTATTACAATTTGGTCAAAGAAAACTTTTATTTTGGTTGTTCACGTGACCCAGTCGGATAATGTGATGGTGGTTGATGAATTTTTCATTGGTGGTGCCTTAGGCTTCCCTTGAAGTCCCTCTCTGCTTGCCTTATCCCCGTCCGGTTGATGGGCAGGTGGGGATTGCCCATTTTCGGACGCAGCTTCAGCTAGAGGGGAAATAAGCACCTCCTGTGAATCCATTGCAGGCTCGGTCATGAAAAAGGATGCTACAGCAGGGGACTTCATGGAAAGAGAAATCACAAAAGTGGCAATAACAAGCGCCATTCAACCCAAAATGGCCCAAAATCGACGTCTTGACACGAATGATGGAATACCATAGCCGAAATTTCGGCCAGCCCTGCACTGGATGTGAAACCACTGTTCCAAACCGGGTTGCCGAGAAGCTGGCCGAAATTTCGGCCAGAAAAATGTCTCATTTGGAATCAGGGGTCCACATAAGGCAACTTTGGCCGAAATTTCGGCCAGCAAAATGCAAAACAGAGAATGTACACACAAAACAGTGGCAATGCGTGGCACACCCCATACGAGCATGACAGTTATAGTAATACCAGAGGACATTAACGCTGTGAGAAGAAAGCAGCTTTATAGGAGTTTACGGTGTAATATTTATGCACAACAAGAATTGCAAGTTGGCAGAAATTTTGGCCGGAGGTTTTGGATGGGAAAACAATTGCTAATATGCGCAGAAATGAGACAAACTGGCCGAAATTTCGGCCACACCGGCAAAAAAGCAGGATACGAGTGTATGAAAGGTGATTAGACCAGAGAGCTGGGAGAAATTTCGGCCAGCCCTTAAGAAAATGAAAATGAGTATAGTCATTCAACACTGAACCAAAAAGCTGGCCGAAATTTCGGCCAGAAGTGTTAAAAGGTGTATATACACATGCATGTTTCCAATGGAACCAATGGAAAAGTTGGCCTCAATTTCGGCCAGCTTGCAAAAAAGCTCAAAGGTATCCATTTCCGTGACGTTATTTCAAGTTTTGAAGGACTTGGCCGAAATTTGGCCCAGCTTGGGCCTGTCTGGTGAATACTACCATGTGTTTTGATTGTTTTGGCACACACTGGCAAAAAAGCCGAATATGAGCGTATGAAAGGTGATCAGACCAGAGAGCTGGGAGAAAATTCGGCCAGCCCTGGAAACAATGAAAATGAGTATAGTCATTCAACGTTAAACCAAAAAGCTGGCCGAAATTTCGACCAGAAACGTTAAAAGGTGGATATACACATGCATGTTTCCAATGGAACCAATGGAAAAGCTGGCCTCAATTTCGGCCAACTTCCAAAAAACCTCAAAGGTATCCATTTCTGTGACGTTATTTCAAGTTTTGAAGGACCTGGCCGAAATTTCGGCCAGCTTGGGCCTGGCCGGTGAATAGGACCATGTGTTTTGATGTTCTTGGAAAAGCTGGCCAAAATTTCGGCCAGGTTCATAAAAATAGGAAATACACGTATATCCTTTGCGGGTAGTTTTGTTTGCTGTTCAATGAACCGTATCTGTGCTGTTCTTTCACTTGTGGTGTATAGGTCGGTTTTGTGGAACCCTGGAACCAAGAAGAATGTGTTGGATGAGAAAACAATTGCTGATATGGGCAGAAACAGGAAATGCTGGCCGAAACTTCGGCCACACCGGCAAAAAAAAGCCGAATATGAGTGTATGAATGGTGATTAGACCACAGAGCTGGGAGAAATTTCGGCCAGCCCTTAAAAAAATGAAAATGAGTATAGTCATTCAGCATTAAACCAAAAAGCTGGCCGAAATTTCGGCCAGAAGCGTTAAAAGGTGTATATACACATGGATGTTTCCAATGGAGCCCAAAAGCTGGCCTCAATTTCGGCCAGCTTCAAAAAAACCTCAAACATGATACACTAGATGAAGCCGATACCTAAGGCTAACACATCACCACCTATTTCAATGGATGTCACACAACGCTGGTACCAACATTGCTCACATATGTCAAATAGCATACTCAAACTAGAAATGTAGAATATTCTCACATCGTGCGTATATGGGGTCCTAGAGGGCGGGCAACTTGTGACGCCTAAGGTTTGCTCTCAGGCCCAAGACAGGTTGTGGGCCTCCTCCCCGTCCAGGGCGTTGTGCGCCCCCCACCGCAAGCCACACCGGTCGCGGTACACAATTTTGTGCACCTGCCCTGCAACCTCAGGGGGATGATTTACCACCTGGGCCCCAAGGAAGGCCACAAATAGCCTCCTGAAGGCCATGCAACAGTGCAAAATGCAGAAAAATACCCGGTTTCTGGCTATGACCAGCGGCGGCTCACCTGTGCATCCTGCCCCTAACCAAACTTTTGCGGGTCACGAGGTAGCGACGATGATTGTTCGCATCCAACTGCGTTGTGTTCCGAGCAGCGACGCCATTCCAGTGCTTCGCCCTGTTGTCACGCACGGCCTCGTTGAAAATGCTCCCCACTTGGGGAGCAACGTTGATGCCCAGCAGCCGCCGGAGCCACGGCTGATCCCCACCAATGAGGACCGCAGCCGGCACCCAGCTGCCACACCAGTAAAATTTTTTGCAGTCAATAATGGACTGCACGACCTGTGTTCAAAAAAAGTGTTCATAATTCGTGTTCACAAAAACGCATTCATAATTCATAAATCGGCAGCCCGGCGTTTAATGATGGCAATTTTCGAATTATTAACGCACGAATTATGATCAACTTATGAACACGAAAAATGCAGACTACAAACATGTAGCACCTGAGCGCAAAGTTGGCCCAGGGCCACCATATCCTTGTCCCCCGTGACGGCCATGCCGATGACCCATAGAAAGGCGGGGGTGCGCGCCTTTACCCCATGGTTCAATAGCCCCACCGATAGCTGCGACCAACGCCCAGCGGCGCAAGGATACCCGTCACCCCGCACCACAAAGGTGAGGGGGCGGGTCTAGTCAATAGACTGGCACACTGCTGGCCGGGATTGCACGTATTGTGCCCACGACCGCAGGGGCTAGCACGGAGCCGGCGATGGGGGGTCGGCACATTCCACCGCAGGGGACAGCGCAAGCGGAGCGGTCAATGACCTCCACGTTGCGTCCAATTGCTCCCGTGTGGGGATGGGCCGTGGGAAGGGCAGTCCCGTGCGGGCGGTGTAGGCGTCGCCCTGGCGGGTGATGTACTCGGACAACACCCGGAAGCCGGACCGGGGTGCACCAAACTCCAAAAGGAGCCCTATCAGATAGGGTGAAGGAAAGAGGGCCTCCGCATACATACGGATGGCCTGTACCTTGGTTTTGTGGACCGCCGGGAGGGGAGCGTGGTCCATTGCCTCCGTAAAACGGGCCAGGCTTAGGCGGAACGATGACATTCATTGGGCCAACAGGTCGGAACGCTTGCTGTCCCGAAGACTGGTGGCACAACTGGGCCGAACAAGCATCATGTTCAGCTCCGTGAGGACGGAGCGAGGGTAAGACATAACAAAATCTGTGCACAAAGAAGCGTTCATAAAAGCTGTTCATGATTCATGGGTCATATATGAATCGTTCATATATGAAAAATGAAATATGAACAACACTATTTTTCATATAGGTACCTAGGGAAATTGTTCCACAAATGTTGAATATCTAGTATTGAATCAAGGATGTAGGTGGTGTCATCCATATAGGCAACATGGCCAAAATGGCCACATCCAGCGCTCAGTGCTTGTATATCATGGGTGACCATTCGTATACTGAGTTCTAACAATATGCAGAAAAGCAATGCTGACATTGGGCATCCCTGTGCGATACCAGCCCTGGATTTCGCCAAAGCTTTCTCGATGCCGTTCGTGCCACCCATATGCAAAGTGGATCCGGTGGCTGCGTTCATGAGTATGTGAATAAGTTGTGAAGGGAAATGAAGTAGTTGTAACACCGCTTCCAGAGTATCATGTTAGAGTAAGCCAAATGCACGTTTCACATCATCAAATACCAAACATGCTATCAATCTTGCATACCATTGATCTAGTATGTGGTCATGGAGAACAACTCGGAGTGTGTCTATGGCGGAGGCACCACCATGCAGAGCAAACTGCAGCGGTGGGATGATTTGTGACTGACACAAAAGCGGGGTCAAAAAACACTTCAAACAAGCCGAAAAAACTTTCTAGATTGTGGTGAAATTTAAAGGGGGCGAGCGTTCGCTATGGGTCCATTGGAAAGTTTATTAGGTAAGGCATAGAAATCGCCTTGGAAGATGGTACGTAGTTGTTCCCCACCGTACCAATGGCTGTAAATTTGTACTAATGAATTCAATTGCGTGTTCGAAAGGAAGCTGAGAAATTTGTACACTAACCGATCATGAAAGGGGGTGGTGTGTGAGGCCTGTGATAGGACATACCGGATCATGAAAACTTTAATACGAAATTTGGGGATGCACAGGGGTGGCCATTGCATGTATTGTTGTATATGTGATTTGCTCATACTGAGGGGAGGGGTTAAATGGCGGTGACACAATTGATCCATTCTAATGAGACCATGCAGTTATCTGGGGGTCAATATGCTTGCCACAAACGTAGGCTCTATTCTGCCTCGTCTCCGTTCCTTGAATACCTTCCTGTACAATGGTTTTCGTGGTGCTGATGACTGTGTTGTGTGCTGTGATGTGAACAGTGGTATGTGCAGCTTACGTTCCACTTGTGTGATATCCAATGCTTCCCTTATACGTGTTTTCGGTTTTTGATATGCTTGCATATGTGCCATGTTCTTCCACCAATATGGACATTGTGACACATTTTGTTCTAATGCTTTGTGTGCTTGTCGCACTACTGCTGGCAACGGTACATGCGGAGTGGGTGCACCAAAGATGGTCTTTGCTACCTATATGACAACTCGTGAAAAATGCTGATATTTGTTTTCTAGGGACCGCTGTTCTATAGCATGGAGGTGTTCTTCAATGCTGCTTGATAGAGCGTTTCCACAGAGGGAGGGAGTTGGGGGGGGGGGGGGGCAATGTGGCTGGGATGGTGCTAAGCTTTCGGAGGACGCAAAGGTTGTACACTAGAAGTGTACAATATGATCGATGTATGATCTGATGGGATGATGATGATGACGAAGTAGAAACGACTGGTACCACTAAGGTATGATGATGATCTCGTGTTGTCAAAAAGTGATCAAGAGCCCCATAGAAGCCTTGAGGCAGATCCAGGCGTGTCCACTTCTTTTTGCACAAAATGTAACGATCTATCTTCAAGTGTGTATAAAACGGTAGCACGGATTGCCGGCGATGCCGTGGGGCACAAATTGTCCCATCCAGGATTTGTTTGAAAATCTCCACCAAAGATGGTGAAAAACTCCTCATCCAATAGAAAGGGTTCTGTCCATGCCAAAGTAAAACGGGGTTGGTGAGGCCCTCTGCTTGCTTTGAAATAAACATTTACAAATTGTACTTTGTTTTTGTTCATCTCGGCACGAACCACAATGGCTCGGTGGTTGGGTTCAAAGTGAACACGCAATAGTAATACCTGCTACGTCCTCGGAAGCAAGATGCATGTACCTATCAAGCTTCCGTCTCGTAATTTATAGTGGCTGGCATAAGGTGGGTGAGGGACAAAGTCATTCGGCGTGTTGCCGCCTTCCTGCAACATGATGGTTGCAGGATAGTTTGCTTGCTTAATCCAAGCGTGCAACGCTTTGATTTTAGGGGCTATTTAAACCTGTACGTTCAAGCAAAGAACATGTAGACCTTTTGGACCTGAAGCCATCTGAGAGAGTTCGTGTGGTGTAGATCTTAGGCGGCTCTATACGCACGTAGCAAAATTGCCACGGTTCCCAAATGGGTACCACCCCAAAACGGGGGCTGAAAAACCAACTTGAAAAATTGCATAATTGTGCTCTGCAGGGAACACCCCCAAAAACCTGTGAATTGTCCAAAATGACTGTGTGTAGGGGGTACTACATGTGCCAGTCAAAAGTCATGTATCCCCTTCAAATTTGGGCACTGCATTGTCCATCCGAAGAAAAATCCAATTGTTCCAAATCATCCGCTGCTGCATTTCAAACCACACCACAAAATGCAACCTAAAAAATGAAGCAAGGAGGATGACAGGCAAACACATGCAAAACTCTGGTTTGCTTTTTGTTACCGCGCCTGCTGACCCAGTCACTGTGATTGTATGCGAAGCTTGACAAATAATGCACCACCAGTGGTGCCGACAAACAACGGAGGCGCCGCCAATGCACCCAATGCAATAATAAATGAAGGCAACAATGCCTGCAAAAGAAATGGCGCAGCAGGGGTAAAAAAATGGCGAGTCGCTGCATTTGGGCACTGCGGCGCCCAAAATTACCAAAACATGAAAAAGGGCACCAGTCTCACACCTGCATAGAACAGGACGCGCAACAGTGTGCAAATCGAGGCGAAAAAAATACTGACATAGACACAGGCAGTGCCAACCGCGCAACGCAGTCTACTTCTTCTTTGGGGGAGCCTTCTTACCCTTGGCCTGACCTACTTTGGCGTGAAACATATTGAGGGGGGGACTGTCCTTCGCCTTTTTGGCTGGCCTTTTGGGGGGACCATCAACCTCATCCCCACTGTCGTCGGAGGACGGCTTCTTCTTGCTGGGTGTGCTCCTCTTCTTGCTGTCACCACCTCCGACCATCATGATCTTCTCCTCCTCCTCTTCCTCCACATCGTCCCCCCCCTCCTCATCTTCCCCGTCCCCAGGCCGCTGCACCACAACTAGCATACAGTCCCTAATCCTTGGCATCCAAGCATCCCAGTTAACCAAGCAGACACAGTCCATCTCCTGCACATACGCCGCTAGCTGTTCACAGAACTCGTTAAACAAACCCTGGCGCCCAATGGAACAAGCTGCCAGACAAGGGACTCAGGAAGGCAGAACAGGAGCTCTGCGGGCAATACAGCCCATGCTGTCTGTCAAAAGCAGGAGCCACACTTCATCCTCGGATTGTCTGTCGCGTCGGGGAACAATACCAAGCACACGCAGGAGCCAACTAGCCGCTGCCAGACCAATGGTGCTGCCGTATGCACCCTGATCGCACATGAAAATATTCGGGACCTTCACCCTAAACTTGTCTGGGACAAAGAAGCAAATAGTCGTCTCCTCGAACCGATAGGTCGGGTGACCGACGGCCCGATCAAAAAAAGAGGTCATAATATGCTGCCGGCCTCCACACTCCTCAGAGTCGCGCAACTCATTAACCACAAACTTAACATTGGCCGCCATTCCACCAATAGCCACAGGTACCGGCTTCCCAGCAACCTTCAGCACCATCGGATGGATATCGTCCATTTGTTCCTTCGTACACTCAATGAAGACCTGTTGTCAAAAACACATTTCATTACAGATGGGCACTACAGTGCCTAAAGTGACCAGCAATGCGAAATCGATCCCAGTTTTATGCCTAAATGTTGCATACCAGTTTGTACTCCCTCAATGCAATCGTATACGGGATAGCCTTGCCACGAACCAACGCAATTGCTTCTGCCCGAGCTCCAGTTGCTTCAGTCCCATCCTGCGGCTCGTTGAGCCAGATAGTTGTTGATTTCTCCCCATCAGTCGCTGTCACTGCAGTTTCCTTGACAGGCCTCGCCAGCGCAATCCTCAGGTCAGCCCATTCCTCATCCTGCCACAGCGGTGCTTTGTGGATGGTGTCCCAGCTTGGTAAAGGATTTCCGGCTCTCCAGGTCCATTTCCTCAGTGACAATTTGGCGGCCCTCGGCGACTTTGCAAGCAGTTTGCGGACTCTTTGCATATCATGCACGTTCACTGTTAGAACAGGAGACCACTGGTACCACTGGGATCCAAACAGCCTTACGTCGTGTGTCGGGGGGGGGGTCAACAGCGATCGCGCCAGACCCTGCCGCCCCATAAACATACGTCGAGAAGGATGGATGAGCGTGTTGTCCGGGTGAAGGTACAGCATCTCCCACAGGCGGTCCCGCTTCAACAGTCTGGCCTTGGCATGTAGTCCTGCGATCTTGGCCCCATCTCCAGCCATGTACAGCAGTATTTCATCCATCTGGTCGCCATGCAGTCCCGTCAACCGCCGCAGAGTGTAGGGGTTGAGCACTGCAGTGCAAAAATTAGGGTCGCATCCAATTTGGGCACTGCAGTTCCCATGAACACCAAAAGACGACGAAAACAGCTACTCAGAGGACACAGTACCTTCACCGGCAGTCTGCTCAAAGGTGTCAATAAACTCAGCCACGCGGCCACCCGATATCTGCAGTAATGAAACCAGCGGTCTCCAATTCTTCCAGATTGAGTCGTGGCAGGCATACAGTGTTGGGCAGGCCACAGGTACGCAAAGGACTGACAACGGTGGTCTCATCGTGCATCTCTCATACCACAAATAATTTCTCACCCAGCCGGCCACACTTCCGTAGAGCCACTAGCAGCATCCCTTTCGCTTTGCCCTTCTGCACTTCAGTCCAAATTCGAGCGGCCACTTGTCCCATACTCAGCTTGGTCACTGAGTGTTGTACCGCGTTGTGATCGCCTCCAATAATCTTTCTATTGTCAACACGACAGTCGTGTTCGATCTCCTCGGAGTAGACGTGTCGTAACCAGTCAGGCAGTGCCCGTGAGTTCGCACAGTATTCTCGGTGGAGTCTTTGGAGTGCCGTCAGGATATGAGCCCCGCCCAAGCAGTAGGGAATTTCAGCAAGTACAAAAATGCAACACAGGGAGATGGGAGATGGGAGATATCAGCGAGATGGGCACTGCAGTGCCCAAACGACCAGAATGTGTGAAAATGCCAACGCGTGTGTGACAGGATGGTAGTGTACCTTCGTTTCGCCATATGAGAATGTTTGAGATAGGCCGGCAGGGTGTATTTGTCCTCAGGCTTGCGATCCGCGATAGTACTGAGTCCTCGTCCCTCTCTCTGGTGTGACCACGCATGAGGTCGGTGTCAAATTTTATCTTGGTCAGCTGTATCTTGACCAGTTCCTTTTTGATCCACGTTGTCCGCAATGTTTCCGTTGCCCGGTCTGTCCCCGTCCGCTTCACCGGAGCATGCCCCGACTGCGCCCGTGTCTTCTCTGCTGTGTGAACGGCTTGCAATGCGGTCTGCTGCTCATCCCCTTCCGGCAGTTCGGTATCCGAAGGCATAGCTTAGCAAAGCAGCTAACAAAGGGTCAAACGGCACACTACAAAAGGCCACAGGGCTGCAAATTGTTGATTTACACGCTTCTAATGTTGATGACTACTGGCAGCGCTAGACTTGAACACAGATGGCAGAAATAGCATCACAGTCGGATGCACCCGGTAAAAATCGAGGGTCAAACTCATTCAGCTCCCAAAGGACAGCCACGGGGGCATCGGAATCATCACTGTGAACGGACACTGCTTCTGGAGGGGGAGGGTCTGGGTCCCATCAATCATCACCCACAAAATCAGCAGCCCTCAGGTCTGGATCTCCGGCTGCCCCACCAGCGGGGGGGGGGTCCTCATCACTGTCACTGTCGCCATCAGCATTGGGGGGGTCCCTTCGCGCAAAAGCGCGTGCTGGCCGGCATCGCTTGTACCGGTCTGGTGTATTACGTGCGCGTAACATGTCCTGTGCATGTGCTACTGTTGTGTCCATATCACCCGGAGGACGTTGTGGCACGTGTCCACCCAGCTCTGTCATCGCGTCAGCATCAACTTTAACAGGTTTAACAAGTGTCTGCAATGTCTTGGCACATAGATCTCGGTAATGCTCTGCAGTGAGCACCGTATGTAGTGCGCAAGAAAAACCCATCTTGGCAGGATCCCACCTGTCTTGCACGATACTCGACTTCTGACCGGACCAGGCCAAGGGGGGTATAACACCAACATCAAATCGCGCCATCAATCTAGTGAAACGACGATCAACCAGTTATGGCAGTCCCTTGGGAACATTAACGTACTGCAAGTCCTTTGGGGTCTGGCCTGCAACGGGAGTGAGTATACACAGGTTATGCACCTGTTGCAACGTACAGTTCCGAGGGTGTTGTGCCATTCAGTGCACAACACGGCTTAACAAGGCCTCACACGGTTCCTCATTGTGTGCCACCCCAGGTAAGCGGGCAAACCACTGGGACCACAACAACCGAGCAACAACAATGGTGCGCACATATTCAACCTTGTACTCATAACCTAAGGTGAGCCTCACAAGGACGTGTAGGCAACGGCTCAGCAATGGCCCTGCAGCGTGCTGCTCTCCCTGTGCAGACCAATGACAATCCCTCACTTAGTGTTACCAACCCTTGTACCTGTGCAAGAAGTGTGCTGTGATTAGCGTTACCCGGTCGGTGCAAACCCCTTAGAGTCTGTAACTTCTGTTCCAAAGGTTGGCGCCACTTATGGGCCAAGTGCAAGAGCACAAGAATCATACGCTCCATATAGATGAGTTTCGGAAAGTTGGGCACTGCAGTGCCCAGATTGAGTGAACCATAGGAAAAATAGGTAAATAAAGGGAAGAATCTTCTGTAGCACAGGGTTACACAATATTTATATGGGTGCCATGTGCCATACACTATCGGGGTACGTGTAATGAACAGGGGCACGTTGTACCGAGCATGGCTGATGCTGTAAACGAGCTTAAGGACACGGTAGTGAATATTTTCGTCGACCAGCAGTGGAAGACGGTGCAGTGTGTGCTGCTCCACCTCCCGGAGCCCGTGAATAATAGAGACAAGGTCGGGGGTAGCGGACACAGTTAGGTCTGTGAGAAAAAAGGGGTCCAAGCTGGGCTGGTAACATTAGCCCGTCGTATGTCCAAGGGACAACGAACATGTTGAAGGCCGATGGGGTCGTCCATCAATCCTTGCAAGCCATCAATGAAGTTTTTATGGCTCTGCACCAACAAGTTTGCAGTGTACCCAATCCTCTACCGCAAAACCGAGAGGCTAGGAAAAGACGGCATAACGTCAACAGGTCGTTTCAAGAGTATGATAGCACCGGCTGTACAATTAAGGGACCGGTTCTCATTACCAGGCACAGGCCGGAAGTGACGTCTGTAAAAATTATCCAACCATAGGACAGCGGGTTTACCTTCCAAGGTCTGCCAAAGACTGGTGCACGCAGTTGCTCCTTGAACAGCAAAGGAGGGTACATTGTAAGAACATTGACCCATGTGAGCCAAACACCTACGTTGCACACGACTCTTGGGTTGGACACCTACAGCCCTCTTGGCACGTGAACGACACCTCTTGTGTAGAACAGACCATATATTAAAAACCTCTTGCTCAGCCACACGGAACCATTGGTCCGGCTGCCAATTAACGGTCCGCCTGTCCCTTTGTTGGATGTATTCACCGACGGACCGCCTACTTCTTCACTCGAACCGGAGATCTAACACCCACGTACAAAACTCATCGGCACCCTTATCCCTACCCACAGCCTCAGAGAGATCCTCCTTTGAAGCACATACCTTCGAACTAAGGAACTGCCGGAAGAGAGCCGCATCCATGGACAAAAGTCCTGTTTGCATGCAGCAAAGGTAAGGGGACAAAGAAAACACAGACACCATCACAAAACAAACCTGGTGCGGCATCGACCAAAAGCAGCTAGCGAAGATCCAAACAATGTATCCCCCAATGGACATGGAACGTTCCAAAGCCTGGGTACACTCCAAGGTGGCAGTCAGACAACCGGCATTATATTTCCCATGAGCAGAGGATGAGTACCAACATCCAATGATTCATACGTCCTTTGTCAGGTGTTACGCAATGGGAACCAATAGGAGTGAAATGCGGAGCTTTAAATTTTTTGGACACTGCAGTGCCCAAGAGTACTGGAAGTCCATTTTCAAATGCACATTTGGACAAGAATGGAAGTGATTGGGCAACGTACATTATACGTGGCCTTCCGAGTATAACACCGCGGTGCGATGACCCATTGATAACGGGTATGCCAAGTTTTGATGCCTGCTGCTGCAGTAGGACATCACCTGTGGAGATGACTACAGAGGTGTACTGGAGAACCCACTGAAAAAGGCCATTTCAAATTTTTGGGCACTGCAGGGCCCAAAAATTTTTAATCATACAATTTTCAGCCCAAAATAGGAAGTGTATATGTGCACCTCTGGAAGCAAGAAAAGGCGAGGTTGTTGTATCCCACGATGAAAATACACGTGGAGTTGGCCGAAAAAATGATATGCTTTTTTTGGGGTGCAAAAAACGGATGTGGAAATCGCCATGAATTGTGCCTTTTAGCAACGAAGTCTACGTGCGTAAAAAGCCGCCTACGTAGATACTGGGATTGTGCATGTACATTTATGCATGGGTTCTCGGATGCGAGTCGGGATTTGAATGGCTCTGCCCATGAATTTCTTTATGGTCTTCATTTTCAAACTCGCATACAACAATGCCTAACTGGTCTGTGTGAGAGGGCGAATACATACGGAAAGCCGAGGGAAGATGCCACTAGGTAACAACAGAGAATGTTTGTCTGGCACTACCACTGGGCCAAATGTCTCTAATCGAGACACACCTACTACTTGACATACAAAGATTTGTGCTGCCCTCAGACCAACGAGAGGAGGGTGAGTAACTTCACTAACAATGAAGTGGACATGCATGAGAGAAGGCAAAATGTTCACGAGTCCCAATAATTCCAAAGGGGGTTCCGTGTACCCTGCACATCTGGTGGTATCAAATTGGATACCCCATTGTCTGTTCTTTCGATTATTTTGAAATGCTCTGAGATATCTCCGTACTGAAAGTATAGGAATCTCTGAGGGAATAGAAACGGGAGCAAGGTGCTTCGCTTTGGGTTTACCAGCCCCATTGGCTGTCGTTTCTCCATCTTGGTCCATTTCTGTTAAGCTGCCAGGTCTGCGGTGCATGTCGTGGAGTATGTCGTGCTGGCACTGGTAAATATTGGGTGGGTGTTGTGTCTGTTGGGTAAGACTGCGATGTGGACTGTTGTTGAGCACATGGAGTGCCCGCGGGCTTTTTTGGGATAACTCGTACCGGAACACTTTTTTTTTTGTTAAGGACACCCCTTATCATTTGAACCATGGCCTAGCTTTCCGGGCATTTTTTTTGGCTCTGATCCGGAAGATTTCTGGGACTTTCGCTTTGCAGCTCATGGTACAACATTTGTTTGCTACATATTTCTTTAGTTCTCTTCAAACTTCCGAAGAGCCGCATCATGCAAAACCTTTCGCCATATTTCTTTAGTTCTCTTCAAACTTCTGAAGAGCCGCATCATGCAAAAAATTTCGCACCACTTCAAAACGAATTACCTGCATCGGTCGTCACAGAAGCACAGATGGCAATACCTGCGGCTTTTGGGCGATCGGCAAAACATTTATGCGCCGCACTGCACTGGCTCACTGCGAAAGGGGAACTTGTACACATCGTGGGCATATCGAAGGTTCACTCTCCATATGGTTTGCTTCTCACAGCTCACGGACATCTAGACTGATTCTGGAAAGATCACTCTAGACCACCTTCTTTTGGCATTGGCGAGATCGCCTACTTTTTTGTACAATGTACAGCAACAACCAGTGGATATTCGGCGACTCGTGCATCAATGGGACGCTGCGTATCGCGTGATATCGAACCGGGATGTTAAAATGCTTCTTCTCAAACCTTTAAAGCCGTCGGAAGGAGACATGAGCAAAGTCACCTCAAATGCAGTCGGGGATCACCGATTTGAACCAATCAAAGAATACCTCCCATAGCAGCAACCAAGAGCGTGGCAAGAATGGCAAAAACAAGGGCATAAACAAGTATTGGAATATATTGCTGCTCTGCCCAAACTGCTTCCCGCAAAAACGTCATCGACCTTGACAGCCGAGGATCATCACCAAGTGAGTCTACATGTTTTGGCATGGGTATCAGACCATATAGCATTGCCATATCTACACACACTTCATAAGGAGAAAAGACAATATCCTCCCATCACGTCAGAGCACGCGAGGGAATGCATCATGAATTCAATTTTGCTTATGTACGCTGCCGATGACTTGGACTGTGTCAATGGGAAAAATCTGGTCCCCTGGGTCACTGCACCCATGTATGCTCTCATGATACCGGAAAATGCACAACCTCTACTTTGTGATCAAATTGACTTGCTCTCTGCTCCATCTGGAAATGTCAACTTGTCTCATTCTATTGAACCATACTCGGATTTCTATCTGGCACAAAAAACTCTCATGGCATCACAACATACAGAGGACATGGTCTCGCGCGCAGAAATTGACAGTGTGCAAAGCGAAAATCAAGATCTTAAAGGACAAGTGCAATCACATTGTCAGCAAGCTGAAAACATGTCTACAGAAATTCAAAAATGGAAGAACAAGGTACAAACTACGTTAGACTCGAAGAAAGACGACACAGTGGTCAATTTTGCTGTAGCCATGCCTCAGTTGATCACTCTTATGCACAAGGCGCGAGAATGGAAAGGGCCTCCTTCAGATGCGGTACCCCAATTTGTGGACAAACATCTTCCCGCCTATATCACTCCCATCCCCCTCATCACAAGCATTATTTCGATTTGTTGCCACTTTTGGCGGCCTTTTTGGCCATCATTGGCAAAATCAAAGACATGACCCCGATCCTATCTGCTTTGGACAAGAAGGAATCACGAATAGACACTAGTATCAATTTATTAAACTTTTTGCCAGAATCCCCTTCAAAGCTCACAAACCCAAACGATCCAGCGCAAGTTAAAGGAGATACCGTATCAGGAGCTACTCCCATCCTAGCCTCACACACGGGCACTCCAACATCGATGGATGTCATGCAGAAGTTTCTGGTATGGATAAACAACCAACCAGCTGAACATATGGTACAACAAGCTAGAAATATGCACGTGCATTTATATACCCATGGGATACGGATCTCGGGGCTACCGCACTCAGATTTGCATGCTCAATGGGGTAAATTCTAATCAATTGAAAAAACTGAAGGCATGACAAAGGTGCTTCAAAAAGTTTTCGAAACCCCCCCAACAGTAAAACAAGACACAAACCGTTCAGATCAGATAGACACAACGTAGCCGACCACCACCACGCCAACTTCTGTCAGAAGCAGCGTACCAGACCCGTCGAAGTTTTCGATCAATATACTTGTAGGCTGGCAAGCATATGATGACCCCCCTCGAAGACACCGATTTCCGCCCGAATACCGGGCACGGCTTTGCATCCCATATCGGGAAAACATTTGTGCTCGATAGGCGATGACGTCGTGAAGGCACCGAAGTCGTTCACCTTTTTGGGGGTGGCAGAAGAGGGGAAGAAATTTATAGAAGTACTGTACTAACATTTGTAAACTGGTTAGGCTGGAGAATAAATTGGAAAAAGGCACATAAACAACCGTGGACTCCGTGGGTACCTCGACACACATTTTGAAGTCCAGTGCCAGTATTGGAAATAGTGAGAGAGAGTACAAACAAGAAGCACAAACACTAGATGAGATCTAGGTCTAGGAGTGTTTCATCAGGTGAGTCAGATAGTTCATCAGGCCATAAAGGGAAGAAGCAATCGTCTGAAAAAAAGACTAAAAAACACAAACGATCGAGGATCGAGAAGTTGATCCCGTGACTGGAGCAACAGAGAACGGTCAAATTACATTGGTGGCAGTTGGCGGTTGGGGGTTGGCGGCGGTTGGCGGTTGGCAGTTGGCAACTGGCGGTTGTTGGCGGTTGGTGGTGGTTGGCGGCGGTTGGTGGCTGGCGGTTGGCAGTGGTTGGCAGCTGGCAGTTGGTCGCCGCTGGCGGTTGGCGGCGGTTGGTGGCTGGCGGTTGGTGGCGGTTGGTGGTTGGCGGTTGGTGGCGGTTGGCAGTTGATGGGAGTTGGCGGTTAGCGGTTGGTGGTCCCTTGGGGCGGTCCTTAAGGGCTGTCCTTAGCCAAAAAAAAAAAATCTCGTCCCTTAAGGACCCCCCTGCAAATGATAATGCTCATTCGCAAAATTGCCCCGAAGCTAGGCCTGTACTCGATGATGCTTATCAGCAGAATTGCCCGCAAGCAGGGCCCTTTCTTTATGAAATCGAGGCTGCAAATTGTGCTGATTCCTTGCGCTGCCACGTCTAGAAAACTTTCACCGGTATGGCTCGTTGTGCTTTTCTGCTTTTTTCTTATTGTGCCATTGTTATCGGCAGGCCATATAGCACGTTCAGATCCATTGCTTGTGCAACTTCAATCTTTTGAGTTCTTTCTTATGTGCATTTTCTAGTGACTGATTGCATCTTCCTTTCTTTCTTGCTTTTTGGATCGGTTTCCTTGGTCTACATCTGCTTCAACTGTGCATGCATGTGCAATGCAAGATAGTTATACAGGGCAATCTAAATTTAGCTTCTAGTCGCATTCTTACATGGGGTCGGGAACACTGCCCCGGCTTCGACCATGGACATAGGTGCCGTCCGGGTTACGCTTATTTCTGTCTATTGGTCCCACCTTTCGCCATGGGGTAATGGTGTTATCCATGGGGACTGTATCCTCTACCATCTGTACTGTTGTATTAGTGTCTAAAATGTGTTATGGAGGTAGGGGAAGGAGTGGGTGGTGTGGTGGTGGGGGGGGGGGGGGGGGTTGTGTTCTGGACTTGGTCTCTTAGACCCGAGCCATCTTTTGCTACACAGAAGACCCCCGGTGTCTTTAAAATAATGCACCCGGGCAGTGGGGGGGGGGGGGCATGGTACGTGGTATTTTTGGTTCAGGGCATAGCACCCCTACCTAAACCCTACCTTCTCGGGGGCCCACAAGTGGGCGGAATTGCTACATAACCCCTGCGTTCTCCGTATCCCCAACAAAGGAGACAAAATCAGAAGTCGCTACATAATTGTGCCTTTGCAAAGTAGTTTCATGATGAAGGATGGAACAAAAAAAGAAGAAAATAGCACCACCCTTTCGCCAAGCAGCAGATACTTGACAACCCGAGGAATTGAACCCAGGACTTTCAAGTGCAGGTCTAGTGTGCTACCAACTAGGACACTGGCGACCTCTATTAACCATTGCTCGGAGATGGGATAGATATTTTGGGCTTGCAGGAAAAATGCCCATGTTTGTCCATTATTGAACTCTCCTCAAAATTCCAAGTGTTTCAAGTATAGATACATGGCATTGAAACCCAAATTTTTACCCTCTGCCACATCAAGCGAAATTTCCTCACCGCATCTTTGGCAGCAATGATCCAGCACTCCCCAGCCAATTTCAGGGGGGGGGGGGGGGGGGCGTTGCTTGAGCGGAGGGGGAAGGGGGGGGGTCCACGGGAGGGGGGGAGGGAGTCTAGGGGGAGCCCCCCCCCCCCCTGCTGAAATGAACCATATCCACTAGGAATTGCAAAAATGCTCCACACTGACCCATTCAGCATATACATTTGTCATAATGTCTGAAGACATGTAATGAACTCATCTTTTTGGCTCCATACATTGTGCCCTCACCTAAACACCACCAAGCAACACAACAAGGAAACACGGAGGAATGCTCATTGTTATCAAATTCTTTGCCAAAGATCAATCAGAGTTTGATTCACCTAAGCTGGACTCACCAATATCATCCCCTTTTGAACTGGAAGAGGAACCAAAAGAATTTAAGCTAGATGATGAGTCACTGCTTGGGGCAGACACATCAGAGAGGACACCATTTGTGTCTGGTTCGGAATCAGGTTCAGAGGGTGCTGAATCAGAACCTGAAGTAGCAGTTGTTTTCCACCTCTTCACACCCTTATCCTTTCACCTACCATGCAAATTGCGGACCCGCCGCGCTTTTTGAAACTCTGTGGCCACACCAGGCACATCGTACTTAGTCTAGTGTGGTGAATCACAGGCAATAATTACCAAAGAACCTTGCTTTAGGTGTGCCAAAGGCGCGGGAGGAAAAAATTGGCCCAAACGAAAAAAGGTTCCCAGGACCCTGATTCTCAGGTGAATTAGAGCAGAGGGGGGAGGGGGGGAGGGGGTCTAGGGGAGGGGGGGGGGGGTGCAGGGGGGAGCCCCCCTCCCCCCCTGCTGAAATGAAAACTAAAGCAACGCCCTTGGGGGGGGGGGGGGGCGTCAAGGGCCCGGCCTGGCAGCCCCCCTGTGGCCACACAGCCCAGACCAAGGAGAGGGTCGGGGGTTTCGTTCGGGCTGTTGTACTGGACTCCCCCCCCACACACACAAGGGGGCTCTCATGACGGACCAGCCCGGGAGGGCCCAGAAGGGGGAGTCCGGGTACCCCGCGCACATGAGTCACACAGACTCCCGTGACGCACGGGTCACTTTGAGGCGTGTCTCGAGGGAACACACCGTGTCAAAAAAAAATTCCTCGGGGCCGTTCTGCGGTCCATTGTCAGGCCCCCGCCCGCCTTCAGGACTGCGCTGTCCATCTGAGGCTCTGTCACGAGGGCCCCTCGGCCTCCCCCCCGGCCCCCCGGCCTCAATACTGCACCCATGACACGAGGCGACTGTGCACTGCTGTGACGGCCATCTCCTGCACCGCTGCCCTCCCCCAGAGGGGTAGCGCCTGTGTCCCTGTGTCCCTGGAGCCGATGACTCGACGTCGAGTGCCCATTTGACAAAGGAGACCCTGCCCCACCCGCTGTTGTGTGCCCCGGACGGAACACTGCTAACATGCCCACGAGAACATCAGGGCACAGGCTCAGTGCTGGAGTCACCCCAGACACACATCCCACAGGGACACACACGGGACTTCTGGTACTTGCAATGGCTGATGGACAGTGTTTTGGGGTTGAGGGTCAGGGACCTTTGGTGACCAGAGGTAAGCTGGTGTGTCACGCCAAATGACAGCAAGAGCAGCTCGCCGCTAGTGCACATCGCTGGCCTCAACACACATAACCATGGGCACACGTACATTGCACGCACTACACATGCAGCAGTGCGCCATCCAGCCAGCACCTGACTCCCGTGGCCGTGGGCAGCCGATCTGGTCGCCGTTGGTAAAGCGCATCATGCGATACTTGGAGTGCCATTCCGTCTGCTTGTGAAAGCCGTTCCACTGTCCAATAGACCGTTTGTCTGGAAAAATGAGAAAGAAACGACGAGGGGGTGAGGTCGGATACAACAGTGCTGTAAACATGGATTGTAGGCCAAGGGCATGTCCTCATGGCACAACGGCGGGGCCGCCACGGGGGAATCCCCCCCCCCTGCTCTCCCACACCCCCCCCTTCCCCCAGGGGGCCCTTTCAGCCAGCGTCTTGTGCCCAGAGGACCGCTCCTCTCATGGGCGTGCCTGTCAATCGGAGTGGTGTGCTGTAGGAGGACCCGATGAGTGACAAGTCGTCCAGCTACCTCATGATCTCAGGCACAGGCCCAGATGATGCCGCTACCCTCCTCCCGCCGCCGTCTGGGTGGATAGCCATACAGAGGGGTGCCTGCCCAGTCTCCATGCTGTGCCTCTTCTTTTGATTGCATTTGGTGTCCTTTATGCGCCAGCCACAGCACAGTGCCCCCTTCACAAGGCCCCCTCACTGCACGAGGATGCAGTCAGGGACATTGCACCTGATGTAGCCCTTGAGCGTGAAATGAAACCCCATGTGCCTGTGCTCTTGCACCCCCGCAGATGTTTGGACAACTGAGGTCTTGGGATCTTTGCCCACACTTCCCCAAGCAATGCTGTGCAGCTGCAACAGGGCATTGACCCTGGTTAGGATGCAGAGTCCAGCCCCACCTAACTGTTGGCAGAAGACTCCCTTGTTGGGGGGGGGGGGGGGGGCTTACGATGACCTGTGCACCCTAACCCTAACCCTGGCCTTTGCAGCTAGTTGGCATCCCGTGGTTTTCATCAAACAAGGTACCACACCCACCAATATGGTCTGAAAATTCATAATGTCCATAGTTGTTGTGGTGCCTCAATGCCTTGTGGTCATTTGGTTATTGGCTAAGTACATCTTGTGTGCTCTTGTATGTACACTTTGCTCTGCCTGCATTCACCTGATGCATATGCTGTTCCCTGCACCTCAAAAACTGTAAAATCCTGTGAGTGCTGCGGTGATGGTGTGTCCAAATTAATAAATATCCTGTCTGAGGGTCATGTTTGTTCCAGTGTACAAAGGATCACGGTGGAGTCCGCCCTACTGAGGACCGACTCTGGTGTCCATGGTATAAAATCATCCGGCTGTGGAGGCGGCGTGCTCTCCCTGACCCCCACAATGTGTAGGTCCTGTTCCGGGTCCTCTCTCTCCCCGTCCCTACACACAGCAAGCAACAATTTGTTGGCAGTCCACAGTGCACTCCGAAGCCTACCCTGGCTGGCCAGTGCATCCACCTGCTCATTTTCTGTCAATCCCGCATGTGAGGGCAAATGATACATATGTGGCCCATAGGACTCAAGAAGTATTAAAATTCTCTTCCATAAATTTGAATGGGCCACTGGCCCAGTCGCCGTGTGCCAATTATTTGAGCGCCATCGCTGCGCCCATCCATTACACCCATTGACGACATACTCCGAGTCACACATGACACATGTCTTTCTATACATGGTTACCTCATAGAGGGCCTTCAAAACTGCCAGGAGTTCTGCCCTGCCTATGGTTTGTGATTCCGACACTGGCACAAACTCCAACACGTTGCATTCCAGTCGATCAGGAAAAAATACCCCATAACCCCCCACCCAGTCCCCTATCATCTCTGGTCAGTCCGACGATCCATCGATCCAAATCATCTCCCTGCCCCCCCCTTGCAATCTCTCCACCAAAGCTCGGCGTGTTGCGCTTTTTCACTTTTTCTCAACTGTCGGCGTCTTGACTTCAACTGCTGGGGGGTCGGGGAACTAGGGCGTGACGGTGCCAGGGGGGCAAAAATCCAGCTCTCTTCTGTCAAGAACTTCTGTAGCACTGCAATGAACTTACCCAATTCTGACCTTTGGACACTCAAACCCTAGAAAGACGCCCAGGGGCGCAATAGACCACACCATGCAATCACAAATCTGTGTGCTATAGGCGCTGTGGTAGCGTGTCTCTGCTGACAACGCACTCTCCAGTTTGCATGTCTGGTTGACCATAACAAAATCCCTTGTGGCGTTGTCAGTGTTACAGAGTGCTGTGTCAAAGGCATACGGAACGGTTCAGCATGCGGTGGTTGTGGCACGTCACCATAGCAACCCAAAATTGAAATTGTATCGATGCTCAACCACAAAAACTTACATCCACATAAAGTGTGTGGCACTGTCTCCACCTCCTGGCATAGCGGACACATGCGCTGATGTGGCAACCATCCTTTTAGCATGTCTCCTACCTTCAACTTCAGCCACAAACTGTCCCTGACAAACTCCCGTGTGGAATGGGGTATTACCAATTTATTAAAGGCTTGCCATACCTCTGGAGGCTGTCTGGCAGCGGAGCTCTGAGCTAACACAATCAAAGGGAAAAAGGACTTGGGGGACGCACTCAAGATAAAAGACGCCCATCGGTACGCAGACATATTGGCATGTGCCTGTAACAGGCTCTGTGCACGTTTTGAATAAGCTGAGTGGAAAGATGGGGGGGGAAACCCTAGTTTCCAGGTTCCCTGTCTAGTGCCCCTATTGTGGTTTAGCCTTCAACCACCAATTTCTTTGAGAAGAACGTTTGACCATGCTCATTTCTGAACATGGTGAAAAGTGGGATGTCCCCCACTGTCACGTGTTTATTCAGGGCGACAGGCAAGCCTTACCTGAGCTGGGAATATGTTTTACAAGATGGACCTATGATATTTAGAAGAGACCATTGCACCACTGCCATATGTAGTATGGGCAAAGGAGTCAAAGACAGGTTCAAGCCAACATATTCACACCAGAGTTCAAACTTCTGCACTGTTCGAACTGCAAAGTGATGAGGCTTGCTCAAATAATGTAAGAACAGGGTTCCATGATGGAAAAGCAGAAAATTACATGGATTGACCAGCGAAAACCCCCTCGCCTTGACATGATGCCCATACTCTGAGAGTGTCTAGTTGGTTGGGGCACATTGGCCATGTTGGTTAGGCTGCACAAATGAAATTGAAAATTTTTCCAAGGCTGCCTTTTACCATCATTGCTCCACTTTGGACCCCAACACTAGCCTAATCAAGACCGAATATTGGGACCGAGCTGGTGGGGAAGGCACTTTGCTTTGTCACTTTGCTAGCCTTAAGACCATAAGACAATTGTTGTCTCTGAATGTGGTGAAAAGTTACTACATCGGTTACGTATCCCACAATACCCCACCCCTTCCATACCCTTATTGCAAAGTGGACATGCAAGAAAGAAAAGGTATTCAATGTACAACGCAGCCTGCTGGTTCCAAACAAAAGCCGTGATTGTCTTTATGGGGCTCGCTACACAAATCACCTTTCATGGCTTAGATGAAGTGGATAGCAGTAGCGATTACTAAGGATGCCATGGATTGGGAATGTGAAAAAACCACGTAGAACATTCATTGGCGAGAGAAGGAGCGAAATGAGCAAAACTATCCCGCCATATTCGCTACACTCCTGCGCATAACCATGGACCATTTTTCATCCACTGCAAACCTTTGCATGCATGGCTCGCTTCCAGGCTTGTCCCTCGTATCCAGTGCATCCGAGCAAACCCGCACACGTTTGATTGTGCCTTTGCGCTGCGGTTTACTCGCACCGTTTAGAGCGGGATATTGATGAAGTGGAAAGGCACACTAGATATTAAGGAATCCGAAGATTGGGAGAGCAACAAAATTGGTAATGATTAATGGGATCGCGGTGAAGCAAAAGCCAAGTACCAAAATGTTGAACTGCCGCAGAAAAAAATGATGCATGATAGGTGAATCGCAAATGCAATGCGGAGTGCCGTAAGCGATGGTGGACTATGGAGTGCATCATGGCGACAGGTCGCGGTGAAGCACAAGCCACTTGCCAACACAAAAAGAGGGAGCCAAAAAGGTGGGAGGAGGAAAAGGGCGGGCACGAAAAATTGGGGGGGCACAAAAAATTACAAATTACCAAGAATCATTAATCAATTTGACATGCAATGTTAGGAAAATTGGTGTACACTGAGGCACCACAACGCATTGAGGGGCAATAACACATGGTCGATGGCACAAACTGTGCTGCAGGATTGTGTATAAAATCCGATGTCTGATGTCTGATATGGCATGTTGTTTTTGCAGTGTACACAACAAGAGGTGTGATATGTCTCATACAGATCTGATGCTTGGAGGAAGGGGCGGGGGGGGGGTTGGTGTCAAAATGGGTGTGCAAAAAGTTGATGCCCCCCACCCCATAGGTCCCCATAGGCCCTAATAGTTCCCCATAGGTGCCATTGGGCCCCCAGAGGTCCCCATAGGTCCCCATAGGTCCCCATAGGTCCTGATAGGTCCCCATGGGACCCCATAGGTGCCCATAGGCCCCCATAGGTCCACACAAGCCCCCGGGGTCCCCATGTCCCTTCACCCTTTTGGGCCCCTCGCGATCGCAAATGAGAACAACCGCCGATGTCCCCGGGGCCAACGGACAAATCCAAACGATGTTGCCCAAGCTGTCAATGGTAACCGTAACTTTGTATACACACCCGGCGTATTTAGGATCAAGACAAGACATCGCAAAGGATGCCTCCTATGGATGCAATGGGCATGCTATCCACGTAGTGCGTCACAAAATATGGAAAGTGTGGGACGTGGTTCCACTCCGACAATCTTTTCGCCCGTCGAATTTTAGCGACAACACCATTCAAATAAGAGCGAACACGATGCACACTTGCCCACCAAGCCTCCCCAACAAAGGGAACAAAATCAGAAGTCAAAACCTAGGCTAGGGGTCACCATGATGCACCACGCAACAAAGCGTGGATTCAAAGATTGTCCCGGTTTCCTCAATAGCACCGGAAGGTTGGGGCCCAAAAGAGGGCGGAAATGCTACATTACCCCTGCCTTCTCGGGGGTCCCCAACGAAGGGGGACAAAATTAGAACTCAAAACCTCCGCTACGGGTCACCATGATGCCCCTAGGGGCCCCTAGTATGTCAAAGTACGGGTCTCTAGTACGGCCAAACGCCCAAATAGTTGCACTGTGCGCGCACTGCGCACGCGCTGCGCCTGAGGCGCCCCCATAGGCCCCGATAGGTCCCCATACATCCCCATAGGCCCCCATAGGTGCACATAGGCCCCAATAGGTCCCCATAGGTCCCAATGGGCCCCCATAAGTCCCCATAGGTCCCCATAGGTCCCCATGGGCCCCCATAGGCCCCCATAGGCCCCCATAGGTCCCCAAAGGTGCCCATAGGTCCCCATAGGTCCCCAAAGGTGCCCATAGGTCCCCATAGGTGCCCATAGGTCTCCAAAGGTGCCCATAGGTCCCCATAGGTGCCCATAGGTCTCCAAAGGTGGCCATAGGTTCCCAAAGGTCCCCATAGGCCCCGATAGGCCCCCATCGGCCCCAATAGGCCCCCATAGGCCCCCCAAAGGTGCCCATGGGTCCCCAAAGGGGCCAATGGGCCCCCGTAGGCCCCCATAGGCCCCCATAGGTCCCCATGGGTCCCGATAGGTCCCGATAGGTCCCCATAGGCCCCCATAGGCCCCCAAAGGTGCCCATAGGTCCCCATAGGTGCCCATAGGCCCCCAGAGGTCCCCATAGGTGCCAGTGCGTCCCCAAAGGTCCCCATAGATGCCAATGAGTCCCCTTAATAATTGGCGCGTGCCTATGCGCCAATTCCTAAGGGGGTCTAGACCCCCTAAATAATTGGCGCGACCCTATGCGCCAATTCCTATGGGGGTCTAGACCCCCTAGATAATTAACGCGACCCTAGGCGCCAATTTCTAGGGGGGTCTAGACACCCTACATAATTGGCGCGACCCTATGCGCCGATTCCTAGGGGGGTCTAGACCCCCTAAATAATTGGCGTGACCATATGCGCCAATTCCTAGGCAGGTCTAGACCCCCAAAATCAGTGAGCGACCCCATGCGTCAATTCTTAGGGGATTCTAGACCCCCAAAATAATTGACGTGACCCTATGCGTGAATTCCTATGGGGGTCTAGACCCCCTAAATAATTGACCCGACCCTATGTGTCTATTCCTATGGGGGTCTAGACCCCCAAAAGTATTGACGCGGACCTATGCGTCAATTCCTATGGGGGTGTGGACCCCCAAATTAATTGACGCGACCCTACGCGTCAATTCCTAGGGGGGTCTAGACCCCCAAAATAATTGACCCGACTCTATTCGTCAATTCCTATGGGGGTCTAGACCCCCTAAATAATTGGCGCGACGCTATGCGTCAATTCCTTTGGGGGTCTAGACCCCAAAAATAATCGACGTGACCCTATGCGTCAATTCCTAATGGGGTCTAGACCCCGAAAACAATTGACACCAACCTATGTGTCAATTCCTATGGGGGTCTAGACCCCCAAAATAATGGACGTGACCCTATGCGTCAATTCCTATGGGGGTCTAGACCCCCT
The DNA here is from genome assembly GCA_964036045.1 of Eutreptiella sp. 'Long Island Sound 2002'. Taxonomy (NCBI): domain Eukaryota; phylum Euglenozoa; class Euglenophyceae; order Eutreptiales; family Eutreptiaceae; genus Eutreptiella; species Eutreptiella sp. 'Long Island Sound 2002'. Next base: position 66,432,413 of record OZ038380.1, on the reverse strand, counting down.
AAATAATTGACGCGACCCAACGTGTGAATGGGGGTCTAGACCCCCAAAACAATCGACGCAACCCTATGCGTTGATTCCTATGGGGGTCTAGATCACCTAATTAATTGACGCGACCCAATACGTCAATTCCTATGGGGGTCTAGACCCCCAAAATAATGGACGGGACCCATGCGTCGGTTCCTGTAGGGCTCTAGACCCGCTAAATAATTGACGCGACCCATGCGTCGGTTCCTAGGGGGGTCTAGACCCCCAAAATAATGGACGCGACCATATGCGTCAATTCCTATGGGGGTCTAGACCCCCCTAATAATTGACGCGACCCTATGCGTCAATTCCTAGGGGGGCTTAGACCCCCTACATAATTGACGCAACCGTATGCGTCAATTCCTATGGGGGTCTAGACCCCCTACACAAATGGCGCAACGCTATGCGTCAATTCCTATGGGGGTCTAGAGGCCAAAATATAATTGACACGACCCTATGCGTCACTTCCAATGGGGGTCTAGATCCCTAAATAATTGACACGACCCTATGCGTCAATTCCTATGGGGGTCGAGACCCCCAAAATAATTGACACGACCCTATGCGTCAATTCCTATGGGGGTCTAGACCCCCAAAATAATTGACGCGACCCTATGCGTCAATTCCTATGGGGGTCTAGACCCCCGAAATAATTGACGCGACCCAATGCGTCAATTCCGATGGGGGTCTAGACCCCCAGAATAATTGACGCGACCCTATGCGTCAATTCCTATGGGGTCCTAGACCCCCAAAATAATCGAACGACCCTATGCATCGATTCCTATGGGGGTCTAGACCCCGAAAATAATTGACGCGACCCTATGCGTCAATTCCTAGAGGGGTCTAGACCCCCAAAATAATTGACGCGACCCCAGGCGTCAATTCCTATGGGGGTCTAGACCCCCAGAATAATTGACGCGACCCTATGCGTCAATTCCTATGGGGGTCTAGACCCCCAAAATAATCCAACGACCCTATGCATCAATTCCGATGGGGGTCTAAACCCCGAAAATAATTGACGTGACCCTATGCGTCAATTCCTATGGGAATCTAGACCCCGAAAAAAATTGACGCGACCCTGTGCATCGATTCCTAGGGGGGTCTAGACCCCCAAAATGATTGACGCGACCCTATGCGTTGATTCCGATGGGGGTCCAAACCCACCAAACAATTGACGCGACCCCATGCGTGAATTCCTATGGGGGTCTAGACCCCCAAAATAATTGATGTGACCCTATGCGTCAATTCCTATGGGAGTCTAGACCCCCAAAATAATTGACGCGACCCTATGCGTCAATTCCTATGGGAGTCTAGACCCCCAAAATAATTGACGCGACCCTATGCGTCAAGTCCGATGGGTCTCTAGACCCCCAAAATAATTGACACGACCCAACGCGTCTATTCCCATGGGAATCTACACCCCGAAAAAAATTGACGCAGCGCAACACGTCAATTCATATGGGGGTCTAGACCCCCAAAATGATTAACGCGACCCCACGCGTCAATTCCTATGGGGCCCTAGACGCCGAAAATAATTGACGCGACCCAACGCGTCAATTCCGATGGGGGTCTAGACCCCTAAATAATTGACGGGACACTATGCATCAATTCCTATGGGAGTCTAGACCCCCAAAATAATTGACGCGACCCTATGCGTCAATTCCTATGGGGGTCTAGACCCCCAAAAAATTTGACAGGACCCTATATGTCTATTCCTATGGGAATCTACACCCCGAAAAAAATTGACGCGGCGCAACACGTCAATTCATATGGGGGTCTAGACCCCCAAAATGATTGATGCGACCCCACGCGTCAATTCCTATGGGGGTCTAGACGCCGAAAATAATTGACGCGACCGTATGCGTCAATTCCTATGGGAATCTTGACCCCGAAAATAGTTGACGCGACCCAACGCGTCAATTCCTATGGGGGTCTAGACCCCCAAAATAATTGACGCAACCCTATGCGTCAATTCCTATGGGGGTCTAGACCCCCAAAATAATGGACGCGACAATATGCGTCGATTCCTATGGGGGTCTAGACCCCCGAAATAATTGACGCGACCCTATGCGTCAATTCCTATGGGGGTCTGCACCCCCCTAACAATTGACGCGACCCTATGCAACAATTCCTATGGGGGTCTAGACCCCCAAAATAATTGACGCGACCCTACGCGTCAATACCGATGGGGGTCTAAACCCCCTAAATAATTGACGCGACCCTATACGTCAATTCCTCAGGGGGTCTAGACCCCCTAAATAATTGACGCGACCCTATGCGTCGATTCCTAGGGGGTCCTAGACCCCCAAAACAATTGACGCCACGCTATGCGTCTTTTCCTATGGGGGTCTAGACCCCCAAGATTATTGACGCGACCCTAGGTGTCAATTCCTAGGGGGGTCTAGACCCCCAAAAAAATTGACGCGACCCTAAGCGTCAATTCCTATGGGGGTCTAGACCCCCCTAATAATTGACGCGACCCTATGCGTCAATTCATATGGGGGTGTAGACCCCCTAAAAAATTGACGCGACCCTATGCGTCAATTCCTATGGGGGTCTAGACCCCCAAAATAATTGACGCGACCCTATGCGTCAATTCCTATGGGGGTCTAGACCCCCAAAATAATTGAAGCGACCCTATGCCTTCTTGACTCGCTTCGTGTGTAATACATGCTCTTCATCCTCAGTGGTGAAAACTTTGGGTTGATGACTAGTTGACTCATCTTGGTGAATAGCATGTCTCATTTTTCTCGGGGGTAATGCATGTTCTTCATCATCACTAATGATGGCCTGTGGTGGAATGTTGGTTGTTTGCTTCTCGTTGAGACCTTACCGTGAGGACTGCTGCACGGGATGCATACTATGCCCCTTGCCTTTCTCATGTTCGTCAAGTTGATTGAAACTTTTTGAAGCAACACGGAAAGAACAACGCTTTTTGAAACCAAGTTTCCATCGGCTCTTTGTCAAGTATGCATGCAACTGCTAAATACCACAAGAGAAGCATTGTGGTGCATCTTGCAATGAACGCTTGGTGGGCTTCTTTTGTTTTTGTGCGCAATGTATGCATCTTCTGTTGCTGCCTAATGCTATTTGGGTAGCAGTAAAGGCTGTTTTTCGGTGTAATTCATTGCACAAAGCGTACTGTAGGCCTTTGGCTTGACAATGCACAAATCTCTGGTCAGCACCTCCAACATTGCATTCACAAGGCATTCTTTCAAGGTTGCAACATGCGCAAAAGATACTTGTACCACGTTGGCATGCTGCATGTTTACCAAATTCTGAGTGCACACGCTCTTGCCGGCAAGACGGACAAGTGACTTTGGTGCATTGCTCGCATATCCCATTTCCAGAAATTTGTGATGCTGTGCACTCTTGTTGGCAAGAAGGGCAAGTGACCTTGGTACATGGGTTGTATGTACGTCTTGCACTAATTTTGGATGCCCTGCGCTCTTGCTGGCAAGAAGGGCAAGTGACCTTGGTACATCGGTTGCATGTACCTCTTGCACTAATTTCGGATTCCATGCGTTCTTGTTGGCAAGAAGGGTAAGTGACCTTGGTACATCGGTTGCATGTACCTCTTGCACTAATTTCTTATTCCATGCGCTCTTGTTGGCAAGAAGGACAAGTGACTTTGGTACATCGGTTACATGTACCCCTTGCACTGATTTATGATGCCATGCACTCTTGTTGGCAAGAAGGGCAAGTGACCTTGGTACATCGGTTGCATGTACCTCTTGCACTAAATTCGTGTGCCATGCGTTCTTATTGGCAAGAAGAACAACTGACTTTGGTACATCGGTTGCATGTACCCCTTGCACTAATTTGTGATGCCATGCGTTGTTGTTGGCAAAAAGGGCAAATGACCTTGGTTGCCACATGTTTGCAACATCGTTTGCAACGGCGGTTGTCAAAAGGCATATGCCACTGGAAATGAGAAAAGCTTCGCATTGGCTTGGGGAGTGCACATCTGTTGCAAAACTTCATTTTTGTGACATCATGTGGACAATCATCAAAAGTGAAAGGTGGGATTAGGAAGATCGGATGATGCAATATGATGGTAATCTTGGCAACCACACTCCACACAAGTTGCGGCAACTTGCATTGAAACAACATTCCTTGTGGTGATGCAGGTCAAAGTTTTTTCACAGAGTCTCTTTGGAAGGAATGTACGACCAAGCGGGTCACCACGTTGGAAGATTTCCTTTGGAAAAAGATGATAGATGAGCAAATCCGAAGAGGACCGAACCCGACTAAGAGCAACGTAGCACAAAATAGGGTCATTGGCTATCAAACCTATAATGGTGGCATTCAAGGTTTGACCTTGCAAACTATGGCTAGTAATGCCAAATGCGGGACCAATTGGAAACTCCCGGCGGCTAACACTCAAGACGGGGTTCTTCTTGTTCTTATCCAGGTACCCTATCTTTGAAGTTGGAACAATCGCGTAAAGGCCGGGTCTTGGTAAGCGTGGGACTATCCAATTGGCATCTGGTACTTGAATGAACAGCACCACGGGTACATAACCCAGAATACGTACACCGGCTTTATCTTGCACGGAGTTCTCACGTGGGACTAGAATCCAACTATCAAGGAAGGCCTCTGTCCGACGTAGCACATTCTTTTGGATAGAGCGGTCAATGTGTTCGGTTAATGCAATTGGCAATCCTTGTACTATAGGTAACATGCCACATAAATTTGCAATCCAAGGATCATGGTACTATAACCAACGTATACGGGTGTCCGCATCCGTTTTGGTGATGGTGTCTCTGGTTGGTGGATCAAATGCAGGACACCAACTTAGATATCTTTTATTTGAAGAAGCGTAAAGAATGGCACGTTGCTGGTTGATTGCGTATTTTAGGTCATTTGTAGCGACGATCATTTTTGCATTGGAAAAATGGTTGGTCGTCAAGCGGGGATCACCGGGCCCACACATAAGGAATTGCATGAGCCATTCGTATGTCTCATTACGTAGTTTACCATAATGGCACTCTTCCAAGGCAGCTTGGAAACGAGGGTCCCCTTGAAAGCGCATGCTTTCGATTAACTTTGTCAGTCCTTTAATACCATGGGATGCGTTGCCCAATAAGAGGTTCAGTCAATGGGATATTAGGGCATCAAGGTTCTTCTTCGTGGGCTCAACGTCCATGGATGGTGGCACTGACATAAGAGAGACGTCCTCCACTGGTGGTGGTATTTGCCAAAAATCACCGAAAAGAATGATGTTGAGTCCTCCAAAAGGACATATTGCCCCATCCGGATGACATTTGTAAGTTCCTGCCTTTTGGGTGTGTGTGCGGAGTCGTTCCTTTGCTAGAAGGAGAGGACTCACCATACTAATTTCGTCAATAATGATCCACCGTAGAGTGCAATGGCGTAGACATAGGAAAATTGAGTTTTCTTTCGAGGCATCGTTCCCAAAAAGGTTCATGGCACCAAGTTGATGGAGAGTGGAACCACCAATCAAGCGTGCCATCTTCCCTTGAAAAGCCCCAATCTCAAAATGCTTGTCTTTGACATAAGCAAGCAATTCAAAGAATTGAACTAAGGGGGAGAGTGGAAGAAAAATTCCCACAGGAGGCGGAAAATTTTTTTGTACCGCGACACTTGTCCCCGCCCAACCCCGTATACAAAAATTTCTACCCGCGGGGGACTTTTTCTACCCGAACCCCCCATTGTCCCCATTCGGCCCACAGACCCCCCCTAGAGACCCCCCGCCCGTCGCCCCTCCCCCGCCCTCTGACCCCCCACCCCCACCCCAACCCCCTTGCTCCGCCCCCTCCACAGACTTTTTGTCGAGGCTGCCCCGGCTACCATGGCTAGGCGTGGCAAATCAGATGCCCCCGATCTTGGGGCCGACTGACGGAGCGCCGGGTTCCAAGCACAACGGCACCAACTGTCGGATGGATTGTTAACATGTATATGTGCAGGAGCACATTGATCTTTTGACATCATCGCTCTCTCAAAGAGAACAGACTACGGCCCCGGCTCAATGTGCAAAAGCGTAAAAGGGAATTGCACCCTTCGGCGCTGCGTCGCACTCGGTACTTGTACGCAAAGTTAAGGCTTGTGACTTGCATCCTGCACACACTGTGCCGGGGCGCCCACACACTTGTTTTTGTTGAATGCCCGTCTTTATCGCCATGCGAAGATGCCGTCAAGTGGTCGCAGCACGCTTGGTTGTTGGCACAAGTGCTGGACTTGAGCACAACACCAAGGGGCCTGCAAAAAAGTGGAATGCACAACACACCTGTTTTTTGCCTGTCTTCAGCGCAATCCAGGGATGCGCTGCCCATGATGCGGCCATTGTCAACTTGAGGGTCCGTGTCTTGGTGTTGCTCAACAAAATCACGATACCTGCAGACCACTGAAAAGCAAAATACACCTGCTTTTTGCCTGTCTTTAGCGCCATCCAGAAGTGCGCTGCCCATGATGCGGCCATTGTCAACTTGCGGGTCAAAGTCTTCTTGTTGCTCCACAAATTTTTGATACGTGTATAAAAGTGGCACGTGTGGCGGGGCGCCAACACACCTGTTTTTTTGAATGCCTATCTTCAGCGCCATGGAAAGAGGTGGGCTGGTGGTCGTGCACGCTCTTTGACTGGCGCGCAATCTTGCCGCAGTAGCATCCGCTTTTCTTCGGAGTTGTGCCTTGATACCTGCGGGGAAATCGCATGCACAACACACCTGCTTTTTGCCTGTCTCCGGCGCCATTCAAATACGCACTGGCCACATGATTCTTGTTGCCTTGCCCACTGGCAGATCAGCTTGGGCACTCCTTCACACATCATCATTGAAACCTGCACACAAATCGCATGCACAACGCACCCGTTTTTGGCCTGTCTTCGGCGCCATTGAGATGTGCACTGGCCACATCCCTCTTGTTGCCTTGCCCACTGGCAGATCAGCTTGGGCACTCCTTCACGCATCATCCTTGAAACCTGCAGAGAAATCGCATGCAGAACACACTAGTTTTTTGCCTCTCTTCAGCGCCATTCAGTGATCGTCCACAAAATCTTGATACCTGTAGACATCTTCCGGAGCAAACGTGAACGACATGCACGCAAGCACCCCACCCCTCCACCCTGCTCGGCCACCTCCACACAAACTGCAGTGAATTCCTGTGAAGGCTACCCCAGCTACCATGGCCACGCGTGGCCAATCACATGCGCGCGATCGCGGGGCAGACTCACGGAGTGCTGGGTTCCCAACCCCCCAGCCCGACGCCATTCCCCCTGCCTCCTTCCCTCGGGTCCCTCTGTCCACCATCTTCTCCACCCTCTGTCGTTGGCAGCGGGCCTGCCCCCTACCTCCCGTCTTGCCCTCCTCCCTCTCCTCCCTCTATCCTCCCTCTCGTCTGTTGCCTCCCCTTCTGGCTGCTACCCATCTCGCCTCCTTTCCTCCCTGTTGTGGGTCACGGTCACGGTCACGGTCACTTGGCCTGTTTGCCTCCCTGTCTGTACCTTGTCCTGGTGAGCCAGCCCTGTCCTGCGCACTAGTTGGTCAAACTGCACAGGCGCATTGTTCTTCTCCTCCCTCCTCTCTTTCCGCCTCACGTCAGTTCCTGATCCGTGTGGCTGCCAGGGTAAGGCCTATTAGGTCCTCCGCGCATCGCTGGTGTGGCGCCCTTGCATCGCGCTTGCATCGCCCTTGCATCGCCCCTTCTTTTGCTTCACTGGTTCTCATGCCCCCTGCAATTCACATCTGCACCCGTGTCCCCCCCCTCTTGGTCCCACTGCCACATCACTGGAACCACCCCATGGCGCACGTCGCTTCCCCAACATTGGGCGTGGTCGAACCACCACACACCGGCGGGCCTGCCACCTCCACCGCAGTGTGCCCGCAGTGAAGGGGGATGCCGGTGTGGGGGTCTGCGCGGCACGGCCCCCCCGAACCGGACAGTGGCGGGCCACACGAACCAACGCCAGATCCACGGCGCACGCCCAAGGCCAGTCACCAGTGCCGTGGTGCGCTAGCCACTGTCCCTGTCCTCCATCTAGGTCCCCTTCGGCACTTTCGTCCTTTCTACGCAGGCTCCTCCTCTTCTTCTCACTCCTCTTCTTCTTGTTTCGCTTCTTCCTCCTTTCTGTTGTGTGCCTTGCTTGCCTGCTTGGTCTCTTGCCTCCTTGGTTGCCGAGGCGCCCGCATGCTGACGACCGCGTCACTCTCCGTCTCCGTGACCATCGGCACCAGCCACCACGACTTCGCCACCGGCTCCTCCTTGCGGGTCTTGCTCCCGCTCCACTGCCGACTTGGGTGCGCCAAGCCTAGCAACTCGTGTGCTCGCGACCTAGTGCAGTACCTCAACTCCATGTCCGGGACGCCGGGCATCAGCACCGGTTCGGGGCCGGCCGCCACGCTCATCATCGCGTCGGGGGCCCGTCCGGTGCGCGTCGCCACAGCCGCCATCATCGCCCTCTTGCTCTGCGCTGTGTACCCGCACAGCTGCAGTCCTTCTTGCAGGGTGGTCTCCGCGGTGTTGACGATCTTAGGCCGCTTGGGGACGTACTTGCCCCTGCCTTTTCGATTGCGGCCGCACCTTGGTCTGGCTCCCTCCCCGCAGCCTTTCCAGCGTGGAATGCTGTTGTTCCCGGTCCTTCTGTGTCATGGACTTGTCCTGTTCGGAGACGTGGCCGGGTTCAAGGATCTTCCACTCGTCCGTGGGCTTGTACACGAACGCGCTGGCGGCTTTGACCGCCAGGTAGGAGCAGTTCTGCTTAAGGGCCACCCTCTCGGGCTAGGGCTCCTGCACGGCATGCACAATGAATCCGCCTCGACGGAAGCTCACTGCCAGGTCCTGCGCTGGCTAGAGGTGCAGCGGATCGACAATCCATGACTCCTCGCCCTCCCGGGCTACAGCCACCACAAACGAGTGGCGGCTGGGCTGGGAGGGGTGGAAGGCCCGTTCATTCCGGGGGCTATGGTATGCCACCGAAAAATCGGGCATGTGCCCGGTGCGCCCTGCTGGCAGCCACTGCGCACGCCTCATGGCCCCCTCTAGCTTGTAGAGCATCTGCCTTCTTTCTTGACACTCGGCCAAGGCGGTGTGGGAACTTTGCAGCTGCCTGTTCCTCTGCACGCTCGATGGGGCGCGCACGCTGGCGACCTCTTCGACCCACGTTGCGGCCGGCGTCACCACTTGCTCCCATTCTGTAGCCCCGATTCGTGCTATCCACTGCATCTCATTCTCTGCTGCTTGACTCTGGTACCGCCGCTTCAGGCCTCCGAATACCTTCTTGTCCTCCACCTCTCTTGCTTCCTTCTTGCTCTGCTTCTCCGCTGTGTTCTTTCTGGTTTGGTACGGCGTCTCCTTTCGGGTTTGGCCTGTAATTTTGTACTCGGCTGGCAATTGTGTCCGACTCCTCCGACTCCTCTGACTCCACCGAACTGTCCGTGTCCGAGTCCGCCACGAGTAGTTGGCCCCCAGATGAGTGGGCACCTTCTCCATGCCGGGTTCCGCCCTCCGCTTCCCTGGTGAGGGTCCTAGTGTGCTCCACAACTTTTGCGTCGATATTCCGGATCCTTGTGTTGCCTTGCCTCCCTTCTCTGGTTCCTCTTCCTGTACTTGCGGCTGGTCCGCAGCTTGTCCCTTCTCCGCCTGCTTTGCCTTCTCTTCTGATTACTGTTCCGTAGCACGTCCCTTCTCTGCCACTACCTCTGCCTCTGGTGCACTCTCCTGTCCCTCCAGCCATTCCTCTATCCGCATAAACTCGCTAGAATCCCAGAGCGCGGGCATGGTTCCTTCAATGTAACAATACGCAGTTGGTTCGGTCTCCTTCGCCACTCTGTCCTTTCGTGTTGTGACCGCCAAAATGGACGGCTTGCCTTGTGTGGTCACCAACCCGGCTGCATTCGCTGTGGCATTAGGGTATTCTGTCCGGTACTGCCTCCGGCACTCCTTGTCTTGCCAACTCCGTCCAACGGGGGCAATCCCACATTTCCGTGGGACACCCCAATCGCTACGATCCGCTGGTGGTGCCCCCACGGCACTGTACGCCGGCAGTTCCACATCCGTGAGCTCGGCGATCTCCCCCGCAGAGAAGGTGGCGGAGTGCCCATCTGAGGTGGAATCATCCGACTCTGCTGCCCAGCCGCGTATGGAAACCTCGGCTTGCAACCACTCCTCTGCAGGCTGCTTTCCTGCCTTCTTTTTTGCCTCCCATGGGGCTTGCGGCTTTGCCTCCTTCGTTCCCGGTGCCTCCTGGGGCGCTTGCCGCTGTGCTTTCTTTGTTGGTGCTGCCTCTGCCAGCTGCTTTGCTGGCTGCTTTGCTACCTTCTTCGGCGCTTGCGGCTTTGCTTCCATGGGCGCTGCTACCGCTGATGGCTGCTTTGCTGCCTCCTTCGGCAGCTTGCGGCTTTGCTTCTTTCGGCGCTCCTGCCTCTCTCGGCTGTGTTGCTCACTCCTTTGGCGCTTGCGGCTTTCCCTCCTTTGGCACTGGGGCTGCCTTTGGCGCCTCTGCTGCTTGAGCTTCAGACTCCCTTTGTTTTTTTGGTGCCTCTTTCGGTGCAGCTTGGGGGCCATCCCCTGAGCGCTTGTCAGCAACACATGTGTCTGCACATAAGGAGGCAAACGGGCCAAGGCGCGAACTTGTCCCTCACAGATCTCCGAGTGCCCGTCCCCAATGGTCCCAATTTCTTTTGCAGTGGTTGCGGCGCCCCCTGGGGTACAGATAATGCCCCCACTCCAAGCTGGACTCCCCATTAGCAGAACACAACATGTCCGATGCCCTCAGTCAACGGTGCAGGGGTTTTCACTCTACCAACTTGATGCATTGCAAGGCAGAAAAGGCAATAAACCCCCCAAAGCTTCGAACTTGTCCCGCACAGATCTCCGAGTGCCCATCCCCAATGGTCCCAATTCCTTTTGCAGTGGCTGCGGCGCCCCCTCGGGTACACATAATGCCCTCACTACAACCTGAACTCCCCATAAGCAGATCACAACATGTCAAATGCCATGAGTCAGCAGTGCAGGGTTTTTCACTCTACCAACTAGATGCATTGCAAGGCAAAAAAGGCAATAAACCCCCCAAAGCGTCGAACTTGTCCCTCACAGTTCTCCGAGTGCCCATCCCCAATGGTCCCAATTCCTTTTGCAGTGGCTGCGGCGCCCCCTAGGGTACACATAATGCCCTCACTTCATCCTCAACTCCACATAGGCACAATACAACACTCCAAATGCCATCAGTAAGCAGTGCAGGGGTTTTTTCCTTCACCTATGGCCGCATGCGCATGAGGCTTTTCCCTATCTATTCATGTGTGCCACCATCTGCAGTAGGCTTTTTCCCTTATATTCATGTGTGCCACAATCCGCATGTCATGGTGGGGGGGATGGTGGTGTTGAAAAAAACCGTTGTGGCACCGTGGCGCCTTGGGGCTCACTCCCCCGAGGAAGGGGCGAGTGTTCCCCCGGTCGGCCCATCGGTAGGCCGACAAGCGGGGCGGGGCTGGGGCTGCCGGGGCGAGCCCAACCTCGTCGCTGGGCATGCTACCCAACATCTGCTCGCCAAACAAAGTGGCGAGGGTCTCCTTCTTCTCTTCCTTCTTTGCTTTCCTTCAACGGGGATGATCCTTTGCACCTTCTTCCGCTGCTTTTGTTCCTTCTACTCTTCCTTCTTTGCCTTCCCTTCAAAGGGTATGATCCTCTGCACCTTTTTCTCCTGCTTTTCCTCCTTCTCCGCTTTCTTCTTCGCCTTCCCCTCAAAGAGGATAATCTGCTGCATCTTCTTCTCCCTCTTCTCCCCTTTCTTATGCTCTTCCTTGCCCCGGTATGGGGTGATCTTCCGGGTCCTCCGCCTCTTCTTTTCTTGCCCGGGCATTGTAGAAGCAAGCTGTAGGAGTACTACAAAAGGGAGTAGAGGACGTGGAGAGGAAAAAGGGCTCCTTCCAAAACAGTCCTCTGATTGCCACTACTTCAAATGTTGTGCGGCTCCAATGCTCCTCCAGTTCACGCTACGAGCTGGTTGCATTACTAGGCAAAAAAGGCAATAAACCCCCCAAAGCGTCCAACTTGTCCCTCACCGATCTCCGAGTGCCCATCCCCAATGGTCCCAATTCCTTTTGCAATGCCTTGTGGCGCCCCTTGGCGTACACATCATGCCCTCACTTCAACATGAACTCCCTATTAGCAGTTCACAACATGTCATATGCCATGAGTCAGCAGTGCAGGGGTTTTCACTCGACCAACCGGATGCATTGGAGTCACCCATACATGGTCGGGGTCAATGTGCAGAAGGCCCTCTCCGAACGGTTCGAAAAAGTTACGCTCTTTAGGGTCACGGTACGGTGCACCGGACCACCACAGACGGACAACATCCAAAGCCTTGTCGGCAGCCCCCGGGACACCGAGGGCGGGTCTACCCGGCTGATGTCCATGTCCGCCGTGTAGTGGCGCGGCCGCATGCGGTCAAAGGACGAACAGCGAGACCGCTTCTACGGCCAGGTCAGTTGGCGGCTGTAGATTGTGGCTACAACCAGTGCACCCGACAACCGTACTGCCACCTTAGCCACTGAGCAGTTGCGGTCGATCACCATTGTCCGCACAAGGCAAAAGCCGTCCTCCGCCCTCTGGTTGCCACACAAACAAGCAAAATTTTTTTGTGCCCCATGCCCGTTTTTAGCCAGCCACTGCAAAAAGGCGGCAATCACCACGAACGCCTGGACTGTGCCAACGAAATGCAAGTACGAGCAATCCCGGAATGGTGGACACCTAAGTTGGATGACATAAAAGATGTATCCAGCTTCGGCGATGTTGTCCAGTGCTACCGTTGGCGGCAGCCCTGTGTTATAAACCCCCCCTATGAATTTTTCTAGTGCCCTACCCAAGACAACGGCATCGCTAACATCATGGACCAGAGGGGGCGGCAAGTTAAGGTTGTCGGGGGCTGGGCGGCCTATAGCAGCCATGTATTTCAAGAGGTCATGCGCGAGCGCAACCTCTTGTTTGTCCTGTGGCAGGGGGGGCAAGAGAGGCTTGGGGTAGTCACAATGGTTATGCGGCTCCTGCAGCACACCATAAGACAACTCTCTGTGCAAAACAAGGGAAGTCTCCCCCAACATGCGGAACACCCGTTTCATCAAGCAGGGGGGGGGTCGAAGTTCCCACACATTCAGAACTCATCTGTTTCGAATGGAATGTGTGGAATCTCACACATCTAGGAGAGGGTGCTAGCACCCTCTGCATACAGTGCGGGTTGCATCTCACAGGACCGCCGTGCATCACCGTCCGTATCTGAGGACAGGAGAAAACCGTGGCGGTCCCGAAATGTAGCATTGCCGCACAGCCCAGCCATGTGTTTCCGAACAGCATAGCAATCCTCTGCCTTGAACCTTCTGACGTGGGGATGACCCGGACAAGGATGGCACAGTACCCCTCCTCTATATGAGGAGCCCGAAACACCACCGTCGCCTGGTTGGCGGCGTGGTATGTATCTCGATCCTGCTCCAGCCGCTGTGCCACAAACTCCACACCAGCGCCACTAGCTAGCGGCATGGGGTGCTGGCAACACGTAGCGCAAAATCCGACTGCGAGTGCGTCGCCAGAGACGTGAGTGAGAGAGAGAGAGCGGTGATAACGTCCTCCACATGCATTTCGTCGATGCACAGATGCCACACATGGCAACTCGGGATGTGGCATAGGGTCTCCAGCAGCCAAGGCAGACCTGGCGGTTCGTTCGGACGACCAGTGGGGGCTCCCTCGACGTGCCTTTGGCCCGTGTCGTAGCTGGGCAGGTAGCCAGCGTTGTCCCGTGCTTGCAACAGCTTGGGCCCCCCCACGCCCAATGCTGCTAGCGTGGCAGCATTCCTGTCCCGGGCATCCCAGGATTGCACGCTCTAGGCATCGCAGAGGTGCCCCAACACTTTGGAGAGAGCCCACCCGGCCTGCAAAAGCTCTGCTGCACGAGGCCAAGCAAGCGGACGGTCGTCTTCCGCAATGGCAACAGCGAGCGCCTTGTAGGTCTCGCAACACTGCCGGAACTTGTGCAAGTCCTTGTGCAACTGGCCTAGGGTCTACTGGGCAACACACCCCCTGTCGTTGGCCTCGTTGAGGCGGCGGGACAAGACATGGGGCCCTTGCCGGTGGTGGGGCTCTTTGCCCTTTGGGTCAATGGCGGTGTTCATCCGGCTGTTTAGCCTAGCCGCATGCTTCCCGGATAGCAAATGCAGGCACAGCACAAGGGGGCCATAGCTGCCCGCTATGTCGTCCCAACCACCATCTGTGCGGCAATCCAGAGCGAATAGCCCTCGGCGGTCGCAGAACTCCCAGGGCGGCCTCTCGTAGTTGCCCCGCATGACGGGGTACATCCGCCGCAGCTGTTGTAGGGTGGGGGCCTGGATAGGGAGAACTTCGGGACACATGCGCTCGCGAAGAGGAATCGTGGCGTCAAAGTTAAGGTCCATCTCCATTGCAGAGTCTACATCCACGTTTGGCACTTGGAGAATGCACACCGGCTGCACCAGCTGCGACCAATGTGGATGAAAGCCGGACAGCCCCTAGGCGCTGCGGATGCTTGTCTACCCGGATGAGCATGCTCAGCAGGGGAGTGTCTGAGCTGACGCTACCCTGAAAGAACTCCGGCACAACTTTGCCGTACCGCACCCAGTCGGTATGTTGGGTAGCCGAGCAGTGAATGCTAAATGCCTTGCTCTCTGGGTTCTGCACTATGGGCAGGACCTTGCCACAGGGGCACTGCCACTTCTTTGTCGGGATGTCGCGGTTGCGCCATCCTGCGGCAACGTTGATGGGAGGCAAGGGCAGAGATGCACGCATATCAGCGATCGTGAGGAACTGAAAGATTTTATTGTATCTGCAACAAAAACGTTGAGGAGGGGGTCCAATGGCAAGGCTCGCAGTGTCGCACTGTTGTGGAGCTCCCACAGGCCATGGGCACTATCACATGGCCCGGTCACACTCCAGCAAAGCACGAATCAGCAGAACCAAGCAACATTTGGACAACTATTTTGCAGATGTGAAACAAGAATCAGTCCCTCACCTACCCAGACCCACTTCAGAACGGAGGAACAACGTATGAGCAAGACAAACAAGTGTGGTCGGCGCCCGCGGGCCCCCAGTTCGGGCAGTGGGCCATGAAAAAAAAATAGCGTACCGCCCAAACAGGGGATCTCTAGATTGCGGCCTAGCTGCAGTGGGAGCTTTACGCTTCCAAGCTCAGGGAGAGTTACCCTATTTCATGAACCGTCCACCAGGAGCTCCAATGCCGCAATCACTTGGGGGCGATTAACTTTGCGCCACTATCATGCAACTTTTCAACCCCAACAGTGGTGCCCAAAAACACCCCACCCAGGCGGAAAATTTTTCAACTTTGGGTTTTTTTGTTTCAACCGCAACACTTGTCCCCCCCCTACTGGATTCGAATTTCGCCTGACGGGGTGAATTTTTTCTCGCCCGCCCCCCCTCCCCTGATTGAACTACTATACCCAGCGCTTTAGACTTCCCTGTGCCTGGGGCACCATGAAGCATCCAACGTAGAGGCTCACTACTACCATGCATTCCATTAATGTCGTCAGTGACTTCCTCTCTAACACGGTTAGCAACTATTCGCAGGAAGATTTGTTGACCCTTGCTCAATTGTGGAATGCAAATTGCTAGTGCAGCATCCACCTTAGAGAGGGATATTGAGGGTATGGGGTCAACAGTTGGCTCTAAATTAGTTTTGGTAGGGAATCCCTTTGAGGTGGTTGGCTCCGCACGTGCAGTGTTGCGGGCCGATTGCAGCAGCTTGCGAAAGTTTGTGTACACTGGGGCGGGGCGGTTCGATTCAAAGTCGATGTTGGAAAAATTCGTGGCGCGCCATGCTTCGTGGGGGAGTTTAAGACCACTTACAAAGTCCGAGGAAATTTGTTTGTCCTTCGACTCGTTGACACCTTTCTTTGCCTTTTTTGTGTGAAGTGCCGTGTCTAATTGTGTGTGATCTCGTTTCAAAGGTGGTATTGTCTTTGCTTCAGCGGCGTCTAGTATATCATCCTTGCAACGTACACGAGAAACACAAAGAAATTGTTGGACGACTCTTTTCATGTGCAAAGTTAGGATGTTCCCAGAAACATACGCCTTCCAAGAGCTATGGAAAGCGTGTTTTGGATCACTCGGGGCATCAACATAAGGTACACGTTGCGAGGCCAAATCTTGATGCAAGCAATATGGACGAAAATATGCTGAACACACTTTGGCGGTTTGCTCTGGATCATTGTTGCGTGCCATAGGAGACCTTATCCACATGGGCACAAAGGGGCGTGGGTTGTACTCCATAACCTAAAGATCTAGGCTGGTTCACACAATGGAGATCCCAGCTGGTTCACACAATGGAGATCCAAGCTTGTTCACGAAATCCAACTCGCTCCACACGTCGGAATCTAAGCCGGTGCACACAATGGAGATGCAAGCCGGTTCACACAGCGGAGATCCAAGCTAGTTCACACAACGGAGATCAAAGCTGGTTCACTCAATGGTGATCCAAGCTGGTTCACCAAATGGAGCTCCAAGCTGGTTCACACAATGCATATCCAAGCTGGTTCACACAATGTAGATGCAAGCTGGTTCACACAATGGAGATACAAGTTGGTTCACATAATGGAGATCCAAGCTGGTTCACGTGATGGGGATCCAAGCTGGTTCACATAACGGAGATCCAAACACATTACGCAATGAATATACAAGGCAGTTCAGACAACGGAGAGCCAAGGCGGTTCCCACAATGCGTAAGTGCCCCCGGTAGGTGACCTAAAACCCTACCCACCCCTATATAAAGAGAGGTGCCCGGTCATTGCCTGGAGGGTCCACAAAGTATATAAGAGGAAGAAAGAGGAGAGTGGTGGCAATATGGTTTTCCCCGAATCAAAAAAAACCAAAAAACATACAACAGCAAAAGAAGAAGTGTGGTGTCATGATTTGTGGATTAAGAGTCCATCTCGTGGGGCCACACAAGACGTGTGGGAGTCCATCTACCCACTTCGAGGGGCCACACAAGGCGTGTGGGAGACAGATTGCGTACCAATGCCGTTTCACCCCCCACCCACCCACCCACCAAATGCGCAAAAGGGGTGACAAACACATGAAAACGGCCTAAAAAATGCTTTACATACCTTGGATGGTCATTCTAGGATCACAATGTCAAAAAAATAAGTTTCGAAAACTTCGATTTTTGAGCTGCCTGGGGTGAAAAACTGCATAAGCAGGTTGTGTACCAATCCCTCGGGACACCCCCCCCGGGACCTAATACTTGAATAGGGTGAAAAACACGTAAATACGGCCTAAAACATGCTTTACATACCTTGGATGGTCATGTTGTGTGGTCGGAATATCATAAAAACAAGTTTCAGAAACTTCCATTTTTGAGCTGCCCAAGGTGAAAAGCTGCATGAGTAGGTTGAGTACCAATCCCTTGAGAGACCGCCCCCCCCCTGATCTAACACCCAAATAGAGTGAAAAACACGTAAATAGAGCCTAAAACATGCTTTACAAACCTTGGATGGTCATATTGTGTGATCACAATATCAAAAAAATCAGTTTCGAAAACTTCGATTTTTGAGCTGTCCAAGGTGAAAAACCGCATTAGCAGGTTGTGTACCAATCCCTTGGGAGAACCCCCCCCCCCTGGACCTAATACCCAAATAGGGTGAAAAACACGTAAATACGGCCTAAAACATGCTTTAGATACCTTAAATGGTCATATTGTGTAGTCACAATATCATAAAAACAAGTTTCGAAAACTTTGATTTTTGAGCTGTCTAGGGTGAAAAACTGCATGAGCAGGTTGTGTACCGGCCCATTCACTAGGCCATTATTTGTGGAAACAGCCATTTCGCGTCTTTGGCACGGGTTGTGACCGGCTCTCAGCAAAGCTAGAGACTGCCAAAAAACAGTACCTCCCCCCCATCCCCCCCCGACCCCCTCCCTCAAAACCAAAAAGTGGCTTTCAAGTGGGGGGGGGGGGGGTCCGGACCAAAAACTCATTGGGGGATGCGTTTATTCGACAAAATAATCATTTTACAAGTGGTTAAACGAACAATTCGACGCCTTGCGGTAGAGTACGCGAAAAGGCCCGAAAAGGCCAAAAAATGGGGGAGGGGAGTGGCGTTTTCCCCTACGCCTGCCTGGCTTTGATCTAACAACCTTTGCGAGGTGATTTTTCAGAAATAGGCCGACCATACTCAGTCGGACGGGTGCACAGTACTCTGGCTGTCTTGACCCCCCGCCCCCCCGTCAAACGCCCGCTCCCCTTAAATTACCTCGCAGAGGTTGTTAGACCAAAGCCAGGCAGAAGTATATAAGGGAACACGCCACATACCCCCCCATGTTGGGCTTTTTGGGCCTATTCGCGTACCCTACCCCAAGGGGTTGAATTGTTAGTTTGACCCCTTGTAAAATCATTATTTTGTCCAATAAACACATCCCTCAATGAGTTTTTGGTCCGGACCCCCCCAACCCCCCCCCCACTTGAAACCCACTTTTTTCAGGTCTTGAGGGAGGGCGCTGGGGGTGGGGGTGGGGGTGGGGGGGTCAAAAAATGACCCCCCCCTTTTTTAGTCGAAAATCATGCATCTTTTGGTTTTTTTCGATTTTGAGCCGAAAAAGCGTTTCCGGGTCCCGACTCCATAGGTTTTGTATGGGGCAGAGTGAGACTAGCGCTTATGCAGTTTATGCACTTTTCAGCCATTTTTGGTATATTGGCGGTTTTGGCGACCTCGATGAGCCCGTGGTACCCACTCTGAGGGGTGTGAGTGGGAATGTTGTGACAGTATATGCCTACTAGGATACGGAAGGACGTTTTCCGCATCCTCTAGCCTCGCGTAGGGCGGGTCGCAACCCGTGCCAAAGACGCAAAATGACTGTCTCCACCAATAATGGCCTAGTGAATGGGCCGGTACACAACCTACTGATGCAGTTTTTCACCTCGGACAGCTCAAATATCGAAGCTCTCGAAACTTGTTTTTTTTTATCTTGTGGCCACATGATATGACCATCCAAGCTATGCAAAGCATGTTTTACGCCGTATTTACGTGTTTTTCACCCTATTTGGGTATTAGGTCCAGGGGGGGGGGGTCTCCCAAAAGATTGGTACACAACCTGCTTATGCGGTCTTTCACCCCGGACAGCTCAAAAATCGAAGTATTCGAGACTTTTCTTTTGATATTGTGACCACCTAAAATGACCATCCATGGTATGTAAAGCATGTTTTAGGCCGGATGCACATGTTTTTCACCCTATTTGGGTATTAGGTTCGGGGGGGGGGGGTCTCCCAAGGGATTGGTACACAACCTGCTTATGCGGTTCTTCACCCCGGACAGCTCAAAAATCGAAGTTTTTGAAACTTTTTTTTTTGATATTGTGTCCACCTAAAATGACCATCCAAGGTACGTAAAGCACGTTTTAGGCCGTTTGTACATGGTTTTCACCCTATTTGGGTATTAGGTCCCGGGGGGGGGGGGGGGGATGGAGGGACTCCCAAGGGATTAGTACACAACCTGCTTATGCAGCTTTTCACGCTGGGCACCTCAAAAATCGAAGTTTTCGAAACTTGTTTTTGTGATACCGTGCTCACCTAAAATGATCATCCAAGCCATGCAAAGCATGTTTTAGCCTGTACTTATGTGGTTTCCACCCTGTTTGGGGTGTGTGTTGCTCGGGGTAGATTCTCTGCGAGGTGGACTTGCCGAATTTAGCTCACAAGCAAGCAACAACAAGCAACAAGCAAGGAAGCACCTCACCGTTCCGTTTTGGCCATTGCACCTTCCCAACGCCTCGGGCTTGACTCTACTTTAGCCGTCCTACATCCTGGGTGGTGGCCTTGCCGAATCTAAGTTTTGAGGCAAAAACTCACCGGTGGCGGCCCAGTGCGTCGCGCCAAGTTGGGAGGTGCCCTCCCAAATCTGCGCAGTTTTGGGCTAAAAGTAGCCATTTTTCGCCCAAAATAGCCCGCAAACCCGGGCGAGTCACCCAAAGGAAGGGAGACGGTGGCTACAACTCGCGCACGGTTGGGGCCAACGGTGGGTCCCCGGGGCGAACAAAATCATTTTTTCCAAAGTTGTTCCTAGACCACTTGGGATGCTCAAACAAGTCTTTTTAGCCCGTTTTGAGCTCGTGGTGACACGTTTTGGGCCATGGAAAATCCCAAAATGCCTTGAAAATGGGCCGTTGTGGGACCAACAATGGGTCAAAAATGGGTCAAAAACGCGTTTCCTCAAAAGTGATCCTGGACCATTTGGGATGCTCAAACAAATGTTTTTAGCCCATTTTGCACCCAATTTGACCCAGTTTAGCCGCCTGTGCCACATGTATGCACCAAGTTGTACTCTTCGCGCGTACTTTAGAGCCGTATGGTGGAGCGACCGAGAGTTGGGGAGAGGGGTGTAGATAAGAGGATATATATATATATATATATATATATGGTATATGAGAGCTCTGCCCCCCCCCCTGTCTGCCCCCCCCCCCCCCCCGGGGCGGGCGCATAGCGCCCGGCCGGGGGCCAAAGGCCCCCAATATGCAAGAAAATGCACATTTCACACCGAATGCTACTCCGTTTACCCGTATACCCCTTCCGTTTACCCCTGGATGCCATCTTTAACTCGCACACAGGGGGAGGGCGGTCTAGGGTCTGTAGACACTGTGCACCACAGGTAGAAGCGGCCTACTAATTGTAGACACTGTTGGCATGTTGTAAACGCGAAGTGCCAATATTTTTCCCAAAACGGTCCGCTGCCATCGTTTACCTGCCTAAAGGGGGGGGGCGGGCTGGGGTCTGTAGACACTGTGCACCACAAGTAGACGCGGCCTGCTAATTGTAGACAC